>CM077086.1:3499324-4099324 GCA_039513925.1 Platanthera zijinensis
TAAGCGTGCCTATGATGTTATTTAATTTCTTTTCCGATGGACCTAAAGTAATTTCAATCCTTGCGTTAGATCATTCATTTCTTGGGGATTCATCCATCACTGGATAGATTCATTATCGAATTTGGTATGTTTATGTGGTTAATTAAGAAATTAAAAAAAAAAATTCTTGGATCTATGAGCAGGAGAAGAACCTGGTTCTTTTTTCTGCTTCTTGTAATAAATTCTCTGTGAATACTTTAAAACTTGATTTAAAGCTCGAATGCTCCTGGTTTCACACCTGAGCGCCGACTTAGTCTATCTCTAAACACTGAAATTAATGGATAATTTTCAAGTGTTTAAGAAGAACTTTTCAACAAAACGCCCTTATGATTACTGATTGCTTCAAGTCTTGCCTCTTCCTGCTCCAAGCTACATAGAGTTCAACCATTAATTAAGCTTTATATGTTGATTACGAATGATAACTTTGGCTCAAATATCACTCGATGATTTCATTGTTCTTGCTATTGGGTTATAATTAACAGGTCCAACGACAAGCTAAAACTTTTAATAGATCCAATTCTTAGTCGATTGTGAATCCACTGTTTTTCATAATAAATAGAACACTAGGTGAGAATACAATCGATTATGCTGTGCCTGCTACCTCTCCCAGTTTTCCGATGGATTCAGCTCCTGGCCGACGTCTCTCTTGGAGTGGAATTCCCAAAATTCAAGCAATAATGCAGTGATGACAAAACATTATTTTTTTTCCTGCTTTGACAAGATTTTGGACAAGCAGGAGAACGCAGAGGGGGTCGGCCAGCCTTGGCCGAACCTGAGGGTTTTTCCTCATTGTAACCGCGTGTGCGGTTTTTTGTGGTCGGTGACCGTCATCCTTGTCGTCAGACTTCTTTCTTGCTTCAACCTTCTCGTCAGGCTTTATCCTTGCTGCAGCGTGCTCGCTCTCGGCCACCGACTTCTCTCTTACCGCCGGATTTCTTTCTCGTCGCAACGTGTACGGCCGGATCTGGAGGATTCGAAATTGCCATTAATCTCTCGGATTTATTTTTCCTCCTTTATAGTCGTATTGTATGTTTGAGAAAGAAAATAAATTTTTACCTGCACAATGGACTTACTCAATTTCGGGGAACCACTTTAAATTTGGTGTGTTCTTTGATTGTGGTGTTTTTTTGTATTCTTCATATTTGTGATTTGTTTCATTGCTCTTAGTAACTGCTCAATTGGCCGATAGATAATTAATTGAATCGGGAAAAATATTTGTCTGGACCTATTTCATAATAAGTGGTTTCAGAAGTAGTTTGATCAGTGACTAATTGGACGTTCCATTTCGAGTTGGGTCAACGGTAGGTGACGACATCAGTCCGCTCTCTGTCTTCTTAATCTTGATCCGTGAATTAATCAGGTCGCCTCGAGGTTCAGTTTCAACGCAGATTTTCAGGTTGATTTCTATGGTTTCTTCTACATCCAGTGCGAAGTTCGATGAGAAACACAATTTTGTCTTGTGATAGGTGAAGGTCAACGCATTGCTGATCAAGGAAGGTTTACACCGTGTTCTATTGAGAAAGGCCCATAAGGATGCTGAGGTTACCGATCACATGTGGGTGGATTTAGATCTCAAAGCTATGCCCACCATATAGTTTTGCCTACATGATGATGTGTTGTCTGAAGTTCTTTCAGAGACGACTCTCTAGTCTTTGGGCAAAGCTGAAGAGTAACTATATGACGAAGTTTCCTCCCAACCGTATTTACCTCAAACAACAGTTGAACAAGTTTAGCATGAAGGAGGGTTCCTGATGTAGGGTAGGCTGTGGGGTGAACTCCTAAAACACCTGCTAGTGACATGGGGGGTGGACTCACCCTAACCAATGACTATATGCGAGATGAAATTAATCAGACGTTAAATTAATTTAAGCAACAAGTCAACATATAAATCATTACATTTCATTCTGAGCAAGAGAAACGATTTCTATTCAGCAATTTAGGCAATAGCGTTCTTCCGCACGGAGGGCTAATTTAAGCGCGCGGCGAATAAAGCGTCCTGCAAGGCAAGAGATTCACAGACGAATACAACGTGCTATAATTCCGTCGATCACAAGATCCACAACGTGCACAACATATATTAAACCATCAACAATAAAATCCACATAAACAAGTACAAAGTGCTGAATTAAAATTCGGGCTGCAGGAAATATACGTAGAGATCTGGAGTTTCGGGTTAGGGGGGCTTCCGGGTGGTGGCGAGACTGGATCGGGCAAGGGGGAGGGTGGATCCACGAGGGGAAATGAAGGGGGCTGCTGGTCGAAGGGAAAGAGGGGGCTTTAGGGCTGGCTGGGCTGGATCCAGCGGGATTCAGCCCAGATTTGGGCGTGAGGGGGGCTGGAGGGCTGATGGGGGCGGCGGGTTGGGCTGGAGGGGCTCCTTGCGGGGGCTGTGTGGAGGAAGGGAGGGCGGCGGCGGTTTTGGGGAGGAATAGGAAGGAGGGGAGGCCGGCGGTGTGGGGTTTGCACGGGGGAAAGGGGGAGGCGGGGCGGCTGTTGGGAGGAGTGAGGGTGGAAGGCGGGAGGAT
Organism: Platanthera zijinensis; assembly: GCA_039513925.1. Classification (NCBI taxonomy): domain Eukaryota; kingdom Viridiplantae; phylum Streptophyta; class Magnoliopsida; order Asparagales; family Orchidaceae; genus Platanthera; species Platanthera zijinensis. The sequence goes on from CM077086.1 coordinate 3,501,889, forward strand.
TTTAGATAAGGGGGGAGGGTGGCGGTTTGGGCTGTGGTAAGGAAGGGGGCGGCGGTTGCTAGGTAGGGGAAGAGACACAAGGAAAAATTAGGAAAATTACCCTAGGAATCGGCACCAAGGGGCTCCACGGCGTCGGCACGCGGAATGATCACCGGAAGCGAGAAGATGACCTTCTCCTAACTTCAGCAATAACAATTCCTGCAGCCCTCCTATTCTATTTATAAGAAAGCCAAGTTAGGGCAACCGGAATCGACGGCTATGATCGGCCGGCGGTTCCGTGTCCCAAACTATATAAAATAATGTCCGAAATACAAAGTGCTATATATGAAAATGAATCTAAACGACGAGCCGGACGCATCCACGGTAACGGATCGCCGATTCGATCAAGTCCGTCGGCGCGAATATACGAAGGTGGGGCCCGCCTTGCTCCGAAGTGCGCCCGATGGTCCCCCATCAGTTCCTCTCTACATGACCACCAGAACAGTTTTAATAAACTATTAACCGAATATTTCAGCATGAATATTCGGGTGGAGGAAGAGGGCAAAACAGTTATTTTCTGAACTCTTTTCCAAAATCCTACCAGAGTATGATCACTACCCTCACATATAGTAAAGATGTTTTGGATATGGAAGATGTCACTGCAGCCTTACTCTCAGATGACATCCGTAAGAAGTCGTCCGACTCAGGTATTGCTGAAAGTTCAACTTTATTTTCTCGGGGTCAGTCTGGTTCAGGCAGAGGAGGCAAGTCAAAGTATATAAACAATTCAGATAGACACTGTAATTACTGCAAAAAAAAGAGTCATGAAATCAATAATTGTTGGAAGCTTCAGAACAAGGAAAAAGAGAAGACTCATGGTGATGAAAAAGAAAAGTCTGTCATATCCATATGTCTTAAGGATGCAGATAAGGACATCCTCTAGTGTTTTTCCCCACTTTTCTTTTTCTTGTCCTTTTGTGTGTGTTTTTCTTTTTGGCTTCTTGCATTTATGTTCTTTTTTGTTTCTTGATTGTCATTCCTTCATTTGTTCATGTTTATTTCCTTTCTGTCATGTTAACTCTATACTTGTGTCTCCATAACTCTTATTTTTTGAGTTATTTTTTCTGGTCAAGAACTTCGTTTTATGAATGCAGTTTAGTCACCCTCTATCATCTAAGCTCTTTCCTTATTACTTCTTCATTCTACATGAGCTTAGATTTTGTCTAATCAACCTTTTATGAATAGTTCTCATAGGGGTTCATTTTTCCCATGCTGAGGTCAATTTGTTTGCATTCATTGTTGATGTGCCTGCATTTGTAAATGTCCATTCCGCGTGCACATCAAAGTCTAGAAGTCTTGACAGGTCCTTTTTTACTATGAGAGATCACCGCTGGGGTGGAGCAGTTGAAATTTAGCTTCAAGGTAGAGCGTTTTTGAGACAGTCGCGTCAGTCCAGTTTGTGTGCTACTCAGGATTGAATAAGTTTTCTTATGATCCATTTTTGACTGAAGTTCATTCAGTTGCTTCCTCTGGCTTTGGATCTTGGTGACCGCTGGAGTATCTCAGAGTTATCTCATCCAGGTGGAGCATGTCATGAAAGAGACGTTAAGGTGGAGATTGTTGCGCCTACTGCCTCTCCCTGTTTTCCGCCAGATTCTACTCCTGGCCGGCGCCTCTTTTGGAGACCGCTAAATTCACGGCTCCTCTTTTGGAATTCCTAAAATTCCAGCTATAATGCATTGATGACAGAAAAATTATTTTTTACCCTCCTCCCGACCTATATATGGAGGTGTCAGTTTCCCTATGAAGGAAGATTTCGGACAAGCAGGAGAATATAGAGGAGGTCGGCCAGCCTTGGCCGAACCTGAGGGTTTTTCCTCGTTGCAACCGCGCGTGCGGTTTTTGTGGTCGGTGGCTGCCAGCCTTGTCGTCGGGCTTCTTCCTTGCTGCAGTCTTATCGTCGGGCTTCCTCCTTGCTGCAGCGTGCTCGGTTCTCGGCCGTCGGCTTCTCTCTTACCGCCGGATTTCTTTCTCGTCGCAACGTGTACGATCAGATATTGGAGGATTCAAAATTGTCATTAATCTCTCGGGTTTATTTTTCTTCCTTTATAGTCGTATTGTATATTTGAGAAAGAAAATAAATTTTTACCTGCACGGTGGACGTACCCAATTTCGGGAAACCACTTTAAATTTGGTGTTCTTTGATTGTGGTGTTTTTTTTCGTATTCTTCTTGTTTGTGATTTGTTTCATTGCTCTTCGTAACTGCAAACTTGGTCGATAGATAATTTATTGGATCGGAAAAAATATTTGCCTGGACCTGTTTTCATAACAAGTGATATCAGAGGTAGGTTCGACCAGTGACTGATTGGACGTCCTGTTTCGAGTTGGGTCAACGGTAGGTGACGACATCAGTCCGTTCTCTATCTTCCTAATCTTGATCCGTGAATTAATCAGGTTGCCTCGAGGTTCAGTTTCAACCCAGATTTTCAGGTTGATTTCTATGACTTCTTCTACATCCAGTGCAAAGTTCGAAGTTGCGAAGTTCGATGAAAAACACAATTTTGGACTGTGACAGGTGAAGGTCAACGCACTGCTGATCAAGTAAGGTTTACACCGTGTTCTATTGGGAAAGACCCATAAGGATGCTGAGGTTACCGATTGCATATGAGAGGATTTAGATCTCAAAGCTATGTCCACCATACAGCTTTGCCTGCATGATGATGTGTTGTATGAAGTTCTTTCAGAGACGACCACCTCTGGTCTTTGGGCAAAGCTGGAGAGTAGCTATATGAAGAAGTCTCTCCCCAACCGTATCTACCTCAAGCAGCAGTTGTACAAGTTTAGCATGAAGGAGAGTTCCTCTCTATATGACCACCAGAATAGTTTCAATAAACTGTTAGCCGAATATCTCAACATGGATATTCATGTGGAGGAAGAGGACAAGATTGTTATTTTTTTGAACTCTTTTTCTAAGTCCTACGAGAGTATGATCACTACCCTCACTTACAGTAATGATGTTTTGGATATGGAAGAGGTCACTGCAGCCTTACTCTCAGATGACATCCGTAAGAAGTCGCCCGGCTCAGGTATTGCTGAAAGTTCAGCTTTATTTTCTCGCGGTCAGTCTGGTTCATGCAGAGAAGACAAGTCAAAGTATAAGAACAATTCAGATAGTCACTGCAACTACTGCAAAAAGAAGAGTCATGAAATCAATAATTGTTGGAAGCTTCAGAACAAGAAAAAAAAGAAGACTCATGGTGATGAAAAAGAAAAGTCTGTCGTATCCATATGCCTTGAGGATGCAGGTAGGGGTGCGAGCGGTTTGGTTTGGGTCGGTTTGGACCCAAACCGAAATCCAACCGACATGCCTCGGTTTTTGGTTTGCAAATCGACCCGAATCGAACCCAGTCAGTTCGGTTCAAAGTCGGTTCGGTTTTTTGTGGTTCAGTGTCGCTTTTCTGCGAACAAACATAATCAAATGCTATTTGTTGGATCGGTCATCATCTCTTTACTAATTTCATAATCTTTATCAACTGAAAGTTTACATTAAATAAATAACATACAATTTTTTTAAGTACAAGTCAGCGAGAAGGTTTATTAAATCCACACACCACACACGAACAACTATTATATTCATGCATTTTTAGACATGCCGAGTTTGGGTATATTGAGGCAAACCTTTCTTATGACATCCCACAATTCTCTATTATAACTTAGACAAATTTAATACTAATAGATCCAACAATAAGCAATCAGAGCAATTGGAGTATCACGATAGATAATCATTGTCGCTATTAAATCAATTTAATATACAGAACATCCCAAATAATTAAACTGTTAATAAATTTTTTTCTCAACAGAATTAATTAGGATCTGAAGAACTCTCTAAACCTAAGGAGAAGTGTCAGAAAATCTCACCAAGCACGGAGATGGGAAAGTGAACTTGGTTGTAAACCCAAAGATAATCTGAAAGTTGCTCGATCAAATACACCCCAAAACAGTGGTGAAGTGCTCAGTTCGGTTCGATTTAGTCGGTTTTCACAATTTGAAAACTGACCCGAATTGATAAGCCTTCGGTTTTCAAAAGTTCCAAACCGAACTGACACCGGACCGAGCGGCTCGGTTTCAAAGTCGGTGCGGTTCGGTCGGTTCGGTTGGTTTACTCGGTTTTCGGTTTTCGTTCCTTATCCCTGGATGCAGGTGAGGACATCATCTAGTGTTTTTCCCCACCTATCTTTTTCTTGTCCTTTTTGTGTGTTTGTTTTGACTTCCTGCATTTATGTCATTTTTTGTTTCTTGATTATCATTCTTTCATTTGTTCATATTTATTTTCTTTTTGTCATGCTAACTCTATACCTGTGTCTCCATAAATCTTATTTTTTGAGTTATTTTTCTTGGTCAAGAACTTCGTTTTGTGAATGCAGTTTAGTCACCCTCTATTACCTAAGCTCTTTTCTTGTTACTCCTTCGTTCTACATGAGCTTAAAGTGTGTCTAATCAATATTTTATGAGTAGTTCTCATAAGGGTTCATTTTTCTCATGCTGAAGTCAATTTGTTTGCATTCATTTGATGTGTCTGCATTTGTAAATTTCTCTCCCGCGCGCACATCAAAGGCTAGAAGTCTTGAAAGGTCCATTTTTGCTATGAGAGATCACCGCTGGGGTGGAGCAATTGAAATTTAGCTTCAAGGTGGAGTGTTTCTGAGACAGTCACGTCAGTCCAGTTTGTGTGCTACTCATGATTGAAAGAGTTTTCTTATGATCCGTTTTTGACCGAAGTTCATTCAGTTGGTTTCTTTGGCTTTGGATCTTGGTGACCGCTGGAGTATCTCAGAGTTATCTCACCTAGGTGGAGCATGCCATGAAAGAGGCGTTAAGATGAAGATTGTTGCACCTGCTGACTCTCCCTATTTTCTGCCGGATTCAGCTCCTGGCCGGTGCCTCTTTTGGAGACCGCTAAATTCACGGCTCTTCTTTTGAAATTCCCAAAATTCCAACAATAATGTTGTATAACCAGTAATTCGTTAAGATTAGAAGTATCCAATCAGACGGCTATTCACAGATTATTGGGTGAGCAGAGGTGAGCTTGGACGAGCAGAGACGAGCTTGGGCGAGCAGAGGCGAGCTTGGACGAGCAGAAGCAAGCTTGAGCGAGTACCTCGCGAGTTTGGGCGAGTAGATCTTTGGAACTCGCTGGCAATAGCTGGATACTCGCCTATCCCCCCTAGGATTTCTTTATAAATAGCCCCCCAGGGTTACTAGAAAAGGATTATTGGAAGAGGTTGAGGTGCCCCCAAGTGGATACTCGCCAAGTCCATGCCTGCCTAGTACCTCGCCCAGCCTTTTGGTTGTGGAGGGGAAGTTTCTCCCAAACTTCCGGGTACGTGGTGGGACCTCCCTGCTGGAGCACTTGAGGTGTGTTTATAGGTAATTTTCTCTCTCCCGCGATAGCCATTTGAATTGTGACGTCGGACCGTAGAATCCGTAACATTAGGCTGTCTTAATCCGAATTTTTGAGTATGTGATTTTCCCGGCTTCAACAAATGCATTGATGGTAGAAAATTATTTTTTTTGCTGCTTTGACAGGATACCGCCGTCCCCCCTTCTATTTGGTTCATGGTTCCTCCTGGCTTATATATGGAGGTGTCGGTTTCCCCTATGAAGCATGATTTCGAACAAACAGGAGTACGCAGAGGAGGTCGACCGGCCTTGAACGAACCTGGGGTTCTTCCTCGTTGCAACCGCGTGTGCGGTTTTTTGTGGTCGGCGGACGCCATCCTTGTCGCCGGGCTTCTTCCTTGCTCCAGCTTTGTTGTCGGACTTCCTCCTTGCTGCAGCGTGCTCGGCTCTCGGCCGTCGGCTTCTCTCTTGCCGCCGGATTTCTTTCTCGTCGGAACGTGTAAGGCTGGATCTTTGAGGATTCAAAATTGTCATCAATCTCTCAGTTTACTTTTCCTCCTTTATAGTCGTATTGTATGTTTGAGAAAAAAAATAAATTTTTGTCTACACAGTGGACGTACCTAATTTCGGAAGACCACTTTAAATTTGGTGTTATTTGATTGTGGTGTTTTTTTCTTATTGTTCCTGCTTGTGATTTGTTTCATTGCTCTTCGTAAATGCTCGTTTGGCCGATAAATAATTTATTAGATCGGGAAAAATATTTGTCTGTATCTGTTTTCATAATTGTTCCTTATCACTTTCAATTTTCTTTGTAGTACAAACTAGAATGTGAATAACTTTTTGAATAGAAAGATGTTTTTTGAACAATTTTGAAACACGAAATAGGCCTCTTTTACACAAACAACGGTTGCTAACAAACAACTGCGGTAATTTTCATATTGCTTAGGCAAGTGGTTTATGTGTTTTTGTTACAGGTGAGCCATTCGATCAATTGCTCTTGGATTTATAACCAGGAACTCTGCAAAGATATCATACGAGACATTTAATTCAATATGAAACTTACCTAAATGCTCCAATGAGCATGCGTCTAAGAGTATCTTGAGGGATTCCAAAAGTTAACTCAGACAGCATTTTACTTTTAATAGATCTGACTCATGTTGGTGGGATCTCAACTCCCTATTTTGTACCATTGTATTAATCTATATGTTTTTTGAATCATATGTTAATCAATCAAGACAAAAAAAATAAATGTTACTTCTACTTGTAATTAAAGCAATGAAGGCCAATTACTCCGAGTCCAGCAATAAAGGAGCAGCACTGAAGACACACTAGGGAAGCATCAAAATTATGCTATTGGAGATGTAAGACGGTGGAAGCAGTGATCGGCGGTTGTGCACTTAAAATATTAATCCTCAACTATCCTGCAAGCGGAAGGGAGAGTTGAAGCAATATAGTGGATGAAAAACAACAAGTTGAATGAAGCAACGACGAAGCAGTGATGAAGCATTGGAAAAGTGATGACAAAGCAACGATGAAGGCGACACGAATGTGGCAAGAGCTATAGAATTAGGGATAAGCAGCCACAAACAATGACGACAACATCAATGAAGATGAAAAATGATGATGACACAGTAACAAAAATGATAGGCTATAGGAGATAACAGCAACAATGAAATCTTGTTGATAACAATGTAGGCACACAATGCTAATGAATAGAAGAAGAAGCGGTGGAAGCCTTAGGTCGCATAATTTGGCTCTGATATTGTGTGCGCAAAAAAGTGTACCTGCCAATTTCCTCCTTCATTCTCTTACTCAGCCGCAACCACAAAATGTTACTATATCACCTTTGTTAAGTTGTGGCAATAATTTATATGAGTATATGTAGAATTTACCAAATTTAAAAATGCTTTCGATTGACTAAATATCAAATTCTCATGATGTTCCACATATTTATATTCTGGAAGCTCCTGTTAGTAAACCATAGATCATGCCTTCCACTAATATAAGTTACAAAGTCAGGATAAAAGAGCATAAAGTAGTTTTGAAGAGATCTTTCCTAATATTGTCATCAATGACATCCGTACTCGTCTTAACTCAGATTGTCTCAGTTGTAGGTATAAAATAGTTCGAAAATATAGTTAATCACGCAAATGCTATTCACAATATTCTCTATTCTATTTATTCTATTGTTTTAATAGATTTTTTTGAATTTTTGCGTAGGTTCAGTTGATAAAGTATTGTTCATGCTATGGAGTGGAGCAATACGTTCAAAAGCATGAAAGGTAATTGTTTATTTTTATTCAAATTTCTATTAAATCAAACATGATTTCATATATTGATGAGTTAGCAAGGATGGTTAATCGTGCGGGTGTCTTTTGTTACATTTTTTGTACATCATCTATGCAATACGTTCAAAAGCATGAAAGGTAATTGTTCAAATTTCTATTAAATCAAACATGATTTCATATATTGATGAGTTAGCAAGGATGGTTAATCGTGGGGGTGTCTTTTGTTACATTTTTTGTACATCATCTATGCAACCCGTATTCGCCAAGAGAAGCCCAAGCCTGATTATAGACGCATATCAACAGAAAGTTGACTGTTAACCAAGAAGAACAACATCATCAAAGATACGTAGAAAGCAGCCAAGGAACAGCGCAGACCATTTCAGCTCGTCAACGAGACCTTCATGAGGTCGCATAGGGGAGATCCTTAGGCGAGATCCCTCGGAGCTCGCCAATGAGCTCACACCTCCAAGGCCGAGTTCACTAGGCCATTTCAGGTGACCTCAATCATCTTGCCCAAAGTCCTATAACATGATAAATCCAGTATTTTGAGGGGATGGATATTCATAGATCTAAAAATACCTAGTCTGGATTGCCTAAAAATAGGATCCCGAGGCACATAGGAATGACACGCTGGACACCCCCTAACTTCCTCATTTTGCTGAGATCGTGTTTTCCTTATACCCAGTACAGTCTTAGTTTAAGGAAGGAAAGTACCTATAAACTTCCGGGTGTGTGGTGGGATCTCCTCACTGTAATTCGTGAGTCTTGTTTATGCGCAGTCAAACCTTCAGCTCTCACGAGTAGTCTCTTTTGTCATTGAGTTCGTGGTGTTAGACCGCAAGATCAGTAACCTCGGGCTACTCCTTTTTTCCGTACTCTATTGAACCGATTATCATGTTTCAACACCATCTATATTTTGACCAACAACAATTACTTTCTATAAAATTGTGAAGCTTTTGAATGATGCTTTAGGCTATATTTGGTTCGGCGGTGGCGGGTGCAGCCGACGAGTCGAAACTGGACTTTTGAACTGGAGGGGGAGAGGCGGGGGTCGAAACTGAGCGAATCAGGGCCGTTTCTTCATTGCTGCGGGTTGAAACGGAGCAAACGCCGCCGGAGGGCGTTTGTTTACCCGTCGCTGTCCGACGACATTTGCCCCAAACGGCCGGCGAAAATGTCGTGTCAAACGAAGCCTTAGTGTGGATAATGCATACCTGAATTCCTCTTTGCTTATGCAATCTGCATATGAAAACCTTGGATTGCTGACACAAACCGCTAAGGAATAAGGCAAACTGTTACGCTCGGGGCCGAGTCGCGGCTGTTTGGAAGACAATACAAGCGTCGGGGACGACAGGAATGTGATAACAACGGGGCTGAACCATCCGGTTCAGCCCCCACTCTCTGAAGACCGCTGATTTGGGGCTGAACCGGCTTGGTTCAGCCCCTATTGGGGCCGGCCAGCCCTTTAGGCCGACCCCTCCTTGGTTCCGGGTATATATAACCCGGAACCCCTCTTGGATGGGTTATGCAAGACATTTACGAGGTATTTCTTCCCTCCTCTCTAACCCTAGCCGTCTTCTTCTCCTTCTTCTCTAGATCTTTCTTCTCTCTAGTAGTTTCGTAACATTTGGTATCAGAGGAACTTCCTTCCACCATGGTGAACACGCGCACGCAAGAGGAGGCTAGCCGATTGGAAGCCCTAGAACAAAACTTCGTAGGGTTGACGGATTCGGTGGCCGCAATGGAGGAGAACATGAAAACATCAACGCAGCGGTTGGAGGAGCGGATCGACGCCCGAATGGAGGAAATCAAGGCACTGTTGAAGGGGAAAGGCCCGATCGGTGAGGAGAACGACGGATTGGGTTCGGATGCGGCGGAATCGCATCACTCTCTTCCGCCCGATACGCGGGAGGCGGGATTCGGCTCGGTCGGCGGCATGGATGGCGGCGCGGCTTGGACTGGCACAACCGGCGACCGCTGGTGGCAGCCGCGGATGGGAGTGGGGTCGACGGGGCCTCCCGCACCGCCTGCGGGTAACGACGACCCAGGCGCGGGCCGCAACCCCTGGCGGCGGATCGGGGAAGAACCGTCGGGCTTCCAGCGGTCGGCTGCAGCGACGGGGCATGCCCCAGGCGCCCCGGGAGGGATTCTTCCATTCCCACGGGCGGGTGGACCACCGGGAGGCTTTGCCCACGACAATCCTTGGGCCGGCCAACCACCACCACCACCGTGGGGAGCACGACAACATCAAGGGCATGCTTTTCCGGAACCAGTTGAACAAGGAAGGCGAGAGGGCTACGGATATGGCCAAGGGTGGCCGGGGCAAGGTGCACAGCGGCCCCACTTGGCTCCAAAATTGACCCGCATGAATTTTCCAAAATACAACGGCGGGGATGCTCTGGAATGGGTCCAAAAGGCAGAATTGTTCTTCCGTTACCAGGATGTACCCGAAGGCCAATGGGTACAATTGGCTTCTTTCCATCTGGAGGATGATGCGTTTCAGTGGACACAGTGGTTCCTGCGCGGGCGGGAGCACGTTCTGTGGGGAGAATTTGTGGAGGGATTTACGGCCCGGTTTGGGCCGCTGGAGTATGAGGATTTCGAGGCTCTTTTGCAGAAGCTGAGACAGAAAGGCTCCGTGATGGAGTATCGCACTGAATTTGAGAAACTTGCAAACCGGGTTCATTGGGAAGAGAGGACGCTCTTGAGTTGCTTTGTTTCGGGACTCAAGGAGCACATTCGGGACGAGGTACAGGCGCACATGCCCCGGTCCTTAAATCACGCCATCACATTGGCTCGTATTCAGGAAGAGCACGTCAACAGGCAGAAGGCTAGAGCCACGGGTAAGCCACCTGCGGCCTCAGCACGACAGCAGCCAGCAGCCGGTAGCAAGCCTACAGTGACACGGTTATCATGGAGCGAGCTTGCAGCCAGGAAGGAGAAGGGTCTGTGTTTCAATTGTGATGAGAAGTTTACACCGGGCCAGAAGTGTCAGAAAATACAAGTCTTCATGTTGCAGGAGGAAGAGGAAGAGGAAGTGGTGCATGAGGAGGAGTCGGACGGGGGTTGGATTTGAGCGAACTTGGGGTGTCTCTACATGCTTTGGAGGGGTGCAGTCCCCCGCTCACCATGCGGCTGACGGGTTGGCTGAATCAGGCGAAGGTCACCATTTTGGTGGATAGTGGAAGCACCCACAACTTCATTCATCCGGCTGTGGCACGACGCATTGGAAACAAGGTGGAAACGGGGTCGGCCTTCCAGGTTATGGTGGCGGACGGCAGCAAGTTACAGTGTGAAGGGGTACTCAAGGGTGTGCACTTCGGATGCAAGGATATACGGGTTACACCGACATATATCTGTTGCCTATTCGGGGCTCGGACATGGTCTTGGGGGTGCAGGGGCTACGACAGTTGCGTCGGGTAACGTTTGATTGGGAGCACATGACTATGGAGTTTCACCAGGGTGAGACGCAGTTCTGCTTACGGGGTCTCAAATCGTCGCCTATTAAGGAAATCTCTCTGCGTAGCATGCAACGGTTAGGGGAGGAAGGCAGTATGATGGCAATCCTTATGGAGGTTCAAGCATCGGCTACAGGTGAGTCGGAGGTACCGGTACAGTTACGAACTCTTCCGGAGCAATATGCTGACGTTTTTCAGGAACCCTGCACACTACCTCCCTCGAGGTTTCGGGATCATCAGATTCAGCTTAAGGCAGGGACAGAGCCAATTAACGTTCGACCTTATCGTTATCCACATGTTCAGAAGGCAGATATCGAGCGTAGTGTCCGGGAGATGTTGGAGGCGGGAATTATTCGTCCCAGTACTAGTTCCTTTTCAGCGCCGATCATTCTAGTGAAAAAGAAAGATGGTTTGTGGCGGTTCTGTGTTGACTACCGAGCTCTGAATGGCGCCACGGTGAAGGATAATTTTCCAATTCCGGTAGTGGATGAGTTGTTGGATGAGTTGCATGGGGCGTTCGTTTTCACTAAGCTGGACCTGCGTTCCGGTTATTATCAGATTTTGATGAGGGAGGAGGATATCCACAAGACTGCATTTCGGACACATGATAACCACTACAAGTTTCTTGTCATGGCCAATGGGTTGACCGGGGGCCCATCTACCTTTCAGGCCAACATGAATGAGATCTTCCGAGCACTTCTCCATAAATTTGTGCTGATTTTTTTTGACGATATTCTTATCTACAGCGCCAGTTGGGAGGACCACGTGGGCCATGTTGAGCAAGTCCTTAGCATTCTCCGTCGGCACAAACTCTACGCCAAGCGTTCCAAGTGCTCATTTGGTCAGCATGAGGTGGAATATTTGGGACATTTGGTTTCCGGTCACGGTGTCAGAGCTGACCCTCAGAAGATTCAGAGTATGATATCCTGGCCACGACCACTTACGGTGCGGGCGCTTCGCGGATTCCTCGGGTTGACGGGGTATTACCGGCGGTTTGTGAAAGACTATGGGAAGATAGCTCGGCCATTGACTCAGTTGTTGCAGAAGGATGCTTTCTCTTGGACGGGGGAGGCTGAGGAGGCATTTCAGGCCATCAAGCGGGCAATGACCACCACACCAGTTCTCGCTTTGCCTGATTTCTCGAAGGAGTTTGTGCTAGAGACAGACGCCTCCGGTGTGGGAATCAGGGCGGTTTTGATGCAGGAAGGGCGATCGTTGGCTTTCTACAGCAAGGCTCTTGCCCCACGGACCCTGGGGCTGTCTACGTACGAGAAGGAAATGTTGGTTGTTATCCATGCCGTGGCAATGTGGCGGCCGTACCTACTGGGCCGACACTTAAGATTCGCACTGATCACCAGAGTTTAAAGCATTTCCTAGACCAGCGGGTGTCTTCGCCTCTTCAACAGAAATGGGTCACTAAGCTCTTGGGTTATGATTATGAGATTACCTATCGGCAGGGCAAGGGGAATGTGATTGCGGACGCTCTCTCGCGCATCCCTGAATCTACTGTGGCCCACATCACTGGGCCACTTGTTGACTCTTTGGAAGAGATACAGGAGGAGGTGGTGCGTACTCCCACGCTCCGTGCTCTAGTGGAGGCCTTGCAGCGGGGTGAGGTCGTGGAAGCCGGCTACCATCTTCAAAATGGCCGCCTTTACCACCATGGAAAGGTGGTTATTCCTCCAGGTTCATCGTGGAAGACTGTTATGATGCATGAGTTCCATTCTTCACCTGTTGGCGGCCATGCAGGTGCGCTTCGTACCCTTCAGAGAGCCCGAGCCAATGTCTTCTGGACCGGGATGCGGCGAGACATACAACAATTTGTACGACAGTGTGAGATCTGCCAACGGCAGAAGTACGAGACGACCTCTCCGGCTGGACTGCTTGTTCCCTTAGACATTCCGCAGCAGATTTGGGACACCGTTTCCATGGATTTTATTGACGGGTTGCCCAAGTCCTAGGGCAAATCAGTGATTCTGGTGGTGGTGGACAAACTCTCCAAGTATGGGCATTTCATGGCTTTGCATCACCCTTATACCGGCGAGTCTGTAGCTGCACTTTTTGCTCGGGAGATTATTCGCTTACACGGTCTTCCTCGTGCTGTCATTTCTGATCGGGACCCTACTTTTCTGAGTAAATTTTTGCAGGAACTGTTTCGTCTGCAAGGGACGTGTTCACGTTTCAGTACGTCACATCACCCCCAGACCGATGGGCAAACAGAGGTTTTAAACCGGGGCCTCGAGACATACTTGCGTTGCTTTGTGATGGACGAGCCTCGCACTTGGCCGGATTGGTTGCACTGGGCGGAGTACTGTTACAACACGTCTTATCATTCTGCCAACAAAATGACCCCCTTTGAGGTTGTCTACGGCCGTCCTCCGCCGACCTTGAGCAGCTATGAGTCGGGGAGCACGGCTTTGCCCGCCGTTGATCGTGCTCTGCGCGATAGGGACCGCATGCTGGTCACACTGTGCGACAACCTCCGCCTGGCCCAGGACCGTATGAAGCTCCACACTGATAAGCATCGAAGGAGAGGGAATTTGCAGTTGGTGATGAAGTTTTCCTCAAGCTCCAACCGTACCGTCAATTGTCTGTCGCTCGTCGATTCAGCCAAAAGTTATCTCCTCGCTATTACGGCCCCTTTCGGGTACTCAGCAGGGTGGGGCCGGTCGCTTACAAGCTAGATCTTCCTGCGGGTTCTCGCATCCACCCGACGTTTCATGTGTCCTTGCTCAAACGGAAGGCGGGTGCCAATGTGCAACCAAGTGCTCTTTTACCTGAGGTCACCGGTGCGGGCGAGCTTCGCCCCCTTCCGGAGGACGTGCTGTTGCTCAAATGGAAACGACGGGGTGCGGAGTACCGACCAGAGCTGTTGGTCAAGTGGAAGAACTTATCCGAGGCACACAATTCTTGGGTTGATCTGCTGGATTTCAAGGAGCTTTATCCCGACTACCACCTTGGGGACAAGTTTGTTGTTGATGGGGAAGGGAATGTTACGCTCGGGTCCGAGTCGCGGCTGCTTGGAAGACAATACAAGCGTCGGGGACGACAGGAGGGTGATAACAACGGGGCTGAACCATCCGGTTCAGCCCCCACTCTCTGAAGACTGCTGATTTGGTGCTGAACCGGCTTGGTTCAGCCCCTATTGGGGCCGGCCAGCCCTTTAGGCCGGCCCCTCCTTGGTTCCGGGTATATATAACCCGGAACCCCTCTTGGATGGGTTATGCAAGACATTTACAAGGTATTTCTTCCCTCCTCTCTAACCCTAGCCGTCTTCTTCTCCTTCTTCTCTAGATCTCTCTTCTCTCTAGTAGTTTCGTAACACAAACTAAGAGTCGTCCCCCAACAACTTGCCATTAGTGGTTAGACAAACTAGGACAACATAGACATTACACGCCAACTTGACTTCATTACCTAGTCACCACCGTGACCAAGTCGCCTCTTGGTTGTTGATAAGATCCTCTTGAAGATGTTAATGATTAAAGAGATGATGGGGATCACATCACACACAGGCCTATACGAGGATCATAGCCGTCTTTTTTGTGCAGATCGACGATCCATGAATTGTAGTTATTTTTTGTTTTGTTTTATGTTTTTATTTTTATGTTTTATGTTTTTTATTGTAGTTATTTTTTGTTTTTTATTGTAGTTATTATTTGAAGGCCATCATGATCGGAGAATCATGAACGTCCATGGTGAACTCTTAGTCTATAAAAAGATACAGATGGCTCAATTAGAAGGCATTGAAAGTTTGAATGAAGAAGAAAAATCCTTCTTTCGATCACCCAGTGCCGAAGCCAGAATCCAAGTGTTAAAACTTGATAGTTATCTCCTCCACTCCACCTCACACACCTTCATCCATTCCTCTCTAATTGGCCGGCCAACACTACCCTCCACCCCCTCCAACAACAGGCCTCCCCCATTCCAGCCCCACCTCTAACAACCGGAAGACACCCTTGTCTCCCTTCCATCTCCAACAGCCGGCATCCCCAATCATCACCTCTTCTCATCCCCTCCAAAATCTGCCATAATCCCCTTCTCCAAATTCCTCCATTTTTCAGTTACCGACAATCACCAAAAACCTCCAGTGACCACCTCCGGCAACCTCCACCACCACATTTCAAGCCCCTTTAGTTTTTAGTTTTCCGGCGATCATCGAAAACCACCTCCACCATCTCCGGCCAACCACCACTCCACCATCACATAACCGTCATAACTTCCTTCCCCACTACCCCACTAACTCCACCACACCTAAAATTTAGGCCTCATTCCTAAATTTACTCTCGACTCTCATTTCCTCCGCTCCTCCATGAATTCCTAATCCCCCTCACGTGGAGCCACTTACAAAACTGACACCCCACTTCTTCCTATCAGCAGCCAGCCGTATTTTCCTACACCAAGCCCTCTCCTTCTCCAAGCAGCTGGCCGTTCCTTGCAACCTTCCAGCAACTTCCCATTGCCCAGATAGTGCCAGCACTGGTCCTGGAAGCAGCAGACTCATTTCTATCTGCAGACAAATCCATACCAATTGGTCGATTTCCATTCTTCTGCCCTCCTTTGGCTCTAGATGTCCCTGCAGTTCCAGGGAAACCCTTTCCCAGCCCCCCTTTGTTATTTCCCCGCCTCCAGAACACCACCCTTCAGAATTTCCGGCTAAAGCTGTCCAAGGAGGAGCAGCCATTCATCCAGAGGCTGGAATCAACTCCTGCCGTCCAGATCCTCTCATCCTCAGCCCTCCCTAACCTCCAGGTCTCTTGTCGGCTCATGGAATTGATCATCCAGCTTCTGTTTTCACCTACCAGCCCCCTAATCACAGCTACTATCCTTCCGGCCCCTGCAGAAACCTCACCAGCCAACCTGCACTAAAAAAAAATGAAAAATACGCAAAAATATGAAAACCCGAGACGGTCCCTTTCACGGCATCCAATTATCCATCTCACAATAAAAAAATCCATCGCATAATCATCTGGACTGATGCATAATCTATCCCTCAAATTGTACTTTACATTTCACTGGATGCTTGATATTTCTTTTGGTTTAGAAATTCTTTCCCAGCGTCATCTAAATTTTCCGTATGGAAAACAATGAAGAGCAGCATATGGTCCGATGAGAAATATGTTTATGAATTTTCAGTATGGTTACATGAGAATTAATTTTCAGTACCATTAATGGTCTTACGAGAAATGTTATCACACACTTGGAATGTCAATTTTATGTGAATTCTTGACCTTCCCAAAAAATTGAAAAGCAATTCCCCACTCAACAACTTCATATCTAAATCCTGGATCTAGTAACATTCTTCAGCCAAACATTATCTTCTAATCAACTTATTTATCCATCAAGAATATTTATAGATATATCCATAACATTGAACCGATGTATATAATTTCATAAACTCGTTATTAATCATTTAATATGTAAGTATGCTTAATATATATCCTATTAATAATGAAAGTGATCTTAGGCTCCGTTTGGCACGACGGTGGCAGTCCCGGCGCGGTGGTTATGAACTATATGTAGTTCATGAACGTCCGACCTCACCTAAAAAACTTCAACCACTTTTATGTTCAAAAATAGTTTTCTTTCTTGGCGGCGGTCATAACCATTGTCTTGCCAAATGTAACGATCTAATATCATTATGTGATCGCCGGAGGGATTGCCGGCGTTAGAAATGAAGTTACGATACGTGCCGGCGGAGTTCCGGCGGGGAATGACTTGAGGCCGGTAGGAGAGAGACGAAGACGACAAGGAGAGATAGAATACAACAAGGAGAGAGAGAGAGAATCAATAATAGAAGAGAGAAGGCTAACTTTATTACAATTCATCCATGTCCTCTATTTATATCCTTCATAGGAGGATACACAGTATGTTCAATTACCAATATACCCCTTCATACCCCGTTACACTCCTACCCATCCCATAAAAACGACGACCTTGTCGTATGGTCATCTATAAAAAATTGTGTTAGCTTGCTCCGCTGCATTCTTTCCAAATGATCAAGAGTCCCGAGTAAACATCCATCAATTTTATTTCTATGCCCACATATGCGTCTGAGTGAGAAGCCTCCTGAGGTCTTCTTGGAGCCGGGCAATGCACAACATTCATGTCATCACTCATCAGGTGATAATTTTGCTTGCTGCAGAATTTTTGGTGAAGTTATTTTGAACTATTTAATTGACGTTGGCGGTCTCGGGATTTGAGCCCATCAGGATCAAAGACCCAAATGATACCTGTAATCAGTGAGCGGTGATCGATGAGAGTTGTAGATGCAAGGAAATGTTGTGAAATAGCTCCCTCAATCAAAAAATGGTCACTTCGTCCCTTCCGCCTGGGTCGAATACAAGAAACATTCCGCCAATTGTGTAATATAGTTGTGATGTCACATATTGAGCATGTGAACAGATCCCGAATCTTGTCGCCGTAGTGTTGTCAGGTTCATATTTGTTGGTGGCATGATTATCCGAATCCGGATTATAATAATCGAAACGAGTTTCAGCAATAAGGTTCTCTTTCACATGTTGAATTGTTGCCCAACGTTCATCCTCAAATCTTCTAATTAGGGGCGTACTGGTGTTTGCTGCCGTTGGTTGGATGGCTGAAACACGGGGAACTGCTGCAAGAGCAGAATCTTGATGAAGTTCTTGGTATGTCATCGACAACGGTCCAGTGGAAGGCTCTTGAGAACGTTCTTGAAATGAAGACGAAGGCGTTCCGACAAGATCCCCTTGATTGGTGGCCTCCAAGTTGGTGTCGAACGACTTTCCAACACGTGTTGTTAGGTAATTGAGAAAGGATAGTCATGTGCGAGGGGAACTTATTTTGACAAATTCAAGATATTATGATAAAGCGGGACGGTCTAAGATGAAGGAAGCCACAAACAATTGATGTTCAGGTGAGATATTTTTATCTTGAAAACAACACTCCATTTGTACAATCCAAGTATTTGGATCTCCATGGCCATAACGTGTAGGCGGAATGACTTGATGGGTTGAGGTCAGTTTCTTTGGATCTCCATGTGAATGCTTTATAGCATCCATTACCTCTGCTTCTTGTGTATTTTTTTTTCTGTCAATGTGAAAAATCATTTCTCTTTCATAAAGAAGTTGTTATGGAGTAGACAACAATTTTGATTGATGCGATGGAGTAGACAACAATCTAAATTGATGCGGATTTGTTCATTCTTGAATGGATTTGTCTGTTCTTCATACAGTCACCGGTGGGTTCAAACTTCAGACTTTCTCTTGGATCAGAAATACCCAGCAACGAGAACTAGAAATGAAGGTGTCTGCTCGCCGGCAGGGGAAGATGACTCCTGCGGTTGCTTCGCCGGCGGAAAAACAAGAGTTACAGGATGTCTTTGGAAGTGGGGTTGTTGGTTCTCACGTCGGTGAGGCCAGGTTATAGAGGTGGCAGATCGGCGCATTAGTTCTGGGAGCAGCCTGTTCACCGTTCGCTAGGACTTCCGGTAGAGAAAGGTGACTCCAGCGGCTTCTCCGTCATTCTTGACAGTAGTCGGACGATGAAACGACCAATCTTGAAGGAAGTCGACGACAGAGCTTTCACTTCTCAGTGCCAATCTTAAATACCCTTTCTGAGTTTTGATGTTGGACCGCTTCTCACTGCCGGCAGAGCTCTTTGATAGAATAGGGCTTCAAAGTGTTCTTGATCTCCAAGAACGATGATGGAGGAATGATCTGTCTCTCAACTTGACGATGATGGAGGAAATTGCCGGTGGCTAGGAATTGTTGACAACGGAGCTGACGACGACCTCTGCTCCAGTGATGAAGTTCGTTGTTCCTCTTCTTGACCCTGGATTTTGGCGAGTTTGTCATTTTTGACGATGTGCCAATGATAGAAATAGTTGTCTGGGAGGGAGATCTCTCAATGTTGGCATCAACGATGGGCGTTCTGCGATGTTCCGACGAGATGGTCGGAGAGGCAAGAACGGAGGCGTGCATTCAATGGCAAAAAAGTTGTTGATTCAAGAAGTGCTGCTGTGGAGAACTGATGGCGTAAACAGGAGATGGTTTGAAAGTGTATGAAGTTGTTGGCGATCTTGGCGACTGTTGATCGAGGAATGAAGAACATCAATGAGAAACAGAGGTGTGCATGCAAGAATGGTGAATCGGGAGAGAGAACATCAACGAGAGCACCATTTGTAATAATCTAATATCGTTACGTGATCGCCGGAGGGATTGCCGGCGTTAGAAATGAAGTTACAATATGTGCCGGCGGAGTTCCGACGGGGAATGACTTGAGGCCGGCAGGAGAGATACGAATACGATAAGCAGAGAGAGAGAATACAACAAGGAGAGAGTAACAATAATAGAAGAGAGAATGCTAACTTTATTACAATTCATCCATGTCCATTACAATTACCATGTCCTCTATTTAATATTTATAGCCTTCATAGGAGGATACGTAATATGTTCAATTATCAATATACCCCTTTATATCCCGTTACACCAAACATGCATTCTATGACGGTGATGTTTTTGTCTAAACCCATCGGAGCAAAAACGTCGCGCCAAACGAAGTCTTAGTGGAATATCTGGAGCTAATATTCTAAATTTTTGTTCTTTTAACTGTGAAATCTGCTTTAGTGTCCCCAGCGAGTCTGTTAAACTGGAATTATCGGACATGTGGAATGTCAAAAATCTTTTATATGTTGTTCCCTCATAATTTTGGTTTATCACAAGTGATGAATATGCTAAAAGCTCTTATTTCTTCTAATGTCGAATTATTAGTTCAAATTTTTATTTTATTTTAGCAGATATAGAAGCCAAAACTGTGATTGATATGGCACTTATGCCCCACATCGAAGCTCTTGATTTTGCTCCGTCTTCTTCAGAGAAAGGAAATACTTCTCCCGTGCCAAGGCCTAAGAAAAAATCAATGACTTCATTGTACCTTAAATTTTTTGAGACTGCTCCTGATGGGAAGAGTAGACGATGCAAACTTTGCAAACAAAGCTATTCTATAGCTACAGCAACAGGTGAAATCTGTATGAATTTAGATATTTTTCTTGCTTCTATCCTGTGTATTGTTTATCATGGGTATAAGGAATGGGGAACATTTAATATTTCTTTGAAAGATCAGCTCAGTAGCCCAATGCAAAGTTTTTTCTAATAATGATCATAGTTACATTGTTAATTTGAGATCAATTATAGCATTACGATATCATTGTGATCATAATCATATCTATCCCAACTATTTTGGTTTGGCTTCATGTTCAAATCATACACATCATCATGGCTGAGAATTCCTTGATATAGTATTTAATGTCACTGTAGATACCGTCATTTTATGCGGTGTTTATTTAGAAATGACCGACACTAAGATAATTGGTTTTATTTAGAAAACAGATTGACATTTATGCTGCTCTAATCTTTATAAAGATCTGAAATGGGTTGCTTCTATCCTATAGAGCTCGGAATTTAGAAAAAAAAATCATGTTGCTGAGATCATATATATATATCTAAATTTAAGAAGAGAAAGTTCAGCTTACCCTCAATTTAAGTTGATAATGATAGTTATAATATTTTATAATAAGGATGGATATCTTCCTTGCAATTTTGACATCAATCCTAGCATCAAGGAATCATCACCATCATCACCATTAGCTCATCCCAACTGTTTTTTTAGTAAATTATATTTTTACATCACTGTCATCATTAGTACTACGAAATTCTTGTTATAGTGCATGCCAAAGCAGCTCCCCACCACCTTACTGGCAAGCCCACCACCACCACTTCTCCTCCATTATCTTACAACTACTTGACCACCTTACCCCACTAAAGCATTAATCCTCCACTATTCCCCCTTTCACTTCCTCCTAAACCTCCCCTGTGGTGAACCTCAAACAGCCTCTCAATTTCAGCCCACACCCTGTAGGTTACCAATTCTTCCCCACTTAATGAGCCTTTCATCCACCTCTTCCATCCCAACTGGCGGGTCCCTCTACCACCCTCCATCTGTCCATAAGTCCCACCACCCATGAAACAATCTCCGAGAAGAATTCGACAAGGGGGAGGGCCGGCTGTGGTGAGGAAGAGGAAGGAGGAGGGATCGAGAAGAAAAATTATGTAGCAACCATAAATCTCACACATCCAAGTATAGTGAAAAAGAGTACAACACAACCCCTTATAGGTGCGGGGTGCGGATAACAAAAAGATAGTTCGAATAGTAAAGCATACACATAACATAATGCAAATAAGATAATCATGTCGGTGACGCGTCTTCGGTCTCTCTCCTCTAAACGAACTCGCCATCATTTTCCTTCGTGTGTGGACTCGCCACGACGTCTCGTCGGTGTGCACATGTCTCGTCGGCATGTGCAACCGTAACAATGCTGTCGTCTGGAAAATATGCATTGCCCCCAAGGCTATAGTCGGAGGACTGACATCAAAAGTGATCCTGGGGCAGCCGCGTAGCTTCAGACTTCAGAGATAAGACCCAGCAACAGGGACCTCCTGCGAGCCAGAATCCCCCTGAAGGTGGAAGCGGCGATCAAGTAGCTTGGCTGGGTAGTACGATGATAACTGCCGTCTTTCATCCGGACCAGAAGAACCGGGCTAGAAAATTGGCTTGCACCTGAACAGGTAAGGCCCCCATTGATTCATTCGATATTTTGTATTCACTCGAAACTCGGCATACTTCTCCTTATTTACACGTCGTCTTTAAGAGGGTATGGTCAGTCTTCTTGTGTATGTTTATGATATTACCATCATGACGATGTTCTAAATGATATCTCTATGATCAAAAAGAACTTGGCCTCAAATTTTCAGACCAAAAACATGGGGTGCCTCAGATGCTTCTTTGGTATTGAGGTCGCACGCCGTCCTAATTGGCTTGTTTTGTCTCAACAAAAGTACCGCATCGATCTTATAGAGGATGTCGCTAGACTCGCTACTTGGGTTGTAAGCACACTGACACACCCATGAATGCAAACCACAAGTTCGTTCTCACGAGTTCGACTATGATCCTCCTCTACCTAGGCTTCGTCTGGCGCAACGTTTGGAGCTCTCCGTTTGGGGCAAACGCCGCCGCACGGAGGGTAACCAAATGGCCGGTGGCGGTGTTTGCTCCGTTTGCACCCGCCGCGCCATAGGAAATTGAGGAAAACAGAGGGATTCCGATCGCGGCCTCCCCCCTCCGGTTCTAAAAGCCCTCCTCCTCCCGCTGCCTGAGCAAAACGCCAAACCAAACGAAGCCCTAATCTGGAGTACTATCGACACCTTTTTGGAAAAATCTATTTGACTGTCACACTGCTAGATATCTCATTCGTTGTTGGTGAGGTCGGTCGTTATATGTATGCTCCTCAGACTTTCCAGCTTCACGCGGTTGAGCAGATCCTTTGGAATCTGAAAAAAGCTCTTGGACAAGGGCTTGTGTATAAATCATCCTCTTCCCTCTCATTGATTGCATATTCTAATGTAATATGTCGGCTCTCTTGATGATCATTTGTCTACATATGGCTATTGCACATATTTCGGAAGGCACGTGATCACTTGGCAAAGCAAGAAGCAAATGGTTGTGGCACTCTCCTCCGTGGAGGTTGAGTATAGTTCGACAACCACTGTCATTTCTGAACTCACTTGGCTGCAGAGACTTCTTACTGATCTGGTTTTGTTCTCCCCTCTCCTGCAATCCTCTATTGTGATAATCAAGTTGTTCTAGACTGCGTCGAGGCTGCTGTGGTCCTAGGATGGAGGGATTTGATGCGGTCGGTCAGCCGGGCTTGTGGCAATCCTGCAGGAGGCTGAATGACTTCGGTGAGCGCAGTAGAAACTATAAAGCTCTTGGTGGTCCGTCGGGAAAGAGAAATGCACATCGTATGGGCCCGAGAGGGCCCACAACCCCACGGAGAGACTGACGTTTGTAGTTTGCTGGATCGTGCAGAGAGAGACTAGAGAGCGGAGTTACCGTCGAGGCGACATGGCTGGCCCTCGTGGAGGAACTGCATGGTCATAGTCGCCCAATTGACGTGTACATCGCCGAGTGTGCGGAAGCAATCCACCCCCAAAATGACATCGATACCGCCTAGGCCGAATACATAGAAATCTGCGGTCATGGAACAGGACCCGACGAAGAGAGACACAATAGTGCAACGACTCTAGGTCAGCCGGCGGCGCCCATCACCCAGGCAGACCGCAACATCCGGAGAGGGGACTGAGGGAAGACAGAGCTTCTACACCATGCGCTAAGAGATGAGGTTGTGGCTTACGCCACTGTTCACTATGATGATGATCGGGCGATCCCGCATCGTGCCCGAGAGCTGCACGGTTTGCTGGCCAGAGATCCCGCCCGCCGAGGCACAAGATAAATCCAGGCGGTGGAACGTAGTCGCGGACCCGCGGTGGGGTCAAGAGGTGCATCCCCGCTGAGAGCTCCAGGGCCTCAAAGTCAGACAGGGTAACCTCAGGGTCGACCTCTTCGATGATGGTGTGGAACTCCTTTATGGAGCACTTATGGTTGGGGGAGTAGGGTTGGAGGCACCAAAAACAAAGACCCTTGCTGTGAAGCTCATTGTAATCACAGTTTGAGAGGCGCTGAGGGGTCGGTGGGCGGCCCAACCGGTTTCCCCCACGACGGCGACCACGGTGGAGGAGCTATGGATGGTGGTCACCAAGGCGGCTGAGGTTGGTGGTGGTCGACCGTAAGAGCAGATGGTCGGGGGGAGAGGTCGGCTTCAACCAAATGCGCCAAGTCTAGGGCATCGAAGATTGTGTGGGGGTGTTGCATGCGAAGACGAGAGCAGATATGTGGCAGTGGACCCTGCATGAAGAAGCCCAGGTAATGATTGGGCGTTAGCCCAGGAATTGTGACTGATATCGAGTCGAGTTCGAGCGATTTTGGCTCGGCTCAAAATCAAAATTTCCAACTCGAACTCGGCTCGAAATCGACTCGAAATCGAAATCGATTTTGAGTTGAGTCGGCTCGACTCAAAATGACTCGATTCCGCGTCGGCTCGAAATTGAATCGAGTCGGCTCGAAATTGAGCGATTTTTCTCTTTATTCCTAGTTGGCTCAAAATTAAATTGGACGACCTATACATTTAGCAAACGAAACATTTAAAGCCTTCATTTTTTTTATTTAGGTTTAAATTTTATTATTTAAAATTTCTCTTTATTCCAAGCTGGCTCAAAATCGACTTGAAATCAGATTCGAGTCAAATTGAATCGACTCAAATTGAGTCGAATCAATTTTAATTGATTATGTTTTGACTCAATTTTCAAGTGACTTTCGAGTTTCGAATAATATGCTCAGCTCTACCGGGGATGTGGTAGACCAGGGCGACGAACTCATCAATATAGTCGTCCAGGCCGACTGTCTGGCGGACGCCGCAAAGACGCTCAATAACGGAAGAACCAAAGTAGCGGGTGTATACCACCGAATCATCTCCTGCTTGAGGTCGGGCCAGGAGAGGCACATGTTGGATTGGCGGAGCCACTGATCCCAGTGGAGAGCCCAGCAGTCCAGGCCAACCATAACACTAAACACTTTGTCGTGCTCCGATGTATAGTTGAGTTCGAAATATTACTCCGCTTTGGCGATCCAACCTATTGGGTCCACGCCGACAAAGGAGGGAATATTGAGGGAGAGGGTGGACCGGCCCAAAATGGGTGGAGGAGTGGTTCGGGAGGGGATGGGCGGCGACTTGACGCTGAGGAGAGATCTGCCGTCAGCAGGCGAGTAGGATCTGAAGGTGGCGGTCGATGCTTGGAGGGAGTCGATCTTGAAGTGGATGATGCATGACAAGTTAAATCAAGACAGTAGAAAAGTTGACGCCCACACACATGATGGCAATGAACCTTCAAATTAAATCTGTATTTCTATTTAATTATGTAATTTATTTTGAGCATACTTATGAGTTCACTCGTATTTTAAGCCTTATGTATTTTGGGTCATCACTTATGTAATATGAATTTTTCATATTGTAGGATATATTATAGATCTTGAGCAAGGCAAGCTCAATACCATACAAATCCAAAATAACTTAGCCCACATGTTAAACCACCCCTTTTTCACACATAAGCCATCTTTTTTTTCTTTATATCATGATGACCACCATAAATCACCTCTTTTTCACACATAAATTACTCAAATTTATATATGTCATGAATGACCACCATAAACCACCCCCTTTTCACACATAAGTGACTTTATTTCCTACATGTCATTATTAGCCACCATAAATCACCCCCTTTCACACATAGGTCACTTTATTTTCTTCATATCATTAATAATCACCACAAAGTTCTCTCTTTTCACACATAAGCTACCTTATTTTCTTCATCATTCAAACATGTGACTAAAAACCACTATAATGATGGCCCAACCTCCAACCAAATACATGGACTCCAAAGCCATTCCCTCCTCACTTTTCACGGCTCTTAAGATCTATAAATAGGTATGAATGCTTTTGTTGTAATTATCCTTTGAATGAATGAAAATTGCAATTGTTAGCTATTGCTATATTGTTCTTCTTTATACTTTTTCCCTCTGAGTGAATGACTACTAATAATGAGAGTGTACGACACTTGAAGGACTTTCAGGGAAGGAGCAGGCAACGACCCGACAAAGGACTGCCCGATCGGTACTAGCTCGAGTTATCCCCTCAACCAAAAATATAAAAGTAGTTTGACTACGTTATTTATCTTTCAAAGCTTTAGTATTATTCTTCTACATGATTGTTAAGATTAGACATTGTCGGTTAGCAACTTATCGCACGATACAAAATTGTCGACGATTGCATTTACATCTTGCTAGTTGTTTTAAAGTCAACTTTCTTATAATTCAAGTGTTTAACATAAAAGAACTTCAAATCTCCAAAATAACTCAAATTTCATCTTAAATCACCTCATAAACCTCTTAGCCAACATCAAATTGGCATCAGAGCCAGGTTTCCAATTCTTGTCTAGGGAACATCCTAAAATAAAAAAAAATTGTTGTCCCATGCATGATCATCTATAAGATTTTTTTTTAAAATAGTAAATCAAAATATTTTGTGCTAATATTTTAATAGTAAGATCTTTTAATCTTTATAAATCCCTCACAAAATTTTAAAGCTCATTTAAAATTTGGTTTATTAAAAAAATCTGATCATTGTCATATTTTATGTTTTTTTTTCATTCATGCATGCATTATTAGCTTAACTTTTGTACTAAAACACTATTAAAAAATGGTCAAAAATTTTTGAAACACTCCATATCAAAACTTTAGTGTATTCTCTAAAAACACCCAAAATTTGAGCAAGAAATTCAAAGATCAGATATAAATCTTATTTGTTTCTTCTAACTCACGCATTGCTGAATTATGAAATTCAGCTTGCTGCCTACTTTACTAAAAAAATCATAACTTCTAGAATACTTCTTCAAAAATTATGAAATAAAGTTTCATCTCTTCATTTTAAAGTCCTCTATAACTTTCTAGAAGGAACTAAGCTCTAATATAGAACTCATGATGGTCTAGAAATCAAGGTTTGTTGTTTTATCATCGTTAAATATTTTCACCCTATAAAGTTTTCATCAATGTCTACTCGCAGTGGTGCACAATATGCTATATATGCATCTACAACTATAGAAGATATGTTACAAAACATAATAGAGAGGTTGAGAAGAATGGAGACTTCCAACCAAATTATGGTGGATCGAGTAGAGACGCTTGAAAATAATAGTGAACAAACCCCCCACTAAGATACTCAAACACCTGATTGATCAAGATAAACCTAAACAAAGGCCTAACATTTAAAATGCTGAACTCATAGGAAATCATTTTTATGATTTTGAGTTAGATGATCATCTTGATCAAGTACTAAGAAGATTTATAAGACATCCTTACCATCAAGATAACCAAAGGTTTGATCATAATCATATTATTCCAAGGAATCTAGAATGAAATATTGATGATGACATTACTCGTAGAGCTAAAATCGAAGCTCCAACCTTTGATGAAAATTTAGATCCTAGAGTATTTTCTGATTGGCTCACTGATATTGAACAATATTTTGAATGGATTAATATTCGACCAAACTCTCAAGTCAGATTTGCTAGGTTAATGTTAAAAAGTCCCGCTCGAACCTATTGGACGACTGTAGAGAGTAAGGAAGAGCGTAAAAATTGAGAGGTGGGTAGTTGGATGGAGATGAAAACATTTTTATCTGTGAAATACCTTCCTGAGTCATATAATGATCAACTTTTCTCAGAATTACATGATCTTAAGCAAAGAATCCTAGTTGTGACTGAATATTCAGCTCGCTTTGATGATCTAATACTTAGATGTGACATATTAAAAACTCCTAAGACATCCATTGCTCAATTTAAGGCTGGGTTATGACCAGATGTCAAGGTCGAAATGACCATTCGAGATGTGAACACTTTAGAGGAAGCTTCTCACATGGCAATTTGAATTGAGTTTTACCTCAAGACCCAACAACATCATAAATTTCATGCCTCAACTCAACGTAACCAAACACCAAGGGTAGTACCGTCCATGCCTACATCAACTATTTCTACATCACTCCCTGATCTTAAAGGAAAGGCTATCGCAGGGACATCTGACTCTAAGTCAACTAACGGAAATACTGGTCCCAAAGCCACAAATATCACATGCTTTAGTTGCAAACAAATCGGGCATTATGCATCTCAGTGCCCGCGTAATCTTCATATAGGATTTGAACCCCTTCAGTCATCACAAGACTTAAAAGATAGTGAAACAGAGCCATTAGAAGAAGACGAAGAATCCGACGAGGCACATGATTCTAATCAATTAGCAGTTGTGCGGTGTATGTTTACAACACCACAGACTGATGAAGATTGGAAACGCGCAACAATATTTATTTTTATTACTAAAATTGGAGAGAAGACATGCAAAATTATTATTTATAGTGGTAGTTGTATGAATGTTATCTCAACGATAGCACTTATTAGACTAAATCTTACTACTGAACCTCACCCTAGATCATACAAAGTTACTTGGATAAATACAACATTCATATCTGTCTCTCAACGTTGTTTGGTGCCAATACAGTTAGGTCGATATAGTGATAAGATATGGTGTGATGTCCTACCCATGGATATTGCGCATATACTTTGAGGAAGACCATGATTATACGGTTTGGATGTGACACATCATGGCTGATCAAACACATACATTTGCTTTTGGAGGTAAGCGTATAATCCTAAAACCTGCTAAATCTAAAGAAGATGCACCAAAACAACCAGTGACTTCATCAACCCTATTGAACATAAGTCACTTCATATCATTAATAGACATGAGTTCAAAAAAGAAATAGATCATCCTCTTATGTTTGTTGTAGCTATCTTAAATTCACCTAGTATGGTGCTTATGAACACATTAACATCTGAGGTAAGTGACCTCCTACAAGAATTCAAGAATGTTTGTCCAGAAGAGTTACCATCTGAACTACCACCATTAAGAAGTATTCAACGTGCAATGGACCTCATTCGTGGATCTACGCTCCCAAACCTACCCCATTATCGGATGAGTCCTACTGAGCATGCTGAGCTCAAATGTCAGATTGATGACCTTTTGAGTCGAGGCTTCATTAGGAATAATATGTCTCATTGTGCAGTTCCTGCCCTCCTTACCCCTAAGAAGGATGAGACATGATGCATGTGCATTGACAGTCGTATGATAAATAAAATTACAATTAAATATAGATTTTCAATACCAAAAGTTGATGATATGTTAGATATGATGTCAGGAGCAACCATCTTCTCGAAAATTGATCTTTGAAGCGGATACCACCAGATCCGCATGCAAGAAAGTGATGAGTGGAAGACTATCTTTAAAACAAAACGAGAATATTTGAGTGGTTAGTCGTGTCATTTGGGTTAACTAATACCCCAAGCACATTTATGTGATTCATGACCCATATTCTTCAACCGCATATTAGGAAATTTCTTGTTGTATATTTTGACGATATCTTAATTTTTAGCAAATCTAGGGATGATCACTTTTCATATCTTCGACAAGTATTTGATATTCTACGACGAGAGCAGCTTTATGTGTACCTAAAAAAATGTTCATTTATGACCCCTTTGACTATATTTTTAGGCTTTGTTGTGTCAAGTGAAGGAGTCTCCACAGACCCTGAAAAGATATGAGCCATTCAAGAGTGGCCACTACCATCATCTATTCATGAAGTTCATAGTTTTCATGGATTAGCAACCTTCTATCATAGATTTATTCGAGGATTCAACACTATAATGGCACATATCACTCATTGTCTCCAAAAAGGTGAGTTTAGATGGACTACCACAACCTCTAACTTCTTAGAGATTAAGAATTCCTTATCAAGACTCCCTGTTTTAAGGCTCCCAGATTTTAACAAGGCTTTTGAAGTGTCCTGCGATGCTTCGGGAGTTGGCATTGGTGGTGTCCTAAAGCAAAAAGGTCATCCAATTGCATTCTTTAGCGAAAAATTAAATATGGCTCGACAAAAGTATTCAACATACGATAAAAATTTTTATGATATTATTCAATCACTTCGTCACTGGAGACATTATCTTCTTTTTAAAGAATTCGTGTTGTATTCTGACCATGATGCACTAAAATATATAAACTCTCGGAAGGTGCTTAACTCACGACGAGCTAAGTGGATTCAATTTTTACAAGAGTACATATTTGTCCTTAAACACACACTGGTGCTAAGAACAAAGTGACAGATGCACTAAGTCGAGTATGTACTACTATGAAAATCATGAACACTACAGTCACCGTGTTTGATAAGATGAAAAATGATTACGTTAATTGCAATAATTTTTGTCATATTTATGCATCTTTTGATGATTAGTCTCGGAGTCCTCACACGAGTAACAAATGAAAGATGGCTACTTATTTCGATAAACACATCTTTGTATTCTCGATTTTTCACTTCATGACTTCCTCATTGAGAAAATGCATGTAGGAGGAGGTGCTGGTCATTTTGGCCAAGATAAGACCATTGTTATTGTCGAGGATAGATTCTTTTGACCTAGGCTTAAGCGTGATGTGGCTCGTATTGTTGGGCGGTGTCGTATTTGTCAACTGGCAAAACGAGGGCGGCCCATGGCTGGCTCATATAACCCCTTACCTATACCCTATAGACCTTGGGAGGACATTAGTATGGACTTTGTATTAGGGTTGCCACACACAACACATCGTTATGACTCCATATTCGTTGTCGTTGATAGGTTCTTCAAAATGACCCATTTCATTCCAAGTCATAAAACATCTGATGCCTCGCATATTGCCACATTTTTCATGAAGGAAGTAGTCCGTCTACATAAATTACGAAAAACTATTGTTTCTGATAGGGATGTGTGTTTTGTTAGCTATTTTTAGAAAACTTTATGGAAGAAACTAGGAACTAAGCTAGCTTTTTCTAGTGCATACCACCCCCAAATTGACAGTCAAACTGAAGTTGCGAACCGTAGCATTGGAGACCTTCTTAGGAGCTTAGTCGCTGAACATTCTGCTACTTGGGATTTAGTTCTGCATATCGCTGAGTTTGTTTATAATAGTTCTGTTAATAGATCCACGGGCATGTCACCTTTTCAAATTGTTACATGATATGACCCAAGAAAGCCCGTTGATCTCATTGATTTACCTGCTACTTATAGGACATCAACATTTGCATCATCATTTGTCAAACACATGCATGAGTTACATAAGGAGAATCGACAAAAACTTACGTTAAAATATGAAAGTTATAAAAATACAGCTGATCAATACAGACACCCCGTTGAATTTACAGTCAGAGACATGGTGCTTGTGAAGGTGAGACCAGAAAGAATGCCCTCAAGCACTCTTAAGAAGCTAACCAATAAAAGAGCTGGTACATACAAGATCATTAAGAAGATTAATAATAATACTTTTGAATTAGATATGCCTATAAATGCCAGTTATTCATCAGTATTCAATTCGATCTAACTAAGTATTATTGTTTCGAT
Organism: Platanthera zijinensis; assembly: GCA_039513925.1. Classification (NCBI taxonomy): domain Eukaryota; kingdom Viridiplantae; phylum Streptophyta; class Magnoliopsida; order Asparagales; family Orchidaceae; genus Platanthera; species Platanthera zijinensis. The sequence goes on from CM077086.1 coordinate 3,532,973, forward strand.
GTGGATACTCCTATTAGTACTAACATGCAGGAACTAGCTGGTAGTCAACTGTCAACTCCTTCCTCGAGACGTTTGAGGTCTCATCGTCCAGTGCAAATACTTGGTGAGCTGGTGATATGTTCTGTTGATGGTGTTACTCAGCGCTTCCTTGTTCGTTGGAAAGGTTTATCCCAAATTGATGATTCTTGGATTACTATTAAAGAGCTACAACAGTTGGATTCAGAGCTCCTACACCCTAAACCCTAAATCCTAAACAGCATTGCATGCTCTTTATTTTGGAGTTTGTTATGGTCCTAGCCCATAACGTCATCGCAGGTGGCGGTGGAGGCGGAGATACAAGGGAACCCGAGCTCAACCCGCGGAGAATGCTAGGGAAGAGAAAGGAGAGTTTTGCTCAACCCTAACTCTAAAAATGGGAAGAAGATTAGAGAACTAGAAAGAGAAAGGAGCTTAGAGAGAAAGAAACTTGATTAATTTATTTTCTAAGCTCATACATGACCCAAGAGGTCTATTTATAACACTAAAAGTGGAATGAGTAAATAACCTCAAAATAAAAGAGATGCTCAAAATACTAAAATATTACGACTCCAATTACTCGTAACAAGGACTTGGCTCATACAACTCGGTATAACATACATAAAAATACGTAATGAAAAATGTACAACATAATCAACGCTGGATAGTCGGGACTCATAACAAAGTTCTACCTATGTAACTTATCTTGTGATATTGTTTAAAATATTTTTCATTATAAATTTAATTATCGGCTTAGGCTCCGTTTGGTACGATGGTGGTGGTCATGAACATGAGGGTTAAATTGTCATTCGTTAACGCACACATAAGAAACTTCATCCGCTTTTATGTTCAAACGGATGATGTTTGTTAGGTGATCCTTAACGAATGACGGTTTAACCCATGCGTTTACGACCACCACCACCGTGCCAAACGGAGCCTTCTAGCGCATATAGTTTCTCCTTAATACGGCTGCACGATAATAGAAATATGAAAATCAACCCCTAATCCGCTTTAGCATTAGCCTTATTAGGAATAGGTTTGGGGTTACCTGCTGGAAGCTTAGCAAGTTTGATTTTAACACTTCGGTCAAAAGACTCATGGATTGGGAAAACAAACAATAAATACTCTTATATTTTTTCTCTTTTTTCTTATAATCTAGTTCCTTTTAAGTTGATCTCACTGGTGTTGATTTTATGAACCAAATATTTCTGTTGCAGAAAACACATCATTCAACCTTAAAAAAACAATTTTATTTGGGATCAAAATAGATTGTTTTAAAAATGGAGGCTTACATGAAATGTGGTATAACCTCAAGAACCTACATAATTTTAATCCTAGTTTCTAATATTGTTATCATATTCTGGAAGTCCTCTGGCAATTGAAAAAACATTTTTTTTTTCTTGTCCCATGTGAAGGAAATCTTGGAAGGCATCTCAATCACCGGCATCCAGGATACCATAAACTCAGTGATCTTTCCCAACAAACACCAGAAGATTTACTCTCTCCCAACAAGAAGCCTCAATCTCAAGCAAAAACCGCAGCTCTTGATTTTGATCATCTAAACTGGTTATTGCTCAAATGGCATATCAAATCACCGTTTCCTTCCGCGGCTTTTGATGATGACGGGTTCTTAAATTCCCTCAAATTTCTCAACTCCTCTGTCACGCTCTGGTCCTCGGAAAAAATCCAGTCCGTCACACTAGAAATCTTTAGAAGCATGCAGGAAGATGTGAAAACATCATTACAACATCTCAGTTCTATGGTTTCTATCACTCTAAATTTCTGGACTAACCACGAAGAATTACATTTCATGTCCGTTTATTGCCATTGGGTCGACGAGAACTGGTCCCCGCACAAAGTTATTCTTGATGTTCGTCACATTCCTTATCCATCGGCGGGTTCGGAGATCTTTCACGCACTTTTAGATGTTCTCGGAATGTTTAATCTGGAGAAGAAGGTAATTTCCTGCACTTGTGATAATAGCCAGCATGCTGTCAACGCCTGCCAAGCCCTTAAAGAGGAACTGGAAGCTAGGAAGGTGCCCTTCTGCTATATCCCATGCGCTGCTCATGCCTTGAGTCAGATAATAGAGGATGGGCTGAAAAGCCCGAAGCCGATACTATTGAAGATTCGTGAATTTGCGCTCGAATTGAACTTGGTGCCAGGAATTGCTCAAGATTTCAAACAGTTGACTGCAGTCTATCAAGAAGGTGTGTGGCAGTTTCCTCTTGATGCTTCAGCAACTTGGAATGGACTCTACACAATGCTTGATCTCGCTCAGAAGGTACTGTTTCATTTATTCTCCAAAATGTTATAATTTACTTGCCTAAGGTCCTTTAATATGGTGAAGCAAAACTCTTATGTAGGACATTTTTAGTGTTCAGTATATTCATGCCCGCCGAACGGTTTAGGATGGTGATCTTTAGAAAGCTAGGTCCTTTAAACAAAAGAGTCAAAATTGCTCTTTTGCATTTTGCACCCCGGGCTCGAAATATGGGTTATTGGTTTCCACCTTGAATCTTTAAAATTAGCACTTTGCACCCCTCCAATTACCAATTTCTGGCATTTTGCACCCTTAGACTGAAAAATGTGTAAGAGATCGGGCGTGCCGAGAAGAGGCAAAGTCGAAAAACAGAAAACACAAATAGATGCAGAGCAATCACAAGCACAGAACACAACACCACAAATACAGAGGTTCACCCAAAACCGGGCTACGTCCTCTCTCCCCTTCTTCTCCTCCTTCTTGTATTCACCAAAAGATTACAGGTTACAAAGGTTACAAAGATCAAAGCCGACCCTACCTACACCTTCTTCTGGACAAGAAACTACCCGAGGGAAAAAACTCCCCTGAACGACGCCTCCAACGATGAACCTCGTATATGTCTTCTTCAGGAAAAATACGACGCCTCCAAAGTCTCTGAAATGCTTTTCTTACCCTAATCCCCGAAAAACGGAATATAAATACTCAGGAGAAAAAAAACAACTCAAAACGTCGAACGCAGAACCGAGCTCGACGATCGGGCGTCGACCGGAGGTCGACGATCTCACCCGAGGTCGACGCTCGACGATCCAGCTGAGGTTGACGCTCAAGCGTGAGCTCGACGATCCAGCTGAGGTCGACGCTCAAGCGTGAGCTCGACGATCCAGCTGAGGTCGACGCTCAAGCGTGAGCTCGACGATCGTCGACCTCTCCTCAAACAGAGGAACAAGAATGCATACAGGGGCTAATTCACACTCCCTTGCCTCTAAGCTCACTTGGGCTAACCCGGTGTGAGAAACAAGAGGCCCTGAAGTGATCCACCACCCCAACATTCTCCCACTTGGTGGAAACCTTCAGCACATGAGAGCAGCTCCTCCAGACTTCCTCTTCAAACCCACTGCTGTAGCACACCATTCAAACTTGACAACAGGCACAGCCTTGGTTAAGAAATCAGAACTGTTCTCCTTAGTGTCAACCTTCTCCAGTTGCACTACCTGCTTCTCCACCTTCTCCCTGATGAAGTGAAACTGGATGTCAATGTGCTTGGTCCTAGCATGGAAAGCCGGATTCTTGGCTAACTGGATAGCCCCTTGGCTGTCAAACCACAACTTCACAGGACCCTGCTCAAAACTGAGCTCCCAGCACAACCTCCTCAACCATATGGCTTCCTTACAGGCATGTGTAAGGGCCATATATTCAGCTTCTGTCGACGAGAGTGCAACCACTCCTTGCCGTCGACTCATCCAACTGACAGCACCACCAAACAGGGTAAAGACATACCCACTGGTGGACCTCCTGCTGTCCAGATCACCACCCCAGTCAGAGTCCACGTGTCCAACCACGTCCAGGACTCTCCCATCAACAGCACCTTCAAAACAAATAGAGTAGTTTGAAGTGCCACGAAGATACCTGAACACCCGCTTCACAGCGTTCCAGTGCTCCTTCCCAGGTTTGGCCATGTACCTGCTCAACACTCCCACTGCCTGTGCGATGTCAGGACGAGTACAAACCATGGCATACATAAGGCTCCCCACAGCACTAGCATATGGAACCTTCTTCATGTCTTCCATCTCCTCATGTGTCTTGGGACACATCTCCGCAGATAATTTCTCCCCAACCGGCATAGGGGCACCAACAGGTTTACAGTCAGCCATGTTGAACTTCTTCAACACCTCTTCGACGTACCTTTGCTGCCCCAACCACAGCTTCTTCTTGCTTCGGTCTCTGGTAATCTGCATCCCCAAGATCACACTTGCTGGGCCCAAATCCTTCATTTCAAACTTGGCCGAGAGCAGCTTCTTCACTTGTTGGATCATCTTAACACTATTCCCTATGAGCAGCATGTCATCTACATAGAGTGTCAAGAAAGTGTAGTGCTCTCCCTTCCTTTGGATATAAATACAGTGGTCCGAGTTCGACCTTTCAAAACCTGATTCCAGCATGTAGGTGTCGAACTTCTGGTACCACATCCTCGGAGACTGCTTCAGTCCATAGAGGGACTTCTTCAACCTGCACACCTGATCCTCCTTGCCCTTGGCCTCGAATCCTTCAGGTTGCCGCATATAGATCTCCTCCTCCAAATCCCCATGAAGGAATGCCGTCTTCACGTCCATTTGCTCAATCTCCAAATCATGCACAACGGCAATGGAGAGAACCATCCTGATAGAAGTGAGCTTGGCTACCGGCGAGAAAATCTCGTCGTAGTCCACACCTTCAACCTGCGAGAACCCCTTGGCAATCAACCTTGCCTTGTACTTCTCCACAGTGCCATCTAGAGCTGTCACGGTTCCGGTTCGGTTCCGGTTCTACTAAAACCATGAACCGAACCACTGAGGTAACGGTTCTTCAAATTAGAACCAAACCTTATTTGGTTTGATCGGTTCCGGTTCTGGTTCCGGTTCCATCTTAATTTTTGGAACCGTCGTGTCAACGGTTCCGGTTACGGTTCAACAAGAACCAAAACCAAACCGGTCACTATCGGTTCGGTCCGGTTCCATGCGGTTCGGTTCGGTTCCAACTAAAACCAAGGCCAAGCTTGGGGAATGAAATAAAAGCGGGTTACAAATAGTAAAACTCAAAACAACATCGAAATAGAAATAATTATGTTGCGCACTTCTCTACGGTCTTTTCCGCGATCGGTGAGATAGTATCAATTGTCTTCCTACGTGTGTAGATTTGCCACGAATTCTAGTTGGCTTGCGAACGTCTCATCGACATGCTCAACCGTAACAATCGCCTACAATTAGTTGTCTTTCATGATTACTAATAAATATATCTTCTATATTTTTTAAATAAAATATTTTAAAAAAATATGTAAGTAAAATTAAAAATATAATATATAACTGTATAAAAATAAAAAAATACACTGCAAAAATTGACTCTAAACCACACCAATGTCAAACCATGTCATACAGATTTTATGCGGTGAAGTTTTGTTCGGTCCAAAATCGACCACCTTTAGTGCGATTGCGGTTTGGGTTCAAACTGCAGCAGTTTCACTTGTGATAGTAAGTATAAATATTATAGATAAATTATAAAATAATAACAATATAATAATAATAATAAACGGGTTGCGGTTCGGTTCTACTTCGGTCCGGTTCGGATCGGGTCTAAACATCTTGAAACCGCTTGAGAGTTGTATGATGCGGTTCCGGTTCCGGTTCCGGTCCGGATAATAAAATGTAAGAACCACACCCGGACCAATGTTGTTCACGGTTCCAAAATTCAAACCGGAACCCGAATAATTTGCCAACGGTTCGGTCCGATTCTTTGCGGTTCCGGTTCGGTTCCGGTTCGATTTGCGGTTTTCGGTTTTAAGTGACAGCTCTAGTGCCATCTGCCTTCACCTTCTGCTTGAAAACCCATCTACTCCCAATGGCCTTCCTCCCCTTTGGAAGCTTGCACAGACTCCAAGTCTGATTCTTCCTCTGGGAAACCATCTCATCCTCCATAGCAAGCTCCCACTGATTTGCATCAGCCCTCGACCTTGCATCCTTGGCTGAAATGGGACCTTCTCCAAGCATGTTCAGACAATATTGTGCTCCAACAGCACTAAGGGAGTACCGGAGTGGTGCCCTCCTCTCCCTTGTTGAGCGTCTCAGAAGTGGAACATCGGCAACTTCCTCTTCTGACTCATCACTAAAGTTCACTTCCTCCAAAACATCAGATTCAGAGTCAGAATCTGAACCAGCTGTAGTGGTTACCCGAGCATCCTCCAGAGGGGCCTCCTCCATGCTCCCTTCCACTACCAACCTCTCTGCAACTTTCCCTTTGGCCGCTTGTGTAGTGACTTGAGGACGGGCTTCATGAAAGACCACATCCTTGCTATACGTCACCGTCCTCGTCACCGGGTTCCAAAGCTTGTATCCCTTGATGCCTTCTTTGTAGCCCACAAAGATGCATCTCTCGGATTTCATGTCCAGCTTCCCCCTTTTCTCCTTTGGAATGTGCACGTAAGCATCACACCCAAACACACGAGCATAAGCCAAATTTGGCTTCTTCTTGAATATGGCCTCAAAGGGGGTACACCCCTTCACTGCAGATGTGGGGGACCTGTTCTTCAAATAATTAGCGGTAGCTGCCGCTTCAGCCCAGAACTCCTTCCCCAAACCAGCCCAACTGAGCATGCACCTGGCTTTCTCCATCAATGTCCGATTGAGCCTTTCCGACACTCCATTCTGCTCTGGAGTATACGGCGTGGTCTTCTGTCGTGCAATCCCCTGCTCAGTACAGTACTGCTCGAAAGCGTCCGAACAATACTCCCCTCCGTTATCAGAACGGAGAACCTTCACATTTCTCTCCAACTGGTTCTCCACCAGGTTCTTAAACTCCTTGAACCTGTCTAGAACCTCCGCCTTGGACCTGAGAAAGTAAAGCCAAGAAAACCTGGAATAATCATCAATGAAAGATACATAATACCTAGCTCCACCAAGGGATGGAACTGAAGTAGGTCCGAATACATCAGAATGGATCAAATCAAGAGGGCCAGTGGCCCTAGTCCCTGCTCCCTGAAAGCTAACCCGGTTCTGCTTGCCGAGTAGGCAATGCTCGCAGAATCCAAAGCTCGAGGTGCACATGGGCACACCCTCCACCATCTGGCCAGATGCCACAGCCGACATCCCCTTCTCACTGATATGTCCAAGCCGCTGGTGCCACAGCCTGGACTGCTCCTCCTGGTCCTCCTCTTGGCCTTCAGAGATGAAGGCCCCACTAGGCACCACTGTATCAGCAAGTAGCTTGTACAGTGTTCCATGCCTAACACCTTTGGCGATCACCATCGCCCCTCTGGTCATCCTGCATGAGTGCATGTCACAGCTGAAGCAAACTCCCGCATCAGCCATAGATCCCACCGAGATCAGATTCCTGCTCATCCCAGGAATGTGCATCACCCCCGGAAGGGTCTTCGTAGTCCCGTTGGCCATCTTCAGTCTCACCTTGCCACGACCAATGATCTGCACTGCAGTATCATCCCCAAGCATGACATTACCACCCGCAAACTCCTCATACTCACAAAACCAGTGCCTGTGAGGGGTCATGTGGTAAGAGGCTCCACTATCAACATACCACACATCCGCATCCTGATGAGCAACACATGCAGCTGCGATGTACATGTCACCACCGTCAGCCTCCTTCTTGGCACCCGAAGTTGACCCTCCATCCTTCTGAATGGGCTTGTTGGGGCGTTGGGATTTCACATGCCCAACCTGATTACACTTCCAGCACTTGATGGGCTTCTTTTCTTTCTCTCTTTCTCTGCTCTTGGATCTACCCCGAGATTTATCTCGAGATCCACCTTGCTTTGTGTCCCTCCATTGAGGGCGAGATCTGGATACGCTCAATGCACCCTTGTTGGTCTTCTCAGAACCTGCTCTCCTGGTCTCCTCAGAAAGAAGAGTAGCACACACCGACTCACAAGTGAGTGCCCTGTCTCCATTACCCCCAATGACAACGATAACGTTGTCCCAAGAATCCGGCAATGAACAAAGTAGTGTGATCGTCCTGTCTTCATCCGAGATCTTCTCACCAATAGAGATCAACTGACTCACAACCGTGTTGAAATTGGTCAGGTGTTCCGAGAAGGAACCACCCTCCTGCATCTTCAGATTGCACCACTTCTTCCTCAATAACAGCTTGTTCACAAGGGACTTGATCTGATATAGGGTTTCCAACTTCCGCCATAGACCTTGGCCGGAAGTCTCCTCCATCACATTTGTCAAAACAGAGTCTGTGAGAAAGAGTCTGATAAGACCTTTGGCTTTTCGATCTGTCTTTGTCCAGGCTGCAACCACATCCACAACAGCCTTCTCGGTTGGTGGATCATCAGCTATTGCCCCCCACAAATCCCGATCCACCAGAAGATCCTCCATCTTCATCTTCCACAGATCAAATCTGCTTCCATCAAATTTCTCTATCTCGATCCGCACACCTCCTGAACTCATATCCGAGAATCGAGAGAACCTCCCTCTGATACCAAATGTAAGAGATCGGGCGTGCCGAGAAGAGGCAAAGTCGAAAAACAGAAAACACAAATAGATGCAGAGCAATCACAAGCACAGAACACAACACCACAAATACAGAGGTTCACCCAAAACCGGGCTACGTCCTCTCTCCCCTTCTTCTCCTCCTTCTTGTATTCACCAAAAGATTACAGGTTACAAAGGTTACAAAGATCAAAGCCGACCCTACCTACACCTTCTTCTGGACAAGAAACTACCCGAGGGAAAAAAACTCCCCTGAACGACGCCTCCAACGATGAACCTCGTATATGTCTTCTTCAGGAAAAATACGACGCCTCCAAAGTCTCTGAAATGCTTTTCTTACCCGAATCCCCGAAAAACGGGATATAAATACTCAGGAGAAAAAAAACAACTCAAAACGTCGAACGCAGAATCGAGCTCGACGATCGGGCGTCGACCGGAGGTCGACGATCTCACCCGAGGTCGACGCTCGACGATCCAGCTGAGGTTGACGCTCAAGCGTGAGCTCGACGATCCAGCTGAGGTCGACGCTCAAGCGTGAGCTCGACGATCCAGCTGAGGTCGACGCTCAAGCGTGAGCTCGACGATCGTCGACCTCTCCTCAAACAGAGGAACAAGAATGCATACAGGGGCTAATTCACACTCCCTTGCCTCTAAGCTCACTTGGGCTAACCCGGTGTGAGAAACAAGAGGCCCTGAAGTGATCCACCACCCCAACAAAATGCTCATTTTCATACTTTGCACCCCGAATTATTGGTGCTGCCCGGACCTAATTACCCTTGAATGAACATTTTTGGTGCTTTCCAGACCTAAATACCCTTGAAATTTTGGCATGGGGTGTAAAGTGCCAGCAATCAGTAATTGAGGGGTGTGCAAAATGCCAATTCTAAAGATTCGAAGTTCAAAATGTCAAAAACCCATTTTTTTGGGGGGAGTGCAAAATGTCAAAAACACATATTTGAGAAGTGCGGAGTGCCAAAAATCTCTCATGTTTTGAAACATCTTTCTTTGTATGTTTGTATATGAGTGGCAGGCATCAAAATCCATGGACAGCACGATTAAGAAGCACGAAGAGTCTTTCAGAGGCCGAAATCTATCGCTGAGCGCCGCAGAAAAATCCATCGTCAGCGTTCTGCATTCGTACCTGGAACCCTTCCACAAGATCACCTCCAATCTCAGCGCCTGCAAGTCCCCCACAGTCGGCCTAGCCCTCTTCTTCATGGACCATGTCTTCGAGCTCACCGGCGCTTGCAGCAGTGACGACGCCTGCCGCCATGACTGGCTCAAATCCATCGCCGACGACATGGACAAGCGAGCCCGCCCCTTCACCTCCCACGCCTACAACATCTCCACCTACATCGCCGCAGTTCTCGATCCCAGGATCAAGAAGGAGCTCCTCCCCGAGAAACTCAACTCCGACAAATACCTTGAAGAAGCTCGGAGCCTTTTCGCCAGGCATTACGCCAGCCACGGCTTCGGGTCTCAGGATCCCGATGAAGCCAACAATGCCGTCTCTTTCGCCGAGGAAATCGCCCGGAAGCGGCGTCGGGTGAGCACCAGCACCGCCGCCGACGAGCTGACTCAGTATATATTCGAGCCGCCGACTCCAATTGCCACGGATGTTTTGGAATGGTGGAAGATGAACGGGTCCAGATACCCGCGGCTCTCCGCCATGGCTCGGGATTATTTGGCGGTTCAGGGAGCTTCGGTTGATCCCGAGGAGCTGTTCTCCAGCAACGGAGATGAGCTTCGGAGGCAGCAGTTCTGCTTGTCTTATGGAAATATGCGGGCTATAATGTGCATAAATTCATGGACTCATCACACTCGATTTCAGCTAAACTTTAATAAATCAGCTGAAGTCAGCTCGGACAAGTTGGCTGCTACTTCCCAGCTCTTGGGAAGAACAAAATCCGGTTTAGTTGTCTAATTATGCTCTGTTTGGATGGGCGGCGGGACTTCAGTGCGGAAGCAGCCCGTGCCGCAAGGTGGGAAAACAAACACCGCTTGCTCCCGCCCTCCCTCTGCGGAATGCCAAAAAAGCAAGATCTTCAGCCGCAGCCCTTCCCCTCCGTTCCGGAAGCGACGTTTGCTGGGTTTCCAGCCGCAGCCCTTCCCCAAATTTGGATTGGGATTACCTTAATCTACTACCACGTGTATGTACTTTGCCTTGCATTACTATTGATTTCCCCTGTATAAAATTATTATTATCATTATATATATATGGCCATTTATGGGGGCCTCCTTTGTAAAGATGCAAAATTATAAGGTGTACTCCCTATCTTTTAAAACTTCCTCTGTTTATACTACATAACAAGAAGTATATACAAAAAGACCTCACAAAAGAGTTTTTTTTTTTTTTGCATATATGTTATGAAGATATGACAAGATGGGAGAAGCTTGGCTAAGATGGTTTGGGCACATACAAAGGAGACCATTTGAGGCATGTGCTAGGTGTTGTGAGAGTTTAGTCACTAGGCATGTTAAACAGGGATGGGTCGACCACTAAAAACTTGGAATGAAACAATAAGGAAAGATATAGGCTCCCTTTGGGGGGATTTATTTTCACCGGTCAAGCGGTCACGACCGCATGAACCGGGACTTAATTATGGAGCCATAATATACTTAGGCATTAGTGAGAAAGTGTTTATTGTTGTTGTATGTGTCATGAAATGCAAATTTATAGGGGAGTTTTTTTTTTGTAATTTCAATAGATAAGAGAAATGCAAATTATAATTATGCAAGCTCTAAAAAATTTGGTTAATAGACCATGTATGTTAGTGCCCCATATGCAGCTGTACATTGCCGTAATTGTATCAACTGATCAACACTCAAAAATTCTATCTTCACACCAACTAGATTTCCCCACATCATTAAAAAAAATTAAAAATAAAAAATAAAAAAAATCTCAATTCATATGCAACCCAAAAAATAACATTTCACCCCACAAATGTTTTGGCTTTAGACATGAGTTTGTGGGGTTGGAAACTCGACCATGGCTGGGAATGGAGATTTGCCTTCTCTTTTTTTTGGGAGGTTTGCTCGTCATTCTAAAAAAAAAAATAGTGTTTCAGGTGGGCAAGATCGTGCAATCTCATTCGTCAACTCAAAAATTCAGCTCTGTGCAATTACCAACATGCCCTCCAGAAAAGCTATAAAAATTCCACAGATCTTTATTTGAAAACACACAACAAAAGAGAGAAGACAGAGCTCTGAGTTTTTCCGACGAGGTCTTAGCACCCTGCTCGCTCCTTCACTATGAATTCGCTTCATTCTCTCTTAAGCCTGCTTTCTTGAAGACTCTAGAGAACGCTTTCGTAAGTCCAAAGGACGGCTAAAGAAAACGTTCTAGCGGACGATTTTGAAGACTTGAGTTTTTTCAATCTTCTCTCTCGCAAGTCGCAAGACATGTAAACAGATAGGTGGTCTGTCACCCTCTAGGAATCTCAAACTCTTGAAACCGCCAAGGAAATAGTGGAAGTTGGTCGGCACTGATTTGACCTCGTGATTTTTTCTCTTCCTGATTTTTTTCATGTAAAATGTCTCGCCATCATTATTGTTGGGTCTCTTTTGAATATTTGCACGCTTTAATTCACTCTTAACGTAAGGCGATTTGATTCTCCGGAACCGGAGAACGCTAAGCTGCCCATAAAGATATTAATATCTTTAACGTTAAAAAGATTACGTATGTCTATAACATTAATATAATGTATAATGTTATTTATTATACATTATTAAGATAATTAATAAAATATTCAATTATAAATGTTTATATTATATCATTAATATTATTACTATATTATTGGATTAACATTTTGCATAAATTATTTTAATTAAATATTTTTAATATTCTAAGTCTGAAATAAATTTTCATCTATAAATAATCTTCTAAAATAATAGATTCATTCACAAAAAGTTTCTCTCATATTTTTCTATTAAGCTTTCATAATTCCATTTTTTTGCTATTTTAAGTCTGTTTCATCAAGTGAAAGTTTGTGTGTTCTGCAATTCTTTAATGTTCGTGAACTTCAGAGTTTCGGAATCAAACTGAGAATTATACATAGGAGAAGTAAACATCAGTTGAAAGCCCTGTGAAAGGTGGTGGAAGGGGTACTCGCCGTTACTCATACTCGTGAGTTACAAGGGGCACTCACTCATACTCGCCCATACTTGCGAGTTACAAGAGGTACTCGCCCAAACTCGCGAGTTGCAAGGGGAACTCGTCCATAATGTCAAGTTACATGGGGAACTCGCCCCTAATCTCTTCCTTGAGGTATGCGAATAGTTACCAGGCTTTCGAGTTGAATGGTTTGCAAATAGCAATCTCTTTAGACATTTCTGATATCGACGAATTACGAGATATACAATAAACAAATCTTCAAACAAAATTAACATATCCGGCATGCATTCATGGTTCGTTAATTACACCCACAAATGAGATCTAGTTCTTACCGACTCAAACTAAGAATCAACTAGCTAGAGTCGGAATCAGAAAGAGAAAGCTTTAAAATCCGATGAAAGACACGAAAGAAATTTCTGAAATCACTCTTTCGTAACCCTTCCTCCTCATCGTGCCTTCGGGAAGAAGACCGCAAGCCGAGAAGGGATAAGCTGCACGGCGAAGATGAAAGAAACTACAAGTCGAAGCAAATGCATGCAAACTGTATGCAAAAGAGACTATCATCTTAAAACTTCGGACGACACGACATGAAGCCCGACGACCCACCAAGATATAAACTTTGGTGCGGTGCACAACTTTTATTTATGTCACAACTTTTATTTATAAGTCATTTTGTGAACAAAAAAATCATTCTCATTTTGAGTATTGCTTCCATCAACAGCTGAAAAATGCCGAGTAACAAGTGAAGTTTATGTCTAAGAGTATGTACAGATTTTGGGTGCCTAAAGTGATCCCAACATTGTTAAAGCTAGGGCTAGACATCTTCTTCTATACTTTAAATTTCAGAATTTTCTTTTGCCTAAAGAGATTTCAGAATTTTCTTTTGCTTCGTCCTTTAAATTTTGAAATGTCCTCTTTCTCGCTCGACTTTAGTTGATACTTAGTTCGGTCGGTAAGAACCCGGTATCATTCGTGCGTCTAATTAATGAACAGTGAAAGTCAATTATCTAATACTCGTCATTTTCTCTTTATTCTCGCATCTCTAAATTGTACATTAGTTTCACTCTGTTTACCAATTTATATCCCTTTGTGAGATGAATAGAAGTTAAATTTTTTATGCTCTTTATTATTCTAATACGGTATCGGAGCTAGGTTTGAGTCTTCGCCTATGACCTATATGTAGTCGCATGCTTGACCTTGGGTACCGACTCGTCCATCAACTGCACTTAGCCGCAGACCAAAATAACCATCCCTGCGACGCCTTTTATGGCCGTCTGCTGATCGTGTTGTTGATAGACAACCATTCCACAGATACATTCACCGATGGTTGGTCGGGCCTCGGAATGGTGTATCATTTTCTTCACCTTATACGACTCAAAGACACCTCATAGAAACCATCCATCAATGAATTTTTCGACGTACCCACACAATAGCTAAGCTTCTTAAAACTTTTGATTATATATGATGGGTCTCCCTTGAAATTTCTAAGTCAAGGCGGTAAGACTCAGATCGAGTACGCGTGAACCTGACCGAACCAATTGCATGCATCGAAGCTGCATTCCACAAAAGCCCCCAAGAAGGAAACCGGACCGACGCACGCGTGCGGATGGGCCGCGCAGGTGCGCCCGGCCTGCGCTCGGCCAGCGCACGCGTGGCCGCGCCACGCTCGGCCTGGGCCGGGCCCAATTATCTACTAGGCGGAAAACCCGCCTATTTGACGGGATTTTCCGCCTATTTGAAAATCCCGCCAACTTGTGGGATTTCCAATAGGAAAATCCCTCCCACTGGCGCAATTTCCAATAGGATTCCAGATGGAAATCCCGCTAGCCTAGCGGGATTTCGCTGGCCTAGGTGCCGGGCCCAGGTCAAATCCGGAGTCCGGGCTTAGTCGGGCCTGACCTGAACCGGACACCGGGCCAGACAGTGAGTCAATATGGGGCCTATAAGACCCCCAAGCCCGGGTCAGATTTTTCCGGGGCTGGACCTAGTCTGGCTTTTTTAGGACCGGACCGGGTCTTTTCACTTACCAGCTAGGAGATCCTCTTTCTATTTTGTTGTTGTCGTATTTGACAAGTCAAACGGTACAAATTTTTTTTAATGCTGGTTTAGAAAATAGAAAATAAAAAAAAGTTATATATTAAAAAAAAATTAATTGTAAAATAAAAAGGTTAAAAAGAGCTGAAATTTCGGCCTCGGTGAGAAGATAAGATAGCATTAATGGCCTCTTTCACTTGCGAAGCTTCTGGTGCCTTCCCACCTGCTGCTGGCCAGAACTCATCAGCATTTAGCACCTGCAGCAATATTAGTCCAATTAATTACTAAATTATAATAATTAACTATATTAAAAATTAACAAATGAATTTGAATCCACATTGTATTTGTGGAGGATTTAGCACTAGGAAGCACCGGTACGGGTACGGGTACGGGTACCGGGTACGATACGTACCCGGTATGACGGTACGCCAAAATTTTAAAAATAAGGATACGGGTACGTCATGACTCATGATATATTATAACAAATATAATATATATATATATATCGCAAGTGTAATAAATAGTTCTCAAAACATCAAACATAAATCATAACTTGAAATACAGGTCAACAAATCAATGCAACGTAACATGAAGTTTTCAAACATTAAGCACTCGTAAATATTACAAAATTAACATTTTATATGTTTAACCGAAAGAGATAAAATTAAACGTAAGTATACTCATCAGTTTTTTTTTCTTCTTTTTCATTGGTGATCAACATCTTCAATCTCCGGTTAGTCTACAGACAAGTTAGTGGTTTTGTTAATAACTCGTGTCGTTTCAACATGTTCAATATACGTAATTGTAACAGAAACGTATCAGTACCAGAAACATACTCGGTACAGATACACAATTTAATTGGACATACTAACACTTCATAGCATAGAACCAACTTTTGTTTACTCTAGAAAAACAGACTCCTATCACAATATGCAGAATGATGTGTTAAGTCCAAGTGTGTCCACATAGGTGTATCTATTGAGTATCGAGTACGTACTGATACCGGATACGTATCCGATACGGATACGCTGCCTTCGAGAAAGTATCCGTACTTCATAGTTTTAGAATTTAAGATTTAGAGGGATATATGGTAATATGTAGTTTAAAGAAGTAAAAGACAACAATTTATTTGGTCATCATTACCTTTACTTGCAGTTGGAGGAACTTCACATAGGTTATTGCTTTCTCCAACATTGTCACCAAATCAACCTAACAAAAAAACAATGAAATGAATTAACAAGTTTTTACAGGAATTCATATTAACAATTTTGATTATTTTCTTATGTAATTTGGGCATTTAAAATGATGCATAGACACACATATTTTAGGGTCAGTTCGGTGCGTCGGTATTGTATTTTTTAAGGTTTGGCTCGATGGAATTGATGCGGATAATGGCTTCGTGGCAAAAATTAATAGCTTTGGCTTTGAGTTAAAATACAAAATAGCAAATAATTCATACCCCCAGAATCGAACATTTTCGCCGGCACATATTTTTCGAGCGAACAAGCATTTTGTGTGGGGCATATTTTTCGCTTGGGCGCATGTTTACGTGCATGGTCACGTTTCGGCCCGGGCACGTTTTCTCCCCCGAGCGCATTTTTCTCCCACAGCCCGCGTTTTTCGAAGAGACGCATTTTTTGCCTGGACACTCGTTTTTGCCTGATGCGCTCACATGAACATGCATAGTTTTTCACCTTGGCATGGGTTTTGAAAGAATTCACTATTTGCAACAAACAAGGTCTTCATCAGACGACTGATATTTAATCTATCCAAGTAACTCGGCCTCATTTTGATCTTGAAATTTTTTCTTATATATATATTGATACCCCATGAAATTTCCGAGGCGAGTCGGTCCAAGTACAAGGGAGACCAACTGGATCAGTAGCATGCAGAGAACCGCAAACACCCGAGAAGACCAAGAGAACTCGCTGTTGAGGTATATTGAAATAGGGTTGACGAGTGCTTAATGGGTTGCGTTAGGATCCAATAGGAGTCCAACAACCCGTAGTCGGGTATTTAGGGTTTGCCTATAAATACCCATGCTAGGGGCAACGAGTAGGCCGTTCGCAACTTGACGGTCACGCGGATGCTTCGAGCACTTCTGACACTCGTCAGGCCCGCGCCACCGCGCGCCCGACCACAACCCCCACGGCCAGCGGGTGCGCATCCTGGGCGCGCCTCCTGCACGTGCAGCGCGCGTGGCCTGCGGGCGCGCACGCAGATCCGCGCACGTATGGCCCATGCGGGCGGCCCCAGCACGGCCGCCGACGGCATCCCCCGCCGCCTACGGCGACCTATGTCACTTCAGCCGCCGCCACCTCCTCCAGACACCTTTCCCTGCCCACCTGAACTACTCCGGGGGAAGGGGGAACCCTCGTCATTTCGACAAAATTGGCAATCCACGTGATCGAAATGGAGCGACGTCATTTTCCAGCACAAATCACTCCCCGACACAATTACCACCGTGAACCTCCTGAATACTATAAATAGACCATCATGCCTTCATTTCAAGACAAGCAATTAACTCCAGAGGCAAGAGAGAGCTATGAGGTTTTCCGGCGAGATCGTGGACTTAGGCCAATTCTGCGCTCAGGAATTTACTCTGCTCCCCTCCATGCACTTCGGTTTCCTCACGCCTCAAGTGACGTCAACCGTATCTGCGAGAGCGCTCCCATCTAGGCTCCGCGTCAACGAGAGCGCTCCCTCAAAAAGCTTCGTGGGCTAGGAAGATTTTCTAGCCAGAACGCTTCCACCGAGGTTTCGTGAGTTCAACATCATCTCAAGGCCGAAGGGCTTGCATCAGGCTCAAAGGATTTAGTTGTTTCCTCCTCGTCACATTTCACTCTTTACACTTTTAACGGAGTAGCGACATATCGCTCTCCGAGATCAAACTCCAACCTTTGTAAACACGTGATATTTAGTGGAATTTGGCTCGGCACAGATCCAGTCACGTGGTTTTTCACCCTTTCTGAGTTTTCCACGTCAAAAACATTCTTGTCATTTGTTGCGGTTTTCTTTAACTGTTTGCGCACCCGATTTAACTCCGAACTAAGATGGTCTGATATTCGATCTGGACAAAAGAAAAAAGTTGGGTGACCCGCAACATACACACACACGAGTGACAGTGCACGGGCCCTCGTGCCCCGCACAATACTACTTGGGCGCGATGGACTTCGCTCGCGCCCGACGGTTCTTAATCATTTTTTTATCATGTATTTTCTTAATAATTTTTTTAATAATTAATTTATTGTTTACATTGAAAAAGTTAAAAAAGAAACTCAAAATTTAAAATATATATGTGTACGTGCGTATATCTTTGTATGACTTTTTATATAGTGCATGTCATACAAAAAATAAAACTACACACAGATTAGTTTAATAAAATATAATTTTTAGATAATACACATAAAATTTTGTGGCCTATTAGTCAATACGGCTTATTTCTAAGCAATTGATCGGTGGTTTAAATCTGGTTGAGTTCGTTTTTTAAAAAATTTATTTTTATTTTTTCATTTTTTCTAATTTTTAATCTCACATTATGAGTTTAACATTCTTATAGGTGTTTAAAAAAATGGAGAGAAAATAGTGTTTGAAATTTGATGTAAAACAGGCAGGCTATAAAGAGTAGGTGGACGGGCGGGCTTTAACTGGCGGGTTATATACACATTGGGCGGGGCTGCTAGAAATGGCGAATTATGTACTCATTTGATTGGATTTTTTTAAAAAAATTAAAGGGTTACTGATAATTTCATATTGTAGGGTAGGAGCCATTCAAAAAATATAGGCTTAGGACACCCTACCATCCTAGGTTTAGGAGACCTAGGAAAATGATGATGGACAGTTCTGAATGGTTTGTGTGATCGAACAACTGAGATCTTTTGATCTACTAGATCGAACGGTCCAAAATTATTTGGTGGGTGTCTACATTACTCCACGGTTACACCGTGAATTTTGATTGGTTGTTGATATATCTTTGCGCGCACGCACACACACATACACACACATGAGCATCTTCACACGGTTTACACGTGCTCGATTCTCTCGGGTGGCCTTCTGCCGCATCCAGACGGGCTTCGCTCCTCACGCGTTTCACCCATGCTTGATGCTCTGGGCATTCTTTGGCCGCATAGAAGCATGCTTCCACGCAATACACCAGCTCGGCGCCGCACCCGCCACTCGCGGCCCCCCGGAGCACACTTATGCAAAATCAAATAACAACCATAGGGCTCCAGGGGGGACTCGAGTAGCGGGTGCGGCACCGAGCTGGTGGTTCGCATGGAAATGAGCGAATTCTGCTTCTATACACCCGTAGGCCGCCCGAAGCGTCAAGCAAGGGCGAAGCCCGTACGGAGGTGGGCGAAGCACGTTGGATGCGGCCGAAGGTCAGCCAAGAGCATTGAGCATGAGCGAGACCCGTGCGAATTGAAGATGTTCGTATCTTGGAGAAATTTATACTTATTACACATATTTTTAATTTTAAATCATTTTATTTATTTATCTTACTTTTATATGTATTATTTATTTATTTATTTTAATCTATTTATTTTACTTTTTATTTTTATTTATTATCTAATATATGAAAACAAAAATAAATAAAATAATGCCTCCGCTGGGGACGCGGCGTCCAGCAATCCTGTTGGTGGGGTCCGATCAGGCCGTCGGCAGCGGCCTCCACCGTGTTTTTTTTTAAGTGGCGACGATGGAGGCCGGCATCATGTTTGCAACGAATTGGTACTGTAGAAGTCTAAATATCATAGTATAGACATATAAGCTCAATTTGGAATGAAAAAAAAAACATAGATGATAATTAAGCTTAAAAGAGTGAAAGAAAAAGACATACCTTATTGCCATTTGGTACAAGCTCTTGCAGAATTTTAAGCCTTTCACTTATCCTCTCCCTCCTATTCTGCATGCAACACACAATCATCACTAGTAAAAAATTTCTTAATTAATTTATTTCCCATCTATAACTATATTAACTCCTAAAATTTCTCCCAAAAAAATTATCATTTCAGTATGTATATTATAATATTATATTAACAAAAAAAAGCTGGATTGAGTGAAATATTCATAATCTCAATACTATTTTATTTTTTTAATTTAATATCATCAAAATTTTTTATTTATTTCAAAATGATTTAAATTATATTGTTAGTATACATAAATATGCTTAAAAACAGAAAAAAAAAGTTATTTATATCATGTTAAATAAATCAAGTTGCAAAAACAAGTTGTCAAACTTAAATTTTCAACTTGCTGTAATTATTATATTATTTAATCGTGATTGTTAAATCAAATAAATAAACGTGAGGGGGGCATGCACTCACGCGCTAGCTAGACTGCTAGCCGCAATAGTGTTATCGTGACGTGACACTATCATAATCAAGGTATTATCGCGACCACGACACTATCATAATCAAGGTATTATCGCGACCACACAGAATCCCCCGTGTATTGTGACACGTAGAATTGAACGACAAAATAATTAACCTTTGCTGCAATAGTCTGTGGATCCTTTGATGGACTTTCCTTAGCTTCTTTATTAGCCTGCTTCCTCCCATTCCTGCAATTCTTCTTTGAATCTTGCATTTCATCATCCTTACATTTATAAATTCAAATTTTCAGCATAATATTTTTTTTTTCAATTAATTACTCAAATTATTTCTATGAGCTCACACAATTACAGATGGCACCCCCTCTATATTATAAAATTACAGAAAGCTCCTCTTTACATTTCATAGCACCCATAAAATACTCTCCTGCCCCGGGGAGATTTCTGTAATTTTAAAAAATAGAGGTGTACTGCAACCTACAATTAATTTTGCAAACTTAGACTTTGTTTAGAGGAACTTATTTTTATCGGTCAAGCGGTTACGACTGCATGAACCGGATCTTAACGGTAGTAACCGCTTGACCTGGTGAAAATAAGTCCTCCCAATGTTCGGTACGGTGGTGAGGTAGCGGTGATGAACATGAGCGTTAAATTGCCATTCGTTAAAGCTCATATAAGAAACTTCATCCACTTTTATGTTCAAATGGTTGATGTTTGTTAGGTAATTCTTAACGAATGACGGTTTAACCCATGTGTTTACGTCCGCCACCACCGTGCCAAACGGTAAGGCTCCGTTTGACATGGTTTTTTTAGTGGAGTGAGTTTGGACAAAAACACAAGCCAACGTCATAGAATATATGTTTGGCATGACAACAGTTATGACCGCCACCAAAGAATTAAGG
The DNA here is from genome assembly GCA_039513925.1 of Platanthera zijinensis. Lineage (NCBI taxonomy): Eukaryota > Viridiplantae > Streptophyta > Magnoliopsida > Asparagales > Orchidaceae > Platanthera > Platanthera zijinensis. Next base: position 3,553,830 of record CM077086.1, read on the forward strand.
AAAACTAGTACTTTTGAACATAAAATTTGGATGACATTTTTAGGTGAGGTCAAGCGTTCACGAACGACGGTTCATAACAACCACGTGTTGATCATGACCACCACCATCACGCCAAATCGAGCCTTACTGTCCCTAGTAAATGTGGAAGGATGGGGATCTAGGTGGAATCCCCTATCCGCTGCCCCTGGGTGGGTATAAATAGAGGAACCCAAGGAGTTTCTACGGGTACGGGTTAACCGTGTACCCGACACGACCCGTTATGCCTCCGAACACGTTAATTTGCCCAAATATACACTAACAGTAAAGACACTTAATTAGGCTTTGTTTGGCGCGGCATATTAATTTGCTTCGGTGAGTTCGATCAAGACGCCAATGTCATAGAATGTATGCATGTTTGGCTAGACAAAGGTTAATTATGATCGTCATCATGAAATTAAACTAGCTTTGAGCATAAAATGCATGAATTTTTTTAATTAGATGAAGTCGGACGTTCATGAACCACCACCGCCCCAAACTAAGCCTTAGTTTTTTTTTATTTGAAGCTAAAAATGCATAAAATGCTAGAGAAATTCACCATAGAAGGCCTCTTATGTGACCCTTTCTCCTGAATCATCTTGAAACAAGTTGCATCACAGGTGAGCACAGGCTCATCACCATTAATAATCATGTCGTTGATCCAGCTTAAAGAACCGTGATATCCGTGGCCGACGCTTTGATCGAAGCTTAGAACCGCCGGAGTGCTCGAATATGCGGCCGGCGATCGGCGGAGGTCGGCGCCGGCTTTGAAGTTTATAAGAGAACGATGCGAAGGTAGCGAAGAGAAGTTATTCGGCGCCGCGAAATTCATAGTGTTTGTGGGATCACAGAATATTTCGTCTTCATGGAGATCATAGCCATGGGGGTTCAGCTTGAGGCTTAAGCGGGAGAGAGAGCAAGGATCCAGTAACGCTGTTTGGGAAAGCGGCGGCGTTATGTCCTTTGAAAGTGACATGAGTGCTGATGAAGAAGCAGGAGGAGGAGGAGAAAAAATTGTGTTGTTGACATATTTATGCATGGAAGGGTATGAGGGATATATTTGTAATTAATAATAGATGGCAGAAGAGAGTAAAATATGGGAATGGTTGCCACCACGTGTTTGTAATTTTCAGATTTTATATGAAACTATATAAATTAAATATGTTGATTTATTTTTGTTTTAAGTATTTGTAAATAGAATATTAATTAATTAGATTGAATGAATTATGTCATAAATGATGTAGGCGCATCGCGATGGAACTGTGTGTGTGAGGGGATTATTATTTTCTTTAAAAAAATTTATTTATTTATAGATTTTCATTTTTTAAAAAAATAATAATTAATAGAATATTAATTAGTATATTTATATGAATTATGTTAAGTATTGATTTGTATATGTTTTGAGATAAAAATATATAAAATATATAAAAATATAGTTGTGAATTGTGATGCAAACTATAATTTACGTTATAACTGTAATGAGTTCACAAAAAATTCCAATCTTATCTTAAAACTTATAAATTTTCATTATAAAATAGGCCTTCAATATTTTAATATTTTTTCGGTGTGGTCGAATTGATTTTCAATCCCACTAATTACAGCTAGCCCAATTTGGATTGAATTTTCATTGAGGTGAGTCTAGACTCTTGAACTGATAAAGCTAGCTCGATCTCGATCAGATGTAAATGCTGATACACCATACATGAATAGATAGAGAAATTGTTGTGCGTCATCCGGGTTTTTCCCGGTCCAGAGAAATCGAACCGCCTTATAAGTTCGGAATTAGATCAGACGTGCAAAAAGTCAAAGTAAACCGCATCAAACGACAAGAGACGTTTTTGACGTGGAAAACCCAGAAAGGAAGAAAAATCACGTGTATGGAGCTTTGCCGAGCAAAAATCCAGTAGCTTCTCGGAGTTTTACAAATATTGATTTGATCTCGGATGGCGACAGACCGCTAATTGTAGTTGGATCCGCTCAAGATAGTCCACTAGGCTCATCAAATGTGGAATAGCCTTATATAGTATCTCCATCGTAGAGCCGTTACACCCTAGTGACACGAAACTCATTGGGTCGTTCCAAGTCGGTTCAGACACGCGCGGACATATAAACCAAATATCCTAACAATCTTCTCCTATGTCCACGGTGAAACCGACGTCGGAAAAAGGTGTGTGTGTAATGTTCAACCAGAATTTGACTCAGTACACAACCGTGTCCATAACATCTGTTAGAATAAATTGGACTTAAAGAAACATAAGTTTGTATGCACGCATAAGAATAAAACACAAACTCAGCAGCATCACATCATAGTCAAAAGTACAATCAGAGAATCAGGTACCAATACACCTAGTGTTTCATGACCAACTGAAGAGCAACAAAGAAAAATAGTCCAAATAACAAATGAAAAGAAAGAGAGCTAAACAGGCTTTAATGCCAAAGATAAAGGACCAAACAAACACTCTAGTAGTCATCATCCAGCAGGTCATCATCCTCAGGATCCCAAACTGTAAATGCTCCTCCATCAGCAACAACTCCTGTAATTTCCAACAGAGAACTTCATTCAGAATGAATTCAACCATGAAAAATGTACAAAGTATCTAGTTCAACTTATAAGAACGTAATACTAAAAAATTAAGCTAGAAGGGAAAGTATGTAGAGTATTTTAGGTTCTACCTCAGAATCTGTTATCTGTTTCCAAATGAAACGATTTCTAGACTTCTGAACACCGCAGCTGTATCTGTGTTCCTATGTGGAATGTCACGGTTGCTGTTCTTCTAAAGTTGATCGAAACTCATCAAATGTGGAATGAAACCAATAAACAGAAGAAGGGTTAAACCTAGTCAGATTGTGTTATCAAATGTGGAATAACACTCTCCTCCTAGATAAGGAAGACGAAACCAGATGAAGTTGTTAACATCAAATGTGGAATGAAACAACTCACCAGATTCGTGCTCAGCAACCCCGAACATCAGCGGAGCACAACACGCTTGCTTTGACAAAGGAAAGTGGAAAAATCAAAACGTTTGGACTAATGCGGAACTGAATCGCCTAACCTTGAACTAAGACAAAACTTAACTTAAATCGCCTTGAGTCTCATTTCCCCCACTGTTTTGATTGATCGGTCTTTATACATTTCTTTCGTCAGTGGATCAGACAGATTATCTTTCGATCGCGCATTGATCAAAGTGATAATGTCTTGTTCTTTCAGATAATTCAATAGAGCGTGTCTCAGTCGTACATGTCGTCTCTTAGTATTAAAATAGACATTCTTCACGACTTTTGGACTGCTGCTTGATTATCACACTAATCCGTTACAGGTGCAAAGTACATAAGATGAGGGAAAACGGCTAAGTCCCTGGACCCTCGATAGAAGCGCTCCGGTCTTGGAATGTTGCCGAGCTCGCAGAACCTTTGTGGGAGCGTTTCGATTCGAAAATTCTCTAAGTTCACGAAGCTTCTGGAGGGAGCGCTCTCGTTGATGCAGAACCTTGATGGGAGCACTTTTGCGGAGACGGTTGTCGTGAATTGGGGTTTCTTGAAACTTTAGCGCAAGGAGAGATGCGGAGAGAATTCCTGAGTGGAGAATCGACCTAAATCCACGATCTCGCCGGAGAACCTCAGAGCTCTCTCTTGCATCTGGAGTTGTTTGCCTTCAAATGAAGGCCCTGCGCGACTGCACAGATTTGCCCATTGCGGCTGCGCAGCCGCACGGATTTGCGCATTGTAGCCGCATAATGTGCGGCCCTGCTCGCCACACGGCCGCACGGTCGTTCGCGCACACGCCGCGCGGGGAGCTTCGTCGCGCGCACTGTCCCGACGCTCTGGCGGGGGTGCGTGCGATTTTGTCCCCTTCTCGGGTGTTTTTGGGCCTTTTGGATGAGCGCGACTTTTTGCGCGCGCCTCTTCTGACTTGGTTTGCTTGCCCTTTTGTCTTTGGCTAAAACCTCTCTGATTCGACTTGAAAATTTTAGGGGAAACCCCATCAAAAATATAGTAATGTTTTGATTACTCGGCTTCTGCGTGAATTGTACACATGCGGCTCCAACAGTGTTTAGTCATTGCTATTTTTCGATGCATGAATTACGACATATTTAGAGCAATAGTCAAATATTGTCGTTCCTGCATACTGCACACGACAGACTCAAGCACAATCATATAACTACTTCATCCTAGAGACCCGGAATATATGTATTCTATCATTATCTGTTATATCAAGCTTGTTTTGATTCAAAACACTTAGGCTTTATTTGTTTGGGTGTTTTGCTGTTCCGTTTTGGGCAAACGCCGCCGGAAGGAGGGTAAACAAATGAACCTTCGGCGGCGTTTGCTCCGTTTCCACCCGCTGCTTTGAGAAACGCCCCAAAAAGCTCTGTTTGGAGCAGCCACACCTCCCCCCTCCGGTTCGAACACTCCGTTGCCACCCGCCGGATCGAACCGCCACCGCCGAAACAAATGGAGCTTCATTTGGTTTGGCGGTGGCGGGTCGATCCGGCGGGTGGAAACGGAGTGTTCGAACCGGAGGGGGGAGGTGGCTGCTCCAAACGGAGCTTTTTGGGGGCGTTTCTCAAGGGGGGCGGGTGAAAACGGAGCAAACGCCGCCGGAGGTTCATTTGTTTTTCCTCCTTCCGGCGGCGTTTGCTCAAAACAGAGCAAAGAAACGCCCAAACAAATGGAGCCTTAGATTGTATGACATTTTTTGGCTCCGTTTGGCTCAGTGGTGGTGGTCATGAACATGAGGGTTAAATTGTCATTTGTTTTCGCCCACCTAAAGAATTTCACCCACTTTTTTATTTAAACGGATGATGTTTATTAAGTGATCTTTAGCGAATGACGGCTTAACCCATCCGTTTAGGACTGCCACCACCAAGCCAAAGGGAGCCTTAGCTAACTACTTAACAACACTAGTTTTTAAATAAAATTAGATTTGTCAAAATATTTTAATATAATTATAAATATGATATAATTTAAATTATACATTTTTTACTTATTTAAGTTAGGATATGTTAGCAATGGCGCCTACCAACTCTTTCAAAATCCCAGAGTGTTAGGAATGACGCTATCAATTTCTTTATATTATTTTGGCAGGACCGATCAAACTGTTCGCATGGCTTCCTCGAACTTAAACCGTGCCCGGAGCTCCCATGTACTCATGCCCGGAGCCAACCCGACTCCCTTGCATTGAACCGTACCACGGAGTTTTCCCTGCACGCATGTCAGGAGCCAACTCGTGTGCGCCCGGGAGGCACCCCATCCAACACCTGGATGGCGGGCCACACCCAACAAGGATAATACTTCACTCACCTAAAACATACTAAAAAATCACAAAAAGTGGGTCCACTCAGCACAAAAGCATCGGACTCCTGTAATTATATTTGTAAAGTTGGGAAAATATGAAGGTCGGGTGTTTTTGTGTTGAGTAGGGTCCACTTTTTGTGAATTTTTAGTATATTTTAGATGAGTGTAGCATTATCCTTAAGTTATTAGCGGAGTGTAAAACCGGAGGAACCGATCTAATCTTAGGCACCGTTTGGGGGAACTTATTTTCACCGTTCAAGCGGTCATGATCGCATGAATTGGGACTTAATTAAGGTCTGATTCATGCGGTCATGACCGCTTGACTGGTGGAAATAAGTCCCCCCAAACGGAGCCTTAATCTTAAAGTGGGTTGATTTGTCCCACCTAATATAGAAAATATTATTTAAAGTGGGTTGATTTTGGCGTTTTGACTTTGTAATTTTCCAAAACAAGACTTAAACTTACTTTAAATGTAAGTTGACAACCCCGACCAATAGTTATGAAAAGAAATGTGCACAGTGCACATATTTATTTATTATAGATAGAGAGAGAAACTAGAGAGAGTGTTTGTGCGTGTGATGACAGCTGGCAAAGCATGGTTCCATAAGGAAGAAGAGGTGATCGCCGCAAGTCTCGCAACCCCACGTCTGAGAATGATCAGACTCTAATTTCTTCTATACATTTTAATTTAAATTAGTGTGAATTATTTAAATGCTTAATTTGTTGGGACTTTCAATTAATGCGGCAATATCATGAACTTATCACTTTGACATTATCTATATTCATTATTTCTCGGGTATATCCGCTTCATTATATATAATCTTAATATCGTTAATTACTTTGTGCTGCTAAATTGAAACTATTTTTGTAATAAATACACCTACCTAGCTTCTTCATTAAAAGGCATTTGGTTTGCGAATTTGGAGATCACCAAGGACCCAAGTGCACGTGGCAATATTAGAAAGCTTAGTCATCATATATATATAATAACATATATAAGCTTAAGTTTTTTTAAGTATAAAAAAGCTTGAGTTGCTTCTCTCGCAATACATGTCGGAATTATGCGAATGATATATGTATTTTTTAGCCAAGAACGAGATCTAAAACTTTTATTGGAAACATTTTTTTCAAATTTTGCACGGTTTGACCGGAATCTCGCATGAAAGGTTGCTGACTCGAAATGAATATAATAATAATAAATTTCAAAATTCGAGCCAATAACCTTTCGGGCCAGATTCCAGCTAAACCGTGCATATTTTGGAAAAATGTTCAACATGAAATTTGTAGATCTCGTTCTTGACTATAAAATGCATATATTATTTGCCTAATTCCGACATGTATTATAGAAAAATCATCTCAAATTTTTTTAGACTTATAAAAGGATTCATAAGTAGTGGGTTCCCTGATACATAAGTGAGGTTACTAGTATTTTTTAGGGGCTCATCCACCTCAAAGATTACTCTCACTACACTTAATTATAGGGTTAGGGTTTAGACTCCACAAATTGCTTTGAGAAAGTCTGTTATTTTTAAACTTATGAATTGTTACTTAAGTCAGTAGTTTTTCCTTCAATTCTAATGTAAAATTTGGTGCATACATGCACAACGATTCACATAGAATTATGTCATCCTAAAATTATGTCAAGAGCTACTTTGTCTGAGCTTCACCGCCCTCAAAAGACATTGTGCCCTCATTGGACCGTATGACGTGTAATTTTACTAAAAAAAACTCGATATAGTGATCATCCAAATTCTATGATCTCTAAAATCATCCTAATAGGCTCCCATCTATAGGCAATTAGAGACTATCATGAACGACGGCATAGATCGTCCCAATAAAATTAATTAGTAAATTACAGTTTATATAAAATTAAAAATATAAAAACAAATAATAATAAATCATCAAGTGGTGCCACCGAAGGCTCCGATAAATGTCGACCCCACTCTCATTCCATGAACCCATCAAACCTGAACAAGGCTCATGCCACCAACTCCATTGTACTACATAACTACAACAGCATATTCATATTTCTATACCTAATTATTTATACTTTGTTGTTATTGTATTTGATATATAGGTTCCCCTATTATCATGGGAAATTCGGGATACAGATAGCAAAAGCACCTACCTCTTTGATAGCGTCATAACCGCAATCGCCGTCGGACCGCACACGCGCATGTGCGCGACCACACGACCTCACACCAAAGCGTGATTGCAAGGCCCCGCATGCGCCCTAGCACACAAGAGGAAGCGCCCAACTCGCAAGGCCGCCCGCTTCCCCCGCGTGCGCAAGGCCTCCCACGCCCCGCGCGCGCATGGCTGTGCGTGCCCCGCAAACACGTGGCCGCGAGCGCAATGCGCGCCCTGTGTGCGCATTGAAGTGCGCGCCCCGCGCGACCACACCCTAAGAGCGACCAAGGTTCCGCGTGCGGCCGAGAGGGGCGCGACCCGCCCTCTGGGCGCAGTATCGTGGCCCGTTGTCGGCTCTCCGCCAGCGGTCGCGAGGGTTGGCCGCCGCCATCAGCCCACGCCCGCAGCCATCCCTCTGCCCGCTGCCGCGAGGACCGTGACCGGTCCTCCGCCCGTGGTCGAGAGGGCCACGACCGGCCATCCACTAGCGGCCGGCCCTCCGCTCGTGGCCTCGAGGGCCGCGACTGGCCCTCCGCCCGCGGTCGGCCCTCCGCCTGCGGTCGTGAGGGGCATCGACAGGCCCCCCGCCGCTTCTTTCCCCCTTGTCGGCCTCCCGCCGCCGAGGGCTCATCACCGGCCACCATCGCCGGCCGACCCTTTCCCCGTCGTCCGATCGTTCCCACGTGATATCCACCGTCTGAAGTGCAAGCAACCACCCATTACGGGTGGATGCACATTGTTGAAATTATTTCAGTTTGCACGTACGTATTAAAATATTATAAAAAAACACATCACAAACTATATTAATTTGCCATGCAAACATTAATTAAATAAGATAGTAATGGTCTACGGATAACCGCGTAACCACCATAATCACCCTTGAGGCATATAAATAAGAACCCGGTCTCTCCTTTCATTACATTTCTCTCTCCTCCCGCCTTTCCTCCTACGTGCAAGAACAGTCCTCGAACACTCCTTAGCCTTCGAAGAATCCTTCAAAGATCTTCGACCGCCTTCGAAGTTCGTTCAAAGATCTTCGAGCCCCCTTTAAGCGTACGCGGGAATTCCGCGCACCGCACCTTGCGTGCACCTCTCCACATTGCGCCCTACGCACCTTGTACACCATGCACATTGCACCCCGTGCACATAACGCTCTGTGTGCGTACCACACTCCTCGCACTTTGCATCCTCCACTTAATAACAAGTCTTCCCCTTTCAAATGAGATAGGCCTTGCGAAAAGAGGGATATTTAATATCGCACATATTAATATGTACATTTAACGTACCAAATTCGGACCCCCTAAACAGGGCATGTGCAATCAAGTATTCATAGCCTTCTAAACTCTCCCACCGAGCAATCAATCATCAGATTGAAGCAAGTTCTGCAACACACCAGAATCTGATTCTTATTTGCATGAAGCCTTGCAGAAGCTAGCCTTATGTACTAATTATGTATTGGCCAGGGGAATTTAAAGAGTGGGATTCGTCTTAAAAAAAATACAGCCTTCCTCACATAAGAAAAAGCTGGTTAAATAGAGGAGGATGACATAATTTCTCTTCATATTTTTGCGGTTAACTTGAGGTTTCCGGTAGACCGGCTTAAATTGGATCGTCTTAGCTCTAGAGCGGTCGAACGCGCAAACAATCAATGTAGAATGAAAAGAATGCGACGGTTGGTAAGACGATTTTTTTAACGTCGAAAACTCTGGAAAGGGGGTGAAAACCCACGTGACCGAAGTTTTGTCGGCTAAACTTTCAGTATCTTCTTGTGTTGTTACAGAGCTCTTCAGAGAACTCGAGGGCTATAGTTCGCCTCTCGTTACAAATGTTGGGGGAGAAAGAGAAGGGTGACAGGTTGCCGCTCGCTGAGCTAAGTATCTATTCTTGCGTGGAGGAGAGCGTTGCGCTTTGGATTCTTCAGTGGCTCTTGGAAGCTGGAGGGGCACGCTCTGCACGTTTTTTGGTCCGCGGCTCGTCTTTTGTTACGTCCAGTGGAGTTTGGAGCGGATAATTTGCTGTCGTCTGGAGGACTTGTTGCTGACTGGAGGGCGTAATGTGCGTGGAGAGTGCTAGGTGCACAGAGAAGTGTGTGCAAGGTGGAACATGCACGGGGCAGAACGTGCATGTGCAGGAGCGCTCGAATTCGCTCGAAGATCTTCGAAGGACCCTTCGAAGATGCACGGAGATCTTTAAGAGAACTCTCGCGTGCGCTATGTTGTTAAAGGGGCGCCCCAGGCGCTCCTATGACTCAAGGCTCATCAGACTTGAGGTTTGCGCTTTTGTGTGTCTTATTTGCACATTTGGAACATAACATGCGCGTCAGGGTAAGATTTTTGTTATATATATTTTTTTCAAAAATAAAAAAAACAATATAAGAACATAATATTTTTTGATTGATTTTGTGTTTGCGAAAGATAATTGTGCGTTGGGAGATATGATGCAAGTGACCACATTGCACCTACACTCCAAAATCCCTTTGCGCTTTGGAGCGCCTAGCGCCGTTAATAACTAAGCATACGCGTAGGAGAAGCGAGAGGAGAAGATGGATTGGAGGGTCCTGAGGTCCTATTTATAATTTTTCGGAGTGGTAATGGTAGTTACGCAACTATCCTCGGAGTGGTAATGGTAGTTACGCAGCTATCCGCCGCACACCATAATCGATTTGTGTTATTGGCAGACCAATACCTAATATTTTATTACATTTATTTTTAAGAGATTTACTATGCGCACACCAAGTATGAATTTGGTCATTTGCACCACCCAAAATGGGTGGTTAGGGGTGTGATGGTAAAGCGGTGGTTACATGACGATCAGACGGTGGAGATTTAGCGGCGGCCAAGGGGTTGATCGGAGGAGAACCAGTCGGCCGAGAGGACGGCCGACGACGAGGTCCATAAAGCGAGAGACGGCCGGGCAGCCGGCCGAGGACGCCGGACGGGAGGGTGGCCGCATCGCCATGTAGTTGGCGACCGGCCAGGCGGCGGCCGACCATCCGCATGGCCCATGGTCATGCCCACGGGGAGCGCAGCCAAGGTAGTGACATGCGCACGGGGATTCAGGCTTTTCACAACCCAAATCCTATAAATTAAGGGTGTCCACGTCACATACAGAAAATGAAATGCATACAAACTTTATGAAATTGGGTAATATGACTGAACTAAACTACATATGAACATGTAATCACCGGAAGAACCCAATTTACAAAAACAAAGGCAACAAAACTTCATATACGCACTGTCGTGGCCGTCATGAACACGGGGTTAAATTGACATTTGTTAATGCCCACCTAAAGAACATAATCCACTTTTATGTTCAAACGAATCATGTTTGTTAGGTGATCCTTAATGAATAACATTTTAACCTGTGCGTTTATGACCATCACCACCTTGCCAAACGGAGCCTAATCTGTAAAATTCTCCAAGTATCTGTCAGCAGTTAACTTCAGCATCACCTCTTTTAATGCTGCAGCAGATGAGGAGATAAAATTAACAGCAAAAATAAAAAAAAAATTGAAAAACACAGACGCGAATACGCGTTGCAGCTTAAATGGAAAGTTCTTCACATAAAAGTGAACAAATTTGTACAGTGGCTTCCCCAGGAAAGCCAAACAGAGGAGTGTAAATTACAAAAACCTCAGCGTAAATGCATAAACTCCCAAGAGGAGTGTAATTTTGTGCGTGTATGCTATGAAATGAAGCCCAAAAGAAAAGCTTTATGTAATTTCAGAAAACAGAGGAGTGTAATACAAGATTATGCTAACTCTTAGGAGGCATAAATACGAATATGACAGAAAAAGAAGACAACTTTAGAATGGGCGTCCTCCGTTAGTGGATGAAGAAATCTAGGAAAGCAGGTTCTGCAGCATGCAGGAATCGGATGCCTTTTTTGCTTTTGCCACTGCAGCAGCAGAAGCAGCAGCTCTTATGCGCGCCGATTATGATGGCGCAGCAGACAAAAAAATGCCACCAAAAAAAGCAGCTTTGCAGGGAAAAAAACAAGGTAGAAAATATATGAACTGAGAACAAAATCTATACTTTTGACAAACGCACTGGAACATGAGAGATTCTAACTTCTAAGGAATTCATGTTTTTTTTAAATTCTAAACCTTAGAATCAGCACACATATTAGTTTAAACCAAAGTTAAATTAACCTCGGGACAGTTTGGCAATAATCTATATCTCCTAAGGCATCCCCGCGTAGCAAGAATCTGAGGAAGGGTCTCGCCGCAAGGTGAAGTGTAGGGAAATATTACCCTACATTTTTTCAAGAAGATGCTTCCAGGACTCGAACCCATAACCTCAAGTCACACGGTAATATCTCAACCGATGCGCTAAGACTCCCCTTCAAAAACCTAACCCACACGGAGATTCTCAGAAGTATGGCTTTCAGCGCTTCATCCATCCTCACACCTTAGAGATGTCACTACACGGAGTTCTTCGGGCTTTCAGCCCCCCGTGGTATCGATCACGGGGCAGCCTCCCGGATCCAAATTTTCATGTAAATTAATCAGTGTTGTAGATGTCGAGCACTTCGAACTATTACCAATTCAAAATCTAGGGGAAAAAAACTTGAATATAAAAATTAGGTAGATGTTACGGAGCTACACGACGATGAGCCACCTTAAAAATTTTACACGAGCCCGACGCGTATATCGGGTGGCCCCACAGTAACGTTGAAGAAAATTAGTGATTTATTGGTTGCTTCTTTTGCTTGAGACGTTTTATTTGCTTGTATCATTTTTAGTATTTTTGTATTCCCTAATTTCTGAATCTCCTTTTGTATTCACTCTTCACTGCTGTCGCTCGTCCTTCAGTGGCCATGACGCCGAACACCAGCTCCACCGTCGAGGCCCCATCGGAGGACGCCAACGAGACCCTCCTACGCCGTGTCAGAACTCAGGAGTCCATCGTGGCCTCCTTGCTCGCCATCCACACACAGCTTGATGCGTTGCAACCTTCGGCGGCCTCCTCAGCCAGCGGATCCGCGTGCCCGACCACCGACACGTCAATCCTCGGGACGACACCACTTCCGCACATCGGGGACGCCGCACCTTTTTTTCCCCTGCCGCCCGACCCTTGCATTGGACCTCCACACCTTCGTCGAGGACCTGACTAGGTGGATCGCCAAGGCAGAACAGTACTTTGATCTCACACCCGAGCAGGACGAGCTCTTTACCGCCATCGTGGGACTCAACAGCTCCGCCCTCCACTGGGCCCGATGGCTCCTCCAGACCAACCCGACCATTTCCTGGTCGAAAATCAAGCAGGAAATGATTCGTCGCTACGACATCCGTTATTCTAGCTCCGCCATTGAAAGACTGTGTGGAGTACAACAATCCGGTGCACTGGAGGACTACAACGATGAGTTTGTGGCCCTCGTCACCCATGTTCCTGGCCTACCACCGGATCACTATCTTGGCTTCTTCATGCAGGGCCTTCGGCCCAACATCCGGTCTCAGCTCCGCACCCACCACCCCCGGAGGGTTTCCGAGGCCCTCGACATGGCCCGCTTTGTGGAAGCGGATTTTTTACCTCCCCCCACTGTCGATTCCAGGCGGGCCTCCGTCAGGCGGTCGACCATGAAGGATACTACCCCAGAGCCCCAAGCCCCCTCGGGCCGCAAGGCCAGGCCGTTCTCTCCTGCCTTAGCGGTTCTCCAACCGCGAGTTCGACGATCTTCGCCGCAAAGGGCCGTGTTTTCGCTGCCGTCAGCCCTATTCTCCTACCCACGTTTGCGCGGTCAAGGAGTTTCATGCCATCATCGGCGAGTCATAATTTTCTTTCATCTCATCTGCTCAGGAACTATGTCTTCCAATGGAACCTTCTCCAGATTTCACTGTTAGTCTAGGCGATGGTCGTCGTCGCTCGATCCAGGGCGGTTGTCCGGCCGTCTCACTTTCAGTGGGCCCTTACTCGGTGACGACGGACTTCTACGTTTTCGTCCTTGGCGGGATCGACGCCATTCAGGGAGTTGCGTGGCTTTGCACGTTGGGGGACGTGAGAGTCAACTGGGGGACTATGACGATGTGTTTCCTCTAGAACGGTCGGGAGTGTTGCCTTGTGGGAGATGCCACGCTACTTCGCTCCCCCGTCTCCGTCCGCGCGATTCAGGCAACTACGAACATCGATTTTTCGGCTTGGCTCTGGCCCATCTCGGGCGCCACGCCTCCAGCCTCAGCATCACCTCCGGACCTTCAGGCCCTCCTATCTGAGTTTGCAAATCTCTTTGCTGCACCATCCGGGTTGCCACCAGCTCAGGCACATGATCATGTCATACCTCTTCAGCCCGGCGTGTCAGCAGTCTCGGTCCGACCATACCGCTACGGGCACGTGCAAAAAGACGAGATCGAGAGGCTGATACGCGATATGTTGATGGGGGGGTCTCATCCGCCCTAGTGCCAGCCCCTTTTCCTGCCAAGTCTTGCTGGTCAGGAAAAAAGACGGCAATTGACGCTTCTGCGTGGACTATCAGGAACTCAATAAAGCCACCGTCCCAGACAAGTATCCGATTCCAGTGATTCAGAAGCTTTTTGGATGAGCTCCACGACCGTCTTCACCAAGCCGGACCTCCGTGTCGGCTACCACCAGATTCGTGTACACCAAGCCGGACCTCCGTGTCGGCTACCACCAGATTCGTGTACAGCCGGCCGACGTCGCCAAGGCGACTATTCGGACCTATGACGACCACTATGAATTCCCTGGTTATGCCTTTTGGCATGAACAACGCACCAACCACTTTTCAGGCCACGATGAACGATATTTTTGGATCGGTACTTCGTTAACACGTATTTGTTTTTTTTTGATACCATATTGATTTACAGTTTTTCTTGGCAGAAACACCTCCTGCACGTCCACCAGACATTGGTTACTCTACGACGCCACCACCTAAAGCTCCACTCAACAAAGTGTTACTTTGGGGTTCCAGAGGTGTGCTATCTGGGACACACCATCTCTGCTGCAGGAGTCACCATGGATAGCGCCAAGATCGAGGTCGTCCTTCAGTGGCCAACGTCATCCTCTCTCCGCGATGTTTGGGGATTCTTGGGATTGACCGGGTGCTACCGCCGGTTAGTCCAGGGGTACGGTACGTTGGCCCGATCCCTCACCCAACTATTGAAGAAGTCGGCTGAAGGTCCTTTCGAGTGAACGGCGGTGGCCTCCGCCGCTTTTACCTCTCTACAACAGATCTTAGTTCGTGCCCCGGTGTTAGCCATGTCGGATTTCCCCCAACCCTTCATCGTGGAGTGCGACGCGCCAAGCGTCAGCGTAGGAGCCGTATTGATGCAGGTCGGCCGCCCTATAGCCTATTTTAGACGCGTCTTTACAGACACGATCCGCAGCCGCTCCGCGTACGAGAACAAGCTCTTGGGCCTCATCCTCGTTGTTCAGCATTGGCGACCTTACCTCTTGGGTTGGCGGTTCTGGTCCGCACCGGCCACCACAGCCTTCGCTACCTTCTACAACAGAAGATTGCTACGCCCGCTCAACAGGTATGGGTGACCAAGCTACTAGGCTACGACTTCAGCATCGAGTTCCGATCAGGGAAGTCGAATTGCGCGGTCGATGCCCTCTCGCGCAACCCCATACTCGCAGCCTTCTCCCGCCCGGTCTGGGAGGATGTGGATACCCTTCAACGGGAAGCAGAAGCCGACCCGATGCTTAACGGGATACAGATAGCACTCCTCGCGGGCTTCGCGGCCCACCCACCGTACTCTGATGGCCGCCTACTTTTCAAGGGTCGCTTCGTACTCGCCCCCTACTCCCCGAGCATTCTTCTGTTATTGGTTGAGTTTCATGCTTGCCCACAGGGGGGGGGGCGTCGGGGCTTACCGGACATACCGACGGCTGGCCGTCTCACTCTATTATCCTTATATGTTCCGACAGGTCAAGGCCTTTGTGACCGCCTGCCTCACCTGTCAGAAGGTCAAGTACGAGGTCATGTTTCTGGGTGGTCTACTTCAGCCCCTCCCGATCCCTGATCGCATTTGGGACGGAGTCGCCATGGATTACATCACACGACTGCCCCGATCACAGGGACACAACTGCATTCTGGTCGTGGTGGATTGGCTCTCGAAGTATGCTCATTTCATTCCCCTCCGACACCCATACACAGCTGCCACAGTCGCCGAAAGCTTCATCCAGGGGGTCGTGCGCCTCCACGGGTTTCCTCGGTCGATCGTGAGCGACCGCGATCCGCTCTTCCTGAGTACTTTTTGGACCATGTGTTCCGCTTACATGGCACCCGTCTCTGCATGAGCACGACATGACATTCACAGACAGATGGCCAATCAGAATTCCTCAACCGGATTCTGGAGACATTACCTTCGCTGCTTCGTGGGGGAACAACCTCGCAGTTAGGCCAAGTGGCTCGGGTGCGCCGAATACTCGCATAATACCGCCTACCATCATGCGGCCAGGACTACACCATTCGAAGCCGTTTAAGGCCGCCCTCCTCTGTCTATTGTCCGCCAACTTCCAGGAGAATGCCGGGTGGAGAGCTTGGCCACCGCCATCCGTGACAGGGACACCATTTTGGATCATTTGAAGCAGCACTTACGCCGAGCTCAACAAAAGATGGTTTCCTTCGCCAACAGGAAACGTCGGGACCTCTCCTTCGAGGTAGGAGAGAAGGTTTTTGTCAAACTCCACCCCTACTGATAGCTCTCGGTGGCCCGCCGACCTTGTCTGAAACTGGCACCTCGTTTCTTCGGGCTTTTTGAGGTCCTCGCCCGTATAGGGGAAGTCGCCTACCGCCTTCGCCTTCCAGCCGGGAGCCACATTCATCCGATTTTCCATGTTTCACAACTACAACGCTTAGTGGGCGAACACACCCCCACAGATCACATTCCGGCCGACCTCGACCTCGCAGGAGAGGCACCGTACTACCCCGCCTTGGTCCTCGAACAGAGATTCCACACCCCAGGGGACCGTACATCGGAGGTACTTGTGGCTTGGACTGGCCAACCCGACTCGGACGCGACATGCCTGCCCCGGGATGATTTCCGCCACCAGTTTTCCGACTACTGCTTTGAGGACACGACACATTTTTCAGATGACGACATTGTTACGGAGCTACACGACGATGAGCCTCCTTGGAAAGTTTACACGCGCCGGGCACGTATATCGGGTGGTCCCACAATTACCGCAGAAGATAATTAGAGATTCATTGATTGCTTCTTTTGCTTGAGACGTTTTATTTGTTGTTTTATTTGTTTGTGTCATTTTAAGTATTTTTGTATTTCCTAATTTCTGAATTTCCTTTTGTATTCGCTCCTCATCGCTATAAGAGGACTTTAGCCCCATATTTTTTTCATCCTGGAATGAATGTGTGTTTTCCTTTTTTTCTCTAAACCCTAAATCCCTCCTCTCTTTCTTTCTCCCTCTCCCTCTCCTCTCTTTCCCGTAGCCACCTTTTTTTCCGACCACCCAACAATAGATAAGCAAAATCCCAAAAAATGTGTCATAAATGAAAAATAAGGATTCATTGAGCCAATACCGAATAATAGGGAGAAAATTGAGACCCTGGATTAGAATTAGAGGCCTTTTTTTCATTAAAATTCGACAAATTCCAAAACCTAGCTTGTGTCCAAACAAAGGGACCCTAACAAGGGAATTGTGGTACAGTTAGCACTTCACTTACCCTCATTGGTTGAAAGAGATCAAGGGGTCAAATTCTTCCCAAAACAATAAAAAAAAGGTATTGTTATATGCTGATCATTTTTGACTATTTGCAGTCCAAAGATAAATGCGTGGTAAATCAAAAAGCCATTGAAAGTTGGGAACCCGTATAAGCCTTGACCTACAAATAACCATTATGAAATTACGCGGCCTGCACATAGCCTAAGTCGGTCTGTGTATAGCTATTGCAAAAAAAAAAACTAAGATTTCTTCCCCTAAAACAAGCATTCTAATTCATCTTCCAGGAGCTAGCTATAATATGAGCATCCATAGGCTAGAAAATCATGAAAATGATATCAAAATAAAGTAACATGCGAAAAATCACAAGAGATTAAAGACAAATATAATCTTATCTTAATATTCTAAGGGGAAAAATAGAATATAGCAGCCATAACAGAAAAAGGAAAGCTTGCTTCAAAGAAAGGTTATCATACCTGATTTCCAAACAATCTCCAATTCCACAACAACAGACACTATGAGGCTCTGCTCGGTTGGGCAAAATTTAAGCTTCAGAATTGGATTTTGAAGTCAAATTTAATTGAAAATGACTTTAATTTTTAATTCCGAGACTTCAATTCCATCCAAACGAATTGCAATGAATTGCTGTTGTTTCCCAAACTAATATAGTTTCATTAGATCATTTGCACAAAATATTAACTTGATTCAAGAATTAGCCCAAAACTCAATTCCTTTGTTCATTTGGAGGATGATTTTGAGAAACAAGAATTGAATCTGTCAACTATGTTGCTCGGCAACATAATAGATTTCAAATGCTAGAAACTATATTTAAGTAATATAAAAATGAAAGCATATTGAAGAACTGACTAATAATATATAATCAAAATCGATAGAATTAAGGTAGATTTTGGGGACTGCATGATTTTATAAGAGCCAAACCCATCGGTTTTCATATAAAACCAATTCAGCCCGTGAAAAGGCGGAAACCGACATAGGAATTGAACTTGGGATACCAAATTCCAACTCATTTTTCACCAAAACCATCAAAACAAACAGGAAATATCCAAAAAGCTCAAATTTTGGAATATAATTGTGGTCAATCTTTGATAGAAAATGGATATTTTAATTCAAATCAAAGAAAAAAATTATTTCTCACGATCCTATCAAAACAAATCTCTTTTTTTTTCATTGTAAGTGAGCTTATTACTTGATCAAAGATAAAAAAAAATGTAGGCTTCACTGCCATAGTGGGATATAAGCAATACTTTATCTTTTTAAAAAAACACATCAGAACACCAGTTTCATGACTGGAGGGTAGGAACCTGGAGCACTGTGTAAAAATAGAACCAAGGCTTTAAGATAGAACCAGAAGCATCAGTAAAAGACAGCCGCAACCCCAAAGAAAGAAGCTCACTGTTCTCGAGATTTCTCAAATTCCCCTGCTGGAAATAGGAAATCCTGGAACCAGAAAGGGAAATTGGAACATATGGACAATCATTTATGAGAAAGCCATTAAAAACTAACTGCAACACCTAGCTTCACAACAAAACTTCCAGAGTCCCAAAAACATTCAGTAAATGGAAAGATTCAGTCTTTGTCTAAAACGACTAAACAAGACAGAAATGAACTCATAGCACTGAATCCAATCTCATACGAGGAATACACGAAAAGGCTAACGACAGTGGCAACAAAAGAGGAGATTTTTTTTCCTGTTTTTGAAGTTTTATAGGCTTAGTTTGGCTGGGCAGTGGGGCTTCCGCGGAAATCACCACACCGCCCGACGGCCACCACGGTTCCCGCGGTGCTGCGGATTTCCGAGGGCGGGGCGGTGAGATACGCGGCGACCGGCGTGTATCCGCAGGCCAAACGAAGCCATAACTGAGGAGAATCATGGTCATATGATCTTCCTTTGAGGATAAGATGACTGTTTTTCTTCTCCTGAAACAGGATCCAGTGGTTCCATTTCTCTCCAATTCACCTCAAGTAGTAATCCCATATAGTAGTGAATAAAACAGAGGGAAAAGGTACAATTAACGAAGCGATCTCTCTAATCAATCCTAAATCAATTCCTACAAAAGAAAGACAAAATTTTCCTCTCCGGGGAGCAATTCAAAGAACAAGGGAGCGAAAATTGAAGCAGTTAACGAGATATAAACGGAGACGAATACCATAAGAAGGGCTCACGGCGGCTGAAGATCGGCACATCTGCGGCGGAGGAAAAACGGAACCCTAATTCGCCGTTTCTTCTCGAATTCACTTGATGCAAGTACGGAACCGTCGATCTGCAAACTCGATTAGGAAGGGCGAGATCTGTTCCCGACCTGCACCAAGCGAATTGGAGAAGGCGACGAGAGCTGTGGATTTCGACAACGAAAACCCTAAATTCCTGAGGTGCAGATGAGGCGGAAGAGAGAGTATATAAGAGGCTGGAGGCGCGGGGGTCGGTGGGGCCCGCGGGATGCTCTATTCGATAGGAGCCCGTATGCGATCAGTGAAAGCATCTCCGTTGAAGGGGTTGAGAGATGAATCGGAGCCGTTGGATTGGGTATGTGGCATGCGGGTGTAGCGCATAAGAATGTGACTAGTGCTGGGGCCCGCTCGGCCTGAATTAAACGCGCTGCGCCAAGGAATATAAAGGGATCGGGTCAGGCAGGTGACGACGGGAATCCACGTGACGTGTCTCGTCGTTGATCACGTGCGTGCCCTAGGGGCATATCCTGCTATGGGCGCGTGAGGATCACGTGATTGAACAGGTATTCTTTAAACCAGGGTCGTAAATAAAAAAATTTATCACATTGCATTGATATATCTAGTTCATTTATACTAGTGGCCTTGTATACATTTTCGCCTGGCAAATTATATTCAGCTGTTAAGCATTGTGAGAGTCTAGTCATTATGCATGTTAAATGAGGGAGGGGTAGATCAATAAAGACTTGGAATGAAAATATAAGGAAAGACATGATGTAGTTAGGTATTAGTGAGATTATGACAAAAGATAGAGCACAATGAAGACAAAAGATCCATATAGCCGACCCCATCAGAGTGGGATAAAGGCTTAAGTGTTATTGTTGTTGTATTAGCAAACCATTAATAAATACTATATCATACTATCATAGATTCTAAGGACTATTTATAAATCATTAATTGTTATTAATCAAACACAAATTTTTATTATTAATAAAAGTAGGCTTTAGTGTCCGTTTGGCATGGGCGTTTTTGCTTCAGTGAGTTTGGACAAAAATGACATTATCATAGAACGTCTGTTTGGCAAGACAATGATTATGATCATCACGGAAAAAATAAAACTAGTTTTGAACATAAAAGTGGTTGAAGTTTCTTAGGTGAGATTGGACATTCACGAACAATAGTTTATAATCACCGTGTTCAAAACCACCACCGCCATGTCAAATAGAGCGGAGTACATTTGAATTACTTAATAATTAAAGTGACATGGATTTATAAAAGAAATGCAGGTTGTTTGTGGCTCAACATTGGCAGATTGTGCGAGCCCAAGGACTTCTAGAGAGGTGACAAGCTAAGGCAGGGAGGAGCTGATTTATACAGGAAGAATCAATATTCATGATTTGTGTGGGGCATTTGGTTTGCCTACATAAATTTTAGGGGTTTCAAAAATAAGGCTTGTAATGTTTTTTTGTGTAATATTCTTTGCACTCATTATAATGATAACAAGTTATAGGCTCCGTTTGGGGGGACTTATTTTCACCGGTCAAGCGGTTACGGCCGCATGAACCGGGTCTTAATTAAGATCCGATTCTTGCGATCGTAACCGCCTGACCGGTGAAAATAAGTCCTCCCAAACGGAGCCATAACCATGTGCAATATCTCAAAGTTGTGGATCAAGTCAAATGGGCCAGCTAACTAGGTTAAGTGACCCGAGTTTGATCAATAAAGACAAGTTGATCAAATTTTCAAGTGATCCAATAATGACTCACTTGGGCCATATAAGTTCATCAATAACTTGTATTGTCGTGATGGAGTCAGGTTGGGCCATATATATATGTGAGTCAAATTGGTGATATTATCCAAACATGTCATTTTGACAGGTTAAGAGATTGTTTAATCATTATGCTTTTCCATTGCTAGAAAGGTCAAATTTATTGAGGTTAACCAAAATGACCGGAGTTGTGCAAAATTATAGCAATTGAGGAAAACCAGTCTCGATTGACTTAATTGGTCATAATGGGTCCCCATGGAGTCCACCTTGTCATGGCGGACCCCTCAAGGGTTGGCATGACCTAAGTTATGTTGAGGCTCCCCTCAAAATAGTCCACAATAGCTCATCAAGTGTGGAATGACTATTTATTTTATCTCCAGCGTAAAGCCATACCCTGGAGTGACATGAAACCTGATAGGTCCTTCTGAATCGGTCTCGACACACGCAGACATAATACTTAAATACCTAACAATTTCCTATTATGTCCGCCGTAAATCCAACGTCGGGAAATGGGTGGGGTGTGCAGTGTTCATACAAACATGAATCACTTACAACCGTGTCCAAAGCACCTATCAGAACATATTGGACTTAAAAGGAATAAATGTATGCACACATAAGAATTAATATAAATCTCAGCAGCATCGCATATAGTAGTCTAAAGTACGATCATAACACATACTCAACATACCTAATGGTTAGTGATCAACAAAAGAGCAGAAGAATCCAAACAACATGTGTGCAAAAGAGCTAAACAATGCTCTAACCAGAGTTAAACCAGAAACAAATAACACTCTAGTTGTTATCATTCTAAGATATGCAGTAGGACATCCTCATAAGGATCCCAAACAATAAGTGCTCCTCCATCATCAGCATCTCTTGTAATTTTTAATAGAAAATTTCATTCAGAATGAATTCAAATCTTTAAAAATGTATATGTATCTAGTTTTACTGTAAGAACATAATTTTTTAATTAGCGAAGAGGACACATATATTCACATAGTATTATAGGTTTTACCTCAGAATTCACTATCTATTAAAAATATAATCTTATGCACTTCTGGACACCATAGTTATATCTGTGTTCTTATATGGAATATCACAGTTAATGTTCTTCTAAAGTTAATTGGAACTCATTAAGTGTGAAATGATACCAATTAATAAAAGAAATATCAAACTAAGTCAGATCGTGTTATCAAATGTGAAATAACATTTTTCTCTGAGGTAAAGGAGACGAATCCCGGTGAAGTTGTTAACATCAAATGTGGAATGAAACAACTCACAAGTATACAACCCCGTATTCACGGAGTGGGGGTACCCCGACAGGCGCAAGGCTTGTTGTGCAGTTTTAAGCTTTTTTGAGGGTTTTGCACACTTGGAGGTCAATTTAGTATGAATCTGTGTTTTATACTAGTATGAGGATAAAATATTTTTCTCCCCCCCCAGCCCTCTCGGGGATTCACCCAGCCTCGAGCTCGCCCAGCTCGTCTCAGGCCGCTGAGCTCGCCTTGTCGCGCACTCGACCAGGCCGTCGCCGTCTCGCCCCAGGCCGCCAGCTCGCCCAGGCCGCCGGCTCGCCAGACCGTTAGCACGCCAGGCCGCCCGCTCGCCCAGACCGCCGCCGTCTCGCCTAGCCACTCCCCAGGCCATCGTCTCACCCCAGGCCGCCAGCTCGCCCAGGCCGTCAGCTCACTCTGCCCCAGGTCGCCTTCTCGCCCGAGGCCGCCAGCTCGCTCCTCCCCAGGTCGCCGTCTCGCCCAGACCGCCAGCTCGCCCAGGCCTCCGCCAGCTCGCCCATGCCGCCGCCGTCTCGCCCAGACCGCCAGTTCGCCCAGGCCACATTCATCTCTCCCAGACCGCCAGCTCGCCCAGGCCGTCGCCGTCTCGCCTAGCCGCCTACTCGCCCGGCCTCAGCTCGCCTTATCGCCTGCTCACCCGACTTGAGGGGCTGCCCCTGGTGGACTGCATTTAGCTGTTTAGAATAGCGGGATTTGGCTGTTGGCAGACTAATTTGGGGGCATTTCAGTAATTTTAGGGCAGTAGAATTTGGTTATTGGCAGGCTATTCCCAGAAAACTATAAATAGACCCTTGAGGGTACCTTGGAGAGCACCACTTCTTCATCACTTCAATCCTCTTGCTTTCTTCCTCCAAGGCACCTAACTCAGCATTGGCTAGGGAGGGGGAGTCCTCAAAGGTCTTCCGGGTGTGAGGTGGGACCTCCACACCAGAGCCGAGGGTTTGTTCCTAGCTTCTTGAGCCTTTGGCCTGTGACGTTCTCCTGAGTGTAGTAGGTGTGAGGTCACTCCTTTCTTGGGACCCCGAACTCCACGAGAGACCAAGTTTTTTGTTTCAACATTTTGATGCGGTGAGCGTGGAGAATGACCAGCACAGTAGATCTCGGGAGAGTGTCATGGCCGGAGATCAGAGAGGTAGTGATGATCTCGGCGAGCTACCCAACCCATCACCCTTCGTAGGAAGAGAGGAGTTCATGGATTCCATCCAAGGCTTCATGGAGATGCTGCGAGGTATCACCCCTCGGGCTGACAGCTCAACTCCCACCCCCAGGGACTGACGCCTAGGGGTCTCGACGAGGTGGTCCTGAGTGGTCTCAGCGAGGTTGCTCTGAGTGGTCTCGGTGAGGTGGCTCTGAGTGGTCTTGATGAGGTGGCTCTGAGTGGTCTCGACGAGCTGCCTCCCAGGGACCTAGGCGAGATGACCCCCATAGGGGGGAAGGAAGTGCACCAGGGAGAAGGCTTGGGAAGGAAAGAATGGGAGAGGGGGTCGAGCAAGACCTCCCCGTCCGGGAGCTGTTCCCCAGCCCGACGAGTGCTTGCCTTCTAGGCGACCAGGTCGCGCGAGTAGAGCTCGCGAGACCACCAATAATGGGGTCACCCTTCAGCAAGCTAATCATCTCGGCTTCTGTTCCCGAAGGGTTCAGAGATCCTAACATGGTCTACTATACCGGGAAGGATGACCCCGTCTGTAACACCTCTACCCGTCACGTGCAATATAATAGAGGGTCCGACCAGGGCCCTACACCATATTTTACAAACAGACGGAGAAGCTACGCAATAATATCAATGACCATCGAACCCTAACACAGAGCATTCTAGCAGAAGCTTCATGGTAGAAAACTTGAAATCAAGAATCACAAAGAGTGTCAACTATACATGAAATAGGAATGTATACAACATAGCTTGACCTTAAGGTCTTACAGGTTTCTCTTAACAAGAGTGTGATTTACAAACTTCGGCGCGCAGGCCGGCCACACATGAACAAGAGTAAACAAAACATAGCCTTCGAGGGCTAGCAGCAGCAGCAGGGATTTCAGCCCTTTTACTTCCCACTTGGACATCCATTACCTGTGCAAGGACAGTCCACCAAGCGGTGACAAACAGGGCAACGATCAGCATTCAGTTGACCAATTATAACGACCCTACCCTTGGCACGGGGCAGCAGAATTCCTTCACTGCAAAGCATTTAAATCACACAGCATATATGTATAACAAGCCACCAAGGACGTGCACAACTGCATAGGTTCATACATATCACAAACGTCGGCCCGACGTTCCGGGCACTCAGGGCACATTATTGGTGTACCGAAAAACTAGGGTCACACCACCGTTCAGAGGTCCCAGACATGATAGTCCATTATGAGCATTCCTAGTCTTTATGGTGCGTATGCCAAAGACTCTCGCTATGTGATCCTACTGGGGCCTTAAGCACCCCACGAGTAGACAACCACAATGCGGGTACTGATCCACCTTTCCCGTTGCTCAAATTTGTCAGACTCAAGACTGGACTGACGCGGGTACAGCTTCACTTTTCTCGTTCGCCACCAAGGAATTCCACAGTTGTAGCCCAACGGCTCAACTCCACATAGAACGGCACTCACGGACACAAGAGTTGAACACCAAGTACCAACTCTCAAAACTTTTCCTGGATTTCCTCCAGTACTTCCTGTTGCACCAAGCCACAGGTATCCACCAAGGATTTCAAATAGATTTGTAAACAAAGCATCACCAATCCAGACCAACCCGTCAGGATGGGCTTCATACAACATGCCTAACCGTACTACACACTTTTGGTTCTAATGCAATATAACAAGGAATGAACCACCGATCCCAAGGGAATCACTTCGTCATCCACTCTTTGGTGGAGGATTCCTATGTAAATGCAGGAAAGAATGATTTCACTTGTTCAAGATGGAAATCGTTACCCTAGGAAGACGCTTCAAATCCATGGAGAAAAACGAGACGGATGAACGTCACCGCAACAACCTTGCCTTTGCAGATCTGGCCTCGGCTCACGATTTGGACCACCGTAGCACCACCAGCGGCCGGAGTTCTCTTCTTCTCCCTTCCCTTGCTCTCCCTTCTCTCTTCTTCTTAGAAAGAGATTGGTAAAGATTATGATGAGAAAGAACTCATCATTCCTGCACTTATCCACAAGAAGCAGACCGTTGTTGCTCGCTCATCTACTGAGGCCGAGTACCGGGCTATGTCTGCTGTTGTATCTGAGTTAACCTGGCTTGAAAGTTTTCTTAATGATTTGAGACTCAAACTCTCATCACCGGCGACCTTATTTTGTGTCAGTCAAACAACGATATATATTGTCAAGAATCTCGTCTTTCATGAACGAACAAAACATATTGAAGTTGACTTCAGGACATAGAGGGTGTCCGCTAAGCGAAGCGATGAGGTGACTTGAACCATGCCCGTCCTATGAACCTGGGAAGGTGAACCATCCACAACAAGAACTGGAGGCAACCGATTATGCGTTTCTAGGAGAGAGAAGCATTGAGGATTGCCGGTCATGTGATTTGTAGCACCAGAGTCAATCAGCCACTTATCTTGGGTAACGACATGGGCACTACCTGAAGTGGTGGCCACAGAGGCAGACGACCGAGAGGAGGCGGAGGTAGAGATATCGAAATTGTCCATAGAGAAACACACTAAACTGCGCGAGTAGAAGCGAAGGCGCGCGGATAGAAAGCGAGAAGATCACGCGGACAAAAGAGGAGGCCGCGACAGAAAGGAAAGAAACCACAGCGGGCTAAGAGAAGAAGAAGTCGCAACGGTCACGGTGTCAACACACTAGCGGCAAGAAGGGCCACGACCAGAAAGCAGACCAAAGTAAAGGGACAGAGGTCGCACGAACTGTGAAGAGGTCGTGCAAACTAGAAGAGGAAGGAAGCAGAGAGCGACAAGAACACCAGGTCGCGACAAGCCGAACAGATTGCGGCGACAAGCGAGAAGCGGTCAAACAGAGAGACCGCAAGAGAAACCAAAGCGGATTCGACGAAAGCCGCAGCGGACAATCAAGGAGAACGCAGCGGTCAATGTGTCAACACACCAGCGGCCAGAGAAGCCATGACCAAACTGTGTGACTAGAGAAGCAGAAGGGAAGAAGACGTGCGAATAAAGGAGATCGCACGAAGCAAGGCAGGCCGCGCGAACAAGCAGAGTTCATGCGAAAGAGAGGAAACTGCGCGACTAAAGGAGACAAACTGCACAATTAGGAAAAAGAGATTAGCGGTCAGAAAAGCCACGGCCAAGCCGCAGAACCAAGCGATTAGAGAAAAGCTTGCGGGAAGACAAACAAGGCTAACAGGTCGCGGCGTCAAAGAAGAGGTCGCGGCGACTAAGCACATGTCGCAACGAGAAGAAGAGATCACACACACAAAGGGCAACGGCAAGAAGAGGAAGAAGCCGCGCGAACAGGGCGCAAGCAGGCGGAAGAAACAAGTCGCGAGGCCAGGTCACGAGAAAAAGAAGCAAGCCGCGCGGACAGGTCACGCGGTCAGAGAAAGCACACAGAATCAAGAGGAGAAGATTGAGTCATTTGATACCATGTAAAAGTAGCGAACAAACGACTAAAAAACAAGCCGGAAACTTGAATAATATAAAGTTTTATTATTCAAAAAGATATCATTTACAAAGATATGACCTCTCTTTTATAGAATGGAGGAGAGTAGAGAGAGTACAAACTAACAAAACTATACAGAATCTGAGCGGCTAGAAATAAGCAGACCGAACAAGCCGCACAGTTAGACAATGGGCTAACCGCTCGGCAACAGCAGACGCGGGAGAGGGAGACGCGGTAGGAGACCGCAAGACCGCCCGATTTCCAAGACACCGGAGATAAACCGCCAGACCGCCGGACTACAAACAGCAACAGCTTGGATATCAAAGCCGCTGGAGAGTAACCGCTAGACTGCTCGGTCTACAACCCGCCAAGCTTAGACCGCCAGACCGCCCGGTCTCATACTTCAACAATCAACACAGTCAAAAGAAAATTGCAACAAATACTCGCCCGTGGCGGGCGAGAGTGGTCCTGAATTATTACAAATATTCAGATTGTTCGCAGCAAAGAAGTCAGCGCTTTAAGCGTTTCGGCCGCTGCATGCGGAGGCGATTCTGACCCAAAGGTTCACAACTTGCGGGGGGGGGGGGGGGGGGGGGGGGGGGGGGGGGGTTGGTGGCTCAATACTGGATCCACTTCCACCTACCTCCCCTCCCCACGCTAGTTCGGGGTGGTACGCGAGGATAGTGATACTCGCGGACCGCCGACAGCTCCCACTGGGTCCGATCAATCTGCTCTGAGCCATGCCTGAGTCACCCCTCGGCTCGCCTAATATGTACGCCCGGGGAGGTCGCCCCGTCCTCATCAGCTGGACATCTCGCTCCTTCTAAATCCGCGAGTCGCTCCTCTATCTTGGCCTTGTCCTTCTCCACTCTATTGAAAACCTCCCGCAACAACAACATGTGCTTTTAGAACAGTCGCGTCACTTGCGTCTTCATCTTCTTGGCATCGAGCGGGTCTCCCAGGTATTCCGAGATGCGGTCCATGTCGGGGGGAGGTGAGTACCCCTCGCTCATCTCAACGTCGGAAGAGGAGATCACGTTATAGCCTGTAGAGATAAGATCAGAAGAAGCCGATAGTGGTAAGCGGGCTAAAGCCAGGGGATTTACCTGGTGTTGGCACGTCGCTCGCACCATCAGCAGGCCGAGAGGTGCCCGGCCGACCCTGGAAGGGTTCTCCTCCAAGAGTAACGAAGGGTTCCCCCAGACCGTGGGGCCTTGGCGACGGATGCGTCGCATGAGGGATATGCGCCTGTGACAAAGGACTAGCGACCCGATCGGCCGCCACCAGTGTAACTCCCCCGACTTTTCTGTGTTTTGTTTGATCATTATTTGGCGTTACGATGACGCGTTGTCGGCTTTTGCCATTGTTGGAGCGTGGTCATAGCCCTTTAGGTTCCTTTAGTGGTCCTTTAGTAGCCTATTTGCAAGATTCCCCAGCTAGTCGGAGTCTGTTTTGGTGACTCGGTTGGGCCTCTCAGGGAATGCTTGTGTTTGGCTTCGGGCAGTGTTAGCCCAAGTTTTGATCGTCGGATGTTGTTTTCGACTTCGCCGTTGTGTTTGTAGCTGTGGTGTTTAGCTACGGTGCGAGTTTTGTCGAAATCCGAGATCATTTGTTTTTCGCGTCGTTTCGACGTGCGTTTTGTTAGCCGGTAGTGGCTACCCGTTTGTTGTGCGTGGCCTTGTGTGATCGAGCTTGGTAAGGCCGGTGCTTGTTTTGGGCTAAGCATGTTTAGTCATTTATGTTGTGTATATATATATGTATATGTACATAAATTTTGTGTGAGCTGTGTTAAATATATATGCATAAATATATATAAATGTAGATATATATATATATATATATATGTATATCTATATATGTATATATATATATGCATAAAAATATATGCTATATATATTAGCTAGCAGAGGCTCGGGTTGGCTGCCCAGCTTTGCTCCTCTTTAGCTTAGTAACTGTTAACATATATATATATATATATATATATATATATATATATATATATATATATATATATATATATATATATATATATATATATACGAGTGACAGGCACGGGCCTCCGGCCCGATGGCTACGCGCCACAGTACCCCCCCCCGGCGGGCTTCGCCCACCCCCGACAGCTCTCGGGCGGCCTTCGGCCGCATCCAAGCGGACTTGGCCGCCCCTAACTCGCTGCTCTAATCAAAAATCAATTTATTAGGAGAAATCTCCATTAAAAATCTTTAACATCCCCACTTTATATATATATATATATAATTTATATATTATATCTCCCATTAAAAATCTTTAACATCCCCACTTTATATATACATATATTTTATATATTATATCTCCCTCTCTCTCCTCATAATTAGTCCCCCTCTCTCTTTCTCACTCTGTATCCCCGATTCTGCCACCACCCCAAATATATTTCATCTCTCTTCCTCTCACTCTCTCTCCCTTCATAAATACCGCCATATAATATCTCCCCATTCTCTCACCGCAAGCCTCTCTCCCGCTCTCTCTCTCATCTTTACATAAACAATAAATAAATATACGCCTGTCCTGCCGCCCTACACCCCATCTCTCTCTCCTCTCATTCTCTCTCTCCCTCTGTTCCTCTCTTTCCCAGATCCCTCACCGAGTGTAGCCATAGGAGATCTAGAGTATTTTAGTGTTTTAATCAGCAATGAATGGATGGTTGCTGTAATAGTAATACCGATCCGATGGCTACAATGACTTGAATGAATTTAAAATTCATGATAAAAGTATTTCTTTTATAGTGATTTAGATATATATATATATAATATGTTTGCTTTATGTGCGCTGGCTGGGAGTAGCAGAGGGGCTCGGGTAGCAGCTTCAGCTAGCCTTTCCCTAGTTTGGTGGCTAATAATATATATATATATTATATATATATATATATATATATATATATATATATATTATTGTTTAGCTGGATGTATGTAGCAGAGCTCGGGTTAGCTTTTGGATAAGCTTCAAAGCTTGCTAGTGGCCGAATATACTATTATAAATTAAGCATTAGTGGGGCTAAGTGTTAATATTTTAATAGCTTAGTGGGGCTAGATAATATTATAATATTAGCTAGTGGGGGTATATCCCAAGACTTTTCTTTATCTTCTTCCTCATTTCCCGAAGCTAGCTCAGCTTGATAGCTTCCAGCAAAAGGAGCAGGCGGGAGACGGAAAACCTGCTGTCTTGAACGGCGGTTTCCGGCGTTCTAGTGCTCGGTTTGTCTGGGAAATTTCAGTTTTGAGCTGCTCTCGCCGAGATCTTGCTTCCTAGGTATGTAATTTAGCTTTTAGAGCTGTCTTTAGAGACCTGAGAGTTTCAGGTTTCTCCTTTTTTTTTCTTCCCTAATGCTCCAGCTTTGCTTCTAGGTGGCCGGACTTGCCGCCGGAGCTGTAGATTTGAGGTTTCTTACGGTTTCCGGGAAGTTGAGGCAAGTGGATCCCTTGCTCTTGCCTATTTGTTTGTTTTCAACCTTGCTTAAATTTTTTCTTTATTTTTGTACAAATGCTAGATCAGCTATCTCGAGCTGCCTTATTTCTGTTGTCTTTCCTTTTAATTATCTCGGCAAGGATCTAGTTTAACAACTGGTGTTTGAGTTTTGGCCTAAGTTTAATGGAGTCTTAAGGCTAGGATTGCTGCTAGGTCGGGTGAGGAGAAGCAGCATGAGCCTTGGAATTAATTTTCCAAGGCTCTGCTCGTCCGGTGTTGAGAAGAGCTGGGACGGGTTTAGAAAATTTCTAAGTACCCAGGCGTTGAGTGAAAGCCATTCACTCAACGCTAGGTGTTTTTTTTGCGGCTAAGGGCCCAGACGTTGAATGAGGTCCACTCACTCAACGCCGTAGTTCTTTTTAGGCTAATGTTATAGCCTTGGGATGTGAGATTCTTTAGGGCTGTTAGAAAAGTTTTACCTTCCTGAGGGGGATGTTGGGGGTGTTCAGCTAGTTTTTGCATGCCGACTCGTGGGCTATGACCAGAGGGGGTGTTGTTGTTTGGACTCTGAGGGGTGAATTGTGTGTGCTAAGCTGTGGCCACCACTAAGTTTGGACACTATGGCCAACTCATTGGGTGTGTGGACCCTGAAGCTGCCACCGGTTGTGTTTTCACCCTTGAGTATTTTTGGGGTCTGGTTGTTGGTGTTGGACACTGTGACCACCCACTCCAGCCCCTTATTTTTACACCCCGGTCATTTGCCCACAAACCTAGGACTGTTAGTTTCCTTTTGTCTAATTTTGGTTTCTCCCTGCTTTTATTCTGATGCTTTATTACTGCAGGTTGATTCTGTTTAGAGCAGGTAGTTTTTTTGCTCACACTTGGTGTGATTTACCTTTATTGCCCTTTTTGCAATAATTCTTTCTTTGTCCTGCTTCTGTGGTTTAGTACTTTCTTGCCGGGTTGGAAAACCCTTCTTTATTTTTAGTGTTTTGACACTCCTTAATTTCTTTGATTTATTTTCTTTGCTGATGCATTTCTTTTCTTGAATGCCTCAGGTCCAGGTTATAGCCGATTGAGCTGCTGATTCCATTTGCTGGGTCTTGCTGGCAGCCTCCAGGATAGCAGAGTTGCAGATCATTCCCTTGTGAGGTAGTCATTTTTTCTTTTTTGTATGGACATGCACACTCACCGGTGGGTTCGTGTCGGGTTGTCAACGCCCATCGGTGGCTTACTTGTTTTGCTAAGTATGAATTTAAACTACTGTTTTTGCTCTCTTGGGGTTGTTTACTTGCTTCTGGGAAGGATTTATGCTAGGTTGCATGTTAGGTATTTTAAAATCCTAAGCTATTATATGTATCTCATGCATAACATGTTTGCCAACTAAAGCACTATTTTCTTAAAATGCGTAAAACATCTTTTAATATATATATTATACTCACCTTAGGTGTCGTGCATTTTATAAGTGGTCTCTGGTGGACCCTTATACTCATTTAGGGTGTCAAATTAACTGAATCAAAGTATTTTTCCGCTGTAGCCTATTTATATTTTTCTTAGCGTGGACTAGCTGATCCACTGTGCCGAGGGATACGGCCTTCAAACAAACTGGTTTTCTATTAAATTAAAACTTGTGATTTATGGTTTTGGTGTGTCGTCTGAGCGTCGGCAGTTATCCCCTGCTCGACGTGGCATCACAACGCGTATTTTCCCTTACTCTGATACTTCTTAACCTCGGGTAAAATGCGGGTCGTGACAGTTGGTATCAGAGGGAGATTGTCTTAACAATTGGTCGGGCAACCTGTCCTTTGATTGCATTAGATGTTTAGCTTCATAAGCATACACTCACCGATATGTCATCAGCACGTCTTGGCCGAAGCACGAACACTACACTCATAAGCATAAAGAAGTATACAGGGCATATTATGTAGTATGAGATGCATAATATGTGTTCGTATATGGATTCACCATAGGAGGCAACATGTGAGGGTTATGTTGTATAGGATGCATAACCTCACCACATGGATGCAGCTATCACGTTTTTCTTTTTCGTTGCATGGGAATGTTATGTAGTATGAGATGCATAACATTTTCATGTGTACGCCGTCCATGACATGCATTTAGGCCTTTTTAGAATGCATAACATAACATTTCATAAGCACAGCGTGCTAGGCTAAAGATTTACATGATAACATATGTACACACATGGTTTTGAGTCAAAACGAATATAAAAGCATGCATCCATGATGTAGGCGCATGAGTTAGTGTGATGGTAGTGAACCATCTTAGGTTAAGCATGACATCATCATTATAAAACAAATCCCAGAGCAAGGTTTGCCGTTATAATTCATATTTAAGTATGCATGTCTGTACCGGGTAGACTCGTTCTAGTAGTTGGGATGAGTTTTAATTAGGATTGGTGCGATTATAGGATGGTGAAGCGTCCTGCGACGCGATCGACTCCCCAATCTGCGGGTGAGTTTTCGGGATCCCAAAGCGAGGCCCTGATTGAGAGCTTGCGGCTAAGTAATGAAGCCTTGACAAGACAGATGGTTGACATGCAGAGCCAGATCCAGTCATTGGTAGCAGTAGTGGCAGGGCAGGCTCAGAGAGCTCAGGACCCCGTTGGGGGTGTAGCTGTTCCTCCTCCTCCTCTGGTACCTCCTGTTGTGGTGCTACCGGAGATGACGTTTATTTCTCAATTTCAGCGACTTGGACTGGAAAAGCAGATTTCATGGTTTTGGATGATTAGCTGATAGCAATTGAGGAGATGTTCTCTTATTCTGGTGTCACTGACGATCAGAGGGTGATGATCGCTGCTTATCAGCTCAAGGGTCTAGCAAAGACTTGGTGGTTGCGAGAAAAGGAAAGCTTGAAGGAAGGATGTTCTTGGGAGACCTTTAAGGAAATACTACTGAGGAAGTTTCTGCCCTCGGTCGAGCGGGACCGGTTGATGAATGACTTCCTGCATTTGAAGCAAAGGAAACTCACGGTTAGTGAGTATGAGATTGAGTTTAGCAAACTGAGTCGGTTTGCTCCTGGACTTGTGAGTGTTGAAGAAGACCGGGTTAAGCGATTTCTGGGTGGGCTAAGAAGCGACGTTCAGCAGTTAGCAAATGCCTATGGAGCAGTAAGTTATGCCGGAGTGGTGGAAGCTGCTTTGAAAGTTGAGGCCATTGAGAATGCTAAGAGCAGAGGCCAGCAGGTGCGGCAGGACAAGCGGAAGTCTGTTGGGGGGGAAGGCCCCCAGGAACCCTATGCAGTTTCAAGAAAGAAGACCAAGGGGGCGTGTAGCTTCTGCGGCCGGCCAGGCCACCCCCTGGAGAAATGCTTCAAGAGATTGGCAGCGCAGAACAAGTCCATGCTATCCAGGGTGCTCCTAGAGGGGATGTGGTGTGTTCCTTGTGTGGAAAGAAGGGGCATGATGTGGCCCGTTGTTGGTCGAAAGATAAGGTTTGCTTCCAATGTGGGCAGAAGGGCCATCTCAAGTCGAGGTGCTCTCAGGCGTAGCCCGTTCTTCCAGTGGTTCCTTTACAGGAGTTGCCGCCACCCCTGCACGTGGATAAAGGCAAGGGGAAGTTGAATGTTATCTCTTTAGAGGAAGCGTTGACCTCGACCCATGTCATTTCAGGTTAGTTTTCTTCCTAACTTGAATTTTCTGCCTCTTGTATAGTTTAGCTTTTGTTTCCCCTTAGTTGTGTGGATTGCTATATAGGGAGATTTAAGGTAAAGAACCGTTGGGCGCGCGTTCTTTTCGACTCTGGCGCCACCCACTCTTTCGTTGCTAAGGCTTTTGTGGAGCGATTCCATTTGAGCCTAGATTGCGTTGGTGGAGCTTTCAGCGTCAAGTTTTCTTCGGGTGATTCTGTGATTTCAGACTTGGGTATTCAGGGATGCCCAATCTTGTTGGGAGACTTTCTAGCCAGGGAAGATCTGATAGTGATTGATCTAGAGGACTTTGATGTCATCCTAGGCATGAATTGGTTGTCCAGATATGATGCGGTTATCCAGTGTAAGGGTAAGCGCTTGGATTTCGTGAAGGACGACGGTCAGCCCGGGAGCATTTTTGCCGACCCTGTCCAGGAGTCTCCGATTGTTTCTGCGGTACGTGCTTGCAATTTTCTTATTCCGAGCTGTTTTGCCTGTTTGGTCTCTCTAGTAGGGGCAGATGTTAGTGTGCCGCGGTTGGAAGAGATTCCTGTTGTTTGTGAGTTCCCCGATGTTTTTCCTGCTGATCTTTCCAGTCTTCCTCCCGATAGAGACGTTGAGTTCGTTATAGATTTGGAGTCGGGTATGTGTCCTATTGTTAAGGCGCCGTACCGCATGGCCCCGCGAGAGCTGGAGGAGTTGCGAATCCAGCTAGATGAGATGTTGGCAAAAGGTTTTATCAGGCCGAGTTCGTCGCCCTGGGGTGCACCTGTTCTGTTCGTAAAGAAGAATGATGGGTCGATGAGGCTATGCATTGACTATAGCGAGCTGAATAAGGTTACAATCAAGAACAGGTACCCATTGCCTCGGATTGATGATTTGTTTGACCAGCTGAGTGGTAGTGCTGTATTTTCAAAGATAGACCTTCGTTCGGTCTATCATCAGTTGAGGATTCGAGAGTCTGATATTCCGCGGACGGCGTTCCGCTCTCGTCATGGGCACTTTGAGTTTTTAGTCATGTCTTTTGGTTTGACTAATGCGCCTTCAGCTTTCATGGATTTGATGAACCGCGTGTTCAAGGATTACTTAGACAAGTTTGTGATTGTCTTTATTGATGATGTTTTGGTGTACTCCCGGAGTGCAGAAGAGCATGATCGGCATTTGCGTCTAGTTTTGGCGACTCTGAGAGATCATAAGCTTTATGCCAAGCTGAGCAAATGTGAGTTTTGGCAGCCTCAAGTATCTTTTTTAGGCCATGTGGTGAACAAGGAGGGGATCTCAGTAGACCCAGAGAAGATCGCTGCTGTTATGGAGTGGGCGAGACCTGTTACTCCTCGTGAGATCAGAAGCTTCTTGGGTTTGGCAGGTTATTACAGAAGATTTGTGAAGGGATTCTCCACTCTATCTGCACCATTGACCCGATTGACGCAGAAGAATGTAGCCTTTGTTTGGGATGATAAGTGTGAAGAAGCTTTTGAGGAGCTAAAGAGAAGGCTATGTTCAGCCCCTATTCTGTCTTTTCCTACTGAAGGTGTTGAGTATGAGGTGTATGTGGATGCTTCCCGTATCGGGCTGGGATGCGTGTTGATGCAAGGCGGTAAGGTGATTGCGTACGGGTCGAGACAACTAAAGACTCATGAGAGGAATTACTCTACGCATGACCTGGAGTTTGCTACTGTGATCTATGCTCTGAAGTTGTGGAGGCATTTGCTATATGGTGTGCATTGCAGAATTTTTACTGATCACAAGAGCTTGCAGTATGTCTTCACGCAGAAGGAGTTGAACCTGCGTCAACGGCGATGGTTAGAGTACGTGGCCGACTATGATGTTGAGATTCAGTATCATCCGGGGAAGGCCAACGTGGTGGCCGACGCCTTGAGTCGGAAATCAGGAAAGATCTTTGGTCTCATAGCTGAGTCGTTGGTAGAGGAGTTTCTGTTGATGGACATTTCTGTGGGTAGTTTTGATGGGCAGAGTAGCCTGGCAGTGGCAGAGCCTTCATGGATCGCGCTTACGAGATTTCATCAGAAAGATGATCCTGACCTTCTGCTGTTGTATGTTCGAGCTGAGAAAGGCGAGCTGCCGGATTTTTCTATAGATGATTTAGGTACCTTGAGGTACCGGGGCAGGTTTTGCATTCCCGCTATTGGCGATATCAGGGCTACGGTGTGCAGGGAAGCCCATGGATCTAGCGTTGCCTACCACCCAGGATCCACTAAGATGTACCGCGATTTGAAGCAGATTGCCTGGTGGTACGGGATGAAGGGAGACATAGTCAAGTTTGTTTCTGAATGCAACACTTGCAAGCAAGTAAAAGCTGATCATGGAAGTCCAGGTGGCAAGCTGACTCCCTTAGAGATTCCTACTTGGAAGTGGGAAAGCATCTCGATGGATTTTATTACAGGCTTACCAAGGTCTCCGAGGGGGCATGATTTAGTATGGGTGATCGTGGACAGACTGACGAAGTGTGCTCACTTCGTGTCATTCAAGATTGATTACCCGATGAGGAAGATAGACGAGCTGTATGTGGAAGAGGTTATCAGACTGCATGGCGTCCCCATGAGCATCATATTAGATCGAGACTCCAGGTTCACGTCTCGTTTTTGGAAGAGCCTTCAGGAAGGATTGGGGACAGATTTGAGGTATTCCACTGCTTACCACCCGCAGACCAACGACCAAACAGAGCGAGTAAATCAGATTGTGAAAGACATGATTCGATACTATATTCTGGAGCATGGTGGGGCGTGGGACGAGCGTTTTGCGGCTTATGGAGTTTGCATATAACAATAGCTACCAAGAAAGCTTGCAAATGGCACCATTTGAGGCTTTGTATGGGAGGCGTTGCAGGACTCCCTTATTTTGGGCTGAGGTTGGCGAGAGACCGTTGCTGGGTCCAGAAGCACTCGAGGAGATGGAAATTTCGGTGAAGCTTATTCGGGAAAAGCTTCGATTAGCCCAGGAGAGGTATAAAAAGAACGCCAACCCGCGTAGATCAGATTTGGAATTTGTTGTGGGGGACCAGGTGTTCTTAAAGGTTTCTCCGATGACTGGGATCAAGAGATTTGGAAAGGACCGAAAGTTGGACCCGAGATATGTGGGGCCATTCAGGGTTGTTGAGCGGATCGGTGTGGCAGCTTATATGCTGGAGTTGCCCGCCAACTTTCCTGGCGTACATGATGTTTTTCACGTCAGTCAGTTGCGGAAATGTGTGCATAGTGACAGGCAGGTTTTGGATTCTGTTCCTCTGTTAGAGCCGAACCTTTCTTATGTGGAAGTGCCTGTCCGCATTTTGGATGCTCGGGATCGCGTGTTGCGGAAGAAAACAATTCCTATGGTGAAAGTTTTGTGGAAGAACCATGATGTAGAAAGCGCGACTTGGGAGCTAGAGTCGGCAATGAGGGAGGCTTACCCTCATCTGTTCTCCTAGCTTATGCCTGATATGTTTGCACTCTTTCTTTATAGCTTTTGATTAGCTTGTTCTTTTTCCCTTTCGATTAGAAGGGTTGTGTGTAAAGTTTCGGGACGAAACTTTCTTTTAGGGGGAGTGACTGTAACGCCCCCGACTTTTCTGTGTTTTGTTTGATCATTATTTGGCGTTACGATGACGCGTTGTCGGCTTTTGCCATTGTTGGAGCGTGGTCATAGCTCTTTAGGTTCCTTTAGTGGTCCTTTAGTAGCCTATTTGCAAGATTTCCCAGCTAGCCGGAGTCTGTTTTGGTGACTCGGTTGAGCCTCTCAGGGAATGCTTGTGTTTGGCTTCGGGCAGTGTTAGCCCAAGTTTTGATCGTCGGATGTTGTTTTCGACTTCGCCGTTGTGTTTGTAGCTGTGGTGTTTAGCTACGGTGCGAGTTTTGTCGAAATCCGAGATCATTTGTTTTTCGCGTCGTTTCGACGTGTGTTTTGTTAGCCGGTAGTGGCTACCCGTTTGTTGTGCGTGGCCTTGTGTGATCAAGCTTGGTAAGGCCGGTGCTTATTTTGGGCTAAGCATATTTAGCCATTTATGTTGTGTATGTATATATGTATATGTACATAAATTTTTGTGAGCTGTGTTAAATATATATGTATAAATATATATAAATGTAGATATATATATATATGTATATCTATATATGTATATATATATGCATAAAAATATATGCTATATATATTAGCTAGCAGAGGCTCGGGTTGGCTGCCCAGCTTTGCTCCTCTTTAGCTTAGTAACTGTTAACATATATATATATATATATATATATATATATATATATATATATATATATATATATATATATATGTTTGCTTTATGTGTGCTGGCTGGGAGTAGCAGAGGGGCTCGGGTAGAAGCTTCAGCTAGCCTTTTCCTAGTTTGGTGGCTAATAATATATATATATTA
This sequence comes from Platanthera zijinensis, assembly GCA_039513925.1. NCBI lineage: Eukaryota > Viridiplantae > Streptophyta > Magnoliopsida > Asparagales > Orchidaceae > Platanthera > Platanthera zijinensis. Next base: position 3,592,184 of record CM077086.1, read on the forward strand.
TATATATTTATATATATATATATTATTGTTTAGCTTGATGTATGTTGCAGAGCTCGGGTTAGCTTTTGAATAAGCATCAAAGCTTGCTAGTGGCCGAATATACTATTATAAATTAAGCATTAGTGGAGCTAAGTGTTAATATTTTAATAGCTTAGTGGGGCTAGATAGTATTATAATATTAACTAGTGGGGGTATATCCCAAGACTTTTCTTTATCTTCTTCCCCATTTCCCGAAGCTAGCTCAGCTTGATAGCTTCCAGCGGAAGGAGCAGGCGGGAGACGGAAAACCTGCTGTCTTGACCGGCGGTTTCCGGCGTTCTAGTGCTCGGTTTGTCCGGGAAATTTCAGTTTTGAGCTGCTCTCGCCGAGATCTTGCTTCCTAGGTATGTAATTTAGCTTTTAGGGCTGTCTTTAGAGACCTAAGAGTTTCGGGTTTCTCCTTTTTTTTCTTCCCTAATGCTCCAGCTTTGCTTCTAGGTGGCCGGACTTGCCACCGGAGCTGTAGATTTGAGGTTTCTTGCGGTTTCCGGGAAGTTGAGGCAAGTGACTCCCTTGCCCTTACCTATTTGTTTGTTTTAAACCTTGCTTAAATTTTTTCTTTATTTCTGTACAAATGCTAGATCAGCCACCTCGAGCTGTCTTATTTCTGTTGTCTTTCCTTTTAATTATCTCGGCAAGGATCTAGTTTAGCAGCCGGTGTTTGAGTTTTGGCCTAAGTTTAATGGAGTCTTAAGGCTAGGATTGCTGCTAGGTCGGGTGAGGAGAAGCAGCATGAGCCTTGGAATTAATTTTCCAAGGCTCTGCTCGTCCGGTGTTGAGAAGAGCTGGGACGGGTTTAGAAAATTTCTAAGCACCCAGGCGTTGAGTGAAGGCCATTCACTCAACGCCATGTGTTTTTTTTGCGGCTAAGGGCCCAGGCATTGAATGAGGTCCACTCACTCAACGCCGTAGTTCTTTTTAGGCTAATGTTATAGCCTTGGGATGTGAGCTTCTTTAGGGCTGTTAGAAAAGTTTTACCTTCCTGAGGGGGATGTTGGGGGTGTTCGGCTAGTTTTTGCATGCCGACTCGTGGGCTATGACCAGAGGGGGTGTTGTTGTTTGGACTCTGAGGGGTGAATTGTGTGTGCTAAGCTGTGGCCACCACTAAGTTTGGATACTGTGACCAACTTGTTGGGTGTGTGGACCCTGAAGCTGCCACCGGTTGTGTTTTCACCCTTGAGTATTTTTGGGGTGTGGTTGTTGGTGTTGGACACTGTGGCCACCCACTCCAGCCCCTTATTTTTACACCCCGGTCATTTGCCCACAAACCTAGGACTGTTAGTTTCCTTTTGTCTACTTTTGATTTCTCCCTGCTTTTATTCTGATGCTTTATTACTACAGGTTGATTCTCTTTAGAGCAGGTAGTTTTTGTGCTCACACTTGGTGTGATTTGTCTTTATTGCCCTTTTTGCAATAATTCTTTCTTTGTCCTGCTTCTGTGGTTTAATACTTTGTTGCCGGGTTGGAAAACCCTTCTTTATTTTCAGTGTTTTGACACTCCTTTCTTTGATTTATTTTCTTTGCTGATGCAGTTCTTTTCTTGAATGCCTCAGGTCCAGGTTGTAGCCGATTGAGCGGCTGATTCCATTTGCTGGGTCTTGCTGGCAGCCTCCAGGGTAGCAGAGTTGCAGATCATTCCCTTGTGAGGTAGTCATTTTTTTTCTTTTCTGTATGGACATGCACACTCACCGGTGGGTTTGTGTCGGGTTGTCGACGCCCATCGGTGGCTTACTTGTTTTGCTAAGTATGAATTTAAACTGCTGTTTTTGCCCTCTTGGGGTTGTTTACTTGCTTCTGGGAAGGATTTATGCTAGGTTGCATGTTAGGTATTTTAAAACCCTAAGCTATTATATGTACCTCATGCATAACATGTTTGCTAACTAAAGCACTATTTTCTTAAAATGCGTAAAACATCTTTTAATATATATATTATACTCACCTTAGGTGTCGTGCATTTTATAAGTGGTCTCTGGTGGACCCTTATACTCATTTAGGGTGTCAAATTAACTGAATCAAAGTATTTTTCCGCTGTAGCATATTTATATTTTTCTTAGCGTGGACTAGCTGATCCACTGTGCCGAGGGATACGACCTTCAAACAAACTGGTTTTCTATTAAATTAAAACTTGTGATTTATTGTTTTGGTGTGTCGCCTGAGCGTCGATAGTTATCCCCTGCTCGACGTGGCATCACAACGCGTATTTTCTTTTACTCTGATACTTCTTAACCTCGGGGAAAATGCGGGTCGTGACAACCAGGGCGGAGCGCCCTGGTTCTCCCTCATCTGCCCTATCCTCGCGAGACGTCTCCTCCCAAAAGAAAAGGAAAATTAGAAAGCCGAGTGGCGGATCAAACAGGAGAACCATATATACCTCAGGGGTGACGTCGACACCGTCGACCGAGCTGGAGGCGGGGTCATCGCGCGTCGGATGATCTTCCCCTTCTTCTGCTTGAAAAGGTGGCCAGACGACCCGCGCGCCAACCACGGGGCGGCTTCGAGAGCCTCTTCCCGGGTACCCTCCCTCGCAGCCGCCAAGCGAGCCCGCACCTCCTCGGACATAGGCATCTTCCGGCTTTGAATCGCGGGGAATGATAAGGAAAGGAGGGATTTTTTCCAAGGGTTCGACAACATATTTATAGCGTGGAGGTGGGCCCCACCCTAAGATTCCCTCCAGCACAGCAAGGTTTTCGCCGAACACGTGGGGTTGGATGTTTCTTTCCGAGCTTTTGTAAAGCTCACAAAGAGCGGGGATTGTGTACAACCCCGTATTCGTCGAGGGGATCTGGATGAGCAGGTGAGCCTGCCTCGACCCGCTCCCTCTTGGCGAACCTGCCCCGGCCCACACCCTTTTGGGCGGGCCAGCCTCAGTCGCGACCTCCTGGGCGGGTCGACCTCGGCCGCGCTGATCTCCTGAGCGAGCCAGCCTTGGCCCGCTCCTCCAAAGCGGGTCAGCCCCAACCCACGCCTCCAAGGCGGGTCCTCCCCATTCCGCCCCTGCCTGGTGGGGTGGCGAGCTGGCTCAGACGCTCGGAGTTCCTTCCTCGAGAGGCCAGGGGGCCAAATTGCCAGAATGACCCAGTCAGGGGTGCGAGTATCCTTCTCGAACAACGGAGTTACGCTGTTAGCAGACCCAGTCGGGTTGCACATAGCCATTCAGAACATCAGAGTTTGGTTGTTGGCAGGCCAGCCTTAGGGGCTTTTGGTAATTTTAGACCAGCGGAGAACGGTTACTTGCAGGTCATCTTCAGAAACCTATAAATAGGACCCAAGGGATACCTCAGAGGGCATGCTCACTTGTCTCCCAGCCTTCTAGCGTTTTCTGAGATACCTTAGCTCGACATTTGGTTAAGGAGGGGAAGCGCTCAGTGATCTTCCGAGTGTGTGGTGGATCCTCCTCGCCGAGCCCTTGGGTGCGTTCCCGATTCTTTTTCCCAGTCTCCCAGCTCGCGGGCGAGAAGTAGGTGTGCGATCACCCCTTCCCCAAGGGTGAACTTCACAAGAGACCGATTTTCCGATTTCAACAACAGACATAATACCTAACAAGTTAAACATGGAGGCCACACATGACCCTTAGTTCATGACATGCCAGATATGAAGGTCCAATCCCAACTCTACTCTCCCCTGATCACTCTATCTTGTTTTCTACCTGCATAAGTTGGCCGAGCTCTTGTAAACAGTGAAGAGACCCATGACGAGCAGTACGCCGTTAACGGATCTCTTGAAAGCTCTTAACAATTGAAAATGTGTTTGTCAAAGCAGTTTGGCCACAACTCTCAATTACTCTGAGACTTACTTCTCTGAGGTAATTAAGATTTAGGTACATTTATTATTAGTTCATCTAATAAGCCATAAATGATTTCTTCCCCCTTATTGTCCAACTTGTTTCAAATTTAGAATATATCTTGATGAAAATAAATAAAAATGGGCATTTACCAAAACTTCCACTCAAAGTTTGCTAAATTACAAGATGCACTCTCTTATTTTTGAAATTACAAATACCTTCAAAATAATTAAATTTACATTTCATAACTTCCATGCACAAAAAGACTCCTTTGAAAATTTAATTTGAGTTTGAAGGGGATATATTTGTGCTTGAATGCTATGAAATATAAAATTACACTTTCAGGAAAATTAAGTTTTGATAATTATTCACAAATACAAATGACAATTCATAAATGGATCCCAAAAAGCTGAGATGCATAAATAATGATGACTTCAGTATTCCATAACAACTGTATATATTTGTAATTATATTTTTGTTTTATCTATTCTTGTAATTTACAAGAAATTTCTCTGTACGGGTCGCGGACAATAGAAATGCAGTGTTCTGTAGGCCCCATAATGCATAGATTTAGGCTGTGTTTGGTGCGGCTTACCGCGACATATTTGCTTCGGGGAGGTTGGACAAAAATGTCATTGTTATATCAAAATCTCATGCCTCAAACTAGTTTCTTTTTTTGTAACATTTGTGATATCAAATATACATTCTATGACAATGACGTTTTTGTCCAATCTCACTGAACAAATAAGCTGCGATAAGCCACTCCAAACGCAGCCTTACTATGCACTGCTTGGCTCAATCATGCGCTGCTACCAAAGCTTGGATTTCAATTGGTCCCGTACGTCAACAGACGTACGGGACCCATATGCAAAAATTCCTCAGAAATTTACTTTCATCTTTGTACCAAAAATAATTCCACTTCAAAACAATTTCACACACCAAATTTAAATAAGCATCTCATCTAAATCCAAACACTTTTTAACGCATTTTTCATAACTAATTTAACTTTAGTGTTGTGAATAATTCATAATGTACATTATTATTCTATTTATTATGTACAATTCAAATATTTTAGTCTTTCAAATTTTCATTTACAGTCTGTGAAAATAAATGTTTTGAATTTCTTGATGTCTTGTAATCTTTAAACAAGATATAATAATCTTAATGTATAAAATTTTATGGAATTAAGGTATTTGCAGGTTGCATCCATCTATCAACAAATAAAAATTTAACATTTTAATTGAGTGCATAATTTTATGATATCTAATAAAATGTCTATATGCAGACCAAAAATAAAACCTCATATCCTCTTACCCTACATGAAATTATGACTTTTTTTACTAAACACTCTAGGTCATGAGTTTTCTTGCACATCACATCATAAAGATTTAATTTTGCCACTTTGCATTCCCCAAAAACATTAATACTGACATTTTGCACCCTCCTAATTAAATAGTTAGAATTTAAAATATCAATATTAAAGCCTTTATAAATTGCAAAGGGCGAAAATTAAATATTTAGCACCATAGTGCTAACATCATAGTCTGCAATCCAATTCCACTGGCTAGATGAGATTCCGGAGGTACGAAAGTTACCTCTCTTTTGAGGCACCTGTTAAGTATATTAATTTGTAATATAGTTAGCCACTATATTTTTTTAATTAATATATTCTCTATGTAGTGACCCTTAATAATTTAAATTCTGTTTGAGGGAAATTATGGAATAACACTCACACGGTTACCTCTCTTTTGAGACACAGTTTTTTTTCCAAAAAAACTAAAAAAAAAAAAGCAATAAACATTCTCTATTTTGAGGATTTTTGGCTTGGTATGCACCATCACTTTCGTGAGAAAGTTTCAACTGCGAATTTTTTCTGTGCCGGTTAGTTTACTCAAACATCAATGGTTGGAGGTAATTTATATTATGAATTGATCGTTCAAAGTTTAATTTTCTAACATTTTGTATCAGAGCGAGATTCTTCCTTCGTCTTGATGTTTTCGTAAAGTTTGCTTCCAACATTTTTTTTACAATCCGTTCGTTCTCAAACAATTCATCAAATTTAGAGAAACATTTTTTGAACCTTATGTTTTTACATGAAATTTTGCCAAAAAGTTTTCGTTTGTTGAATTTCGTTGATGTTTTGAGAAAATGGAACATGTTTTGCATGGTCGATCCCTGAAATCGGATTTTTCCCATGTTCATTCTCCATATATTTCTTTATGTAATTTTTGGCGTCGGAGTGACAAATGTCATGGTGATTCTTGAATTTTAATAAAATTAGTGCATGCCACAACATCTTAATTTAATTAAATTTATGTCATGGTTAATGCAAAATTACATTTGTATTCAATGACATTATTTGTAATTGATTTGCATTTACAACAACAACAACACTCAAGCCTTTATCCACTACAGTGGGGTCGGCTATATGGATCTTTTGTCGTCATTGTGCCCTATCTTTTGTCATAATTTCACTAATGCCTAAGTATATCATGTCTTTCCTTATAGTTTCATTCCGGCCAAGTCTTTATTGGTCTACCCCTCCCTCATTTAACATGCCAAGTGACTAGACTCTCACAACGCCTAACAAGAGCCTCTAATGGTCTCCTTTGTACTTGTCCAAACCATCTTAGTCGAGCTTCTCACATCTTCTCTACAATTGGTGCTACTCCTGTCTTATCCATGATACATTCATTCCTAATTTTTTCCATTCTCATGTGTCTACACATCCACCGACCAAAGCATTCTCATCTCCACAACTCCCATTTTTTTGCTCATGTACACAATTCACTGCCCAACACTAAGAACCATAGAGCATCGTGGGTCTAATTGCAGTACGGTAAAACTTTCCCTTAAGTTTTAGTGGTACTTTACGATCACATAAGATCCCTGACGAGCCTTTCCACTTCAATCAGCCCGCTTGGATTCTATGTGTCATATCTTTATCAATACCTCCGTCATTTGAACTATCGATCGAAGATATTTAAAATACTCACTACGAGAAATATCTTGATCACCCAACTTAATAACAAAGTCACCCGTCCTTCTTGTACTGCTAAATTTAAGCTCCATGTAACTGTTCAACCTAAAACTCTTCTTTTCTAAAGTATTTCGCCAAGATTCATGTTTTGTGTTTACACCCTCGTGCGTCTCATCAATCAAAAAGATATCATCTGCAAACAATAAGCCCCAATGTATTTCTTGTTGGATATGACTGGTGAGCTCATCTAAGATAAGGGTAAAGAGATAAGGGCTTAAAGTGAACTTTGATGTAAGCCAACAGTGATAGAGAAAATCTATGTTAATCCTCCAGATGTACTCACCCTTGTCGCTGAATTTGTATACATATCTTTGATTATGTCAATATATGATACATTTACACCTTTCTTTTCTAAGACTCTCCATAAGATCTCTCTTGGAACTCTATCATAAGCCTTCTCAAGATCAATAAACATCATATGCAAATCTAATTCTCTTTCTCGATAGTTATCAATGAGTCTCCTCAGAGATGTATAACTTCCATGATCGAACGCCTTGACATGAATCCAAATTGATTCTGCAAGATGTTAGTCTCCCAACTTACTCTTCTCTCTATTACTCGTTCTCATAGTTTCATGGTATGACTCATTAATTTAATTCCTATGTAATTAACACAATTTTGTATATCTCATTTATTCTTATACAAAGGTATCAAAATTCTTTCTTTTTATTGGTCTGACATTCTCTTTGACTTAGGTATCTCATTAAAAAAATATGTAAGCCTCAAATTTTTATTTATTTCCTAAACATTTCCATACTTCGATGAGTATATCGTCTGACCCAACCGTATTAATTTCTATTTTTCATCTTATTTAAAGCATCTTTTACCTTTGATACTTGAATTTTATGGTAAAACGTTATGTTCGTATACTTCTCTAATTTACTTAACTATTACAAGTTTAATTCGTTGTCCTTTATTTCATTATAGAGTTGATAAAAATATCTTTTCTATCGGTCAAAAATATCTTTTCCACATCATCCGTCAAAACTATATATGTCTCATTCTTTTTTGCATTTTACTTGATTTAAATCTCTTATCTTCCTTTCTCTAGCTCGAGCAATTTTATATATGTCATACTTTTCATCTTAGGTACCTATTCGCTTATAAAATTTTTCACAGACTTGGCTTCTTGCATTATTTAATGTATGTTTAGCTTTCTTTTTGGTGATACCTGACTAAGTTTTCATCATTCCTACAATCGTATAGTTATTTATAGCTGCTCTTCTTTATCATCACTTTGTCTTGCAATTTCTCTTTTTACTACCAAGATTCTTTATTTTGTAGTGCATAACCTTTTGATACTCCAAATACGTTCTTTTCACTTATCCTTAAATATGAAGACAACTTCTCATGAGACATTATGATAAATATAAGGGTCATTAATTAGTTGTTCCATAACCGTTGTCTTGAAAATAGTCTGTTTTTAAATCTTAGTTTCACTACCGAATTTTTTGTAATATTTTTGTTTTTATCATAAATGTATTATATTTAATTTGTACATATAACACCACAAACCTATGTTGTATTGTCAAACATTCTCCTGGTATGACTTTGTAATTCTTACAAATTATTTTATCCATTTTGTAAGTCATAAAATAATCATTTTGTGATCGATTTGGTCCACTTTTAAACGTAATTAAATGTGCTTTCTCTATATGAAAATCATATTTGATACAATTAGTTCATGTGCTACGACAAAATCTAAAATGATTCGTCCTTTTTCATTCCTTACTCCATATCTTTCATGAACGACTGTGTAATCTACATTGTCTTTCCCTATATGTTCATTTAAGTCTCCTCATATAAAAATCTTATCTCTTTGTGAGATTTTTTTTACTAAATTATCTAAGTCTTCTTAAAATTGTATTTTAATAACTTAACTTAATCCTACTTGTGACTCGTAAGCACTGATCACATTAATAGTTTTCTTTTCTATGACTAATTTAAGAGCTAAGATTTTATCACATTTTCTATTTACTGTAATGAACCAAATTCCAACATGAAGAGAAATCGAAGCAGTGACATTATCGTACATGTCACGTAATGTGATGAATTATTTATCGTATCATTATTCACAAACATTTGGTTTGCACTACTAAGTATGAATATATTTATGAAATTGGTGTGCGAATAATAACTATAAGCATTAAAAAAAATAAAATTTGGTGTGCCATTAGAAAAATAAAATAAATAAATAAGCAACACATGAGTATATAATTTTAATTGACCTGCATTTATAACATATCTAAATTATTGATGGTATTTAAATAATCTTCGCTGGTTACTGAAAAAAGATGATTGACACCTGAGCTTAAATTAATTAATGAAAATAATGTGATGTCTGGTTGGTGAAAATTATTAAACAGTACTTTAGATTGCTGGCAAGCTCGGGGGAAAATGATTTAAGCAGTGTATTAAGTTTATTTGGGTTGGTCCCATCGCCTGCCTCTTATTTTCGTTAATTAAATAGTTGAGCCTTTTCGTCTTCTGCATTCCTCCCGAATGCAGCTCTGCTTCCAGCCCGGCGTGTGCCCACTGTCGCTCCTCTCGGGCTCTTCTCCTCTTCTCCTTCAAGATCTTTCTTCTCCTCCTCTCTTTTATTTCTCCTATGCTATTGTGTTGTGCTGTGTTGTGGTGTCGTGTCCCTGCTTCCTGTGTCGTTGGCGAGCTTTCTTGCCGCCGAATTCTAGTTTCTATCGCTGCTTCTGCTAGGTCATTGACTCCTCGATTGCACAACCACTTCAGCGCCTTCATCTTCCCTCCAATGTGAGCTTCTTTTTCCATTTTTCCTTTTTATGGTTGCTGAACTATGGTTGGAGTTAAGGTTCTTAGATTTGGAGGTTTTTCTTCTATATTGGTCAACTAGGGTTTCATATATTGGGGTTTTTATTGATTTTGCTTTTTTTTAATATTGGTAGCTATCCTATTTTATGTGACCTAGTTTTGTATGAGATTTTGGGGGGAATTTCTTTATGGATTCTTTGTGAAGGCGGGTTGTTGAATTTGGGGCTGTTGTTTGTCTCTTATTGGTCCTATTATGATGGGGGATTTAGTGGTGATGAGCATTTGTTATAATCATTTTAAGGCCTTTTATTTCTTATGATCAGTCTATAGTTAATTGTGACAAATTTTGGAGACATGCTTCAAATAATAGCTATTCATAATACAAATATTTTTTAATTCGGAAAGTTTACTAAAATTTGTAGGTTGGTTATCCTGAATTGTTGCTTTGTAGTTTGTCCTTAGTTTTGTATGAGTGTGTTTGGAGAATTGAGTTTTTAATATCTTGTGTTTGACAACTGTTTGATTAGAGTTTTACCTTGGACTTAGTAATCTTTGTTAGCTGTCTTATTGCCGTAAAATTGTGCTACGATTGACTACTTTTTGAGCTATTATTGATAGCTTTTGTGGGCTATTGAGAATTGTTATTGACTGCCCTCTTTCTTATCTTTTGAAGGTTATTTTGGTAGTAACTAGTAGCTAAATTTTATTGTGTATCAGTGGTGAAAGTTTGAGTCATGAAGTTGATTTTGGTTGTCTTAGGAGTTTGATTTTTACTATTTAAGAAATGCAACCCAAATAAATGATATTAAAAAATTACAGATATTTACATGGATGACGTTTCATGATGATGATTCCAAGTAATGAAGGAAAAAGAGAACCAATGTGTGTACTTATCGCTTTAATTATACTTAGATTAATGTGCTTTTAATATATAAAATTGTATAATCATTTTGTGTCTGTGCATTAATGTGAATTGAATGAAAATGAAAAATGAGAAGATTTAAGATTTGAAATGAAAAAAATACAAAACAAGATGATTTAAAAATGCATGATATGAGAACTTCATAAAACTTGCTAATAGGGAACATGGAATAAGAATGTGCAACTGAACATAATATAAGAGTTCGTAACGTGATAGGAAAAGATAAAAGATGTTTAGAACTCTGGATTGAAAATGTGAAGGATTCGATTGAATCCTATGATGTAGGGGTTCCCTATTGATGAATTTCTCAAATAGGGGGTTCCCTATTGATGAATTTTCATGCTTCCACTTACCTGAAAAATCTTCCCAACCTCGTCTTAATAGTTGTTAATTATACTGTCATTACTCAGAAAGAATCGTAGAATATCTTATGTTTATATTTAAATATATATTTCTGTATTAGTTTGTGGGTTACAAAAATATCTAAGATAACAATTTTGTTTTTCTTCAGAATTGTAGATAGTAAAAAAAATTACTGGCAGACGACTTCGATTAAACGATTTCCTTTTATATATCTACGAGTAACAGTGCACAATGATTTCTATTGAGGACATGACAATACCATTGATTGTGTGTGGTGGTATGAAGCAGTGATGATAGTACAATTTATCCATATCCTCGTTGCATAATGTTTGATAGTAATAATATTGTTGTTGATGTTGTCTGTTAGGAAAGCGAGGGATCAAGGGTTGTTGTGGTCGCACGAGATTATCACTCAAAAATGCATCTATAAATTTATTACATATGTTTTTTTGCATAAAAATTATTTAGCATAGTTGAAACATTCTTGACCTCCTTCAAAACATGCCTTATAACATGTGGTATGTTATTAAAATATTTATTAAATAAATAATTTAATTTTTATTTAAAAAAAGTACTTGATTTGAATTTCAATGACTATGATTAGTTTTATTGTGTACTCAAATCTCCCCTTAAAATTAGAGAAATATTTCGGTATGTATACGCATCTGCGGGAGAAAATTCGGCCGTAAGATCGTGAAATCAACAATGTTTGATCACTCTTCAATACGACCGTAGTAGAGAAAATATGATCGTATTTTTTAATGAAAAATCTGAGCCATTAAAATCACGGATTATACAATCGAATTTAATTATGAGCGAGTGCACAACAAATTCCCCGACAATATCGGCAATGTACTTAATTGCTCAAGCCACTTATAAGCAAAGTGAGGGGACGGCAATATTACTACTGCTACATACATCCAACACACTATCAAATTCAATCATCTTTATTAAATCATTAATTTCATATATGTATTTAAATAAATAATTTATTTTCATATTTAAAAATACAATCAATCATACACTCATACTCATGACGTGGCAGTGCACTTGTCATTGATTTTCCCGGTTTTTTTTTGGTAGTGTTATTAAGAAATATATTTTCGCTACTAACAAATCATTACATTTTAATATGATTATTTGAAATTCATTTTGTTATTAGCAAATTATAAAATTTTTTTTATATAAAAAATCCAATTATAAAAGAATTAGCATCCATTCATTCACTCATCCAATCATTCTTGGAGCCAAAAGATCAACAATTTCTCCAAAAATTTACCGCAAAATAAAAATTGAAGATATAATGATTATATATTTAAATTAAATAATAAATAAATTAAAATATATAAAAATTGAAAAATAAAAAAAATATATAAAAAAATGAAAAGTTGAATGCTTTAACCTTGGATGTTTTTTTTCATATATAATAGTAAGATTTAACTTAAAAACAAAGGTAATGACTGAAAATAATTTAATGGTGTTCCGCATAGGGTTCGTCGTGGAGCAAATAGCTCGTGAATAATTCAGGAATTGATTTGTGAATATTCAATTAAGATTTGTATTTTTTGAATTTGAATTCGGATTCAAATCATATTCGAATCTAAATTCAAATAATATTATCTATATTGTCAAAATTCATGAATAGCTCACTAAAAATAGTAGTATCTAGATCCATCAATCAAAGTCTATTTAGGCTTCGTTTGGCACGGTGGTGGTAGTCCTCAACATAAGGGTTAAATTGTCATTTGTTAACACCCACCTAAGGAACTTCATCCACTTTAATGTTCAAAAGAATGATGTTTGTTAGGTGATTCTTAATGAATGACATTTTGACCCACTCGTTTACGGCCGCCACCAATGTGCCAAACAGAGCCTTTGGGGGGACTTATTTTCACCGGTCAAGCGGTTGAGACCGCATGAATCTGACCTTAATTACGTCCCGATTCATGAGATCGCAACCGCTTGACCGGTGAAAATAAGTCCCCCCAAACGGAGCCTTAGTCCTTCATTTGAAGAGAATTTGAATCCTAATACAAATTCGAATGCAAAATTTTGGGACGAATCTGAATCCAAAATTAAATATTTGAACAAATGAATCCAAAACACCACTACTTCTCAACACACCACAGTCCCAGAGACATTAGGTGCGCATGCGCACATAGATCAATGTGCGCAGGGCACGGGTCCATCCAATTTGTGATTGTGTGGTTCAGAAAAAACACGTCTTTAAAAAAAGTCAAAAAAAGAGCAATCAATGTCTTGGATTGCGCTGCGAATAAATACAGTATATTCACACTACATTTATTCCTAATTTTTCGCGCCTTTTGAAAATACTCCTTGTACATGTATTTTTAGGAAAAGTGTTCACGAGATCTACAACTTTCGTGTTAAACACTTTTCCTAAAAATGCATGCACTAGAAGTATTTTCAAAAGACACAAAAAATTAAGAATAAACATAATGCTAATATAAAAAAAAATACAGTGATAATCTTATTTATTTTGAACGTAGTATAGAAATGCGTTTCCCAATTGGCTCTGCCAAAAGTCGATCTTATCGATTCCTTCTCCCTTGACCTCCTTTCCCACTTCCCACAGATCAACAGCTCCGCCGCCGGCTGTCTGCATAGCCACCACCGCGATCCGATTATCAGGAATTGGCTAAATCGCAACGCCCGATTCCAATTATGCTGCATCTGCGGAGGATCTCGCCCATTGGCTGCCGGAACCCTATTTTTTGGGATGCGTTTAGGGCATTCTCGTCGACGACGGATCAGTCTTCAATTAGGAAAGCTGTGGCTTCAATCTTGGATTCTCTCTCCCTTAAACCAGGTATTTATTGTTGCATTACGATGTTCTTATATCCGGGAAGAAATGATTGTTCCTTGTTTATCGGATAAAACACGAGCTTCCAGTTTTGATTCTGCCCTCGCAAGATTTGTACTGGAATATGTATGTTTCTAAGTTTAATTCAGATGTACTGTGTGTAATTTCTAATATAAGAAGCTATGCAATGTGGGTAGTCCATGTGCACACCTAGGAGAATGTGAAATTGCATACGAAAGATTTGAAACCTCAAATTCACCCATGTCCTAGGCTTTTCAAAACACATACACCTCAAAAAATTCTCCAAGCAGCGTTTCACCACTTCAGTTTGCCGTTGTACTAAGGGTGATAGGCAGTGGAAAGGTTGAGTTGAACATTCACCAAACGAAGCAGTTCCTGCCAGAACTGACTAACCAAAATAGCATCCCTATCACTCACAATGTAAGCCGACATCCCATGAAGTCTGAAAATGGAATCCAAGAATACTGGCTCAATTCCCTCAGCTGTGTATAGGTGACAGATAGGAACTAAATGTGCATACTTAGTCGATTGACGACTACCAGATCAGTTGATCGGCCCTTGCTCTTTGGTAAGCCCTCACACAAAATCTAAAGAAATGTCTTGCCACACTCTCTCAGGGTTAGATAAAGGTTGGAGAAGGCACATTGGCTTTTGATTATCAGCTTTACACTACTAGCAAACCACAAAGTTGTATATACTCATGAATCCCCATCTTCATTTTCCACCAGAAGAACATGCTCTTGAGACAATGATAAGTAGTATGCATACCAGAATTCCCTCCTAAAGGACTGTTGTGATAAAGCTGAATCAATCTCCGCTTCAATACCTCATCGTTTCCCACTACAAGCTTGCCCTTATGCCGCAATAAGCCTCTATATAGGTTTATGGAAGGGATCAATCTTCTTGGCTTCAATGATTTTCCAAATGCGCTGATCACTCTCCCAGGAAGCCTTAATAAATTGGATGATATCAAAAGACACATAATCTATGTTATTAAAGGCGCGCCTCAGACACGTCTAAGGCTCCAAGCTCACCAGGCTCAGAGGTTTGCGCCTCTGTGCGCCTTATTTGCGCCTTTAGAATATAAAATTCATGTCTGAGTGAGATTTTTGTTGTAATTTTTTTCATTCAAAAATTAAGATTTTTTTTTTAAGAACTTAATAATTTTTTTTTGATTTAGTGTTCATTAAAGATAATTGTATGTTGAGACTTAGATATGATACAAATGACCACATCGATTCTATTTTTTAAGAGATACAAAAGATAGTAATGAATGATTAATTAGTAGACTAAATGAATTTAATCGAGAAACTGAAATGATGTTTGATGCTGATTATTTAAAATGGATGTGGTTGCGCCTTGCCTTTGTCAGGCGCGCGCCTGTGCCTTGAGCCTTGCTTCTAGGCTCCAAGACTCCTTTGCGCCTTGGTGCGCCTTGCGCCTTTAATAACTAAGCACATAATGCATCACACAACATTTTACTTCTCTTAACTCATACTATCTGGACAGAGCACCGACACAAGCATTTTTAGTCCCTTTCTTATTGGATTATATAATCATACCCCATCAGTTTGGAGATGTACTTTTGTTGCACTGGAGTGGCAATACGTTGATTCCACAAGTATTTAAGATTTTGGTGATCAGCTTTAATTACAAAGGAGCATCCAACCAAGTAGTGCTTTCGATGCTGCACGACCATGACCACCGCCAAAAGTTCTTTTTCATAGACCGATGATACCCTGTTTCATATACCCCCAAGGCTTTGCTGAAGAAAGCAATGGGTCTTCCTTCCTGCATGAGAATCACCCTTACCCCGCCTTCTGATGCATATGCATCCACTGTAAATGCCTAAATGATTTATCAAAATCAGGGAGACGTAAAACTGGAGGACGGGACACCATCTCTTTCAGGTGATGAAAAGCTGTTCGAGTCTTCTCCGTCCACCTAAGAGTTTTATTCTTAAGAAGATCAGTAAATGGACAATCTATACTCTCATAAACCTTCACAAAATGCCTGTAATACCCCATTAAGCCTAAAAATTCTCTTAATCACTTCAAGGTAGACAACTCCTGCCACTCCATCATAGCCTGGACTTCAGGGGATCAATGGCCACTCCTGAAATTTTACAAAAGGTTGTCGTCGTTGTAAAATTTCCAAAGCAAACTTCAGATGTTCCAAATGTCTCCCCTATGAATCAATAAAGACTAGTATATCATTGAAGAAAACGAGGATGAATTTACGCAATTGCTCTTGAAAAATCCTGTTCATAAGACCTTGGAATGTCGCCGGAGCATTAGTAAGCCTAAAAAGCATTACCAAGATTTCGAAGTGGTCTTGGTGAGTCTTAAATGCAGTCTTATGAATGTCTTCCTCCGCCATTCTTACCTTATGATACCCGACAAGTAAGCATGATTCAAAAAGTACCGCGCGCCATTCAGTTCCTCAATGACTGGAATGAGAAAGTTATCCTTCACCGTATGCTTGTTCAACATGCGATAATCCACACACAATCTCCGTGCCCCATCCACCTTCACTAAAACAACCAGAGATGCAAAAGAACTACATGAGGGCCTGATAATTCCACAACATAACAACTCCTTGATGATAGATTCAATTTCTTTTTTTTGTAATGGTGGATTACGATAAGGCCGCAGATTCACCGCGACCTTCTCATCCTTTAAAATGATCTTATGTTCGCGTTGTCGTATGGGAGGGAATTCTCGTGGCTCATCTTAAACATCACCAAATTGTCTTAAAACTGCCTCCAATTCCAGAGATTGAGCTTCCGTCAAACATTCCTCTGCCAATTTGAATGTCCCCACTTGTTGCATCTCCCTTACCTCCCCTGCTGGGAGAACTTCCTGCATCCACAAACCGCCAACATATTGAGTTTCCCTTCTTTTACTAACAGATTTTCTAACTATTTCTACTTCATTCAAGCACCTAATACATTCTTTGAACCCCTTACTGATAACTTCCTTCCCTGTCGAGTTAATTCCATTTTTAGATTTTGAAAATCCCAACTAACCACCCCCAAGGTGATTAACCACTGGATGCCAAATGCAACATCACACCCACCCAATGGCAAGACCAATATTTCTGAAAGAAACAACACTCTTTGCATACGCCAATGGAAATCTACTACCTTCTAGGAGCTGCTAATGCTTTTCCCCTCCAACATAACTACATTAAAAGATGGTATACGAGTTAATTGGCACTTCAACTTGGTATCCGCCTCCAGATCTAGGAAGTTATGCGTGCTTCCCGAGTCAATCAATACTTGGATTGGCTGCCCCTGATAAGATGCGGTGACACACATTGTGTAAAAGTGTGTTATACCTGTAAGAGCATGCGTCGAAACTCTTGGTTCGTCTCCAGCCTCTTCCTAGTCCCCGACAAGAACTCATCAGGTACTAGTCCTTTCTCCACAACATACCCTTAATTTGCTTCCTGAATAAGCTCTAATGTGTATGATTGCCTTCTTTCCAGACATCGATGACCTGGAACATACTGTCGCACTTGAAGCAGAGTCCCTTACTCCTTTTCTCCTGCATTTCAGTGGAAATCAATTTTGTTCCACTGCATTGTGTCGACGACTGAATCAGGGGTGAATGACGTGAAGGTGGGACATCTGTTCGTCCCGGGTTACCAGATTTAGGCATCTTGGATTCACCCACCGGAGATCTGGACATGAACCGTCGTTGAGCAACAATCAATTTATGCTCCTTTAACCTTGCGAGAGAGAAAACATCTTGTAATGACTTTGGTTGAAACATACAAACAACATGCTTAATCTCATCTTTCAATCCCACGAGACAAAAACTGATGGGATAGTCATCGGAGATCTAAACACGATAGAGAAGAGAATCAAAATCATCAAGATATTACTGGACAACACCACATTGTCTTAAATTCAATTCACTCATCGGATCGTCGAAGAGAACATGTCCAAAACGGAGGGATAATGCCTTACAATACTCCTCTCAGCTAGGCGCCTGCCGAGCTAAACGAGAGCGCATATATGCTTGGTGCCAACATAAAGACTTTCCTTCCACATGAGTCGAAGCCAATTTAATCTTCATATCCTTTGTCGTGCCATCAATATTAAAGAATTGACTACACTTGAAAATCCATTCCATGAGCGTGTCACCATAAAATCAAGGAAATTCCAATCTAGAGAACCTCGTAGGAAGATGATGATCAGTCGATGCAGATCTACTATCATACGACAAATCTCCATCTACAAAATCAACTGATTGCTTAGATCTAAGAACCGTCAACAAGGATTTATCCTCTTCTAGCGTTTTGGCCATCGCAAATTGATTCACCTTCATGTATTCCACTTCCAAATGGAGATCTTTAGCATGGGTATTGTTGGCCTGCGCCATTACCACAGATTCTAGGAAAGTCGCTCTGATGCAAATGATACACTCCAAAATGTTTTAATCTCCCAAATACCACACCCAGTTAAGAACAATCAAGAGAGAGAGATTCAATTTAACACAATTGGACAGAGATTTATCTCACAGATTCTAGGAAAGTCGCTCTGATGCAAATGATACACTCCAAAATGTTTCAATCTCCCAAATACCACACCCAGTTAAGAACAATCAAGAGAGAGATTCAATCCAACACAATTGGACAGAGATTTATCTCACAATTACTAACATGAAGTAGAAAAAGATAATGTATACTGCGATTGCCCTAAGAGCATAGCTCTGAATGGAACAACATAATTCTCCGACAAAACTAATCATCAAGAAAAACATAATAAAAAACATTCGTCATCCCAGCTGTTTAAAACCCACTAAGACCAGTGAAAAACCCAAACTTCCCTTTGTTTAAAACAATAAAACCCGCCAACATAACTTTTTAATTTGCCCACTTGCTAAACCACGTTCACTCCACCGTCTTCCTCAGTGGTATTCATCAAAAACCTCCAAAAATGTTAGTAAAATTTATCGAAAATATTAAGTTTCTTCCCTATCTTCTCCTTCTCAGAATCTTTCCTTGGAATACCTTCCAAACCTCTGTTTAGGCTCTTGCCTTAGGAGGAATTGTTCCTTGAACCTACTGTTCGACGGCTATCAGTGGTATCAAAGCTCCCCACGATCGATGTATCTGCAATAATGTGAGAACATAGTACTAGAAACCAGGACCTGCGCAAGGAGATGTAGAGCATGAAGCAGACGATGCAAGAGATGGAGACAAAGTAAAATATGACACTGGAGGAACTGCGCAATATGATTTCCATGTTGGCAATTGAGTGGTGGGAAGCAATTTCATCATTTCAGAGACCCCCGGAGCAGCAACGCCCCTTCCAGGAATCGTACTCACTGCCCACGCGTTGCGCTCGAATGGAATTCCCCGGTTTTGAAGGAGACACAGTTAAATAATGGTTGTACAAGAGTGAACAATTCTTCCAAATTGACGAGACGTCGTAGGCATTATAAGTCAAGCTTGCATCAGTGAACCTGGAAGGGAGAACATCAACTTGGTTTCAAAATTACTCTTGAAGCAGAATATCTAGAATGGAACTATCCTGGAACGAGTTTTCTATTGCCGTGCAAGAAAGGTTCAACTCATCTCTTTATGACGATCCCATGAGTGATCTCAAGGAGTTGAAACAGATTGCATCCGTGCAACATTATCTCGACAAATTTGAAGCATTAAGGAACAAGCTATTCTTCGCAGAGAAGGAAAAACTGTCTCAAGGAGCAGAGAAGGGGCTTCATTATCAAGGAGTTGCAAGTATGTCTCATAGCCCAAATGCCCCTTTTCGGTCATTGTCGGGACCCCATTTCCATTCCAACGACCACAAAGGTCCTGCCATTCATGCCCACAAGAAGATGACGACCAGGGAGATGGAAGACAAGAAATCAAAAGGACCATGCTATTGGTGTGTCGAAACCTTCAACATAGGGCATCGTTGCAAAAAGAGAGCACAATTGTATGTGCTAGAAATGGAACCATATTCAAAAGAAAAAGGAGAAGAGAGTTCCAACACCACATTAAAAGAAGAGAAGCAAGAAAAAGAAAGGCCAGTCTACTCACAGGAACCTCTAATAGTACCTCAAGTATTAACGCACGCTTTAACCAGAATCAACTACTTCCATACCATGAAGGTCAAAGGCTCACACAAAGGGACAAGTATTGTGCTTTCTCATTGATACAAGAAGCACTCATCTTTCCTGGATGAAAGAGTGGCAACCAAATTTAAATGTCACTTGTCTCCACTTACTGCCTTCACTGTGGCTGTAGCCGACGAAAAATACAAAGCTGACATTTGTGCAAGGAGTTCCAATGGTGCATGCAAGGAGTGCACTTTGAAGCTGATATGTTGTTATTACCGTTGGGGGGTTGTGATATGGTGCTGGGAGTCCAGTGGTTAATCACTCCGGGCATCATTCAATGGGACTTCCTCAATCTCAAGATGGAGTTCTCAGTCTGTACAACCCCATATTCGCTGGAGGAAACCCAGAGGCACCAACGGTCAGAATTGGACTAGCTTCGGGCTTCAGACCGGAATTGCTTGCGCCTTGGTGGAGCTCCCGCCTGTGAGCAGGCGAGATCGTTCGCGCCAAGCCTCAGCCAAGACCCACCGATGACCAGAGGCGGTCGAGAAGGCGTCGAGTCCACTCGACGCCGCGTTGAGTAAGCTCCACTCACTCAACACCGTGCTGAGTGGAGGAGGGAAGGTTCTCGGCTCAGAGTTCTCGCCGCGGCTCAGGGTTCTCGCCGTGACTTAGGGTGTTCTCGCCGCAACTCAGGGTTCTCGCCGCGGCTCAGGGTTCTCGCCGAGTGGGGCCCAGAGTCCAGAGTAAAATTACCTAATTCTCCTCGGGTAAAATTACCTACATACCCCCAGGGGCTGCATTTAGTATTTTATAAACAACGTGATTTGGTTATTGGCATGCCAGCCAGGGACATTTTAGTAATTTCAGGTCAGCAAAAGACTATAAATAGACCCACAAGGGCTCCTTAGAAAGCAAGCCTTCATTATTCTCAAAATCTCCAAGTGCTTTCTGAGGAGCTCCAAACCCAGCTTTGTCTTTGGAGGGGAAGCTCTCAGAGATCTTCCGGGTGTGAGGTGGGACCTCCCTGTTGAGGCTTTGGGTCAGTTCTAGGTCCTTTGCAGCCAGTCGAGGGTCGAGGCTTGAGAGAAGTAGGTGTTGGCTGCGCCCTGGTTTTTGAACATTCGTTGAAGTCAAATTTGGCTTCAACAGTTCTGGTGCGGTGAGCGTGGAAGGCAGCCGATACAAGAAAGCCTTGAGTTTGGTCCCATGACTGGAGGTGATGGTGAAGGGTCTGGCTCAGGAGGTTCCCCCACCCGGGGAGAGGAAGCAACGAGGAAGATGCTGGAGGATTTTAGGCGAGAGGTCCTGCAGACCATCAGCTTGGCCTTCTCGGCGAGGAGTGAGTGGGCGACACCTCAGGTCCCGGTGGAGGTGGTCCCGCTTTTGGGCGAGAACGCCCCTGGGAAGCGCCTCGGGAAGGAGGTCCCGGTAGAAGTTGGCGAGAGGGACGTGGCCGCGCGGGAGCTCTTTCTAGGCCAGCGCCCCGGGAAGGAGGTTCCGGCAGAGACGGGCGAGAGTGAGGCAGCAGTGCGAGAACTCTTCCCTGGGCACGGTCCCGCGGATCGGGCAAGCCAGCCGAGGCCGCGAGACGTGCCCTCTCGCCTGGCAGGAGGCGAGAGCCCTTTCAGCGAGCTCATCATCTCGGCTCCGGTGCCGGAGGGGTTCCGGGAGCCCGACATGTCCTACTACTCGGGGAAAGACGACCCAGTACAGCATGTGCAGTTGTTTGAGGATGTGGTCTCCATAAGGCAGATGACGGATGCCTTCAAGTGTCAGTTTTTTGCCATCACGTTGAAGGACAAGGCCCGGGACTGGTTTCATCAGTTGCCGGCGAGTTCGATCTACAGCTTTGAAGACCTACGACGAGGGTTCCTGTTGAGATTCTCGACGGCGAAGAAGCGGAAGAAGGAGGCGGAGTGCCTGTTTGCAGTAAGACAGACGCAGGATGAGACGCTGGGTCATTCGTTGACCAGTTTCAGGAAGAGATCCTCCTGGTCCAGGAGGTCCCAGGGTACACACTGATGCTTGCCTTTACTCTGGGGCTGAGACCAGACTTCTTTAGCATGGAGTTGAAGAGAGTACCTCCCATCTCTTTTGAGGAGCTCATGGAGAGGGCGGCGAAGGAGATAGATTTTGAAAGAGCCAATCCGGCTTTCGCCAGGAAGCTGGCCCGGTTGGCGGAGGACGATGTTAAGGAACCAGCAGCAGGAAAGAAGAGGGAGCAGAGGGAGCCGAGAGAAGAGAGGAGAAGGGAAGAACCCCGAGGACAGGGGCAGCACCAGGGATGGGGGGCCCGAGAGCCGAACAACCGGTTGAGTTGGAGGGCTCAGGAGGGTCGCCCCCAGGGCCAAGGAGGAGGTTTCCAGGGAAGAGACAACCTCCGGGAGCCAAGGAGGTTCGATCAGCCGGTGTGGAGGCAGGGACCGAGGGGTCACTTCCCGCCGCCGCAAGAAGCAATGGAGGTTGGTAGAGGAAGAGGAGGAAGAAGAGTCCGAGGAGCAGGAAGAAGGGGAGCTGGAGAAGGAAGAGGGGGCAGGGTGGCGTTGCCCTTCTGTGACTTCCAATAGGAGGAAGGTCACGCGACGGCCACCTGCCCAGAGTTCTTAGAGATGAGAGAAGCTAGAGGAATGAGGAGGCAGGATCCGCCGGTAAGGATCGTAGAAGTGCAGCAGGGAGAAGGAGAAGATAGGTGTGAGGACAGAGCAGACGTGGGGACCCGATGAGGAATCGGGGTGATCCACGAGGGAGTGGGAATTGAGGCAACTTGCAAGGGTAGCCTCCAGACCATGTTCCGAAGGGGGGTCGCCTCGACCTCCCTGGCTCCCCCCCAGATGAAAAAAATCACCTTTTCATCAACAGACATGCCGGACTACGAGGATCCGTTCTGCGATGCCCTCGTGATTCAGACGACAATGGAGAACTTCACGGTCTCCAGGATACTGGTGGATAACGGGAGCTCCGTGAATGTGATCTTTAAGAAGGTTTTTGACGATATGAAGGTTGAGGGGAAGAGGGTCCTGGCTTCGGATGGACCGTTTTTTTGGTTTTCAGGAGAGAGGAAAGAAGTAGAAGGGGGAGTAGGGCTGCACGTGAAGTTGGGAGGCGTGTCACGGAACTGTAGGTTCGTGATCGTGGACTCCCCGAGCAGCTACAATGCCATCTTTGGGCGTCCCCTCATCAACGCCTTTCGCTGCGTCCCCTCTTCGTTTCATCAATGTCTTAAGTTCAACAACGGAGGGGTGCAGGTCAAGATTAGGGGGGACCCGAAGGTGGCAATGTAGTACGTGACGGCGGTCAACACCGTGTCTTGGATGGCCGAGGCGGAAGAGCTGGAGAGGGAGATGACAGAGCAGGAGGAGAATGTCGGAGAAGAGGAAGTGAGCCTAGGAGAGGCGAGGAAGGAGATCGTAGAGGAGCAGAGAGAAGTTGAGCAGGAGGCCCGGAGGGGCGTAGAGGTTCAGCAACAGCAGGAGGAGAGGCCGGAGGAGGCAAAGGAGATTGAAGTAGGAGGGGAGGAGGAGTTGGAGTTCGAAGAAGAAGCAAGGGTCGGCTGGGAACAGTTGCGGCTGGAGCCGGCCGATTATGTGGTGGAGATGGAGGTCTTCACCAACGCAGGGCAGGTGCAGAAGGTGCGGGTCAGCGGGGGCCTGAGTCCCGAGGACCAGAAGCGGGTGAGAGCTTGCATCCAGAGCAACGTCGACATCTTCGTTTGGAGCACGGCGGAAATTCCAGGCATTGCCGCGGATGTGGCTTGCCATCGCCTGAACCTGGACCCTCGGGTTCGCCCCATACGCCAGAAGATGAGGGCCATCGCCACCAAGCTGGAGGAGCCTATCCGCGAGGAGGTCAGGAAGCTCCTGGAGGCCGGCTTCATTTCAGAGATCCAGTACCCAGGCTGGATCTCCAATGTGGTAATGGTTAAGAAAGGGGGTGGGAAATGGCGCATGTGTATTAATTTCTCTTTGTTAAATAAATCATGCCTTAAGGATTGCTACCCCCTGCCTCGAATCGACGCGCTGGTTGATTCAGCCGTCGGTTTTTCTGTTATGAGTTTTCTTGATGTTTTTTCAGGTTACCACCAAATCCGCATGCACCCTCCCGATGTCAAGGATGTCTCCTTCATCACTAGGGAGGGGTGCTTCAGTTATAAGATGATTCCCTTTGGGTTGAAAAACGCAGGGGCCACATACCAACACATGATGGATCGAGTCTTCCAGGGGTAAAGGGGGAGGAACTTGGAGGTCTATGTCGACGACCTCATGGTCAAAAGCAAGTGCGTAGACTCACACCTACGGGACCTAGAAGAGACGTTCGCCACCCTGTGAAGGTTCAAGATGAGGCTGAACCCCTTGAAGTGTGTCTTTGGGGCCGGCCGCGGGAAGTTCCTTGGGCATCTCTTGACCCCGACAGGGGTAGAGCCTAACCCAGATAAGGTGAAGACCATCCTAGACTTGGAATCACCTCACGACGCCAAGGAGGTCAACGCTTGACAGACAAGTTGGCCGGGCTAAGCAGGTTCCTCTTTAGATCAGGGGACAAGTGTTCATCATTCTTCAAGGTGTTGAGGGGTAACCAAAGATTTGAGTGGACCGCCGAATGTGAAGAGGCCTTCCAAGGGCTGAAGAGACAGCTCTCCCAGGCTCCTCTACTTTAAAGCCCGAAAGAAGGAGAGGATCTGACCTTGTATCTCGGGGTGGGAGTGGAGGCCGTGAGCTCTGTCCTGGTCAAGGAAGAGGGGAAGAAGCAGCTACCCATCTATTATGTGAGCCGGATCTTGAAGAAGGCGGAGCTCCGCTACCCCATCCTGGAGAAGTTAGCGTACGCTCTGATCATCTCGACAAGGAAGCTTCGGCCGTATTTTCAAGCGCACTCGATTAGGGTGGTGACCGACCATCCTCTTCGCAAGATCTTTGAAGGGGTAGAGCACTCGGGCAGGCTTGCCAAGTGGTCCATCGAACTAAGCGAGTTCGACATCTCTTTCGTTCCGAGACTCTCCATTAAGGCCCAAGCGGTGACGGATTTTCTGGCGGACTATGTTGTTGAAGTCGGGGAAGGGGAGCCGCAGCCGCAGGGAGCGTGGAAGATGATGGTTGATGGGGCCTCGGGAAAACATTCCCTTGGGGGAGGAGTGGTGCTGATAAGCCCCCAGGGGGTCGCTATAGAGCAGGCGGTGGCCTATCACTTTCCAGTGACCAACAACCAAGAAGAGTACGAAGCCGTGATAGCTGGTCTTCGTTTGGCAAAGGAGCTTGAAATCCAAGATGTGGAGACCTTCACAGACTCGATGGTGGTAGCATCACAGATCCGAGGAGAGTTTGAAGCTCGGGAGCCTATCCTCATAAAGTATCTATCCAAGGTAAGGGCAATATCGGAGGGTTCCGATCGTTCTCAATCCAGCATGTCCCCAGGGAGGAGAACGCAGCCGCTGATCGATTGACAAAGTTTGGACCTCGGGGAGGAGGGACCCTGACTGAACTATTTCGGTCAGCAATCAAGGAAGGGGAGTTGATGGAGGTAGGTCGACGACTCTCGTGGGTGGACCCATTGGTAACCTTCCTGACCTCTGGCAAGCTGACAGAGGAGGTTAAGGATGCAAAAAGTTTCAGGCGCAAGACAGCTCACTACCTGATGCTGGAAGGGGGATTGCATCGTAAGATGTTGTCAGGGCTCCTAGCAAGGTATGCGACCGAGGAAGAGATCTCGAAGATCCTGGGAGAGGTACACTCGGGCGAGTGCGGCAGCCACTCAGGAGGAAGGACGTTAGAGGCAAGGGTGGTGAAGCAGGGGTACTTCTGGCAGACCCGGAGGAAGGTTGCATCAGAATTCGCAAAGAGATGTCAAAAATGTCAGTTGGACGCCCCCCTCCAACTCTTGCCTGCTCAAAGACTTAGGAGCATTACGTCACCATGACCTTTCTCCATCTGGGGGATGGACTTGGTCGGGCCTTTTCCTCCGGCTAGTGGGCAGAGGAGGTTTCTCTTGGTCATGGTCGATTACTTCTCAAAGTGGCTGGAGGTTAAGGCTTTGGCCAAAGTCACCTCACAAGTCATAAGGAATTTCATTTGGGGGGAGATCGTATGCAGGCATGGGCTACCCCAAGCGATAGTGACAGATAACGGTCCCCAATTTGCCAGTGAAGAGTTCATCAGCTTCTGCGCCCAACTGGGAATAGACCTCAGGTGTGCCTCTGTCCACCACCCCCGGAGCAACGGTCAGGTGGAAGCGGCAAACAAAATCATTGTGAGTTTGCTCAAGAAAAAAGTAGAGAATTTGAAGGGAAATTGGGTGGAGCAGCTCCCCTCGGTCCTGTGGGCCTTGCGAACAACCCCAAACACGGCCACTGGCGAGACCCCCTTCAAGCTTTCTCACGGGTGTGAGGCGGTCCTGCCAGTGGAGTTTGAGATTCGATCCCCACGGGTCGCCGCCGCGGGGGAAGGAGATGAGACTTGGAGGTTGGAGAATGAGGAAGGGTTGCGCCTCTCGCTAGACATGGTGGAGGAGTTGCGGGATGTTGCGGCCATCAGGCAAGAAGAGATCAAACGACGGATGACCAAATACTTCGACAAGCATATCAGGATCAAGCAATTTGCCTAAGGGGATCTGGTGCTGAAAAAGGTTTACGCAGCGGGAAGGTTGACTTTCGAGGGCAAGCTCAACTCGAATTCGGAAGGGCCTTACATTGTAAAGGAGGTCCTTGGAACAGGAGGTTACTACCTTCAGGATGTGGAGGGAAGAACCTTGAGCCACACCTGGAGCGGTGATAATCTAAAGCGCTTCTACCCGTGAGGGGGAGAAGGTGATTGTATTAATATTTTCAAATGCTATCATAATATATTCCGTACTTTGATCCATTGTCAACTCTTTTCATCCTAAAGTTAGAGTAAGGTTTGGAAACTTCACCGACACCCCGAGCTCGGCTTGGCCCCAGGTAGACCCGCTGCGCAGGCTCTCATCTAGCTGGCAGGTCCGAAGGCTCGCCTGTGGGGGAGAGGCTTGGTTCTTGGTTCTTGGTCCTTTGTTACTTTGCACTACCCCGAGCTCGGCTCGACCCCAGGTAGACCCGCTGCGCAGGCTCTCATCCAGCTAGCAGGTCCGAAGGCTCGCCTGCGGGGGAGAGGTTTTGTGTTTGGAAACATCATCGACACCCCGAGCTCGGCTCGGTCTCAGGTAGACCCGCTGCGCAGGCTCTCATCTAGCTGACAGGTCCGAAGGCTCGCCTGTTAGGGAGAGGTTTTGTGTTTGGAAACTTCATCGACACCCCGAGCTCGGCTCGGCCCAAGGTAGACCCCCTGCGCAGGCTCTCATCTAGCTGGCAGGTCCGAAGGCTCGCCTGTGGGGGAGAGGTTTTGTGTTTGGAAACTTCAGCGATACCCCGAGCTCGGCTCGGCCCCAGGTAGATCCGCTGCGCAGGCTCTCATCTAGCTGGCAGGTCCGAAGGCTCGCCTGTGGGGGAGAGGTTTTGTGTTTGGAAACTTCATCGACACCCCGAGCTCGGCTCGGCCCCAGGTAGACCCGCTGCGCAGGCTCTCATCTAGCTGACAGGTCCGAAGGCTCGCCTGTGGGGGAGAGGTTTTGTGTTTGGAAACTTCATCGACACCCCGAGCTCGGCTCGGCCCTAGGTAGACCCGCTGCACATGCTCTCATCTAGCTGACAGGTCCGAAGGCTCGCCTGTGGGGGAGAGGCTTGGTTCTTGGTTCTTGGTCCTTTGTTACTTTGCACTACCCGAGCTCGGCTCGGCCCCAGGTTGACCCGCTGCGCAGTCTCTCATCTAGCTGACAGGTCCGAAGGCTCGCCTGTGGGGGAGGGGCTTGATTCTTGGTCCTTTGTTACTTTGCACTACCCCGAGCTCGGCTCGGCCCCAGGTAGACCCGCTGCGCAGGCTCTCATCTAGCTGACAGGTCCGAAGGCTCGCCTGTGGGGGAGAGGCTTGGTTCTTGGTTCTTGGTCCTTTGTTACTTTGCACTACCCCGAGCTCGGCTCGGCCCTCGGTAGACCCGCTGCGCAGGCTCTCATCTAGCTGGCAGGTCCGAAGGCTCTCCTGTGGGGGGGGGGGGGAGGTTTGGTCCTTGAAAGTACTTCGATGTGGATGTCCTAAGCTGGACAAGAGACACACCCGGAAGGTAGAACAAAGAGGTCTCGGCCAGGAGAGGTCTCGGTCTGGAGAGGTCTCGGCCAGGAGGCCTCAGCCAAGGGGATCTTGTCGAAAGAAGTTCCTGGCGGAAGGACTCCCGGCAAGAGATCCTTGGCCAGACAGTGAGAGGATCTAGGCGAAAGGTTCGGTCCACTCGCACAAGGTAAAGAGGGACGGTCTTCCCTTAAATGGCCTACGGGCGACGCTACCGGCAAGTGGTTCACAATAGAGCACGGAAACGACACGTCTAAGCCTTGAGCTCTCGGCAGGCTCCCACCTGTTGATCGCTAAGGTAGACTACCCTAGGGGGCCAAGGGGCCTCGGCGGAAGCATGCTTGAGAGGCATTCAGCCTCAACAGGTGAATCTAAAATACAAGCATTTGCAATGAGAGAGGAAGAGAACTGAAATGCAAATGTTTACAATGTATTTACTCAAATATGATTACAAAATTAGAACATCTCACTCATTACAAAAAAGAAAAAAAGGGGGAGAGAATCCATCAGGGAGAAGCGCTGTATCCACTCGTGCTTCCGCTTGAGCTATCGCGGGAGCTCTCGCCAGAGCCCTCCTCGGACGTCTCGCCAGCAGCCTCGCCGACAGCGGCAGTGGGTTGCGGGACATCCGAGGGCGGAGAGTCGGGAGCGCCCGGGGGCTTCGGGATGGGCGCGATAAGCCAGGGGACGAGCTGGCGAGCGGTGATGATCTTGCCACCCTCGTCCAAGCATCCTACATCTCGCAACGTCTCGATGGTCAGCTTGACTGTCACTTGAGCGTTGGTCTGCAGAAGCTTGTCGATGTCATACTCCGAGTAGTGGCGGCTTCTCAACCTCTCGTCTAGCGAGGGTGGCGGCGGAACCGCAGCCGCAGCAGCCTCCATGCGCCGGAGCTGATCCTTTAATAGGACGTTCTCGCACTCCACCCCCGCCAGTTGCGCGCGGAGCACCATGCTCTGGGCGGAGTCCTGCGTAGAAGAGAAGTCAGCGCGGGAGGAAAAAAACGATGGTCCACAGTAGCGGAAGCAAATGTCTTAAAAGGTCTCGCTTACCTCTTCCGCTGGGCGCAAGGACAACAGTCGCTGAGCATCCGCCAGCTCCTTCTTCAAGGCTGCCGCCTGAGCCACCGCCTCATCCCTCGCCTTGTACATATCGAGGAAGTTGCGGTCGATGATGATGCATCGGCGCGCGCACATGTACGCGAGCTCGAACCCACGCATCAGGGACCGGGTGGAGTCGTAGGCAAGGAGACGAGTGGGCAGTTGATCGTACAGGCCGGCGAACTCCCGGTTGTATAGGCCATAGCCCAGCGCGAATGCCTCGCCGGTGACCTCGTCGCGCTCTGCCCAGCTGGGGAACAGCGTCGAGACGGATACTTGGTTGGTCTCCTGGTCCCACTGCAGCAGGGGTTTCCCTTCCGCATCAAGGCACTTCACGCCGAGACCAAAGTTCTTGTGCCCCTTTGGCACATGCTTGGGAGGGGGCTGGGCAGAGCTCTCGGCAGCGATCGGCTCGGCGCCCACCTCGCCACCCGTCTCGCTTGCGGCTGCAAGGTTCTCGACAGGGGCCTCAGCGCTACCTCTGGCAGCAGTTCTCATTTCGCTGACCGCCTGCAGGACCTCGGCAAAGGACTGGCCCGGTGGGAGAGGTCGGACGGGCGGAGTCGCTACGGACTTCCCCTTTTCGGCGGCGGTCGGTCTTGGTCTCTTCAGCGGCTGGGACGAAAAGCTGCTGGGCTTCCGCTTCCCGGCACCAGACGGCGGGGGTGGATCCGGCTCGTCCCGGCAAGCGCGAGCCGCGGATTTCGCGAGAGCCAGCGGATCTCTCGCAGCCTGGCTCTCGGCAGCTTGAGTCGCGGGGAAGGGCGGACGCAAAGGAATCTCTCGCTCTCCTGCAAAGGCGACGATACACAGCGTTAAAGCTTAGAACGGGAATACCGAGTTAAAAGCGAGACCATTCCTTCGCCAGGGGGGACGGTGGTGAGAGAATCGACGTCCCGCCTGAGAAATTGGACGTCAAACTCCTTGGTCCCGAAAAACTCCAGAAGGGCGCCCTCGCGCGACCCCAGGGTGGGCGGCTTTTAGGAGGCGTCCTCGTATTGAATGGGCGCGAGAGGGACGTTACCGAAGTCGCCGGAAACGAAGACGAATTTCTCGCCCTAGTGGTGGTGCTTGTTGACGAGACCGGTGGTCTTAAGAAGCTGCCTGGAGAAGAAGACCACCCCTCCCTTAGCGCGGAAGTTGAACAGCTTCCGGAAGATAGGGAGGCTGAACTCGATCCTCTCGGATCCCATGTAGCAGATAAACGCCACCAGAATTGCGACCGAGTTAGGATTGAGTTGCGCGGGAACCACCCCATAGTACCGGAGGGCCTGGCGCATCTCTGGCCAGAGGGGGAGGCGGAAGCACACCTCGAAGTGCTCGAGGGGGATGTCGATCTCCCCCTCTCCTGCGCTGTTCACCCTGTCATGGTTGCCAGGGTTTCTCGCGGTGAAGCCGGCGGGAACGTAACGGGAAGTGATCAGCTGGTACTCGTCCATGGTTAGGCGACAAAGGGGGAATTGGTGCTTTCGAAATGCTTCCGCGCAGTTGGAGCGTCCCTCGTTTTCGCCCGGCATCGTGTTTGGAGGGTTGAAAGACGAGATCTCCGGGAAGGAGGCGAGAGTGAGGGAAATTTGGCGAGAGCGAGAGAAGAAGGCCGAAGCAGGGGGAAGTTCTAGGCAAGTCGCGAGAGCAACAAGGAGGAGAGCAAGGGTTCAGGATCGGGCGAAATAAATGCAGTTGGTGGACTCCTCTATTTATAGGAAACCGTGATAATGATGATTTTTCCAGAAAAGGCGGCGAGGGTACAACTGTCACGCCCTAAGTCAACGACGCCTCGGTTTCCCGCCCAAGATTGATAGCGACTGACCGACAATCCTGATCCGCGCAAGCCTTTTTGAGATGACATAACAAAAGAGCGGGAACAAAGGTCGCTCTCGCCATGCGATAGCCGAATAAAAATAATAATAATAACAATAACAATAATAACAGAGTTCGCAATTACAAGCAGTTTAAAATAAAAGATAACATGGTACATGGCGAGAAGGGAAGGCCGAGGGGTAAGAGGGGGCGAGACTTCTTTAATAAATACGACTCCCAGCGCCATCGTCCTCGCTCTCGCCGTCTAGTCCTCGGGGGCGCCAGCGGGTTGAAGTAGGAAGACAGGGTGGTGCACCCTAGGTTGATCCGACGAGCCTGGTCTCGGATCCACGCGATGCACCTCCCGGGGGAAGACTCGACGATAGGCCCACTCGGCCTCTCTGTCTCGCCTAAGAAATAGTCGCGCTCAAGGGACTCCAACCTTCGCTCCACCGACTCGCGGAATTCTTTCGCCGCCGTGGCGCGGGCCCGCTCCCGCCGCACAAGCTTCGACAGGATGACAACAATCTTCTTCCCTCGCCTTTTCGCGCTCCCGACGTCATTGAAGATCTCCTCCATCTCGTCAGACGAAGGGAAGGGGGAGCTCTCGCCATCCTCTTCCACTTTATCTTCATCGTCGTCTTCATCGTCTCCGTAGGCTCCCGTCCGCGAGTCCGGATCCTCTGAGAAAACAGTTTCATGGTTACGGCGAGAGCTGAGTAAGAGCTATGGTAATACTTCGCATACCTGCATTATGGCGAGAGCCGGCGGCAGGCGAGAAGGCCCGGGCCCCCCTCAGTCCCATAGAGGAGGTGGAGCGGCTTTCCTCGCCCCGGGCGGAAGGTCTTGCGCACAGTGATCCCGACCTGGCCGGAAGCGGGGGGGGGGGGGGGGGGAGTTGTCCTCTCTCGCGAAGTGGCTGGCCTCCTTTGGAGCTACGGAGGGGTCAATGGCCTCTCCTCCCGCCAGTAGGGCGGGATTAGCCGCTTGACCGAGCAAGTTAACAACCATTATTTCGTTCTCCCGGGTGGCGAGACCCGGGTTGGCGGAAGCTGGGGCTGCGGGAAGTCAATTCAACAAATGGGGAAGCTGCGATTGAAACGATTAGAAAGGAGTGATAGGGAGGAAAGTGTACCTGCGGTTCTCGGAGGGACAGCCGGAGGAGTGGCCTCCGTGACCCGTGGTCTATCCTCAGGAGGGGGAAAAGACGAGTCCGGGGGCACCAACGGGGACCCGGTGTTGTCATCTCGATCCGCTTCCTGCGAGAAGTATTTCATCAATTATCGACCCTTTCGCGTAATCAGCTCGTGATTTTGATGATCAGCAAGCCGGAGAGACATACCTTCTGCGGAGGAGAAGGATCACCCACGCGGTGTGGGGTCGGGGTAAGCGAGTCCCTGTTCTCGCGAGAAAGGTCCCGCTGGACCACCTTCGCCTTCTTCTTCTCTTTCTTCTTCTTCATCTTTGGCGGGGAAGGCTTAGCGGCTGGCGACTTTCTCGCCAGCCAAGGAGCAACCATAGCACTGTTCGCCAGGGCTCGTGCCTGAGCCGCATTGATGCGGTCTTGGAGGTCTTGCGGGAGCGGCTTGTCGTTACGTTTGGAACGCATTGTGAAAACACGCAAAAGCTCAGACAAGAAGCGGCGACTCAGGGGCAGACTTAGACCGTCTATCAGCATATATATATAGAGCCATGGGATGACCCACCAAAAAGATTCTCTTTTTAAAGTGACACGTGCTCAACGAATATTTATGGGTTGGACGTGTCTTTCGAGCGCAGAGCTAGCTCAAAAAGAGCGGGGATTGTGTACAACCCCGTATTCGTTGGAGGGAACCCAGAGGCACCAACGGTCAGGATTGGAGTAGCTTCGGGCTTCAAACCGGAACCGCTTGCGCCTTGGTGGAGCTCCCGCCTGTGAGCAGGCGAGATCGTACGTGCCAAGCCTCAGCCAAGACCCACCGATGACCAGAGACGGTCGAGAAGGCGTCGAGTCCACTCGACGCAGCGTTGAGTAAGCTCCACTCACTCAACACCGCGCTGAGTGGAGGCGGGAAGGTTCTCGGCTCAGAGTTCTCGCCGCGGCTCAGGGTTCTCGTCGAGGCTTTGGGTGTTCTCGCCGCAGCTCAGGGTTCTCGCCGAGTGGGGCCCAGGGTCCAGGGTAAAATTACCTAATTCTCCTCGGGTAAAATTACCTACATACCCCCAGGGGCTGCATTTAGTATTTTATAAACAGCGGGATTTGGCTATTGACAGGCCAGCCAGGGTCATTTCAGTAATTTCAGGTCAACAAAAAGTTTTAAATAGACCCACAAGGGCTCCTTAGAAAGCAAGCCTTCATTATTCTCAAAATCTCCAAGTGCTTTCTGAGGAGCTCCAAGCCCAGCTTTGGCTTTGGAGGGGAAGCTCTCAGAGATCTTCCGGGTGTGAGGTGGGACCTCCCTGTTGAGGCTTTGAGTCAGTTCTAGGTCCTTTGCAGCCATTCGAGGGTCGAGACTTGAGAGAAGTAGGTGTTGGCTGCGCCCTGATTTTTGAACATTCGTTGAGGTCAAATTTGGCTTCAACACAGTCCAAGGGAAGAAGATATCTCATTCAATGGGACTTCCTCAATCTCAAGATGGAGTTCTCAGTCCAAGGGAAGAAGATATCTGTAAGAGGAAGCTGGCACTTGGGAAATGAGTTGGTGAGCCAAAAGAAGGTGAGCAAGTTACTACAAAAGGAAACCCAGCTCTCCATGATGACAGTGTGCTGGAAGCAACCTGAGGTAACCTCCATTAACCCCTTTGCAACGGTTCCTACTGGTCCCTTCAGGGGGAAGAAAACCAGATGAAGTAGCTATAAGACCTCATCAACAAAATAAGAAAGTCTTGGATGCCTCACATTGGGAGGGGAAAATCTTGGATGCCTCACACTTGGGAGAGGAAAAGTAACATTTTTCTTGATTTTTTTCATTCACAGTCAGCTGATAAATTAAATAACACTGTTTATATTAATAAGGAAGCCTAAAGAAACTTAAAGACTAATCAACCTATTAAAATTTCAAAAATAACTTTATGTTACTTATCCACATGTGTATTTACTCATCCTACTTATTTTCTTTCATGCGATGCGTAAATTCACCCGGGCCTGAAGAGTTAATAGGAGGGGCCAAGAGGTGGAGGGGTTGAGACAAGATTATGTATCATCTTTGAGGTTGCCTTTAAAGAGTTTTGGTTATCACTAATAAAAGTGTTTGTATAAAGAAATAAGACATCCAAATAGGAGTATTATCATTCTGGATATGAATATAAATAGTTCCTCTTTTAATATTGTGGTGGAGACAATGGAAGCACAAACTTAGTCATGTACGAAAATGGCAACAACTTATCTATTTTTTTTAATCGTAACCTTTTTGGTGGAACGATTGTCTCAAATATGAATCTAGAAGAATCGTTCATTTTCTAGGTCTTTAAACTCTTCAAATATAATGCAGGATCTTCATCTATAGATCTTGGGCCATTGCAATAAACAGTTTTTTCTTTTGTTTCACTTATATCCTGCCCAATTGGCTCAATCTGTGCAACAATTTGATGCATCTCTGATGTTGATATGATATGTTGATTGTCATAATTTACATTATATTTGTATCCATCATTGTCATCATTCACATCATCTCAATATTCCTCTTGATAATTTAAAGATAGAGGATAATGATCATCATAATTTACTTGTTCTTGAGGCGAATAAATCCTTTCCATGTGTCTAATCAATGTATCGTCATATTGTCTGGTGGTAGTCCTGACATTTCATAATCAAGGTGAATGCATACATGATCATAATGTGAAAACCTCCAAAGATAAAGTTGTTGATCATTGGAGAATTTAAGTAATTGTGGAGATTGATACTTACGAAGTAGGCTCACATTTTTCATTATGAATGGAATTTTGTTGTCGATCCAATAATGGGTCAAAATTCACTCAGCCGTGCTAGTGCAGGACAATTAATTCACTATAATCAACACGTATACATGTGAGGCTGGGTGTGTTCTGCTGGATGTGAAGCTATTGAATTATGCAATTGTGCACACATCATATTGGTTTTGTGGTTGGTCAGTGGGGAGCGTGTTTTCACAATCCGCCATTGACATTTTTTTCAACCACATGGAAAAATGTTCGAAAGATATGTAGAATAATATGGAATAATGCAAATATGTGTATTATGTAGAAAATCCTAGAGTCTAATAGCGCATGTAGTCTAGAAGGTTATGAGGTATTCTAGTGTGGAATATTATAGTGTTGTGTATTATTCATGAATTATGTACATAGGAGAAATCATGTGGAAGAGTTACATTGTGAAGAAATCTAGATCTTCCAAATTTTGGAAAACCTTTTGGTGCCTGGAAAAGTAGAAGAATGGATGCAGGATAGTCCTATTGAGGCTATTGGGGATTCTTATATGCAGATACAATTCCGACGAATTTTAACTTGCAATAATTATGATTTACAAATGCAACCGCAAGAAAACCACAATAAAAGAAAACTTCACCAAATAGAGAGCATGTGCTGGAGTATTAATATGAGACTACATGATAATTAAGCAAGCAAATGACTGAACATAGCCGCAAATGGCGTGAAAACAAAGTTTACAAAAAAGATACGACGCTAGCAAGAAAATAAGCACCAATTCAGCGAGAATAATTAACAACCCACTTACACACAACTAAAAGGTAGGAGGCTTGGACTTTCCCGGGGTCGGGACTGAGGTAGACGCTGAGTTTTGGGCTCCCAACAGAGCTGCTGGCTGCTGGACAACACTAACCAAGTCTGGAAATGTTTCCCGTTGGCTGGAATTTGTTGGCTGCAGCTGATGGAAGTAGTGGGGGCTGTGGGGAGTACTGGTGGAGGTCGGCAGAGGATAGGAGGAACTCTGGATTGCGCGGAATAGATGGCAGTTTGCTGGGACCGGTCCTGACAGTAGACTGGCAGTTGCTGGGAGATGTTCCAGTAGGGTGGAAAGAGGGAATTACGTGGTTCTGGCAGAGAGGAAAGACATGGAAGAGTGAAGGGGTGGTTGGGAGGGCTTTTTTTGGAGAAATCTGGGGTCTGTGGAGAAGAAAACTGCAGGTTGGGAGTTGATTTCAGCAGTTGGAATCATTTGGAATCAGGTTCTGAATGAGTTCTGGAAGGGAGCAAGGGGCTTGGATTTGTAGGCTGTCTAGGGCATGAGAACACAGCAGCCTACACTCGATCAGAAGCTTGAAATAGGGAAATTGGAGGGGTGGAGGGCTGGGTTTGCTCACCGGAGTGGTGGGGAAAGTGGGTTACATGAGGGGAGTAACCACAAGAATTGTGGCTTTGGCTGTTGTGAGCCCTCAGCTGAGTTGCATGTCTGTAGGAAAAGGGGGGAGTTAGGTAGTGGAAGAGGGAATTGAGTGGATTATGAGAGGTAGTGAGAAGTTTGAGGATAAAATGGGCCTAAATATTAGGAATTGGTTATAATGGGGTAATGGGGTTAGTGGGAGGTAGTTATGGAGGTTATGTGGTGGTGAGGGGGTGGCTGGCCGGAGGTGATCGAGGTGGTTTCCGGCGATCACCGGAAAACGGAAAATGTGAGGAATTTTGTGGAGGTGAATGTCGGCTTGATGTATGTCGCCAAAAATGTTTTCCGGCGATAGCCGTAAAACTGAAGA
This sequence comes from Platanthera zijinensis, assembly GCA_039513925.1. NCBI lineage: Eukaryota > Viridiplantae > Streptophyta > Magnoliopsida > Asparagales > Orchidaceae > Platanthera > Platanthera zijinensis. The sequence goes on from CM077086.1 coordinate 3,628,726, forward strand.
TGGATGAAAGTGGGTGGGGGAGATGGAGGGATTTTGGTGGGGAGTTTTAGGTAGTGGTCGAGGTCAAATAGAGGAGATGGGGAGGAGGGTGGTCGGCCAAGGAAGGTGGAGGGGTGGACAACTAGGAGGGGTGGAGGGGATGGGGAGGAGATAACTTCCAAGTTTCGGCACTTGGATTCCGGCTTCGACACTGGGTGATCGAAACGAGAAATCTCTTCTTCACCAATCTTTTAATGCCTTCAAATTGAACCTTCTATCCTTATTTATAAACTGCAGGACCATCATGGACTCTCACGATTCTCCGATCAAGACGACCCTCAAAATACATGAAATGAAAATTCAAAAGGCAGCTCGGTGCACAAGGCATCCCCGCGGAGCGAGGGTCCGGGGTAGGGTCCCACCATAAGGGTGAAATGAAAGAAAAAAAATCTCAGTCGTCGATCCGCATAAAATGAATGGCTCTAAATTGTGTAGGCCGATGTGTGTCGTGATCCCCATCAAGAACCTTGTTTGTAAACCATGTAAGCAAAAAAACTTTCTATTCTTTTTCTGGTTTGAGCACTTGTCTTGAGTTAGCATCCTCTTTTTCTCTACTCTTCTCCTTCACAGGTCTTTGAAGAGGCTGATTTAGTTACCCGCAAGGGGTCAAAAAAAAGGGCTAAGCCTGCACTGGAGCATGTTGAAGGAACAAGTCAGTGACAACATGATTGAGAGGCTCTCATAGAGAATTGCACATATGGATGCACGAGTCAGATTTAACTCTTTTGTCATCATTGTCAAACCTCATGTAATAGATTAAGGGCTCCTTTGGCAGGGCTTTTTTGCCCCAGTCGAGCGGATGGCGCCGCATGCGCTACTCCTAAATACATTTGGCAATGTATCAGTCGCCACCTCATCCATTAAATTCATGGATTTTAAGCGTTTTTTGTCCGTGATTTGTAATCGTGTTGGACGGCGGGTTTGCGATTCTCTCCTCCCCCGTCTTTTTTTCTCTCTCCCGTAAAGCTCTCTCTCTCCCTGTAAATCCCTCTCCCTCCGCAAGCCTCTCCCTCTCTCTCTCCCTCTCTCTCTCCCTCTCTCTTTCTCACTCTCTGTAAGCCTCTTTCTCCCCTTAATAATAATAATGAATAATAATGAAATTTTTATTGCAAAGCAAATTTTTAAATAAAATGTTTGAGAAAAATCCTGGGTTCATGACTGCAAAAATATCCTCCAAACATAACTCCTCGCAAACAGTGGTTCATGACCACTTCATTTACAAACCATGGTTCATGACCACTCCATTCATGACCGCCACCACCGCGCCAAACTAGGCCTAAGTGAGGTAAGGATGGGATTCTTGGTACTTTATAAACTTTCTTAGGTTTAAAATCGAATGAAAAGGTTAAGATTTTTGGTTCTTGAAGCGATATCTGAAGATAACAATTTTCTTCTTCTATACTGTGGGGGTTGACAACCTAGAAATTATGGATTGAGTATATGTATCAGCGATGTTGACTCCCATTTGACAGTGGTGGTGGCCAACCGTTGAGGGTGGCTGATGACTATAAGCTTTGATTGCCGTCCGCTGGAGGAAACCTTGATGGCTGCTGGTTAGAGGGCATATGGATAACAACCAAGAAGGTAAGGTGGAAGATTATGATCGTACTTTCTTCTTTTGCAAGGAATTAATTCTCATTAGGTCTCAAGTCTTCAAACTAGCATTAGGGCCAACCAAACATAAGCTAACAAATTTCTCAAATTAAAGGAAATGCAATAAAATAATATTAACAAAAATGGACTAAGTCAAGTTGCCTAATAAAAGAGATGAGAAAATAAAAACCTAATCTATGTTGCCGATCCATCCAGATGCACTAGATTGGTCTGCCAGCCAACCAATCATAAAGCGAGACGGAGAAGGGACTTCTGGAAGAGTGGAGAAGGGACTTCTGGAAGAGTGGAGATAGAGACTGAGATGATAATGGAAAGAAAGAAGATCTATAAATGAAGATGCGAGAGTGGAGACAACGGGAACAATGTAACTTGGACAGACATCGAGAACTGGCAAACAAGCGAACTGCGAACGATGACAACAACGATGACAACGAGAAAGAGTAAGATGTTTAAAAACAACGATGAGTGTCGAATACAAAATAACGATGGAATACCAGTAGTATTTATAACCCTCAGTTGGCCATTTGATTGCAGTTCAACAATGCAATTGAGAACCACTTAACCACTTGAAATTGAGGCAGTTCTTTGATCTAGCGGTTCGATCGAGCGTTTACTGGTTCCATATGGTCAAGTGAGGCGGTTTTTTAGATGGATCGGACCAACTGGGAGACAATTCATTGTCTGATCGACTGATGGGTTTGATTTGGTTTTTAAAGCCTCAAATATACCTAATAATGGTCACAGTAAAATCTTGTTGAAAACGAAGAAATATCAGTTTCCGAAAAGAGACTAACCAAATGAAACTTTTGTTCTCCTTTCAGTCTTTTTGACCCATTCCTTGAAATTAAAAAGAAATTAGGATACAATAAAATCAAATTTCCAAAAGGTGCATGTGAAATAATATCTGCCCAATTCTGAAACTATTTAATGAGAGGGAGAGGTTGCAATTTTACAACAATTAGTTTAAAGGTATTGCACTATAATATTTCTGAGGCAATATATTTGTTTTCCTTATCTATCACAACTTGGAATGAAATTCTTATTTAAACCTGATAATAGTCACATCAAAATCTTGTTTGAAAAGAAGAAATATCAGTTTCCGAAAAGAGAGTAACCAAATAGAACTTTTGTTATCCTTTCAGCCTTTTTCCATTCCTTAAAATTGAAAAAATAAATTAAGATGCACTATAATCAAACTTCCAAAAGGTACATGTGAAATCGTATCTGCCCAATTATGAAACTATTTCATGGGAGGGAGAGGTTGCAATTTTACAACAATTACTTTAAAGGTATATTGCACTATAATATTTTTGAGGCAATATATTTGATTTCCTTTTCTATCACAACTTGGAATGAAAATCTTATTCAAACCTAGATTTCAAGATTCAAGTACAACATAACTTTCTGTTACATTGTTGTGTCACAATAAACCCTTATTCAACCCTTTTTTGTACTTCATGTCAAACCATCATATTACATATTTCTCATTTCATCTATAAATGATAAAGATAGTAATTTAATTATATTTTTTAACTACTTCTAACAATGGATTTTTATGGAACAAATCAAAAGGAGGAACATTGGTACTCAATCATGGAGATAGTGACGTGGGGAAATCTTTGATTCAATTGGCAAAGGAGCGAAAACTTCAGAGTATTAGTATAATTGACGACAAACCTGGAAACCCCGAAACAATTGAAGAGTTGAAGGCTCTTGGTGGGGATATAATTGTTCCTTTGAGCTACACAAAGACATGGTATGCTCTTCATTTAGCATGTTTTTGAAATCCCAATTAAATTTTTAGAATGTTAACACTTTTTATCATTTTAAATTGACAACTGAATGTGCATTGTTGTGAATTCTTTGAGAGTTTAGAAACTATATTCCACACTTCAAATTTGTCACATCACAAAATAAAATAGTATAGGCTTATGCGAATTGTCAGATTGTGGGTCACTGCAAAAAGTTGAAACATAGAAGACAATACTAGAGCGAGCAATGAGCATGTAATTTTGTCAAGACACGTGAGAGGAATGGCATAATTTTGGGACATGAAAAATATGTTTGCTTGAAAATCACAAATGATTGGCCCTCTCACAAGCTCTTAGAATAAGAAGATTGCATGAAGGAGGATACTACGATTAAGCATCGAGAGACACCAAGATACAATCTAGGGCTAATTCCCCTCCCAAGCAAACTCTGATTCCAAAATCCTAGAAGCGAAGATGAAAAAACATACAATAATCCCTCTTATATTGGAATACAAGTCGCACAAACAAATATTACCAACATGCCCCCACTATCCTTTAGGTCCAACTATACTAGGGTAACACCCGTAAGGTAAGATTCAAGGTACTCTGTTATGGGCCTCAGGTTTAGTTCTTATTATCCTTTTTTATTATTGATTGTTTTTTATGTTGTAGTTTTAAGTAAGCCTAAGTGTTAGAATTTATTTACGCTTATGTCTCTTATTTACGTTTTCGCCTTTGTAAGTCTATTTAATGGATCCCTTGGGTCAAAGAAGGTATCCAAAAGTTTTTTCTATTTCCCCTTGTCTTGTTAAGAGATTGTTGTAGCTCTCTCCTCCCGAGCACACCTTGGGGGCATAAGCAGACATTGTTCTTGATCCATAGTATCCTCCGCCTCCGTTATCCCTGGCTCTAGACATTCTCCGACGACTCTACCGGCGTTTTACGGCGAGACTGTAACAACTTGGTATGTGAGCCAATCTCCCTCCAGTCTCCACCATTGCTGCGACATCCTTCCCCAACCTTGACCTTGATCGCCATCTACCCTTCAAATTAAAAGGGGTTTGCCCTTTAGAAATCCCTTCCAGGTTCACACACACGTGAAACCCTCCATGCACGCTTGGTGTCGACAGTTTCCCGACTACAACTGGCTGACTGTCTTCTCCGCGTGTCTTCTCTGCGAGCGCATCTCCATCTCCAGCCCATTGTGTGCTTCTCAGGGGGATCTTCCTATGCGACGCAAGGCTCGTTTTGACCTCATATACACCGCCTGTCTTGATTGGCAGTTTCATCTGGTCGAGTGAGCTCTCAGTGCAAGATACTTGATTTTCGGAAAATAAAATTATGTTTGAGCAGAAGTATTGACTAGTTTGAAGAACTCACTTGAAATAAATTGTTATAGCACATGAGAGTTTTGGGTTAAATCCCCATTATGCAGGTGAAAAAATGTTGGTATAATAATATTAACAGGGATAGGGTTGAAAATAAATTGACCATTGATGCATCGAATCTTTGACATGTGGAATAGAGGCAATGGTATTCTAATTGTTTGGGCTATGCTATATCCACCAGTCTTCCCTTCCTGTTTAGTTTTTTCTTAAGCTGGCACATACGTGGTGTCGACTTGGATCCCATTGTGAGTACTCTGACACTACGTGTTGTATTCTCCAGTTTTCCTTCCTCCTTTCATCTTTTTCTTTTTTGGGACTATTTAGTTCACATACATGACCGATTTTGAGTTAGCTCTAACTTTGCATAATTACATAGACCTCCCTTCTATCTTTCAAAATCAACAATGTAAACTTACATGGGAGCTCTGATAATTTTGAAACATGGAGTGGAGGTCTTTGCAATTATGCGAAGTTAAAGGAGAGCTTTCAGAGTGACCCTATAAAATAACAATATCACCCCATTTATTGCATCTATATTTGTAGGAGTGCTTGCTTGCTGATTGGACTTAGAATTTGACTTGATATCTCAAAAATCAACCTGATCTTTGGTTCAAATTGAGTTAAGAGTTGAAGTAAACAAGCCAAGCTTGACTCAAATTGACATCGAATCTTGCCGCCCAATTCCTAGGCCTGCCTCATCTCAGCAGGTAGAATAGGCCACAATCCTTTTACTTGGACACAATTAGGCCCCAAGTCATATCTAAACTGAAAGGATAATAGCCAGATAAACCAATGAGAATGACTCAAATTATAGTTCCAAAGAAATTAGAGTGAAAAATCCCAAAAGAGAAAGAATCAAAATATGTTTTTTCTTAAATTCCTTTAATCTGGAAATAACTTGCCCAACATCAGTATGTAAAATTTTCAAATCATTATTATTATTATTACATAAAACAGGAAAGAGAACCATCTAACTTCTAACCCTAATAATTTTATCATCTTTGATCCATGTCTTCCTGATGATCCAGGTATATGAAAAGGCTGGTGAGTGAACTTTCCCCCATAGCTGGCATAAATCTCGGTGAAGGATACCAGGCTACAGCGGTTGGCAAGGCCGTGGCTGACGGTGGAACCCTCGTTTCTTTCGGTAAGAAGCTCCCAACTCACGTTGTTTATGATGGTGCTGATCGAAAACCCATCGAATGGGACGCGTTTGCAAAGTCGAAGAAAATCAAAGTTCTGAGCATATAGCAACCGCCCACTTCCTGCTGTTTTTTATTTATGCCTCAGCTGTTGAGATTCACTTCCTCTTCAACCCTAATAATCTCAAAATTGTTGAAATAAAGGTAAAATTTGTCAACAAGCTCCCATCTTGTAGGCTGCTTTCGAAAAACGTACCGAAGATGTGATTTTGCATGCTCTATGCCCGTCATTTTGCGACCTCATTTATTTATGCCGTCGCTGCGGAAGATTCATGTGTTAGAATTTAGATATGATCGAAAAGTAAAGACGACAAACAGCTTTATATGGCTTAGTTCATCCTAGGTTCACCACACTAATGCACTAGGATCAGATAGGACGATCCTTAAGACCGATTTTGGACTTCTAAGTTAATTTACCAAAAAGTTCACACGATGTAATAATTTCAGCAAATTCACTATCTTGAGAGTTGAGGTGAGAGTCAACGCATATATTATATTAGTCTTGCAGGGGGGAACATATCATATATTTGCGCGCCCGCGCACCCGCAAGCGCGCACATCTCATATATTTGCACGCACACGCACTGCACCATTTACTGATTTGAATTAGAGAGTAATTTAAATGAAAATGGACTTTTGTAATTCAAAAAGCTCCAATTCCCTCCAAAAGAACATTACAATGGGAAAAGTTTCATTTGAAGAAACGTTTCCATTATCTCATTTTTTTTTAATTTAATGTCATTAAATTTTTTATTTATTTGAAAATAATTTAAATTATAATGTCCTTTTATATAATTATTCATTTAAATTTTTTTTTATCAAAATTAAAATTTCAAGTTAGAATTATTATATTATATCTCAGATTCTCAATGGCCCGTGGCACTGGATAATATCCACACCGAAGCGCCTCCTTTTATCCAAACGAAAAAAGACTAATTATGCATTGAATGTGAATGATGTCACGAGTTGGTAATTTGGCATGTGTAATTATGTATTACAAAAAATAATATTCTCGGTATATAGATTTATCAAATTCATTTCATACTAGTATACTACTGAATTTATTATCAATTAATAACAAAAAATTGTCGTCTTTAATTTCTATATACACACGATCGCAACAGCATTTTCGTATAAACATGATCATCTTTAAATAATCTGCAATTAAATTAACACAAACTTGATAAGGAGAATTTGGCTCCGTTTGGGGGACTTATTTTCACGCGGTTGCGATCACATGAACTAGACCTTAAACCGCTTGATCAATGAAAATAAATCCCGCCAAACAAAGCCTTTATTTAGTCTCTCATGACCCATTCTGCTTCTTCAATAATGACTCGCAATAATATTTATAATCTATACTTACATTAAAAAAGAAGTATGATTAGCCTGCATAATATAATGCGTCCACAAAAATACCAAAAAATCCTAAGCCATCTGCTATGGCCTCAAAAATTACCCACCGTAGGTTGTTAAAGCTAAAACCTAAGGAAACAAACATAAACCCGCAACCTGCCCATCTCACGCCGGCTCCTTCCCAATCCCAATTCTCACTCCCCCTCGCTCCCCAATACCGTATCCCAACACCTCGCTCTCCTCTTCAAAGGCGCGTCACAACCCTCCCTCTTCATTGCACGAAATATTAGCAGAGTTTTATTGGAGAATCAATTTGGATTCATCTCAGGGGGGTCGACCATGGAAGTTATACATCTATTGAGGGGACTCATTGACAACTACCGATAAAGAAAACAAGATTTGCATTTGCTGTTTATTGATCTTGAGAAGGCTTACAATAGAGTTCCAAGAAAGATCTTACGGAGAGTCATAGAAAAGTAAGGTGTAAATGTATCATATATAAATAAATTCAGTGATAAAGGTGAGGGCATCTGGATTACCACAGGAATTCCCTATTACTGTCAGCTTACATCAAAGTTCAGCTTTATAAATCTCTTTACCCTAATCTTAAACGAGCTCACCAGACATTTCCAACAAGCAATACCTTGATGTTTATTATTTGCAGATGATATCATTTTGATTGATGAGACACGCAAGGGTGTAAACATAAAACTTGACAAAATATTTTAGAAAAGAAGGGTTTTAGGTTGAGCAAGACAAAGACAAAGTACATGGAGCTTAAATTTAACAATAAAATGACGGATGACTTCTTTATTAAGTTGGGTGATCAAAATATTTCTCGTAGTGAGTGTTTTAAATATCTTGTATCGATATCAAAAAGACAGAGGTATTGATAAAGATGCGACACAGAATCCAAGGAGACGCATCAAAGATCTTATGTGATCGTAAAGTACCACTAAAACTTAAGTGCAAGTTTTATCGTATTGCAATTAGACCCGCGATGCTCTATGATTCTGAGTGTTGGACAATGAATTGTGTACATGAGCAACAGATGGAAGTTGCGTAAATGAGAATGCTTAGGTGGATGTGTGGCCACACGAGACTAGATAAAATTTGGAATGAATGTATCAAGGATAAGACAGGAGTAGCACCAATTGCAGAGAAGATGCGAGAAGCTCGACTAAGATGGTTTGAACACATACAAAGGAGACCATTAGAGACACCTGTTAGGCGTTGTGAGAGTCTAGTCACTAGGCATGTTAAACAAGAGAGAGAGAGACCAATAAAAACTTGGAATGAAACTATAAAGGAAAGACATAATGTACTTAGACATTAGTGAGATTATGACAAAAGATAGGGCACAATGGCGACAAAAGATTCATATAGCCGACCCCACTGTAGTGAAATAAAGGCTCGAGTGTTGTTGTATGTAAATTTATGTGGCATAAACGTAAAATATTTTGTTAACAGCACATGATATACCAAATATTTATGTTTTAACAGTATGAATTATTTATTTATAGATGGTTTGCTCTTGGAATCCAGTTCTGCATCAACAACTCGGATTCAAACATCTGCGCTTCAATCGGACTTGTAAACTCGTGATTGGAGTGTTTGCGTTTCAACAGCGAGCCAGTCACACAGAGCATTCACCAGTTACTCACAATATATATAATTGTGAGGAGAAATATGATTTTTTTTGGGGTGCTATAATTAGCAAAATCAATCAAAATGCTAGCAAAAAATTCCAATTTTTTTTTTAGCAATTATTAGAAATTTCTATGATTAATATCAGCAAAACCTCCAAAAATCAACCTCCCTCCCAGTGCATTATCCTTCTCAGCCTCGACTCCCTCCTGTCTTCTTCTTTCTCGGACGGGTCGCAACCTCACCGCATGGTCTCCCTTTTGTGATCTTCATCATCTGCCTGGTCTATAAGTAAAAGCAATTAAAGACCATGTTCTCTCAATATTCATAAGAGTTAGGGAGTAATACATGTTCTCTCAATATTCAAAATTTACTATAAACCCAGAAGTCTAGGGGAAAAAGAGAAATCAACTGCATATCTATAAATTGAAAATTGAAAATAATGATTAGTATGAAGCCCAATGCTCAATAGCTGAATAACAACTTAATCACTGCATCTTCAGTTCTTCGCGAAACACGCACAATACAATTATCAAAGTCAAAGAACAAATGCAATTTAAAACCAGACATGCAACAACAAATAAGTATAAAAATGGCGCCTGGTCTAAATGGTATGTATGATGCTCACCATAGGATTGATATAACAACTAACAAAGAGTATACACATATGCATGGTGATCCCCCAACAAGTAAAGGGGAGAGCAGAGGGATATTAGGGAGTAACTTGTCAAGTAAATTGCAACTCTCGAGTAGAGAGGAATACCTAAGGGGAACGAATGTCCAAGCGATTGGCATGAGTATATCTCGTAAAGTTGTATCCAGGTTTTAATTACAATGCAATCTATTATTTCCTTGGTTGCTCTTGGAAAGCAATAAACCGCGACCTCCCTAAGATTGCTCTAATTACAATGTTACCATTCTCTGAGTTATAGAAAACATCACCATTACTGCCTAGTGCATAAACACAAACAAAGTTAACCAAGAAGTAATTAAAACCAAGGCATTCCTAGTAATGCTTCTTCTACTACAAACAAGCAACAATGTATCACCAACGCAAGCAAGAACTTATAACAGTGAGATATAAAATGAAAGGATGATACAATTAATGAGAGACACTCGTTCCAACTCTTGAGGGTAAGATCTCTCCAAAAGTCCTTCTCCCATAAGAGAGCCAAGACATACAAACTCCATGATACCCTAACTCTCACACCAAGGGATCCTCAATCCTCATAGGGATGGAGACCCATAACGAAACAAAATTAGATTAAAAAAGAAACACATAATTAATTGTGAATACAATATCATCCGTAAAGGTAACCACGTCTACGAGAGACTCTCGAAAGAGAGACCGATCATAGAGCACACATGTAACTTGCTTGTCAAGGTGCATACCTGTATCAACTTCCCGATTAAAAGAAAAAGACATTTGATTCAATTCTGTGCGGAAAAACATATTACAAATGCACGCCCATCACATTACAAATTACAACAATGAACTTCAAATTAGCTTCTTTCTAAGAATAACCATCCTTATTTTGTAACAAATACCGCAATGCATGACAATAAAGCACATATTAAATAAAGACAAAGTAAACAACAGAAACATTCAGAAGGAAAATAATAATAGTAAGATACATAGTTTAGGGCTTGGGTGGCTTGTAGATGAAACCATGCTGATGGAAGTACGGTTCCTTGCTTCTACTCATTTTGAGTGTTTGCGGGATTGTAAATGTGTTTTATAGTTCAAAATCAAAACTAATTACTTACCAATCAAGTGATAAAATGTAAGGGATGTTTAGTTTGCTGACATATTCTATGCAATATCATGTTAATAGAAGATATTAGTTGTTAGGATCAGTAACATTTTAAAATAACTACATTCATAACATATACATTTTTGTTTTTTACATCTAGATGACGGTTAAATCAGTCGAAAATCCAATGTAAAACTATAGGAAAAAAACACATATCTCAGATTAATCAGTTAAAGTCGACATAAAAAAAAACTAATTTCTCTCAGATAATAAAATAAATTATAGGATAACTGGCACCAGGATAATGCAAAAAATACAGTCAAGAGATTTATTTCGTTATATGTTGTGGTTGTGAACTTGTGATATCTACCTACATTTGGCTATCACTTCTCTTACAAAGACAAACATCTGTGTAAAAAATGTCAGTCATGGTAGTAATTCTCGCTTACTCGGTCGGCTCTCACATTCCACAACATAGACATCTCCTATGAAAAAGATGACATGACTATTTCTAAATGTAACCCGCACTACCCAGCGCCCACTCTGATTATATCGACTTTCGCCATTATTTTCAGATTGTATTCAAGCCTTCTCCAGTTGCAAAGAACAACCGTCAACCATTCCTTGTATTCTCTTTCAGACAGTGGTTGTTGTTTAATGAGTGTGGTGTGCTGCAGAGACCAGGACAGTACCCAATAGTCCCTCGCGCGACGATTGAACATCATTGCCGCAGCACACTGTCTCTAAGGGGACTCTGTGGATAGCCCTTCATTTACCATGTTTACATTTTATGTTATCCCCAATGTTTTGCAAGACCAGAATGATTAAAATCAAAGTGCTGAGATTATTTTAATGTCCTAATCAAAGACTATGGCCAATGACTACGATTAATTTGATGGCCTTACACTTTTCTTTATAATACAGCATAGATTTGTATATGTGTACAGTAGACAAATGAAGTTAGTATGATCTCGATCGATATTGTCTCCTACACCAAATACTTATATTACTTTAATAAAATAACACTGAATAAAACATTCAATAATTAAGATTGTTATCTATATACTATCATGTCAAAAAATTAACATATAAAAAATACATTTTCTAAGATTCAAATCTAAATTTATTTTTTTGGCACTTTGCACCCCTTAAAAATGTGGGATTTTGACACTTTGCATCCCGAATCTTTAAAATTGACACTATGCATTCGGAATCTTTACTTATATTACTTCAATAAAATAACACTGACTAAAACATTCAATAACTAAGATTGTTATCTATATAGTCTATATACTATCATGTCAAAAAATTAACATATAAAAACTTTTTCGAAGACAAATCTAAATTCAAATTTTTTGGCACTTTACACCCCCTAAATACTTTGCATTCAGAATCTTTAAAATTGGCACTTTGCCCCCCCCCCCCCCCCCCCCCACCAATTTTTGACACATTGCACTCCTAGGCCAGAATTTCAAGGGAATTTAGCTCTGGATAGCACCAAATGCTCATTTTCACATTTTGCATCCCAAATTATTGGTGGTGCTCAGACGAAAATACCCATTCATGGGTATTTTTTGAATGAGTATTTATGGTGCAAATGTCAATTTTAAAGATTTAAGGTGCAAAATGCCAAAACCCCATACTTTGAAGGTGCAAAGTGCCAAAAAGCCAATCTAAATTCAAGCAACCAAAATCCAAATGAGCCCTTACCATAAAACTGAGTTTTCATTTCACCGGCTCTGCATCCTCCTTCATCTGCAACTTCAACTCCTCATCAGCCATCCTGAAAAACTGATCCCACCCACTCCCTTCACTGGTATCTAAATAATCGTAAGGAACTGCCGTCTTCAATCCGGGACGAACTCCGCATTGAGTCTCCACCAGTCTGAACTCCACCTCTTCGTCTTCCCCAAACCCCTCCGTCTCCAACTCCTCCCAACTAAACAGTAATGGCAATGTGAACGCCCCCCATGGGTTGAAGTCCAGCAGTTTGATCTTCCCATTCCCATTCACATATATATCGAAGGTGTAATCATCCAACCCAAACCTCGGACACACGACCTCGTCGAAGAAATCCTCGACCAACCGCCTCAGCTCCCGCCGGCGATCAACGAGTGAAGGGTAGAATGCGGTGACTTCCCTCTGAGAGATTCCGAGAAGGCGGCGCCGGCGGACAAAGCAACGGAACTCCATTTCGGGGCGGAGGGCAGGGTAGAACTTGCGGAGGGCGAGGAAGAAGGAGAAATTGGTGGAGGAAGAGCGGTCGGAGCAGGAGTCGGCGGCGTGGCACAGATCGTGGACGGCGCGGTCGGAGGAGTGGAGGAGGAGGGAGATTTCAGCGAATGAGGTGCAGCGAAGGGATCCGTCGGCAGCAATCCACGCTGCGTCTTTAGGGGAGCTCCAGTTAAGCTTGGGGAAGACGGCGCCGCCGAGAGCGGCGATAGATTGCTCTACGGAAGACTCGAGATCTGGGAAGGAAGGGGCGCGGTGGTCGGATTCGGAATCGGATTCTTCGATGAAGGCGGTGGGATCGGAGTCGAGGACGGAGATAGGATCGATGGTGGAGGTGGAGCGAGGGAGGGGGTCGAGGCCGGAGGCGGGGAGAGGGAGACGGAAGGGAGGTGGAAGGTCCCCGCCGTCGGTGCCGCCGTCGGCGTGCGATGTGGCTGTAGGGGGTTCTCCGAGGATGTAGCGGCGGAAATCGTCGGGGATGGGGTGGAATAGGGTTCGGATGGAGTAGGGTTTAAAGAGTGGATACCATTCTTGAATTTGGCATCGACGAAGTTCTTCTTCCTTCATCATCCACAGAGAAAGCAATCGTCGCCGGCTAAAGCCCGATTTGGGTTGCGATGCTGCTGCTGCTGTTAGCCTGTTAGAATAAGAGATTATTATTATTATTATTATTATTATTATTAGAAGTTTCCCGAAAGTTCGCGCGACTAGCATTGCAATTTCTCAAACCATTTGTTAGGGTCTGTTTGGCTCAACTACTGCAGAAGCAGCGGTGAAAAACACTCATGATTTACTAGATATTTATTATTAAAAAATATCATTTTCAATTGAAAATTATAATCTATAATGAATCGTATAAATCTATACTACATAAAAGACGTTCTTTCATTAAACATTTCATTCTCCCCACTATTCGCAAACCCCCGTGCACAACGCAAAATGAGCGACGAGCAAGGGCTTGCGAGCGGCGATAGCGCTATTGCACCGGAACAATGTTGTGACTGAGATAATATTGCGCGGATGTAATGTTGTGGTTGGTCATAGGGCAGAGCCACATGCCTTTCGCTCGTTATTTCAAAAGTTAGGAGCATGCTGGGAAACAACCATAGATTCATACGGTTGACTCTTGAGTAATTTATATATTCTAAACACAAACGAATTTTTTTAAAAAAATTAACTATCAAAATATAGTTATTAACATTTTTTTTTGCAATTCATAAAGGCAATAATTATATGCAAGCAACATAATTACATAACGGTTATGTGTAGGCAAAGATCTATACGGGTTCACAGATTCCAATAATTTTTTAATTTATTTTGCATTTATCCTTAAACTACATATAGAAGAAAATGAGACGCATATAACATCATCCTTGGTAAAAACAGAGCTTCTAAATTAGTTTACTCTCAAAACATATTTATGTAAATATATATATATTTATTTGTATTCATTTAAATTTTCTGACAGTAGCTTAGAATGAGATGAAATTAGTAGACTATTCTCTTATTTAATTTTCAAGTTAAAACTCTCAATTTAATGATTGTTACATTTAAATATTGAATTAATGTGTTGTAGATATGAGATATCACATCCTAAATTACTGAAAATATCAATAAATGTAAAATTACAAATTTTAGTATTTTTCAAAATTAAGCCATTTGGCAACACAAAAACCAAATATAGCCATTTATTTAGTTTTTTCATAAGAAAATAAAGACCATTTATCATTTGACCACATATAACATTATATATTTATATACACACACGTGTCACACACCGAGCGCACACACCGGGCACGAGCTCTACCTTTTTTTTTGTAATTTTTACAACTTTTTTAGAAATAATGAATGTTATACCAAAGGCTCCATTTACTTTATAGATATTGTGTTTGTCCTAATTACCAAAACTTACCTGGAGAGTTAACATAATTACAAGTTGCAACTCTTTTACTTTTGAAATTACATATTGCCAGACAAATTTTGTAAGCTTACAAAAACCTTCAAAAGCATTATCACAAAAATTGCCTTCTCTGAACTCTATGAATCAGACATCTTTAACATATATAGCTCCAAGTATAGTGCTATTTTGTCAAAGGAAATATACTGAAAACTGTTCAGAAAGAGTAAAACAATAAATTAACCTACAGTATATACCCATACAAAAATTGGGAGTCAGAAATACAAAATGATCAGCATTATTCGATCATATTCCCCATCTTCATATTTACACAGAAAGTATTTAAAGATAACACAAAGAACCACATTAGTTCAATAGGCTGGCTCAAAAAGAAAACTTTAAAGGATGAACTTTCTTTTAATGAACAGATTAATATGTGCGGAGCGCGCACATGCTATTGCTCTGCTGTCCTTAATCAAATGCGGAACGTGTAGGCACGCAACAATTTCATCTCTACAGCAATGGGAGCTGAGACTTAAATCTAAAATGACTACAGATTCAAGAAATGGTCTTCAGAGATAATTCACTACATCATTAGTTTTCCAGCTTCAGTTCCCTTTTTATAAAAAAAAGGAACAAAATGTTCTTACTCATTCCTTGAAGAAGTTTGTATCATCTTCTCAAAGATGGGATTCTCCATTATCTCTCTTGCTGAAGGCCGCCTCACTGGATCGGAATCCATCATAGCCTGGAATAATGTTCAAGAACATCAAACATTTTAAAACAATCCTGTAATATTTTGGTTTAACGATTGTGAAAGCCAAAAAAATAACTATTATAGTTAATAAATAATAGCTCAAAGATAGTGAAGATGTAAATGTTGTGGCATTTAGTACGAAAATTTCAGTCTCTAATTTCATAAAGGATGGGGTGAATTCTATATAAATTTGGGCGCATTGTAAATATGGTTAAGATTTTCACGACAAAGTGTATGCTTCCGCTTAGGAAGGACATTTGGATGTCAAAAATGTTGACTTAGAAAATAATGGTAGAAGTACAAGTTGCACCAATGGAAGTCAAGAAGACATCGAGCATGAGCTTACAAGTTGTAACTATGGAGACCAACTGGGCGAAGCTTTGGTATTATTTCATGTATGACTTTAGAATATAATGAACTCACAACAGACATGAGACACCGCCTAGACAATATAACTTGATGCACATACGGCAATTTCAATGTGAACATGACAAACTCAAATAATTAAAATTACAACCACAGTTTCCTAGACACATAAAGCTACATATAAAATAAAATAAAAAATGATTTGAAATTTGACTATGTCGAATAATAGATCAAGACATCTTCAAGAAGCTCGGGTGCTAATTGGTACAACATTACCATTGAATGAGAGACCTCAGTCAGCGAGTAGCTAGTGATGGAATAGTTTAGTACAGATCTGTCTACATGGCTGCCAAAGATATCGCGACTTAAAAGACTAGAACAAAAAAAATTAAATGAAACTTGGTTCAAGGACCTTAGATTAAATGTAGAGATCATTATAAAGAAGAAATGCAGTGTAAAATTATCACAATGTCTTTAGAACGTCTACATTTTCTCACAAGGCATGCAGTAATCGCATAGAAAGATTTTTTGTTTTATAAATTATAACTAGGGGGAATGTTTGGTTAAGAAAATGCTTCTTTGATTACGACAAAGATGAATGGCAGAAAAAATGTTAATAAAACTGTCATTATAATTTAGAATTAGCAATGCAACAAGATTATGGTAAAGGATGAATTCCTAGACTTTCATTACTCTGGGTTAGTAAAAGAAAAATGAAGCATACTCCTATAATGAAAAATTACCCTCAGCACGCTCTGAAACTGCATAGAATATCCAGGAAGCAGAGGAATCCGGCCCTCTCTGAGGTTGCAGAACAGAGGACCAGATTCAGGAAGCGGGGAACCTTTAACAAGCTCATAGATGGCTGCTCCCAAAGAGAAGATGTCGACTTTGTCGAGATGCTCATATTTATCTTGGAGTATTTCATGAGGCATGTAGCGTGAATCACCTTCTTCGATCGGTAAACTCCGATCGGTGAGGATTGCACATCCAAAATCTCCAAGTTTATAAGCACCGCATTTCACATAAATATTCTCAGGCTTCACATCCATATGGGCTATCCCTCTTTCATGCATATAATGCAATGCACTAGCCATCTGCAAGGGTTTAGTCAATTTGAGATACAAGTATATAAATAACATTACCACTTCGTCTGACAGTTGCGACATGTACATTCTTGTAATTGTTTTTTTAAAATGAAAATTGAAGGGCATTCATTTCATAAGAGAATTTAAAAAATATTTATCATTTAGCAGTAGATTAAGTAGAACAAGTGTGTATATGATGTAACTTAAAATCACCGGATTAATTTTAAAGTATAAATTTTGAAAATAAATTAAATTAAGCGATTCTTTTCAAATTTTCACTAGTTTTATTTAGCGATAACAGTTCTAGGGTTCGCATATGCTCGTAAGGCTAGATATTCGTGTGCATTCCATAATATGAGATACGACATCCACAAGCTTGCAATTTGAGAAATGAAAGTGCGGGGACAGACAAATTTCAAATTGACGACAAATAGGAATAAGCTACAAAGCATGGATACTTAAAAATGGTCTACATATCGACTCGAACACGTACCGGATACGGGAAACGCCCGGAAACGCGCGGAAACACGTTTCCAAAACTCCAGGAAACGCATTTAAAAAAAATATATAATTTATTTTCGGAATCGCGTATCCCGCAAGGGGGATACGCGATTCCGTGAGATATAGAGCTTGCGTATTTCATTTTACGCATTAGGTTTTCCTGTTCCGCTCCCGATCCCGCCGGCGTTCCGCTCCCGATTCCGCCGATCCCGCAGGTACTCCTTCTTCTTCTTCTCCCGCTTCTTCTTCTTCTTCTTCTTCTTCTTCTCCCGCTTCTTCTGCTTCTTCTTCTTCTCCTGCTTCTACTTCTTCTCCTCCTTCTGTTTCTTCTCCTCCTTCTGTTTCTTCTCCTGCTGCTGCTTCTTCTTCTTCTCCTACTTCTTCTCCTCCTCCTCCTCCCTCTTCTTCTTCTTCTTCTCCTCCTCCTCCTCCTCCTCCTCCTCCTCCTCCTCCTCCTCCTCCTCCTCCTTCTCCTCCTTGTCCTGCTCCTTCTTCTCCTGCTTCTTCTTCTTCTTCTCCTTCTTCTCCTGCTTCTTCTTCTTCTTCTTCTTTTCCCGATTCTCCTTCTTCTCCTCCTTCTCCTCCTTCTCCTGGTTCTTCTTTCTGCATCATATTAATATCCAATATATGTCTAAAAACATTGCTAAGTACGACTACATCTGTATTCTCTACATGTTACTTACTAATCTAATTTTGTTTATGGTATTTACAAAAAAAATGTGTAGCTCGGAATTTCTCACATGATCCAATTTTATTATGAATTTGTTAACATTGTTTGTTATGAATTTCATAGTTGTTTAAATTAGGTCTTACCTTTCATAACATGGATTCAAGTAGCGGCATTATATAAAATGTCAATGATATATAATATAGTCTTATTAATTTTTTTCGTTACAATTCAATATATGTACAAATAGTTTGTTAGTTGTCTTATTCTTATATTAATTAATACTTATATTAAAATAATTAAAAACGTTTCCCGTATCCTAATTTTTTTAAAAATCACGTTTCCGGTATCCATTTCTGTACAACCCGTATTCGACGAGGAGAGGCCCCACCGTAGCCAGGTCACCAGAAGTCAAAGTCAACAATCCAAGAGTGAAGTCAAGATCAAGCCGCGGGCCAGCAAAATGTATGGGCGAGTATGGCGAGCTCCCCATGCCTACTCGCCAGGTGGCGACTAAGGTGAGATACTCGCTCGTCCCGTGCGAGCTCCATGTATAGTCGCCCGATCGCCGGGGTGGGGGTATAAGTAAGACCCCCCCTCTTTTGATTTCCCTATAAATAGGGCCCCAGGGGTACGAAGGAGAGACAGACGATACTCATATAGTTACTCGCGAATTCCAGCTCGCGCGTCTCCTTCGTATCTAGCTCGGCCACTCTGGTTGAGAAGGGATTGCTTCATCTAAGCAACCGGGTACGTGGTGGGACCTTCCTGCCGCAGCGCCTGGGGTCTTGTTTCCTTTACTCGTCCTGGGCCATCCGATTTCGCTGCGAGACCGGTAGCCTTAGGCCGCCTAGTCCGATTCTGAGGACGGGATTTTCCCGGCTTCAACAATTTCATATCGTATCCTGTATCCCGTTTCCGTCCCCGTGCTACATAGTGAATAAGTAATAATTAGGCAAGCTCTGAAAATTAAGATCAAATAAATTTAAGCACAAAGTTATGAAAACAACAAGAGAGACCTGAGTTAAGAGATATACCGGTCATGAACACAGCAGGCTCGAGAATGGTGGAACCAACCTTCTTCACGGAAACAGGAAGGGGGTGGGAAGATTTCGACTGGCCCCGTTAGGTCGGTTTCAAGAACGGCAACATGGAAGACTAGGGCAGACTAAGGAGTAACCGTCTTGTAATCTCTGCGAAGGAAGGAGACTATCAGTGTGTGGGGGAAGAAATCCTAAAATGGCGGAAGCAGGGAGGCCACCAGCCGGAAAGGGCTGCAGGTCGGTTCGCCGGATGGGGGACAACTGGATTAGGGGTCTCCGAAACTCCAGGAACACTCCAGCGGCGGTGGCGCGGCGGGAGGAGCACGGTGACGGCGATTCTACGTGGCACAGGCGTGCGGCGGCGGGTAGGCAGAAGAGGCGGGTCACTCCCTGGGATGTCGAAACAGACAAAAGAAACTTTCTCTAATTCGTTTTTCCCAGGATGTCCCCTCAATTTGGTGTGCTGGCAGTTTCCAAAGGAGGGGGGAACCTTATAGCAGGGCTTTTAATGGTCTGATTTTTTAATAAAGAAGGGATTTATTTGGAAGGCAAAAAGGAGGGAAATTGCAATATGCCTTTTTGATGGGAAGCCATCAGAGCATGCACCAGAAGAGGTTCGCCGCAAGGCGGGACCCACGTTCGTGTATTCGCGCAGGAAGGCTTGAACGGATCGCCGATCCGACTCCGCGGATGTTTCCGGATTATTGCCGCGAGTCAAAACCATATATTATTTTAGTATTTTCGCATTTATTTTCACGTATTTTGAGGGCCCCACCTCCGGCCAATCATAGCCGTTGATTGCGGGATGCCCTAGTTTGTTTTTCTTATAAATAGGAGAATAGGGGCTGGTTTTGAGATCATTGCAAGTTTTTGGAGATAGTATTCCCGGAATCCAACGATCATCCCTCGGTGCCGACGCCGTGGAGCCCTAGGTGACGACTCCTAGGTTTGTTTCTCTTCCCCAAACCCTCCCTTACCTCTAGCCTTCATTTTCCATCCCTCACACCACTTGTCCAGCTTCCAAATACCCCCCCAAAACCCGCCGGTCTGCTGCCTTCCTGCAGCCGCCCAGTCCGCCACCTTCCCCTCCCTGTTCCGCCGCCATCCTCCAACTACTACAGGACCGCCGACCCTCTTTACCTCATCCCCACCTCCAGCCGACCCCTCCTACTCATTTCCCACCGCCGGCCACCCTCTTTGTGGTGTCCAAATAGTCCATCCTCCAACCCCTCCCTTCTCCAAGCCGCCCACTCCCCTCCGTGGATCCACCACCCAACAGCCCCTAAAACTCTAGATCAGTCCATATCTAGAGTTTTAGCCCCCCGATCCGTTATTATGTTACGCCTCCGGACGGCGCCCGCTTATTTGGACGTCAGTACACACGACGAAGTAAGGGGTCTGAAGGCAACAACGGGGCTGAACCAACCGGTTCAGCCCCCACTATCTAAATGGCGGCTTGGGGGGGCTGAACCCACCCGGTTCAGCCCCCATTGGGGCCGGCCGGCCCCCCTTGGTCGGCCGGCCTTGGTCCGGGTATAAATATACCCGAACCCCCTCTTGGATGGCTATGCAAGATTATCAGGTATTCTTCTCCTTTCCTCCTCTCAACCCTAGTTTTCTCCTCTTAGTTCTCTAGATCTCTCTCTCTCTCCCACCTTCTTCATATCATTGGGTATCAGAAGATTCCTTCCTCCACCATGGTTGCTACTCGCGGACAAGAAAAGGCCAATCGTTTGGAAACATTAGAGGTAAACTACGCTGGATTGACCGATTCGGTGGCCGCCATCGAAGAAGAGATGAAGGCGTCCACCCAACGGTTGGAAGAACGGATCGATCTAAGGATGGAGGAACTCAAGGATTTGATCGCACGAAATCTGAAAGGGAAATCGCCGTTGCACGGCGAGAACGACAAAGGACAAGGATCGGCCACGGAGGGTTCCAGAGCGCAACACTCGGCTCCGCACGTCGGCGAATCGGCGGAATCGGCCGACCTGACGCGCGTGGGAGGCGGGTCGACCGGAATCGGCGGCAGCGGCGCCGCGTGGGGCTGGGGAGGTCGCAGACCGCCATCTGGGGCTGGATCGGTTTCGTATGGAGCGCCGCAGGACCGAGGCGCGGGTCGTCCGCCCTGGGCACGGGTCAGCCTCGATCAGAACGGCAGAGGCGGGGCGGCTGCTCCCGGCGGTGGAATAGCGGGAATCCTTCCCCAGCTGCGGGCTGGTTGCGTGGCCAGAGGAGGAGCGGGCGCTCGGTTTGAGGGTCAGCCCTATCAAGGGTTTCTGGGACAGCAACATCAAGGTTACCCGAGCGCATACGCTGGGGGCATGGACCCAAGACGGCCGGCGTGGAACGGGCAAGGACCGGGGTGGCCAGGGCAAGCGCACCAAGGGCGTACATGCCCCCGAAACTGACACGCATGAATTTCCCTCAATACAACAGAGGGGATGCCTTGGAGTGGGTACAGAAGGCCGAGTTGTTTTTTAGCTATCAAGAAGTGCCAGAGGTACAGTGGGTGCAACTGGCGTCCTTCCACTTGGAGGTTGACGCTTTTCAGTGGACGCAGTGGTTCCTGCGGGGACGGGATTATGTGGCATGGGCGGAGTTTGTCGATGGGTTCACGGCTCGGTTCGGGCCCCTAGAGTTTGAGGACATTGAGGCCCTCTTACAAAAGTTACGTCTGAAGGGCACGGTGATGGAATACAGGACCGAGTTCGAAAAATTGGCAAATAGGATGCATTGGGAGGAGAGGACACTCCTCAGTTGTTTTGTCTCTGGGTTGAAGGAACACTTACGAGATGAGGTTCAGGCGTACATGCCCCGCAGCTTGAACCACGCCATCAGTCTGGCCCGCATTCAGGAAGAGCGGTTCAACAGACAGCGGTCCCGGACTACAGTGCGTCCCCCTACTACACCGGCGACAGCTAGGAGGGATTCACCGGTAGCCGTACGGCCTACGGTGACGCGACTATCGTGGGGTGAGTTACAGGCAAGGAAGGAGAAGGGACTCCGTTTCAACTGTGACGAGAAGTTTACGGCGGGCCGCAAATGCCAAAAGGTACAAGTCTTTATGCTACATGAAGATGTGGAGGACGAGCCGAGCCCAGAGGAGGAGATCCCCGCTGGAGACTTGGATCCGACTTCCCTACATGCTATGGAAGGGTGTAACCCTCCCCCACTCACTATGCGATTTGCGGGAAGGATCAGGCAAGAGAAAGTGACTATTCTGGTGGACAGCGGGAGTACGCACAATTTCATCCATCTTGATGTGGCACAACGAGTTGGGCATGTGATTGATACAGGGGCTGCCTTCCAGGTTATGGTGGCGGACGGCAGCAAGATGCAGTGCAAAGGTGTGCTAAAAGGGGTGGAGCTTCGGACGCAGGGGTACATTGGATGCACAGATGTCTATCTTTTACCCATTCGAGGCTCGGACATGGTACTGGGAGTTCAGTGGCTGCAGCAGTTGCGACGGGTCACTTTTGATTGGGATCAGATGATGATGGAATTCTTGCAGCATGGGAAACAGTTCTGTTTGAAGGGTCTCACATCCTCGCCAGTAAAGGAAGTATCTCTTCGAAGCCTGCAGCAACTCAAGAAGGCAGGAAGCTTGATGGCGGTACTTTTGGCGGTGAGGTCGGATGAGGCCGGGCCATCGGAGGTGCCCATACAGATGCAGTCCCTTGTGGAGCAGTATGCTGACATTTTTCAGGAGCCACACACACTTCCGCCATCACGGTTTCAGGATCATCAGATCGTACTCAAGGCATGTAACGCCTCCGGTTTTTCTGTGTTTTGTTTGATCATTACTTGACGTTACGATGACGCGTTGTCGGCTTTTGCCATTGTTAGAGCATGGTCATAGCTCTTTAGGTTCCTTTAGTGGTCCTTTAGTAGCCTATTTGCAAGATTCCCCAGCTAGCCGGAGTCTGTTTTGGCGACTCGGTTGAGCCTCTCAGGAAATGCTTGTGTTTTGACTTCGGGCAGTGTTAGCCCAAGTTTTGATCGTCGGATGTTGTTTTCGACTTCGCCGTTGTGTTTGTAGCTGTGGTGTTTAGCTACGGTGCGAGTTTTGTCGAAATCCGAGATCATTCGTTTTTCGCGTCATTTCGACGTGCGTTTTGTTAGCCGATATTGGCTACCTGTTTGTTGTGCGTGGCCTTGTGTGCTCGAGCTTGGTAAGGCCGGTGCTTGTTTTGGGCTAAGTATGATTAGCCAATTTGTTGTTATAGATATGTATATGTGTGTATATATATGTGTGTTAGTGAGGTGCTGTGTGTGAGTATATATATATATATATATATGTATATATATATATATATGTATATATATATATATGTATATAGCTGTGTTTATATATATATATATATATGTATATATTATATTAGATATATATATATATATCTTTCAGCTAGCTGGGTGGGGGCTCGGGTAGCTGCTAGGGCTGTGTTGTTAAGCTTAGCATAATTTTTAGCATAGTGGTTGTAATATATATGTATATATATGTTATATAAAATATGTATATATTAGTTAGTGGCTGCTATGTATGTATATATATATATATTTATGTATGCTGGTTGAGTGCAGGGGGGGGGCTCGGGATTTGCTGTTGAGGATAAGCATAGATTGGTTAGTGGCTGATTATACTATTATAGTTTAAGCTTAGTGACCGAATAGTTTAATGTGATTTAAGCTTAGTGGGGCTAGATAGTATTATTATATTGGCTAGTGGGGGGTATATCCCAAGCTTTCCCTTATCTCCTTCCCCATTCCCGAGCAGCAGGCTTCCAGCGGAAGGTGCAGGCGGAAGGCGGTAAACCGGCTGTTTTGACAGGTGGTTTCCGGCGATCTAGAGCTCGGTTTGTCCGGGAAATTCCATATTTGAGCTGCTCTCGCCGAGAGCTAGCTTCCTAGGTATGTTATTAAGCTTTTAGGGCTGCCTTTAGAGGCCTAAGGGTTTCGGGTTTCTTCTTTTTCTTCTCTAAAAAGCTCCAGATTTCGGTTTCTCTTCAGGTAGCCTTGCTGCCGGTGCCAAGCCCGTGGAGTGAAGGCTGCTGCTAGACCTTGGTGCTAAGGCAAGTGGCTCCCTTGCCCCTTGCGGTTTTTATGTCAAGTTTTGAGTTTGTGCTGCTCCTTCTTCTTGCTAGCCTAAAGCCCCAGGTTAGCTCCTTTCCCGAATTGAAAGCTTGTCTTAGTTGATGCCAAGGATGCTGGTTAGCACTAGGATTAAGCTTAGCTTAGTGGTAGGCTGGGTTTGCTGCTAGGTCGGTTAAGGAGAGCAGCATGAGCCTTGGAATTAATTTTCCAAGGCTCTGCTTGTCTGGCATTGGGACGTGAGCTTCTTTAGGGCTGTTAGAAAAGTTTTACCTTACTAAGGGGGATGTTGGGAGTGTTCGGCTAGTTTTTGCATGCCGACTCGTGAGCTTTGACCGGAGGGTGTGTGGTTTTTTGGACTCTGAGGGGTGAATTATGTGTGCTGAGCTGTGGCCACCACTAAGTTTGGACATTGTGGCCAACTTGTTGGGTGTGTGGACCCTGAAGCTGTCACCGGCTGTGTTTCACCCTTGAGTATTTTTGGGGTCTGGTTGTTGGTGTTAGACATTGTGGCCACACCTTTCAGCCCCTTGTTTTTACACCCCGGTCATTTGCCCACAAACTTAGGACTGTTAGTTTCCTTTTGTCTACTTTTGGTTTCTCCCTGCTTTTATTCTGATGCTTTATTACTGCAGGTTTATTCTCTCCAAAGCAGGTAGTTTTTGTGCTCACACTTGGTGTGATTTGTCTTTATTGCCCTTTTTGCGATAATTCTTTCTTTGTCCTGCTTCTGTGGTTTAGTACTTTGTTGCCGGGTTGGAAAACCCTTCTTTATTTTCAGTGTTCTGACACTCCTTTCTTTGATTTATTTTCTTTGCTGAGGCATTTCTTTTCTTGAATGCCTCAGGTCCAGGTTGTAGCCGATTGAGCGGCTGATTCCATTTGCTGGGTCTTGCTGGTAGCCTCCAGGGTAGCAGAGTTGCAGACCTTTCTCTTGTAAGGTAGTCATTTTTCCTTTCTGTATGGACATGCACACTCACCGGTGGGTTCGTGTCGGGTTGTCGACGCCCATCGGTGACTTACTTGTTTTGCTAAGTATGAATTTAAACTGTTGTTTTTGCCCTCTTGGGGTTGTTTACTTGCTTCTGGGAAGGATTTATGCTACGTTGCATGTTAGGTATTTTAAAACCCTAAACTATTATATGTACCTCATGCATAACATGTTTGCCAACTAAAATACTATTTTCTTAACGCGTAAAACATCTTTTAATATATATATATATTATACTCACCTTAGGTGTCATGCATTCTATAAGTGGTCTCTGGTGGACCCTTATACTCATTTAGGGTGTCAAACTAACTGAATCAAAGTATTTTTTCGTTGTAAGCATATATATATTTTCTTAGCGTGGACTAGCTGATCCACTGTGCCGAGGGATACGGCCTTCAAACAAACTGGTTTTCTATTAAATTAAAACTTATGATTTGTGGCTTTGGTATGTCGCCTGAGCGTCGGCAGTTATCCCCTGCTCGACGTGGCATCACAACGCGTATTTTCCCTTACTCTGATACTTCTTAACCTCGGGGAAAATGCGGGTCGTGACAAGGCAGGGGCGGAGCCTACCAATATCCGGCCATACCAATACCCGCACATGCAGAAGGCTGAGATAGAGCGCAGCGTTCGGGAGATGCTCGATGCAGGAATCATCCGGCCCAACACGAGCTCATTCTCGGCCCCGATCATTCTGGTCAAGAAGAAGGATGGGTCGTGGCGGTTTTGTGTGGACTACCGTGCACTGAATAACACCACCCTGAAGGATAAGTTCCTGATTCCATTGAATGAAGAACTGTTGGATGAGCTACACGGGGCGACGCGGTTCACCAAGCTTGATCTACGGTCGGGCTACTACCAGATCCTCATGCGGGAAGAAGGCATCCACAAGACGGCCTTTATGACTCATGATGGTCACTATGAGTTTCTAGTGATGGCCAACGGGTTGACTGACGGGTCGTCCACCTTCCAAGCTAATATGAACGAGATCTTCCGTCCGCTCCTTCGCCACTTTGTGCTGATTTTTTTCGATGACATTCTCATATACAGTGCTAGTTGGGAAGAGCACTTGAGCCATGTTGCACAGGTCTTCTCCTTGTTGCGCAAGCATAAGCTCTATGCCAAGCGGTCGAAGTGTTCTTTCGGTCGGGAGGAGGTGGAGTATTTGGGGCATTTAGTCTCGGTTGAAGGGGTTAAAGCCGACCCTCGGAAGATTGAGAGCATGGTTTCCTGGCCACAACCCTAGACTCTACGGGCCTTACGGGGCTTCTTGGGTCTCACTGTCTACTACCGACGTTTTGTGCGCGACTACGGCAAGATTGTCAGGTCGCTGACCCAGTTACTGCAAAAGGACGCTTTTTCGTGGCAGGATGAGGCTGAGGCGGCTTTTCAGGCACTCAAACGGGCGGTGACGACTACGCCAGTCTTGGCACTTCAAGATTTCACCAAGGAGTTCGTCGTGGAGACAGACGCTGTTGGATCCATTGTCCACAATGTTCCATAGAGTGGATTTGAAGAGACATCACTATTAATACTAAGAGCATAGTTGTATTTGATGTGTGCTTAAGTTCATGCATGCAGATTGTCCTTGATTGGACAGGTGAACAAAAAGAGTAAGCTGGAAGTCAGATAATTTGACTAAGGCAAAAACGTCGAGACAGTTGAGACAGCTGAGAAGAATGTCTCAGCATAACCGCTGAGATGAACAAAAAGAGTAAGCTGGGAATCAGCTAATTTGACTAAGGCAAAAACGTCGAGACAGCTGAGAAAAATGTCTCAGCATAACCGCTGAGACAGCTGAGAAAAGAATTCGTCGAGTTCAGTTCAGAATTAGTCGAACTGAGTTCAGAGTTCGTCGAGCTCAACTCACCATTCGTCTAGCTAAATTCAGAGCTTGAGATTCTGAGTTCATCGAGCTCAGTTAAGAATTCGTCGAACTGAGTTCAGAGTTCATCGAGCTCAGTTCAGCATTCGTCGAACTAAGTTCAGGATTTTGTCTAAGGCAAAAACCGCTGAGACAAGTGTTAGTCTCAGTATAACCGCTAAGACAAGTGTTAGTCTCAGCATAACCGCTGAGACAAGTGTTTGTCTCAACAGAGAACAAGAAAGCGATGAGACAGTTAAGCAGGAAAATGTCTAAGGCAGAAAGCGTTGAGTGAGAAGTGCTCACTCAATGATCTCAACGCCTAAGATGATGCAGAGACAAAAATATGGTGAAGGCAAAAAGCGTTGAGTGGAGCTTGCTCACTCAACGCAGTCAACGCCTAGTGGAGACAGAATTTTGTCTAAGGAATTTGGCATTGAGTGATGCTCACTCACTCAACGCCAAACAGCAGATAGCTGATAAAGCAAGTTGGCGTTGAGTGAGGCTGAATCACTCAACGCCTAGAAACAGATTTATAATCTAAGTAGTTTGACGTTGAGTGAAGGTTACTCATTCAACGCCAAGTGACAGTAAATCTGTCCAAGTGTTTTGGCGTTGAGTGATCCTTGCTCACTCAACGTCTATGCTAATGTTGTTTGATTTTTGGTTAAGTCCACAGCTGATGACGTCAGCAAGTCAACATATTTCAAATTAATGGCGGGATGACTACAGTACGCGACAAATGTTGTCGCAGACCTACTGTACGACAATTGATGTCAAAGTAAAGTTGTTGATGGCCATTAATTATGTGGGGCCCACTGCTCAAGAGCCGTTGGGACAAAATCAATAAAAGAAAAGAGCTTTTAGAGAAAGCAACAAGACAGTTCTTCTTCTCCGCCATTGTTGTGGAGCTAAAGAACAGGAAGCTCAAGTCTACAAGACAAAGAACAAGTTAGTTGTTGGAAAAACATCTTCAACAACAAGATAGCTAGTGTGATCTTCATCTGCACCAGCAAGTTAGCTCAGAAGGATTCTCTGAGAAAAAGGTAGCAGCTTGGGCCGACCCTTGCTGCAGGTGCTTCACAGGCTCAACAAACAAACCTAAAGAACATTCTCTTGGGGAGTTGTGAAGAAGGAGATAGGGCTGAGCAGTTGGCTCAGTTCAGAAAGGGGCAGAGAAGCTGATCTGCAAGTTACTTCCAGCACATGCTAAAGAGATCTTCATCCTTGTTGCTGTGAAGAAAGGAGTTGGGTTGGGATTCTCCCAGCTCAGGTTGCAGCAAGATCTGCTGCAGTTACTTCTCTAGCTCCAGCTGGATAAAATCCCTAGTAATGAGAAGAGGAAGCTAGGTCTAAGTATTCTCTCAGACCAGATAAGTAGACTCAGGAAATATATTTCCTAGAGTCAAGGTTGGGCTGGGTTTATCTCAATCCAGTTAGATTGGCACAGTGAAATTTCACTCGTGGCCAATCATCACACCAACCCACATTCATCCTGTAGGATCCAAGTGTGGATCTGAGTTATAGGGCTTAATTGCCTGAGGTAGGAGTGTGATGCTCTCTGAGGTAGGATCCAAGTGTGGATCTGAGCTGTAGGGCTTAATTGCCTGAGGTAGGAGAGTGCTGCTCTCTGAGGTAGGATCCAAGTGTGGATCTGAGTGTAGGGCCTTTTGGCCTGAGGTAGGTGACAAGCTTGTCACTGAGCTGTAGGTGCCTGGAAGGGCACTGGGGTAGGTACCTGTTGGGTACTGAGCTGTAGGAGTGCTGCAGCACTCTGAGAGTATGACCTTGTGCCTGAAGTTGTAGGGCTGAAAAGCCTGAGCTGTAGGCCTTAGAGATAAGGCTGAGGTAGGTGGCTTGAGGGTCATTGAGTGTAGGAGCACTGCAGAGCTCTGAGGTAGGATCCCTAGTGGATCTGAGATAGGGCTGTCCTCCCAGCCTGAGTGTAGGGCTTAACAGCCTGAGGTAGGTGGTATGCTGACCACTGAGTTGTAGGCCCTTGTGGCTGAGAAGTAAGTCTTGGAGGTGACTTAGAGATCCTGAGGGATCTGAGGTGTAAACTCTTTAGAGCAGGTTTTGGAGAAGTGTCTAGTCCAACAAGATAGTTGGATAGGTGGGAGGGAAAGTGGATGTACCAAGTTGGGGAACCACTATAAATATCTGTGTGTTGTGTTGTGTTGTTTGTTCTTCTTTTATATTGCAGGTACTAAGGACAACTCTAGATCACTTAGTAAGGAAATAACAAAAAGAACTTAAAAAGAGACCAATAAGCTATTCACCCCCCTCTAGGTGATTTAGCTATCCTTGACTTAAAGACTTTCAGATGAGTCGGGAGTGGGTCTGGGTGCCGTGTTGATGCAGGAAGGGCGGACGATCGCCTTCTACAGCAAGGCATTGGCTCCTCGGACATTGAGGTTATCAGCTTATGAGAAGGAGATGTTGGCGGTCATTCACGTCGTGGCTTTGTGGTGCTCTTATTTGCTGGGACGACACTTCAAGATTCGGACGGATCATCAGAGTTTGAATCACTTCTTGGAACAACGGATCTCCTCTCCTCTCCAACAGAAGTGGGTCACCAAACTTCTGGGGTACGCCTATGAGATTGTCTACCGCCAGGGCCGGGACAATCGAGCTGCTGATGCTTTATCCCGCTTACTAGAGGGCGCACTCGCTCAGATTTCTACACCCCTACTGGATTCCATTGATGAGATACAGGAAGAGGTGGAGCGTGACTCAGAGCTCCGACCTATTGTGGACGCTCTCCGACGGGCACAGGAGACGGTTCCGGGTTATCATCTTCGGAATGACCAGTTGTACTTTCGGGACCGTGTGGTCATTCCTTCTCAGTCAGCATGGCAGACAGTTATGATGCATGAGTTCCATTCCTCGCCGACAGTGGCCATGCCGGTCTCCTCCGCACCCTTCAGAGGGCACAGACAAACGTCTTCTGGAAGGGTATGCAGCGTGATATTCAGTTGTTTGTTCGGCAGTGTGACATATGTCAGCGCCAGAAGTATGAGACGACCTCCCCTGCCGGATTGCTTACACCGTTGGAGATCCCCCATCAGGTCTGGGATACCGTTTCCATGTATTTCATCGATGGGTTGCCCAAGTCTCAGGGCAAATCCGTAATTTTGGTGGTCGTCGATAAGCTATCCAAGTACGGACACTTCATCGCCCTGAGCCATCCGTACACCGGCACATCAGTTGCAACTACTTTTGCTCGGGAGATTGTCAGGTTGCATGGTATCCACAGGAGATCATTTCGGATCGAGAACCGACCTTTGCGGGAACATTCTGGAGAGAACTCTTCCGTTTACAGTGGACGTCATTACGATTCAGCACAGCTCACCATCCGCAGACGGATGGCCAGACGGAGGTTTTTAATCGAGGGTTGGAGACATACTTGCGTTGCTTTGTCATGGATGAACTGCGTACTTGGCCAGGTTGGTTACATTGGGCCGAGTACTGTTACAACACGTCATACCACTCCGCCAGCAAAATGACCCCGTTTGAGGTCGTATATGGCCGGCCACCGCCCTCCTTGAGCAGCTATGAGTCGGGTAGCACTGCGCTCCCCACCGTTGATAGGGCACTCCGAGATTGTGATCGTACTATTGCTACTTTACGGGAGAATCTGCGGGCAGCACAGGATCGCATGAAGGCGAAGGCAGACAAACATCACACAGACCGAGAGTTCCAGGTGGATGATGAGGTCTTCCTAAAGCTCCGTCCCTACAGGCAGCTGTCTGTCGCCCAGGACGAATCATAAGCTGCCCCCCTGTTACTATGGGCCCTTTTGGATTGTTTGCAGGGTTGGCCCGGTCGCTTACACGTTAGCACTACCCGAAGGGTCGCGGATACATCCGACCTTTCATGTTTCCCTGCTGAAGAAGAAGATTGGCGCCTCCGTTCAGGCGAGTACTCTTCTGCCTGAGGCTACTTCTGCGGGCGAACTACGACCGTTACCTGAGGAGGTCCTGATGCTCAAGTGGAAGCGTCGCGGGACCAAGTACCGTCCCGAAGTATTGGTTAAATGACAACATATGACTGCAGCGCACAACACTTGGGTGGATCTGATGGAGTTTAGGGAGCAGTACCCTGACTACCACCTTGAGGACAAGCTGGTTCTTGATGGGGCGGGGAATGTTACGCCTCCGGACGGTGCCCGCTTATTTGGACGTCCGTACACACGACGAAGGGGTCTGAAGGCAACAACGGGGCTGAACCAACCGGTTCAGCCCCCACTATCTAAATGGCGGCTCGGGGGGGGGGGGCTGAACCCACCCGGTTCAGCCCCCATTGGGGCCGGCCTTGGTCCGGGTATATACCAGGACCCCCTCTTGGATGGCTATGTAAGATTATTAGGTATTCTTCTCCTTTCCTCCTCTCAACCCAAGTTTTCTCCTCTTAGTTCTCTAGATCTCTCTCTCTCTCTCTCTCCCACCTTCTTCATATCATATTACCACCGCCGTACATAATCCCTAGCCCGGATCCGACCACGAACATATCGGATCTACCCTTCCCCGCCCGGATCTCCCTCTTAGTGGCCGGATCTATCAATTTCCGGCCCGATCTCCCCACTTTCCGCCGAGGACAACCACCCCCATCATCGTCACGCCTCCGGTTCCACCTACGATCGCCGATCTACGCATTCGGATAAAAAATCTCCAGTGTCTCGACCAGCTTGCTACTTTGGTGAGTGTCTTGTTGTATTGGTTTATGTGGTTTAACATTATTATTGGATTGATTATTGTGCTTGGCCTAGATACGAACATATAGAGATTTGTAACGATATACTTATAATTTGCAGGTGGGATTTATTCGCCGCGCGCTTAGCCTTGGCCCTCCGAGCGGAGGAAGATCATTAAATAATTGTTGAATTGAATGTTTGTTTATTTCCTTTATTTAACTGTGTGGGTTGAAATTGTTATTGCTCAAATTATTTTGTCGTCGTCACCGACGTTTTGCATTGCATTTAGAGTTGGACTAGAGAGTCACGTCCACACCCCTTCCCTAAAGTCTAGTTTTGTCCACCCCGTATCCTAGCCAACATCAATTGGTATCAGGGCCAGATTAAGTCATTTGCATGCTCCGTAGTGGTAGGATATTTATGGCAAGCATGTCAGATTCGTTAATCACCGACGACCGAGCGGCTAGCTCGAATTCGGGTGCCGCTTTTGCTGAGTTTCAGGGTCATATCCTAGATCATTTTGACACCTTAGGTGTCCAGTTCAACGTTGTGCATCATGATCTTGCCGAGGTGAATCTTCGTTTGGACTGCTTAGAGAATGTCAGAGACACTCCAACACAGCGTGGCGATTCACTTGAGGGCGACCCTGGTGCTCCCCCATGTCTCGAACAGCGCCCGAGAGTTGGTCAGCCTCCAGTAAACTGCCACCGTCGTGATATTCCTCACCGAGCCCCAGCTCCGCCGGCAAGGCAAAATCCTGATCCAACGCGTGATAGACTTCCACACAACGTGATGAGTACCGTATGTCACGTCAGCCTTAGCCTGACCCCAGAGATCGTGTACCCCCACACGGTCGCCGCGATCATCACCGCGATGAGTATTATCCCCCGGGTCGGAGAGAGTGTGGTCCCCCACCCGCTCGATACGAATACGCCCATGATGATTATCCAGGCCCACGGAGAGGTGGCCACCACTTTGACGTCACTCGTCGTATTCGACTTGACGCCCCTTCATTCGATGGTCGTTTGGATCCGAAAGCCTTCAGCGATTGGCTCCGGGACATGGACCACTATTTCGAGTGGTATGATATGAGTGACGAGCGTTGTGTTCGCTTCGAAAAAATGAAGCTGGTCGGACAGGCTAAGGTCTTCTGGATTAGTGTAGAGAGAGCTTTGGAGCGAGATGGTTATTACCCCATCGCTAGGTGGGATGAGATAAAACAAAGGTTGAGCGAGAAGTACCTCCCCGCGTCCTACCAAGACTAGTTATTTGAGTAGTTACAGAACTTACGGCAGGGGACACTTACTGTCGCTGAGTATATGGCTCGTTTCGACGAGCTAGTCGTCAGGAGTGACGTCTCGGAGGAGCCTATTGCCACTGCCTCTTGTTTTAAGGCAGGCCTACGTTCTGAAATTCGAAGAGAGCTGATTCTTAATCTCTTAGAGACCGTCGATCAGATATTTCAGCTCGCTCCAGAGTACGAGCAGTACCTCCGGTCATCTAGCACGAGGCAGTTCCCCTCTGGGACTGATTCCTCGACTTTTAGGAAACCCGCTCTGCCCCAGACCACCACGGCTGCACCCTCGCGTGTTCCCGCAGACATGAAGGGCAAGACCATCGTCACTGATGCCAGCGATCTGGGGGGTATTTTGTGTTATAGATGTTCCGGCAGAGGACACATGGCGGCGCAGAGTCCCACGCAGACCCTGCTAGTTGAAGATGAGGAGCAGGGTTTAGAGGAAGATGAGGAGGTTACAGATGAGATTAAGGCCACTGTCGAGGAAGGTTGGGAGAGTGACGCAGAGATATCATTGGAGGTGGGAGTGATTAGGCGCCTTCTACACACCCCTCGTGTAGATGAGGATTGACGGCGCACCGCCATCATTTACACGTACTTCTCGAGTGCAGGTGGACCCTGCAAGTTGGCCATCGACAACGGAAATTGTGTGAACATTGTGGCCCAAATGGGGATTGACCGTATGCAGGTGAAGGCCCTATCGGGTCGTCTGGGTAGATAAGATTGCGATTTAGGTTATCCAACGCTATCTTGTGCCTACTAGCATCGCTTCCTTTCAGGACCGAGTCTGGTGTGATGTCATTCCCATGGATGTCGCCCATGTGCAGCTCGGTCGTCCCTGATTTTTTGATCGCGACATCACGTGTTTCGATCGTTCGAACACGTGTCTCTTCTACGACAAGGGGCAGAAGATTACGTTGACGCCAACCCAACCCAGGGAAAGATCCAAGGGTGTGGTTGAGCCATTTGTGAGTACGAGTGCCTCGAGGCCGCTGCATATTTTGAGGCGAGGTGAGTTCCTGCGAGACAGCATTGAGTCTAACATAATTTATGTTGTGGTTGTCACTCAAGCATCTGAGGACACCCCTGTTGACCACCCACTAGCAGTGCGTCCCCTCCTAGATGAGTTTGCGGATATTATGCATGATGAGCTCCCTGATGAGCTACCCCCCACCACGGGTCATTCAACATGCAATTGATCTAGTCCTGGGGGCTTCCCTCCCGAACCTGCCCCATTATCGTATGCACCCTGAGGAGCACGCTGAGCTCAAAAGACAGGTCGAAGAGCTTCTTCGGAAGCATTTTATTAGTGAGAGTTTGAGTCCGTGTGCGGTTCCC
This sequence comes from Platanthera zijinensis, assembly GCA_039513925.1. Taxonomy (NCBI): domain Eukaryota; kingdom Viridiplantae; phylum Streptophyta; class Magnoliopsida; order Asparagales; family Orchidaceae; genus Platanthera; species Platanthera zijinensis. The sequence goes on from CM077086.1 coordinate 3,663,301, forward strand.
GCCCTTCTTACCCCTAAGAAGGACGGTAGTTGGCGTATGTGCATTGATAGCTGGGCCATTAATAAAATCACGGTTAAGTACCATTTTCCCATCCCGCGACTCGATGACTTGTTGGATACTATATCTGGTGCCCATATCTTTTCCAAGATCGACCTTTGTAGCGGGTACCATCAGATACGAGTTCGCGAGGGAGAACAATGGAAGACGGCCTTTAAGACCAAGGATGGTCTGTATGAGTGGCTGGTCATGCCATTTGGGCTATCTAATGCCCCGAGTACTTTTATGAGAGTTATGACGCAGGTGTTGCAGCCCAACATGGGCAAGTTTCTAGTAGCGTATTTCAACGATATACTGATCTACAACCAGACTCAGACCGACCACCTTGATCATTTGAGGCTTCTCTTTGGCACCCTCCGCCGAGAGAAATTATATGTGAACTTAAAGAAATGCTCCTTTCTCTCGGGGTCGGTTTACTTTCTGGGCTTCATTGTGTCATCTACTGGTGTTTCCGTTGACCCTGAGAAGGTCAAATCTATTCGCGACTAGCCTGTACCAGCGAATATTCACAAGACTCGCAGTTTTCATGGGCTTGCCACCTTCTACAGGAGGTTTGTCCAGGAGTTCAGTACGATTATGGCTCCATTCACGAGCTGCCTCCAGAAAAGAGAATTTTAGTGGACCCCGCAACCACTGGAGCGTTTGAGGAGATCAAAGAGAGATTGACGACGACCCCCGTTCTGAGACTTCCCGATTTTAGTCGTGCGTTCGTGATCGCGTGTGACGCTTCTGGTGTAGGTATTGGTGGCGTATTGAGCCAGGAGGGGCATCCAATTTCCTACTTTAGTGAGAAACTGAACGAAGTCAAGCAAAAATACTCGAACTATCATCGAGAATTTTGATTGTCCAGTCTCTATGCTACTGCAGACACTATCTCCTCCCCCGGGAGTTTGTGCTCTATTCAGACCACCAGACAATTACGTTATTTGGATTCGCAACGCAAATTGGGACACCGGCATGCCAAGTGGGTCGAGTACCTACAGGACTTTCACTACGTTCTCAAATACCGAGCTGGTGTTGAGAACAAGCTGGCCGATGCTCTGAGTCGTCGTGTCTCCTTGCTCCAGACGATGACCGCACAAGTGGACGGGATTGAGAGAGTGATCCTAGATTATCTGACATGCCCCGATTTTGGCGAGATTTATTCCGCCTTGTCCCGAGACCCCCCGAACCCTGTTGAGGGCTATCAGATCTTTGAGGGATATCTGTACCGGGGCTCCCGCCTGTGCATACCCCAGACTTCCTATCACGATTACCTGATTTGAGAGTTGCATGCGGGCAGGGCCGCTGGGCACTTTGGGCGGGATAAGTCTACTGTCATTGAAGGACCGCCTCTACTGGCCCGGTCTCAAGAAGGACGTGGCTCGCGTTGTCCGCCACTGTCGTATCTGTTAGACGACAAAGGGCACAAAACAAAACACGGGTCTATACACGCCTTTGTCAGTCCCACATCACCCTTGGGAGGACATCAGCATGGATTTCGTGCTCGGGCTTCCCCGCACTCTACGTCGACACGATTTCATCTTCGTGGTGGTCGATCGGTTTTCAAAGATGGCGCATATTATCGCTTGATGCAAGACGGCGGATGCTTCACACGTAACATCCATCTTTATGAGGGATGTCTTTAGACTGCATGGTCTACCTAAATCTATCGTGTTAGACCGCAATGTTACATTCATGAGCTATTTTTGGAAGACCCTATGGCACAAGACTGACACCATTCTCAGGTTCTCCTCGGCATATCACCCGCAGTCGGACAGGAAGACGGAGGTGGTCAACCATAGTTTAAGGAACTTGTTGCGATGCCTAGTATGAGAGCATGTAGGTAGTTGGGATCTTGACCTTCCAGTCGCAGAATTTGCCTACAACAGTTCAGTCAATAGGTCTACTGGGTTGAGTCCATTTTATGTAGTGTCGGGCTATGACCCTAGAAAGCCTATAAGCCTCATTCCTACCCCTTTAGAGTCGCGCCCTAGTGAGTCTGCTGAGTCTTTTGCACGACGTTTGTACGAGTTGCATGAGTCGGTTCGCCAACGGATAATAGCGAGCAATGACAATTATAAATCACATGCAGATAAGAGAAGACGGGAACAAATATTTCAAGTAGGCGAGAAGGTAATGAAGCGAGTCCGCCCTGAGAGGCTCCCTTTGGGGCCTGCCAAAAAACTAAGCGCTAGGCGAATGAGACCCTACTCTATTATAAGTCGTATTTGGTCAAACGCCTACCAGCTTGATATTCCGGCAAGCATGAGAATTCATCCAGTATTTAATGTTGAGGATCTGACGTCATACTACGAGCCCCACGAGTATGTGGACCCGAGCAGTGGAGACACTCAGCCACCCCCAGCCCCACTCCCATTACCTTACCACTTTCATAGTCCACCTTCACCTGATAGCCACCACAGTACGCCCATTACTGTGACCCACCCACCCGGGGATTCGTTTACCGCAGTTCCACCGCTGACACCGGCGATCGCGCCGAGATCCACCACTCGAGAGATTAGCGATGAGAGCATCACAGAGATCAGATCCCACCAGTTTGTTCCCACCACATACGGGACGCGATGTCGTTACTTGGTATATTGGCAGGGCTGCCCAACTGCAAATGATGCTTGGATACTACCCGCAGAGCTTGACTTCGACTTCAGTGTGATCGTCTCCATTCATCGGAGATGAAGGATTTTTAGTTAGGGGGAACTGATGGAGAGCAATCAGATCGTGCACCAGGGGAGGTTCGCCGCAAGGCGAGACCCACGTTCGTATATTCACGCAGGAAGGCATGATCGGATCGCCGATCCGACTCCACGGATGTTTCCGGATTGTTGTCGCGAGTCAAAACCATATATTATTTCAGTATTTTCGTATTTATTTTCATGTATTTTGAGGGCCACACCTCCGGCCAATCATAGTCACTGATTGCGGGATGCCCTAGTTTGTTTTTCTTATAAATTGGAGAGCAGGGGCTAGTTTTGAGATCATTGCAGGTTTTTGGAGATAGTATTCCCGAAATTAAGCGATCACCCCTCGGTGCCGACGCCATGGAGCCCTAAGTGACTACTCTTAGGTTGGGGTTTCTCTTCCCCAAACCATTCCCCTACCTCTAGCCTTCATTTTCCACCCCTCGCACCACTTGTCCAGCCGCCGACAGCCCTCCAAATCCCCCCTTAAACCCGCCGGCATGCTGCCTTCCTGCAGCCGCCCATGTACAACCCCGTATTCGCCGAGTAGGGCCCTCTCGCCTGGTACCTCTCTCCTGGTACCTCTCTCCTGGTACCTCTCTCCTGGTACCTCTCGCCTGGTACCTCTCGCCTGGTACCTCTCGCCTGGTACCTCTCGCCTGGTACCTCTCTCCTGGTACCCCTCGCCTGGTACCGCTCGCCTGGTACCGCTCGCCTGGTACCTCTCTCCTGGTACCTCTCTCCTGGTACCTCTCTCGTGGTACCTCTCACCTGGTACCACTCGCCTGGTACCTCTCGCCTGGTACCTCTCGCCTGGTACCTCTCTCCTGGTACCTCTCTCCTGGTACCTCTCTCCTGGTACCCTGGTACCTCTCTCCTGGTACCTCTCTCCTGGTACCTCTCGCCTGGTACCTCTCTCCTGGTACCTCTCGCCTGGTACCTCTCGCCTGGTACCTCTCGCCTGGTACCTCTCGCCTGGTACCTCTCTCCTGGTACCCCTCGCCTGGTACCCCTCGCCTGGTACCCCTCGCCTGGTACCCCTCGCCTGGTACCTCTCTCCTGGTACCTCTCGCCTGGTACCTCTCTCCTGGTACCTCTCTCCTGGTACCTCTCTCCTGGTCTCCTGGTACCTCTCTCATGGTACCTCTCTCCTGGTACCTCTCGCCTGGTACCTCTCGCCTGGTACCTCTCGCCTGGTACCTCTCGCCTGGTACCTCTCTCCTGGTACCCCTCGCCTGGTACCCCTCGCCTGGTACCCCTCGCCTGGTACCTCTCTCCTGGTACCTCTCTCCTGGTACCTCTCGCCTGGTACCTCTCGACTGGTACCTCTCGCCTGGTACCTCTCGCCTGGTACCTCTCTCCTGGTACCTCTCTCCTGGTACCTCTCTCCTGGTACCTCTCTCCTGGTACCTCTCTCCTGGTACCTCTCCCCTGGTACCTCTCGTCAGGGCCCTCTCGCCAGAGCCCTCCCGCCAGCTCGCCCAACCTGTTTTTACCGTTGTGCCCTCGAGGGGGGATTACCTCTCTACCCCCCGATGTGATATTTTCCTATTGGCTTGAGGCTTATTTGCCTTAGGGGCATTTTGGTCATTTTGACCCCAAGACTTGGAAAAACTATAAATAGACCCCCTTGGGTGCCTTTGGAGAGGATGAATTTTCCTTACCTCCTCCTCCCTTAACTTCATCTTGGTAGAGTAGAGAGAGCTCTCCAAGGCGCTCAGCCTAGCCCTTTGGTGAGGGAGGGGAAGTGTTCTAGCGACCTTCCGGGTGTGTGGTGGGGCCTCCACGCTAGAGTCGAGGGTCTATTCCTAGTCTCCCAAGTCTTTGGTCCGTGACACCCTTCCGAGTGTAGTAGGTGCGAGGTCACCCCTTCCCCGAGGGTCGAGCTCCACAGAGGTCATTTTTGGCTTCAACATTTTGGTGCGGTGAACGTGGAGAGTGACCAGCACAGAAAATCTCGGGTGAGTGTCATGGCCGTAGATCAGGGAGGTGGTGATGATCTCGGCGAGCTCCCAAACTCAGGACCTTTCGTGGGAAGGGAGGAGTTCATGACATCCATTCAAGGCATCATGGGGATGCTGCGGAGTTTGGCTCCTCGGGGTGGCAGCTCCACTCCAACCCCCCAAGAGCTAGCTCCACCCCCTCTCGATGAGTCGACCCCTAGGGGTCCAGGCGAGATCACCCCAGCAGAAGGAGAAGTAAGTGTGCCAGATAGGAGACCTGGGAAGGAAAGGCTGGTAGAGGGGGTCGAGCGAGACCTCCCAGGCCGGGAGCTGTTCCCAAGCCCGGCGAGAGCTAACCCCCCAGGCGAGCAGGTCGCGCGAGTGGAGGTGGCGAGAGCTCCCCTTAAGGGGTCACCCTTTAGTGAGTTAATCATCTCAGCTCCCGTTCCCGAGGGGTTCCGAGAGCCAGACATGGCTTACTATACCGGGAAGGATGACCCCGTCCAGCACCTACAGTGGTTCGAGGATGCCGTCTCCATCAGGCCGATGACGGATGCCTTCAAGTGTCGCCTCTTTGCGATCACTTTGAAAGAGAAGGCGAGGGACTGGTTCCATCAACTCCCCCCAAGGTCCATCTTCGGGTTTGAAGACTTGAGCCGGAGCTTTCAGCTCCGCTTCTCCACCTCCAAGAAGAGGAAGAAAGGTCCTGAGTCCCTCTTCCTGATAAAGCAAAGGGCCGAGGAGTCGCTGACACACTATGTTGACAGGTTCCAGGAGGAGGTCCTTGACATCCAAGAGGTGCCAGGGTATGCCCTCCAGATGGCGTTCACGGTGGGGTTGCGCGAATGGTTCTTTAAGATGAGCTTGACCCGGAAGACCCCTCTTTCTTTCGAGGAGCTGATGGAAAGGGCGGCGGAGGAGATAGCCATGGAGGCGGCCAACCCGACCTTTGTAAGGAAGTTGGTAAAGTTGACAGAGGTGGAGTCAAAGGAGCAGGGTGGCTCGAGGCATCAGGAAGGAAGGAGGAGAGAAGAGCAGAGAGCCCACGGGTTCCAGAGACAGGAGTGTCCGGAGCCAGGCTGGAGGCAGCAGGGAGGACCTGCCCATGGTCCAGGAAGAGCTCTCATCCAGGATGGGGGGAACTTTCATGGGGGCCAAGGGAGGTTCAACTTCCAGAGACAAGCCCCAAGACAGCTCCTGCCCCCACCCCAGCAAGCAATGACGATTGGCCGAAGGGAGAGGAGGAATCGCAAGGGGAGAGGGGGAGGCAGAGTAGAGTTACCGTACTGCGACTTCCACCAGTTGGAAGGTCACGCCACGACTACCTGCCCCGAGTTCCTGGAGGTAAGGGGGGCGAGAGCTCCAATCCAGCAGCAGCCGGAGCGGATCGAAGCTCTGCCCCAAGGAGGTGGAGGAGGTGATGATGTGTGTGAGGACCGGGTCGATGTAGGACCCCGAGGTGGTATAGCCGTGATCCACGGGGGGGGGTGGGGGGTGGGGTGGGGATCGAAGCCGCTCGGAAGGCAAGTCTCCATGTGATGTATCGACGGAGCGTTGCCTCGACATCCCAGACCCCTCCCCCGGAGGAAATGGTCACCTTCTCGTCAAAGGACATGCCAGAGCATGAGAATCCCTTCTGCGACGCCCTGGTCATCCAGGCAGCCGTCGAAGGCTTCACCGTCTCCCGGATCTTGGTTGATAATGGAAGCTCGGTCAACGTCATTTTCAAAAAGGCGTTCGAGGGGATGAAGGTGGAGCCAAGGAGGGTAGTGGCGTCAGATGGACCTCTGTTTGGATTCTCAGGGGAGAGGAAGGAGGTGGAAGGTGGAGTCGGACTCCAGGTAAAGCTAGGAGGGACCTCAAGGAACTGCAGGTTCGTCATTGTCGACGCTCCAAGCAGCTACAACGCCATCTTCGGAAGGCCCCTCATCAGCGCCTTCCGGTGCGTGCCCTCATCCTTCCACCAGTGCCTCAAGTTCAACTCAGATGGGATCCAGGTCAGGATCAAGGGAGACTCCAGGATGGCGAGGCAGTGCAATGTCACGGCAGTCAACACCATCTCTTGGTTGGCTAAGGCAGAGGAGATGGAGGAGATCATGGAGAGCCTGAGCAGGATTGAGGTGTCCAGTGGGATAGAACCTGATGGCGACCACCATGCCCAAGCCCCCTGAAGAAGCCTCGTCTCGGCGGAGTAATGTATCTTGTTTTTCTTTATGTTGTAATGAGTCCAACCTCCGACCGGTAGGGTTGGGAGGGTCATGTAACCCAACTATTTTCCCCTTTTGAGGATGTTGAATTTTGGCAGAGTTCAGGTGACATGCCCCGTCCCTAATTCCCTTAGCTCCGAGATGATTCCGCTGCCAGGCTCTCACTAGCTGGCAGGGCAGGTTGATCTCTCGTGGAAGCTAAGTCCCTTAGCTCCGAGATGATTCCGCTGCCAGGCTCTCACTAGCTGGCAGGGCAGGTTGATCTCTCGTGGAAGCTAAGTCCCTTAGCTCCGAGATGATTCCGCTGCCAGGCTCTCACTAGCTGGTGGGTTCAGGTTGATCTCTCGTGGGAGCCAAGTCTTTTTGCTCCGAGATGATTCCGCTGCCAGGCTCTCACTAGTTGGTGGGTTCAGGTTGATCTCTCGTGAGAGCCAAGTCCTTTTGCTCCGAGATGATTCCGCTGCCAGGCTCTCACTAGTTGGTGGGTTCAGGTTGATCTCTCGTGGGAGCCAAGTCCTTTTGCTCCGAGATGATTCCGCTGCCAGGCTCTCACTAGCTGGTGGGTTCAGGTTGATCTCTCGTGGGAGCCAAGTACCTCTAGCTCCGAGATGGTTCCGCTGACCAGGCTCTCACTAGCTGGCAGGGCAGGTTGACCTCTCGTGGAGGCTAAGTCCCTCTAGCTACGAGATGGTTCCGCTGACCAGGCTCCCACTAGCTGGCAGGGCAGGTTGACCTCTCGAGGAGGCTAAGTCCCTCTAGCTCCGAGATGGTTCCGCTGACCAGGCTCCCACTAGCTGGAAGGGCAGGTTGACCTCTCGTGGAGGCTAAGTACCTTTAGCTCCGAGATGGTTCCGCTGACCAGGCTCCCACTAGCTGGCAGGGCAGGTTGACCTCTCGTGGAGGCTAAGTACCTCTAGCTCCGAGATGGTTCCGCTGACTAGACTCCCACTAGCTGGCAGGACAGGTTGACCTCTCGTGGAGGCTAAGTCCCTCTAGCTCCAAGATGGTTCCGCTGACCAGGCTCCCACTAGCTGGCAGGGCAGGTTGACCTCTCGTGGAGGCTAAGTCCCTCTAGCTCCGAGATGGTTCCGCTGACCAGGCTCCAACTAGCTGGCAGGGCAGGTTGACCTCTCGAGGAGGCTAAGTCTCTCTAGCTCCGAGATGGTTCCGCTGACCAGGCTCCCACTAGCTGGCAGGGCAGGTTGACCTCTCGTGGAGGCTAAGTACCTCTAGCTCCGAAATGGTTCCGCTGACCAGGCTCCCACTAGCTGGCAGGGCAGGTCAACCTCTCGTGGAGGCTAAGTCCCCCTAGCTCCGAGATGGTTCCGCTGACCAGGCTCCCACTAGCTGGTAGGGCAGGTTGACCTCTCGAGGAGGCTAAGTCCCTCTAGCTCCGAGAGGGTCCCGCTGCCAGGCTCCCTCTAGCTGGCAGGTCCGGTGGTAGCTCTCGTGGTAGCCTAATCCCTTAGCTCCGAGATGGTCCCGCTGCCAGGCTCCCTCTAGCTGGCAGGTCCGGTGGTACCTCTCGTGGCAGCCTAGTCCCTTAACTCCGAGATGGTCCCGCTGTCAGGCTCTCTCTAGCTGGCAGGTCCGGTGGTACCTCTCGTGGTAGCCTAGTCCCTTAACTCCGAGATGGTCCCGCTGCCAGGCTCCCTCTAGCTGGCAGGTCCGGTGGTACCTCTCGTGGTAGCCTAGTCCCTTAACTCCGAGATGGTCCCGCTGTCAGGCTCCCTCTAGCTGGCAGGTCCGGTGGTACCTCTCGTGGTAGCCTAGTCCCTTAACTCCGAGATGGTCCCGCTGTCAGGCTCCTTCTAGTTGGCAGGTCCGGTGGTACCTCTTATGATAAGCCAAGCTCTTTCCCCCGAGGTGGTCTCGTCACCCAGGCTCCCATTGACTGGCCTGGCAGGTTGACCCCGTAGGGAGGCCAAGTGATTTTCGCCCCCAAGAATACCACTCAGCGAATACGTTGGGTTGGATGTTCTTTCCGAGCTTGTGCCAAGCTCGCAAAGAGCGGAGATTGTGTACAACCCCATATTCGCCGAGTAGGGCCCTCTCGCCTGGTACCTCTCGCCTGGTACCTCTCGCCTGGTACCTCTCTCCTGGTACCTCTCTCCTGGTACCTCTCGCCTGGTACCTCTCGCCTGGTACCTCTCGCCTGGTACCTCTCGCCTGGTACCTCTCGCCTGGTACCTCTCTCCTGGTACCCCTCGCCTGGTACCGCTCGCCTGGTACCTCTCGCCTGGTACCTCTCTCCTGGTACCTCTCTCCTGGTACCTCTCTTGTGGTACCTCTCGCCTGGTACCACTCGTCTGGTACCTCTCGCCTGGTACCTCTCGCCTGGTACCTCTCGCCTGGTACCTCTCTCCTGGTACCTCTCTCCTGGTACCCTGGTACCTCTCTCCTGGTACCTCTCTCCTGGTACCTCTCTCCTGGTACCTCTCGCCTGGTACTTCTCGCCTGGTACCTCTCGCCTGGTACCTCTCTCCTGGTACCCCTCGCCTGGTACCCCTCGCCTGGTACCTCTCTCCTGGTACCTCTCTCCTGGTACCTCTCTCCTGGTACCTCTCGCCTGGTACCTCTCTCCTGGTACCTCTCTCCTGGTACCTCTCTCCTGGTCTCCTGGTACCTCTCTCCTGGTACCTCTCTCCTGGTACCTCTCGCCTGGTACCTCTCGCCTGGTACCTCTCGCCTGGTACCTCTCGCCTGGTACCTCTCGCCTGGTACCCCTCGCCTGGTACCCCTCGCCTGGTACCCCTCGCCTGGTACCCCTCGCCTGGTACCTCTCGCCTGGTACCTCTCGCCTGGTACCTCTCGCCTGGTACCTCTCTCCTGGTACCTCTCTCCTGGTACCTCTCGCCTGGTACCTCTCGCCTGGTACCTCTCGCCTGGTACCTCTCGCCTGGTACCTCTCGCCTGGTACCTCTCGCCTGGTACGCCTGGTACCTCTCGCCTGGTACGCCTGGTACCTCTCGCCTGGTACCTCTCGCCTGGTACCTCTCGCCTGGTACCTCTCGTCTGGTACCTCTCGCCTGGTACCTCTCGCCTGGTACCTCTCGCCTGGTACCTCTCGCCTGGTACCTCTCGCCTGGTACCTCTCGCCTGGTACCTCTCGCCTGGTACCTCTCGCCTGGTACCTCTCGCCTGGTACCTCTCGCCTGGTACCTCTCGCCTGGTACCCCTCGCCTGGTACCCCTCGCCTGGTACCTCTCTCCTGGTACCTCTCTCGTGGTACCTCTCGCCTGGTACCACTCGCCTGGTACCTCTCGCCTGGTACCTCTCTCCTGGTACCTCTCTCCTGGTACCTCTCTCCTGGTACCTCTCTCCTGGTACCTCTCTCCTGGTACCTCTCGTCAGGGCCCTCTCGCCAGAGCCCTCCCGCCAGCTCGCCCAACCTGTTTTTACCGTTGTGCCATCGAGGGGGGATTACCTCTCTACCCCCCGATGTGGTGTTTTCCTATTGGCTTGAGGCTTATTTGCCTTAGGGGCATTTTGGTCATTTTGACCCCAAGACTTGGAAAAACTATAAATAGACCCCCTTGGGTGCCTTTGGAGAGGATGAATTTTCCTTACCTCCTCCTCCCTTAGCTTCATCTTGATAGAGTAGAGAGAGCTCTCCAAGGCGCTCAGCCTAGCCCTTTGGTGAGGGAGGGGAAGTGTTCTAGCGACCTTCCGGATGTGTGGTGGGACCTCCACGCTAGAGTCGAGGGTCTATTCCTAGTCTCCCAAGTCTTTGGTCCGTGACACCCTTCCGAGTGTAGTAGGTGCGAGGTCACCCCTTCCCCGAGGGTCGAGCTCCACATAGGTCATTTTTGGCTTCAACAGCCCAGTCCGCCACCTTCCCCTCCCCGTTCCGCCTCCATCCCCCCACTACTACAGGACCAGCGGCCCTCCTTACCTCATCCCCACCTCCAGTCGACCCCTCCTACTAATTTCCCACCACCGACCACCCTCTTTGTGACTGTCCAAACAGTCCTCCATCCCCCAACCCCTCCCTTCTCCAATCCGGCTACTCCCCTTCGTGGATCCCCGCCCAACAACCCCCAAAACCCTAGATCAGTCCAGATCTAGAGTTTCCACCGCCGTACATCATCCCTAGCCCGGATCCGACCCCCAACATATCAGATTTACCCTTCCATGTCTGGATCTCCCTCCTAGTGGCCGGATCTATCCATTTCCGGCCCGATATCCCCACTTTCCGTCGAGGACAGCCACCACCATCATCGTCACACCTCCGGTTCCACCTACGATCACCGATCTACACATCCGGATCTAAAATCTCCAGTGTCTCAGCCAACCCGCTACTTTTGTGAGTGTCTTGTTGTATTGGTTTATGTGATTTGACATTATTATTGGATTGGTTATTGTGGTTGACCTAGATACGAACTTGTAGAGCTTTGTAGCGATATACTTGTAATTTGCAGGTGAGATTTATTCGCCGCGCGCTTATCCTTGACCCTCCGAGCGGAGGAAGACCATTAAATAATTATTGAATTGAATGTTTGTTCATTTCCTTTCATTAACTGCGTGGGTTGAAATTGTTATTGCTCAAATTATTTTGCCGTCGTCACCGATGATTTGCATTGCATTTAGAGTTGGACTAGAGAGTTACGTCCACACCCCTTCCCTAGAAGTCTAGTTTTGTCCACCCCGTAGCCTACCCTACATCACTTTTCTTTTCATATTTCTCAATAAATTAAAATTTAATTTTAATTTCAGTAAATAAAATATGAATTTATAAAATAAATTTTTCAAAGCTTGCCCAAAATATTACGTGGCCTAATTTGACGGATCTTTTTTTTCTATGGTCTTATTGGCTGGTCACACCAACAAGCCAAAGCAAACAAGCACAAGTACAACGAGCACAAGTAACAAGCACGATCATGATGCACAAACATACATACACAATAAAAATAATAATAAGCGTGAAGACGTGCGCGACACTATAAAAACTGCGGAAAATAAAAGTAAATTCTGATGCGACTCAAGTTGCATCAATGTTGAAACCAAAACTTGGCTTCAACGAGAGTTCGGACCCAAGGGGGTAGCTTGCACCTACTTCTCTCGAACTTGAACTCTTGACTGGTTGCTCAGAACTAGAAACTGAGCCTGGGCTGTAGCGTGTAGGTCCCCACCACACAGCCAAAAGATCTCTAGAGCGTTTTCCCTCCTAAAATAGAAGCTGAGCTGGGCACCTTGGAGGGCTCTCGCAGCTGAACCAAATAACTCAAGGAGAAAGAAGCCAAAAGAACTTGATCCCCTCCAAAGGTGCCCACAGGGTCTATTTATAGAATTCCAAATCTGATCTGCAAACAGCGCAACTCCGTTGTTCTGGAAGGCTATACGTAGCCCAAATTGGTCTGCCAACAGCGTAACTCCGCTGTTATGAAAGGCTATTGGCAAGCCAACACAGGCAATCTGGTAAAAGACACCACTGGGCGAGTGGTCCATGAAAATGCCACTCGCCTGGGGTGGCGAATGCTCGATGGGGCTGACACTCGCTCCCCGCCTGGGGCCTATGGAGAGTGCGGGCCCGAATATCCCCACTCCCCCCCCTGTCATGAGCCAGGGGCGAGTGCGAGCCCCTACTCTCCTCTCACCCCCACACTTCTGATCACTTGCCTGAGCGAGTCGGGGAGGTCCACTGCACTCGCCCGTCCGACTTGCCTGAGACCTAGACTCGGCTGGGTCTTCACCTGATGGGCCCACTCACCGGGCACAGGGTTGTACAATCAGTATATCAATCTTAATTTGGATTCACGTTGTTGGGAGCTGAGTGTAATGAGTCTATAGTTAATTAAATTAGAGATAATTGACAGCAAAGTTTCAAGATAGATATTTTCAATTGAAAATATCAAAAATCATGAAGTAGAATGGCTCAAATAAAGCATACAAATACACTAGTGAAAGAAGGATTGTTAAAACTGACTAATAATATTAGAGTAATTTTATGTGCAAACTCATTTTGACTATGTGCAAATCACGGTTACGTGCAAACCGGAAATTTTTATGTACATTTATCTAAATTTGATTTGCACTTAACAGAATTGATTTGCACTTATTTAAAATTGATTTGCACTTAACACCACTCTAATATTAAGGGGGGTTTATTCAATATTTATTTGACAAAAAAGTTATGTTAGTTATGAAGAGTTACGTTTGGTATTATACTATCTCCCACTAACTAGTCTGAATAAGAAACTGATTGGTTCAATGTTATAAAGATAGAAAAGAAAACGTCATTATATTACATTGTTATCTAACAACTGTAGTGTGTTTAATTCATTGTTATCTTACATGAGCAATGCCATGTTATCAACAAAGATTAAAAAAATATTATTTCTATTAACCATTAAATAGCTGTAACGATCAATGTCGTTACGTGATCGCCGGAGGTGTTGACGGCGCTAGAAATGAAGTTATGGTAAGTGCTGGCGGAGTTTCGGCGGGGAATAGCCAAGAGGCCCGTAGGAGAGAGAGGGAGAACACACTCATGGGGAGAGAGAGAGAGAAACAAGGAAAGAGAGAGACTAAACTTTATTAAACTTCTTCATATCCATTACAACACAATATGCTATATTTATAGCCTAATACCCCAACCTGCACTCAACTATTTACAAACATGACAATATGGCATCCACTCCCTTACATCTCGCTACACTCCTACCCATCCCATAAAAACGACGACCTCGTCGTTTGGTCATCTAAAAAAACGATGGTGTTCGTTCTTTGATCTTTCTGGTATTCCTCAACCTTCAATGCCCTCCTCATCGACACATCCTCCTGGATCGAAAATGAAAATTGGCGTCGCAAAGGGTTCTTCATCAGTGAACATCGAAGATTCGGGGATTTGCTGTTGAGAAACGACGTCCAATGAAAACTTTGTGTCGTTATTGAGTCCGTCGGGATCAAATTCCCAAATTATCCAAGTAGATGCTTCATGAATTGGCACAGTGAACTTTGTTGAAACCTTATCAAAGTTGGAGTCTTCAAGAACAATTTCAAAATTATTCTTAATATCGTCGAGAAGCAAAAAGGGCTTTGAATAGGTATATTCAAGCTTGGGATGTGGCAAATGAATGACCGTCGTTGGTTGGAAAGCTGAAACACCGAGAACAACTGCAAGAGCAGATCCTTCATGAATTTCTTGGAGTGACATCGACAACGATCTGGTGGAATGCCATTGAGAATGTTCTTGTTGTGAAGACGAATGTGTTCCAACACGATCTCTTTGATTGGCAACCTCCAAGTTGGTGTGGAATGACTTTCCAATACAAATTGTTAGGAAATTGAGAAATGATGGCCATGTGTGAGAGGAATATATCTTGACAAATTCAAGCTAATATGATAAAGCAGGACGATCTAAGGTGAAGGAAGCCACAAACAATTGATGTTCAGGAGGGATAGCTTTATCACTAAAATAATGCTCCATTTGTACAATCCAGTTATTTGGATCTCCATGGCCATAGCGTGTAGCCGGGACGGCAGGATGATGTGAATACTTAATATCTTCCATTACCCCAAAATGCAACACCACGGGAGCAAGTTGATGTCAGTTTTCTATAAGCTTTTTTGGAGATCAAATCTACAACTCTTTAAGTCAAAACAGAGATGACACTGGAAGATCTGTTTGCAGAACCTCATGAAGAAAATGCTTTTGATTCAAGAAATTTGTCCGTTCATCATGCAGCCGCCGGTAATGTCATTGTCCCTCCCTTTCAAGGCATGAAAGCAGGGCCGTTTATGGTATCGAGATCTGCTTTAAGCCATTTTAATCCGATGGTGTTGGATTCACCAGAGCCGCCGATCTTAATCCGTTGTATTGGCTTTTGATTCCAGCCAGTTTGGAATCACTGCCTGAGACAAATGGCGTTGAAGATCCAAGCAGGAGGTGGCTGGGAGAAGATGACTCCGGCTGGGAGAAGGTGATTCCAAGCAGGAAGTGGCTGGGAGAAGGTAACACCACAGAAGCAAGTTGAACTTTAGTCCGACAGGGGAAAAAGACTCTGGTCGATACTTGAATATGTTAGCCGGCAGGGTCACGCGGTAATGGCGTTGTTCCTGCTGTTGGGGAATAAATGTCTGAGATCTGGAATTTCTGCACTCCGTCGGCTGCTTCGTCTATTAATTTTGATAGCCCAGATTACGGCCTAAGTAATTTATGCACTCTGGTGGATCTGGTCTTCGAGATCGGCCCCAATGTCGCCAACGCCGCAGGTTACAGAGATCTGGTCTTCGAGATCGCCAATGGTGGATATGGTCCAGCCACGTTCTTGAGGGAGGAAAATGATGAAGAGCTCGCAAAATGGTGGCGTGCCACCATGGCTCTTCTGCACCACGACTCTTCTGCACCACGTTCTTTCATCGGTTCTTCTGTAGACGCCAGAAGAAATTGGAATCGTGCCACCACGGCTTTTGTTGGATCTTGGCCGGCGCAGTCACTTTTTAACAGAGATGTTGCAGTGAAGAACCAGAGCTAGGACGGGTTCGGACTTCCTCCACGATCAGATAGGGCTCTGCTTCAAGAAAAAAATGGGAAGAAGGAAAAACTCATCGGGCTGTGTTCACCGAATTGATGTCTGGCTAATTCGCTGAAGGCACGAGCTATGTCCAGCTGTTGGAGAAGGAGAGCAGTCTGTTCGCCAAAGGATTTTCTGTATGGCTTTCTTGTTTCCCAAAAAAAAGTTCGACGGAAAGAGGATCGACGGGGGTGACGGAGTGGTTGAACGACAGGGGCGGCAGAGCGGTGGGGGAAGCGAAACAGCGTATCGGGGAAGGTGTCCAGCTACTTGTTTTTTTTTTCAGATGAATTTGCTGATGGAGAAGAAGGGATGAGAATGGCGATGAGACTCACTAGAATTTCTTGATTGATGTAAATAAGGGCAATTTTCTTGATTGTTGGCGATGGTGATATGAATTTCTAGGCTGAAACAGAAACGGTGCATTCAAGAACTTTGAATTGGTGCCTTCCAAAACTGTGAATCGGGTGAGAGAACATCAACGAGAGCACCATTTGTAACGATCAATGTCGTTACGTGATTGTCGGAGGTGTTGACGGCGTTAGAAATGAAGTTATGATAAGTACCAGAGGAGTTCCGGCGGGGAATAGCCAAGAGGCCCGTAGGAGAGTGAGGGAGAACACACTCGGGGAGAGAGAGAGAAATAAGGAAGGAGAGAGAGACTAAACTTTATTAAACTATTTACAAATACAAAATGCTATATTTATAGCCTAATACCCCAACCTGCTACTCAACTATTTACAAACATGTCATCCACTCCCTTACATCTCGCTACAATAGCCTAGAATGTAGATGTCCAATTCCCATGGAAGCAGTACGTAAGTGCTATTTATGAAATTATAATTAAAATATGTTACTGAATCAAGTAGCTTTCATCCGCTCATAATATAATAGTCATGTCAGTAAACAAAACAAACCCTAATATTAGTAGCTAAGATTGAGGTTATCAAAATAGCAGTTAAGTTGGATGCTACCAAAGCTCAAAGAGGAATAAATAGTTGAATTAAATCATTTGTAACCTATTGTGAAAGGCCCACTATAAAGGCCTTCCGGTCATTCCACCGTACACTATTCGTGTGAATCCACCTATCGTGTCCGTTTCACTATCTCCTACTTTCGGGAGCTATGTTCCTCCATGTCCTCTGGTCTATCACAGACGCAACACGGGTGCTGCGGTGTTACAACCCCTGGTCATTCCACCATCACAGGTATGCTCTTATGACTCAGGTTCTGATGACGAGCTTCATCGTTCTCATATCACTTATCATAATCTGATAAAGAAAAATAAGGCTTTCATTTGCTCCTTGAATTTTGTTCGCATTCCTAATACTTGGCAGGAATTAATAGAGAAACATGCGTGGCGCAAGGCAATGGAAGAAGAGATGCTGACATTGGAGAAGAACCAGACTTGTACACTAACCCATCTTCCCGCCGGGAAGAAATATGTTGGTTCCAGATGGGTTTTCTCCGTTAAACAAAATCGCAAAGGGGTCGTTGAGAGATACAAAGGCTAGTTGCTAAAGAATATACTCAAACTCCGGGTATGGACTATCACGAAACATTTGCACCTGTTGCCAAGATGAACTTTGTCCATGTCATTTTATCATGTGATGCATGTATGAGATGGGAGTTGCAACAACTTGATGTCAAGAATGCCTTTATACATGGTGACTCGATAAAGTGACTTGGGAGGGTGAATGAACTTGGGAGGGTGGCTGAAAGGAAGGAAACAGGGCTGCATGGGGGGAAGCAGGGCTGTAAGTGCGAGGGGATGTTATTGGAAGGATACAGGGAAGTTGGTGTGGCCTAGGAGGGATGTTGGAGGGGAGCAAAGGGGGAGGTGAGACAGTTTGAATCTTTTGATCGGATAACCTAACCTAATTCTCGAAATAAAGCTCAGAAATAAAAGAAAATACATAAAAAAAATGAGCCGTTCACAATCTCAGGCTTTGATGTTCATCCGACGATCCAAAATGCCAATAATAAAAATAGTTCAATTGAGCCCCCATCAATCTCCATCACATTGACAGCAAATGATGTTTCATCTAGCTAAATCTTAATGAAAAAGTGATGGAAGTATAAAACAGTAGCCACATGGTCCCTTTCTGATCATGTTGGTAAATATTATAGCTAGGTAATAACATAATAAACAGATTGATTTAGAACAGGACAAGAAAAATTGTTTATATACATGATATAAAACTTTGAATATATCTCCACTCCTAAGTACATAACCATTTGTTTCATCTAGCTAAATCTTAATGAAAAAAGTGATGGAAGTATAAAACATTAGCCAAGATGTGTATAAATGCCCCCATTGTCCCTGTCTGGTTATGTTGGTGTTGAAGGAAATATGTAAAGGCCCATGTAGTCTCTTAGCTAGGAAATTTAGTCCAACATCTTGTATGGGACATTCTCTCCTCTTCCTACTATATATTTGTACTCATACATGTACATTGTAAGTTTTTTGAATATATAAAAAAATATTTGGGGAATATTTTTTGAATATTTTGCGGTCTCTACCGCCTGTTCTCTTATTAACCGCATGCCGCCTCTACTCTCAACTTTGTGGTTCCATTCAACCTTCTTTTTCCCTCCACGCCTCTTTTTTCAGTCACCCCTCGCGTGTTTGACTGCGTGTGCTATGTTCATAATCTTGGTCCGTCCACTGACAAGCTTGATCCAGTGCCACAAAATATATGTTTGTTGGTTATTCTCGTACTCAAAAGAGCTATGTCTGCTTCCCCCTCAAGGATCGTAAGGTTGTTACTTCTGGTGATGTCACCTTTCTCGAATACCGGCCCTATCATTCTCACCCAACTGATCCTCCACTTCCGCCTCTCCTTCCACGGCCTGCTGTTCCTGTTACTTCAAACCTTCCGCCTCTCCCTCCCACGCCCATCCCACCAAACCCACCTCTCCTTCCCACACCAACCCCACCCAAATCACCTGTCATTCATGTGTATACTCGTCGTCCTTCTTTGTCTACTACCCTACGGGAGATGCCCTCCTCTGATGATATTTTGCAGCCTGCAGATCCGGCAACTGCTTCTACTGCTCACCCAATGGCGAATTATGTCTCCACCGCCTCTCTTCGGAACTCCGACAATTAGCTCTTTCTTTATCCTCTATTACCATCCTACTTCCGTGCAGGAGGCTCTTCAACATCCGGGATGACGGACGGCTATGGACGAGGAAATGTCTGCTCTTTGGGCAAACCACACTTGGAATCTTGTCCCTCTTCCTCCTGGACAAAATTGCGTGGGTTGTAAGTGAGTGTTGCCATCAAACATGGTCCGGATGGGGAGGTTCAATACTTGAAAGCTCATCTAGTCGCTCGTGGTTTTACTCAACAACAAAGTCTGGATTATAATGAGATTTTTTCTCCGGTCGTCAAACTCAATACTGTTCGTGTGTTGATCTCCCTCGTTGTTCATCTACACTGGCTGTTGCACCAATTAGATACCAAAAATGCTTTCCTTAATGAAGATTTGTAGGAGATCGTCTATATGCAACAACCTCCCGGGTTTGAGACCACGAGAGAGTCTCTTGTCTGTTGTCTGAAGAAATCTCTTTATGGTCTCAAACAGTCGCCTTGGGCATGCTTTGACAAATTCAGCCAAACTGTTAGTGTTTTTGAGTTCACTCGGAGTTCAGCCGACTTCTCTTTATTCACTCGTCATCGTCCAACAGACACAGTGATTCTCTGTGTATATTGATGATATTTTGATTACGGGAGACGATGTTACAGGAATACATTTGATCAAACAACATCTGGCGACTGTCTTTCAAACAAGGACCTAGGAAAGTACTGTCTTGACTTGCTTCATGATGCATGCTACTCTGGATCCAAGCTTGTCGACACTCCCATGAATATCAATCACAAGCTCTGCGCCCATACCTCAGACTCTGATTTGCTCCTTTTGAACCCAGAATATTACCGTCGTCTTGTGAGGAAACTTATATATCTCACTGTTACAAGACCTGATATACCATTTGTTGTTGTCATTGTTAATCGATTCATGCATGAGCCACGTATCTCTTATCTCAAGGCAGTTGAGCACATTCTTTGATACTTGAATACTGCTCCTGGACAGTGACTTGTATACAAGCCTTCTTTGTCTTCCTTATCTCTGAGTGCATATTACGACGCTGATTATGTTGATTCATTGGATGATCGTCGTTCCACAAGTGGATACTGCACTTATTTTGGAGGACATTTCATTACATGGCGTAGCAAGAAATAGTGATGCGGGACAGGCGTCACACTTGCCCGCCACCCTGGAGTCCCACCAGGGGGGCCACTTGGAGTCAGCACCAGGCGACTTTCATCAGGGCCGCGGCCCGTACACCCCAATCAGCTCTCCGTCAAGGAGTCACCACAATGCGGCAGGTTGTTAAGGCCGGGGCTCGATCCTCAGACCTCCTAGATAAAAGGCCTTCACCAGCACTCTCATCACCAACTGATCCGCAGATCAGTTGGTGATGAGAGTGCTGGTGAAGGCCTCGTACTGGTGAAGGCCTCGTACTGGTGAAGGCCTCTTATCTAGGAGGTTTGGGGATCGAGCCCCGACCTCAACAACCTGTCGCATTGTGGTGACTCCATGACGGAGAGCTGGTTGGGGTGTACGGGTAACGGCCCTGATGAGAGTCGTCAGGTGCTGACTCCAGGTGGGCCCCCTGGTGGGACTCCAGGGTGGCGGGCAGGTGTGGCGTTTGTCCCGCGTCAAATAGTCTATAGTTGCTCGCTCATCCGCTGAGGCCGAGTATCGTTCAATGGTAGCTGTTGTGTTTGAGCTTACATGACTTGAGGGTCTCCTTGATGATTTAGGAGTCAAGCTTTCCTCACGGGCCATCCTATTTTGCGACAGTCAAGTTGCCATACACATTTCCAAGAATCTTGTTTTCCAGGAACGGACGAAACACATTGAGGTTGATTGTCATTTCATTCGGGAGAAGGTTCAATAAAGAAGATAGAGTTAATGCATGTTCCCGTTGCTGAGCAAGTTGCTGACATCCTCACCAAAGCCTTACCACGACCTCCGTACTATCAGTTTTTGTCCAAGCTTGGCGCCTACGATTTGTACGCTCCAGCTTGCGGAGTGTTGAAGGAAATATGTAAATGTCCATTAGTAAAGACCCATGTAGTCTCTTAGCTAGGAAGTTTAGTCCCACATCTTGTATGGGGCATTCTCTCCTCTTCCTCCTATATATTTGTACTCATACATGTATATTGTAAGTTTTTTGAATATATAAAAAAAATATTTGGAGAATTTCTACAGTTGGTAAATATTATAGCTAGGTATTAACAGGATAAACAGATTAAATTAGCACAATACAAGAACAGTAGTTTATTTACCTGATATAAAACCTTGAATATATCTCCATTCCTAAATATGTAACCATTTGATAAGCTCTGGTCACAAAGTTCCATCTGGATATGAAGTTTCTCATTTTCAAACCAAGAAGTATGATATCCAACTATATTTGCATGATAACCTGATCAACCAATGAGCATCAGGCAAGGCAATATTTCCCCCCATCTCACAAAGAGTAAGCTGAATGATTCATCTCCCACCAATGTTAAAGTGTTTCAAAGAGAAAGAGAGATAATGAGAGAGTGAGAAAGGGAGAGGCAATAACTCTACGCCTAACAGAGGAAAAATATCATCCGCCCAATATTGTTTTTGCCACCATGTCATTAAAAAAAACTTCAAACTCAACGTTGATTATGGTCCACAACATACAAACCACATATGGAACAAGTTCCATTCAATCATGATGATCAGACTGCATATGAAAATATTTCTCAAACTCTAGTATTACACTTGTATTACACCAATCAAAATCATCCAATAGACAAAGATATCAACAATTGCATATGTGTTCAGTTATCTTATAATGAAATAAGAATTATATATTGTGAAAATTTTGAAGCACATGAAATCATGCATGACTCTAGGTTCACTGATGTAAAGAGAATTAATAGTTTGAACTTGCATTTGACTGACGTAACATCAAAATCTAACAGGGTAAATGCTAATTCTCCTCCAATGAGGAGAGAAGCCTTCCCTTACATCTATACTACATTATACTATTAAGGGAAGTCCTACATTTGATGAAACATTGGGGCTCCCCATTTTATCCTTCAATTTTCTTCTCTTTTTACCAAAGAAAAAAAAGAAGAGGTGGAGAGAGGGACAGACAGAGAAAGATAAGAGAGAAGAGAGGAAGAGAGTAAAAATAGGTGGGGACAACCATGCATGATACAAGTACATATACATTGAGAGAGAGAGGATTAGATTTCAGAAGGTTTAGAGAACTTATCCTCACACATCTTATACCATTCATTGACATCTTTGAATGGATGGCCATGATTTAATTAACTAAATTAATTAAATATGACATCGAAATTTAAAAATTGTTGAGAATCTACTTCAAATTGTAAGCACAAAATAGTAAATCATTGTTATTAGAGGTGGGGAGAAGAACAACTACTCTTCAAACAACATAGTAATATGTGTGAGAGAGTGTGTGTGTGAGCGCAAAAGCTGTATAACAGTTAGAATAATCATACCTAAGGCTGCTAGAGCTTGAACTTCTCTCAAAGCATACCTCCTGCCAGATCAAAGCATCACATTAAAATTCAAGGTGATTCTATAACCAATAATGTTCAGGTTAGAGCTGACTACCTTTCCATGTCATTACGGAATTGTTTTATACTATGTTTCACAGCATAAAGGCAACCATCTATTCTCTTTAACACTTTAAAAACATTACTGAAATTTCCACTGCCAATTTGCTGAGGAACATGTTTTAATTAACAAATAGTATAGGTGCTACATAAAAGAATAATTCATGATGCAAAACCAGGAAAGATATAATAAACCAAAGGCCAGTACCTCTATTTCATGAAAATCAGTCCGGTAACGTGAAATGCCATCTCCACCAATTGATGGGCAGAAACCTGCAAATAAATAAATTTTGCTTCAACATACTAACCTTCAGGAAAATGATCAAAATGGTCCACTGATTATTTAGGACATATTGAGCTTGGCACCAACATTGTGGTCCTTCACCAACAGAAAAGGAAATGCGAGGCACATGCTAAGGGTGTAACCTTTCATGACCCAAGAAAATGACATTTTTTCCTTTAGCGCCATTAAGATTTAGTTGATGCCTCACAATAGTCATGTTTGGACAAGGCTAACAAACACATTAGACAAAAAAATATGGTTTCAAAATCAACACATTATAAATAGAAAGAGATCATTTTTTATCTTTTTCTCTTAACCATAAGAAAACATTCTAGTAAAATGTCCATGTTTTATTAAAACATTGATCAATATAATTTAAGGATTTCAAACATCATAGGCAAACTGGCATTTAAGATCTTCTTTGCAAATACCCTATTACCATTCAAACGGATTGTAACTTTAAGACTATGTTAAACATCAGTATTGATGAAGAATAAATTTGTACAACCCATATTCGTCGAGGGCATTCAAGACAGTATAAGGTCTGGGCGAGTATGACGAGCTCCCCTCGCATACTTGCTAGGTAGGCGACTAGGGCAGTTGCTCGCCCGCAGCCGAGCGAGCTCCCTCAGAAGTCGCCCAATTGTCGGGGGATGGGGCTATAAATAAGACCCCCCTCCCTTCGGATTTGCCTATAAATAGGATCCCAGAGGTACAAGGATATGGACTTCGGAATCTCGCAAAAGATCTCGACCAATTCTTTTTCTGGACATCGAGCTGAGACTTTTGAATCCTTTCTTCAAAGAGACAAGTGCGAGCTAGCGACTATCCCTCTTAGTCGTCTCCTTAACTTAGTCGTCAACTAGAGTCTACCTTGTACCCTGCTCAATCATTTTTGGTTGTGGAGCGGAAGTTTCTTCAAAGCATCTGGGTATGTGGTGGGACCTCCCTGCCGGTCTGGGGTCCTTTTTGTTGTCCCTCTGTTTCTGTGTTTTAGCCCGTTAAGCTGTCGAGTCTGACCGCTGGACCAGTAACCTTAGACTGTCTTGATCCGAATTTTGGAGTGGGGATTTTCCAGGCTTCAACACTTTGGTGCGGTGAGCGTGGATCGTAGCCGAGGAAGAAAGTTTCAAGAGAAGGAGAGATGGTGGATAGAGGCGAGAATGAGAAGATATTCAGCAACTCGGCAGGAGTCAGTAACTCGGCAAGAGGAGGCGGCTTTGTGACAGTTGCGGTGTTCGAAGAGTTCGCAAGGAGGATCGAGAGGAGCATCCTAGTAGGGTTCCCTCCTCGCCCCGATGTCACGACGACCTAGCCTCGTCGCGCGACACCGTCGGAAGAACGGGCACCACCTATGCGACCAGGGAAGGAGCGGGCAAGGGAGGGGCAGGTGCGACCAATGCAGTTACAGTACTGTCCGGCGAGCTGTCAAGGGATCAGATTCCGAGACGCGGAGCAGCCGGCGAGGTTCCATGATACTCGGTCGGGTAGCGGGTATGAGGAGGATACTCGCGAGTACGAAGCCCATCATCGCCAAGGAGGGAGAAGCCCCTTCTGTGACAAAGTCCTAGCAGGCTAGCAGCCCCAGTTCCCGAGGGCTTCAGAGAGCCCGTCCTGAGCTACTACTCCGGCAAAAATGACCCGGTCAGACATCTCCAATGGTTCGAGGACGTGGTGTCTATCCGCAACATGACTGATGCATTCAAATGCAGGTTTTTCTCCATCACCTTTGAGGGGAAGGCGAGAGATTGGTTCCACCAGTTGCCCGAAGGTTCCATCTACCACTTTGAGGACCTGCGTCGGGGCGTGATGACAAGGTTCGCGACGTCCAAGAAACGGAAGGAGGTAACTGCTCTCTTCAAGATCATGCAAGGGCAGCACGAGAGTCTTGGCTACTACATCGACCGTTTCCAGGAGGAGGTTCTAGAAGTCGAAGAAGTGGATGACTTCACCGTGCAACTGGCCTTGAAGTTCGTCCTAAAGCAGGGTTTCTTCAGCTTGCAAATCAACTTTAAGCCCCCGAGATCTTTTGAGGAGATGATCGAAAGGGCGAACAAGTTCGTGCAGGGGGAGGAGAAGAATCCCGACTTCTTGGCAAGATTGGATGGGGAGAACCTGGGAGGCAGGGAAAGAGGAGGACCGTCGAAAGTGAGGGCCAAAGTAGCGTCAGAGAGGCAGGAAGAGCGAAAGAGAAGGGAAGAGCCCAGGAGGGTGGAGGAGCAGAGGAGGCAGGACAGGCCTCGCAGGAAAGAGGAGAGGAGGCCCGTAGCGGCTCCGGAGAGAAGGGAGGAGGCACGGCGATTCCAATATCCCGTGAACTGGCCCCAGTGGAAACCACCAGGAAAACCCCAGTATCTGAACCAGGAGAGGAGGAACGACAACCGGCCGGAAAGAAGGTAGGGAAGAGCTCAGGAGGAGGCGATGGCCATTGCTCGGCAGGGGAATAGGCATCGCAGGAGATTCAGACGGTAAGAAACCAAGCAGAGGAGGATCCCCTCTACTGCGATCTGCATCGAGTAGAGGGGCACAGGACCTTGACTTGTCCTGATTTTTGGGAAGCAAGGAGGAAGCTGGAAGCTGGAAGCAGGAGCAGCGGAGAGGGAGCAGACGAGACAGGAGGCCCCCGCGAGAACGGTAGCATTCCAAGCTCCATGGAGGAGGAGGAACAATGACCGGGTCGACCAAGGCGGTCGTGGGGAGGTGGTCCAAGGCCCAGGAGGAGGACAAATAGGAGTGATCAACGGAGGAGCCGGGCTTGGAGCTTCCCGCAAGGAAAGTCTCTACCAGATTTGTCGCAAGAGCGTCACCTCGACTTCTCAAGCGCCGCTAGAGGAGATCACTTTTCTGAGGAGAACATGTTGGGGATGAGAACCCTTTTCATGATGCCCACGTCATCCAAGCCGTCATCGAGGACTTCACCGTTGACCGAATCCTGGCGGACAACGGGTGCTCGGTGAATGTCATTTTCAAGAGGACATTCGTCGAACTGCAGGTGGAAGCGTCCAGGATCTTAGCTGCGGACGAGCCTCTCTTTGGCTTCTCTGGAGAGAAGGAGGTAGAGGAAGGAACAAATCTTCTGGTGACCCTTGGTGGCACTTTGATCAGATGCAGGTTCGTCATCGTGGATGCGCCGAGCTGCTACAGCGCGATCTTCGGAAGACATCCCATCAACTACTTAAAGACGGTCTCATCGTTATACCATCAGTGCCTGAAGTACTGCAGGGACGACGTCCAAGTGAGGGTCCGCGGCGATCCTAAAGCTGTCGGGAGTGCTACCTTAGTGTTGTAAATACCATCAGCTGGATGGAGGACGCGAAAAGACTAGAGAAGATCCTAAAAAGGGAGGACGGGTTGAGAGCCGCGGAGGAGCTGGAGGAAGTGGAGGTGATCTCTAAGGAAGGAGAGCCTGGGCTGTTGAAAACTGGAGGATCCCTGACGCTGGAGAGGAAGGTGGAGATGGCGACCTGTCTGTAAGAAAATGCAGACATCTTTGTTTGGAGCGTCGTAGAGATGTCAGGGATTAATGCAAAAATTGTCCGCCATCGCCTCCACCTGGATCCCAAGATTGCCCCCGTCCGTCAGAAGCAGAGAAAGAGCGTCGCTACGCTGGCTGAACCAATCCGGGAGGAGGTGAAGAAGCTTTGGAGGCGGTTTTTGTTTCAGAGATTTAGTATCCAGGTTGGGTCTTTAATGTTGTAATGGTTAAAAAGGCCGGAGGGGGCTGGAGGCTATGTATTGATTTTTCCATGTTGAATAAAGCTTGTCCGAAAGATTGCTACCCCTTGCCTCAAATCGACGCGCTGGTTGATTCAGCCGTCGGCTTTCCTGTGAAGAGTTTCTTTGATGCTTTTTCAGGGTATCACTAGATCCGGATACATCCCCCTGCCTGTCGCGACTTCTCCTTCATCACCAGCGACAGCTGCTATAACTACAAGATGATGCCCTTCGGGCTAAAGAACGCGGGAGCGACCTACAAAAGAATGATGAACCAAGTATTCAAGGAGCAAAAGGGGCGGAACCTGAAAGTGTACGTGGATGACCTCTTGGTCAAGAGCAGGAGCATTGCGGAGCACACTACGGATCTGGTGGAGACTTTCAACACTCTGCAAAAGTGCAAAAAACGGCTCAATCCGACGAAGTGCGTCTTCAGAGCGGGAAGAGAGAAGTTCTTAGGTCACTTCCTCACTCCGAGGGGGGTGGAGCCTAATCCCGACAAAGTGAAGGCCATTCTGGAGATGGCATCCCCGGAGAATTCCAAAAAAGTTCAGAGGCTGACCAGAAGGCTGACAGTCTTAACCGCTTCCTATCCAAGACAGGAGAGAAGTGATTTCCATTTTTCAAAACTCTCTGGGGCAACCAGAAGTTCGAGTGTACTGCTGAGTGTGAAGAGGCTTTTCGAAAGCTCAAGCAGCAGCTAACTCAAGTTCCTCTACTCCAAGGCCCGCATGAAGGAGAAGATCTCCTCCTTTATCTAGGAGTGGGAGCAGAGGCGGTCAGCTCTGTGCTCGTCAGAGAAGAGGGGAAGAGGAAGCTCTCCATCTACTATGTAAGTAGGGCGCTTAGGCAGGCGGAGACAAGGTATCCCATTCTAGAGAAGCAAGCTTTCGCCTTGGTGATTTCAGCGCGGAGGCTCCGACCATACTTTCAAGCTCACTCCATCAAGTTTGTCTCTGATCATCCGCTGCAAAGTATCTTAGATGGAGTGGAGCATTCGGGAAGGTTGGCGAAGTGAGCAGTAGAGTTCAGTGAGTTCGACATCTTTTTCTCGCTAAGGGTGGCAATCAAGACCCAGGAAGTAGCAGATTTCCTGGCCGACTTCTCGATCGAGGCAGGAGGAGATGAAGGCTCTTCCAGTCCAGTCTCGTGAAAGATGTTCGTAGACGGAGCTTAGGGCAAGAGCTCAGTGGGAGCAGGCGTTGTGCCGGTGAGCCCACAGGGAACTAGGATCGAACAAACAGTCAAGATCCTCTTCCTCATCACGAACAACTAGGCGGAGTACGAAGCCATGGTAACAGGCTTGTGTCTCGCCAAGGAGTTGGGAATCAAGGACATCAAGGCCTTCGCCGACTCAATGGTAGTCTCTTCGCAAATCAGGGGAGAGTTTGAGGTGCGCGACCTTATCCTACAGAGATATTTGTCAAAGGTGAAAGGCTTGGTGGGAGGTTTCCAATCTTTCTTCGTCGAGCATGTGCCCAGGGAGGAGAACTCAGAGGCGGACTACCTGGCCAAATATGGCCCGAGGGCCGGTGGAACTGTAACAGAGATGTTTTGATCGTCCATCGAGGAAGGGAATATGATGGAGATCGAGCAAAGAACTTCTCGGAAGGACCCGTTCGTTACTTTTTTAATGATATGTTAGCTTCCCACCAGCGAGGAAGGCCAGAGGAAGTTTCGGTACAAGGCGGCCTACTATCTGCTGCACGAAGAAGAGCTTTATCACAAGACCATCTCGGGCTCCCTGGTTAGATGCCTGTCAGAAGCAGAAATCCCTCGACTGCTCGGAGAAATTCATTCAGGAGAGTGTGGCAGCCACTCTGAAACTCGTACTTTGGAGCAGAGGATTCTAAGGCACGGCTACTTCTAGCCGACCATTCGGAAGGATGCAGAAGCCTTCTCAAAGAAGTGTTTGGAGTGTCAACTCTTCGCTCCCCTTCAGTTACATCCAGCTCAACAGCTTCGCTCAATCACCGCCCTTTGGCCCTTCGCCATCTGGGGAATGGATCTGATAGGTCCTTTCCCTCAGGCTAGTGGCCAGAGAAAGTTTGTTCTCGTCATGATCGACTACTTCTCCAAGTGGATCGAGGCGAAAGCTCTCGCCAAGACCACGTGTCAGATCGTGAAGAACTTCATCCGGGGAGAGATCGCCTGCAAATTCGGGATCCCTCTCGCCATCATCATCGACAACGACCCGCAATTTGTCAGGTTGGAGCTAGAAGACTTCTGCAAGCAGCTAAGGACGAATCTTCGATTTGCTTCTGTCTACCATCCTCGGAGCAACGGACAGGTGGAGGCCGCCAACAAGCTGATCATCAACCTCCTGAAGAAGAAGGTCACTAACCTGAAGGGGAATTAGGCAGAATAACTCCCTTCGGTCCTATGAGCTCTGAGAACAACTCCTAACTCGGTCACGAGGGAAACGCCTTTCAAGTTGTCTCACGGGTCTGAGGCTCTCATCCCAGTGGAGTTCGTAGTCCGGAGCCCGAGAGTCGTCACAGCAGGAGAAGGCCAAGAATGACACTTAGAACGAATGTGCTCAGAGACTTTCTCTGGACTACATCGAGGAGCTTTAAGACCTAGCCTTAGTCTGTCAAGATGAGGTCAAGAGGCGAATGTCAAAGAACTTTGACAAAAACGTTGGCCTCAAACAGTTCCTTGCAGGTGATCTCGTCATGAATAAGGTAGACGCAGAGGAAGGATAGATGTCGTTAGCAAGCTAAACCCTAATTGGGAGGGACCCTTCATCGTCCAAGACGCTCTAGCTACTGGAGGCTATCGCTTGCAAAATCAAGAAGGAGAGCCACTGGGAATCACCTGGAGCGGGGACGACCTGAAAAAGTTCCATCCTTAAGCGGTAACGTGTAATGACTGCTTGTATGTAAAGTTGCTTCTGCATTTTTATAAAAGTCCTCGTCCCCTAAAACATAGGTTGGTACGAGTTGTCTTCTTTGTTCGAATCATCTCAAGTTAGTTAGAAGTAGTGAAGTCAATCTGCACGATTGATTCAGAAAACTCGCCTCTGACCTGATTCTCCTAAAAAAACCAGAGCGGGTGATGGGACGGTGTGTCTGCTCTTAAAAGCGTTCTTGTGAGTACAAGCCCCTGCATTTACGGTCGAGATCAGCTCCCCCCTTGTATGTTGGTCTAGCTACCTACCCGATCGCACTTCTCATCCGACTGGAGGAACTATCAGAAACAGGTCTGGACGCCAACCTCCCAAACTCGACGAAGAGTCGACCTCACAAAGTGACACCTTACGTAAAGACGTCATCGGTCTTTGAGAAGACTAAAAGACCCGCTTTTAGCAACTTTTTGTCCTGCGAAGCAGGGCGCGTCTCTGTTAGCATCAAGGTGGGATAACCCGTCATGCTTTTGAAAGCAGCTAAGCAAAGAAGTTCTGGGAGGTTCGAGTCCGCGATAGGATGGAGGCCTCGAGTCGGTGCGTCCCGTTGGACCCCCCGACTGTCGTTCCCTATCTTTGGATCCCTTCAGTTCTTTGTCGGTTGAAGTGAGTGTTGGTCTCGAGAGTGTGCGTCTTACGAGACCCCCCGAGTGCAACTCCCTTATCCAAAGGATCGTAGCCAGGTGGCAAGAAAAATCTTTCCGTTTTCATTTCAGCAAAGTATCTTTCCTTGGGCAATTCACCAGAGTTTGCGAAAATCAAACAAATATAATGATGTTCTTTGTGCGAGCATACAGGTGCGAGTAGCGACGTGCGGGCATGCAGGTGCGAGCAACGATACACAAGCAACGTCGTGCGAGTTAGTATGAACGAGTAGGCGACGTGAAAATCGCGCACAACGAGCACTCAATCTCCCCACGCCTATGAGCCTAGCGAATATCAAAGAAGAGCGAGTATGTGGACAAAAAAACGAGCATGAAAGAACAGAACACAAAATTCCTTTTATATATATGTGGCGAGCATTACAGCAAACAAAAGACAATGACGCCTTGGAAAAAGGTTCGTCCAAAAATTTCCTAAAGCTATGTTACATGATATATACATGATCGCACGCAGCCACGCAGGAGATCGCCAGACGACTAGGACTCATCGTCTCCAGTATCAGGCTTGTACTCATCGTCCTCAATAACGACATCTTCCTCGTCGCCAATATCTTCCTTACCATCCTCATCGTCATCGTCGTCGCTGCCCTCTTCGTTGTCATTATCTTCATCGTCGTCAGAATCAGTAGCAGAGGAGAGGATGCGACCAGACGAGTTGGACTCCTCGGCGAGCATGCCAGGGATGAGGTCGCCCACTGTCAGATGATCGGCTTCCGGGCCAAGGAAGCCATCCATTCTCAGCTTGGAGAGAACGGCGTCTCCCGTTGCTCGCGTGATGCCGCGACAAATCGCGGGCATCTCGTCTCCGTGGAAGCGGATCTTCTTACCTATCCCGTGAGACTCGCCGCCGGCTGATGCCCAGCTGGGCGAGTATCTTCTGCAGCAGGGCGAGCTTCAGCTATCGCCGGGCGAGTCTCCAGCTCGGCGATCCGGAACTGAGCGATCTCCAACTCGGTCTTGGTGTCAGCGAGTTCTTGCTCAAGCTCGGAGATCTTCGTTGCTTCTATCTCAGCTTCCTGCGAGTATCAACAGCAAACTGTCAGAAAATCAAGCAAATGAAGTGACGACTAACGACTATGGAGAAGTCGAGCAAAGAAGCTAAAGCTACCTCATAGTCCTTGTACTGGGTGGCCTTGAGCCCCAGGTTGATCGCCTTCTTCGACAAGATCTTTGGTTGCTCCTACGACTCGAGCAGCCTCCTCGCGGTATAGTGGCCGAGCTTGGTAGCTCGCAGGAGCGCGCGAACAGTTTGGCGGGCGAGGTCTTGTAAGTCGATGTCTTGCAACGACTCGGCGTCAGCTCGCCCGTAGAGAGCGAAGGCGACGTCGTAAGCCTCATCCTTGTCCTCCTAATCTTCAAACCAGGCCGGCAGGTTGGTGCTCAGTGTCACCTTATGCTCGCCTTCAACCAAGGACACCAACGGACAGCCGAAGGCGTCCTTGTCTTCGAGGCCGAGATTGTAGTTTGGATGGAAGTATGACGCCCCGACATCCACCGACGACTCCCTCCCGTCGAAGAGCTCGTGGGAGATCTTCGCGCGTTTCTTCACGTGCTCTGGGTACTTGGCTTCTCCTTCCCCTTGACTTCCTCTGTGAGGAGCTTTCCTTGTCGCCAGCTCGCGACTGACCTTTGGTATCCGCAGGAGGCGGTATCTCCTCGATGTTGGTAGGTTGGTTCACAAGGTTACCGTGCCGAGGAGAGTGAGATCGGCGAGGCGAAGGGCTGCGGCGAGATGATTCTCGCTGGCCCGACGACAAGCCTCTCGGGCGCTCGACGGCCTGCCCCTAGCCGCTACCTCCAGAATCGCGACCTCCGGTCCACGCAGGAAGTAGTTCGGACGCCTTCTGTCCCGATCTCGTGACGAGCTCTTAGGTGGGTTCGGAGGGGCCATAGTTTTCTCCGGGCGGACTTCAGGGCAAACATCAGTAATCGACGGCAAAGGAGGCGGCGGCAGAGGGGTGCTCGTCATCAGTTACGACGAGCTAGTCGTAGGAGGAGGGACCTTGCTCTCCCCAGGTTGCGAGGTCTTCGGCGCGGGAGGATCTGTCTCTTGCTTTCGGAGCTTGCTTTTTTGGCCGCTTCTTAGAACCGACATTTATCTGGACGGTGTGCCCAGATCGCGGCTGTTGCAGAGCTTCAAGGGCGACCAGCGGAACTGATCGCGGGGGAGCAAAGTTCAGGTGTTCACAAAAGGTAGTCGGCGGAGGAGCTACGAGTAAGGTACAAAGGTCAACAAAACAGACAGGAACTGTTAAGCAACTCGAAAAAATCAGCGGCGAGATGGTAACCTTTTGAGATAGCTAGATCCGATTGCATTTGGGCCTGAGACTCGGCGAGGTTTGGAGCAGGTGGAGAAGTCGGCGGAAGATGGCGAGAAGTTTCAGATGCCGACAACTCGAGGATGTCGCCTAGACCGAGATCGTTGAAGATTTATTGAGTGTTTGCTGGAAATACGGGATGGTCGGCCGGGGTGGCGACATCCTGATCGCCCATGGGAGGGTTGATTTTCTTCGAAGCCAGCGATTTCGTTTTCTTCTTCATCTTCTTCTTCTTCGACAGGGGAAAGTCAGCAGCGCCGTCGCCTTCCCGCGGCAGTTTTGGCTTCTTGGGCTCCAAGAACCCCGACAGAGCAGCAATACTCACGTTGTAGACTTGCTCGACAGATTTCGACATGACGTGCGAGTACAGAAGGAGTGCAGCAAAGATGAACCCCCTATTTATAGGGGTCAGATGGCATCTGCGGGTCGCGAGTAGCCAAGATACTCGTCGTAAGCAGCTCGTCGAATAAGTGTTGGATGTTTCTTTTCGAGCTCCTACGTCGCTCGCAAAGAGCGGGGATTGTGTACAACCCATATTCGTCGAGGGTGGACCCCCCAGAGCCAGGTCAGCAAGAAGTCTAAGTCACCAGATCAAGACAGAGATCAGAGCCAACATTCAAGATAGTAGAAGGTCTGGGCGAGTATGGCGAGCTCCCCTTGCATATTCGCCAGGTAAGCGACTAGGGCAGTTGCTCGCCCACAGCCGAGCGAGCTCCCTCAGAAGTCGCCCAATCGCCGGTGGTGGGGCTATAAATAAGACCTCCCCTCCCTTCAGATTTGCCTATAAATAGGACCTCAAGGGTACAAGGATATGAACTTCAGAATCTCGCAAAAGATCTCGCCCACTTCTTTTCTGGACATCGAGCTGAACCTTTGGATCCCTTCTACAAAGAGACAAATGCGAGCTAGTGAATATCCCTCTTAGTCGGCGCCTTGACTTAGTCGTCAGCTAGAGTAGAGAAGCGAATTTTCACTTATCTGATCTTGTTCGGCTCTCTATTTTTTTCCTTCCACGGTCCCTTTTTAAGGGCACTGACCTCCTTCTTTGGCATGCAATTTCAACAATCGGTCCAATTAAGGAGGGCCTGAAATTGTTTGATTTCCTAATATCTCATGATTTTGGCAATTTTGATTTCCTAATATCTCAATACATGATTTTGGCAATACTTTACATGTCCAGCTATTCCATATACTATTCTCTATTACTACTGGTTCCAATTTAATTTAGATTTATGTTTTTCCTAAAATAATCTAAGCTTGCCGTTAACGCCCTAATTACTAAATTACCGGGCCTTTTTATTAAAGGTCTCATCGGACGGTCAACCCGAAGAGCTGCAAACAGAAACGGTTACATGAAATAAAAATAAGCAAATACAAAATAAATGAATCTACAAATGCAAAATAAATGAAACTAAGATGTGTCATAGGGCGCATCAATTATTGTTTTCTTTGACATTCTCTTACTTATAATTTTTTCAGGCAACAAAAAAACCCCACTGAAGCAAAAAAAAAAAAAAACATTAGAGGAATATACCTGTATTTTTTGCTAGCCGGTCCCCGAAAACATCAACAGCGATTAATGAATTCGCAGTTAAATATGGGTTCTTGAAACACGGAGGGGGCATAACCTGACTGCGTAAAGCTAGTGCAGATTGAGAAACATAACGCTTCTTCTCGGAGCCAGGCCTTACAGATTTACATTTACTAACATCATCTGGGTCAAAATCGTCAAATTTGACTTTGGCATCCTCATCGCCAAATTGGATATTGGTAGATGGCAGAATGCATGGAGAATAATCTGAGTAAAAGCAAACAATTTTAATCATTAGAAAAGCTGGTTTATAAGTAACACATCATGTGATATTGCAAACATGTTAGAAAAGCAGGAGATCCTACTAATAATTCATGGTGATGATGACTATTAACTGATGCACTAAGTTTAATAATTTCAGACAATTCTAACTGAAATTCATGAATAGTTGTTGATAGCTCCAACTATCGTCAGCAAACAACTGAATTAAAATACGCGATGCAAGTTATCGAGACATGCTCAATACCAACTTTTGAGGGAAGGATCTATTACGCGCGCCTATTCACTCGAGCAAACCTCTCTCGTCAGAATTTATGAAGCGCGCATATGGAAGCTGCCATGATTAATTCTCTTGTAATTAATTTGTATGAATTAATTGATTGATTTTAATTATCATAAAATTGTATATGGAAGCCGACGTGATTAATTCTGTTGTAATTAATTTGTATGAATTAATTGTTTGATATTAATTAATATTAATTATTAAGTAAATTATTTTGTATTTCCTTGTTTGGTTGCCCTCCCTCGTCTATATAAGGGGAAGAGGTTTATGTGTGAAGTTATCTTTGAAGTATGAAAGAAATTAGGGTTGCTCCCTAAGTTTCCTCTCTTCTTGCTAATTTTTCTCCTTCACCACCGTCGGCCCCCTTCCCTTACCAAATTCCTCTTGGAGAATTATCAAAACCGTAACAATGGTCCGACCAGCCGCTCTCCGCCCGCTTCCACTGTAGCGACCGGGAACCAGCACCGTTCTTGATCTCCACCTCATCCACGACATCTGCAACGACCTCTGGGCTATGAGTGCCCACATTGCCAACCCCCTTGCCAATCCCAAATGCATCAAGGAGGAATCCACTCTGACACTCCGTCTGTTGTACCTCGTCGGGGAACCACGGGAGAATGCTTCCTCCCCTTTCAACATCGAACAGACTGCCCCACCTTCTCCTTTCAGCGCCGAGCAGCCCGCCCCACCTTCCCCTTCTAGCGTCGAGCAGCCTGCCCAACCTTCCCCTTCCAATGTCGTCATCGTTGAGCAACCCGCCCAAGCTACCCATTCCAGTGCCTTCATCGTCGAGCAGCTTGCAACCAGGAGTCTTCCCACATCTTCTGCTTCCCTTGTCACCCTCACACCAGACCCACAAGTTAGCGGCCCCGATCCAGGCACAGCTTCGCTGTTCGTTTCTCTCCAGAAGTGCAAACCAACCTCACGCATTGATGAAACCAGCCTCATCTCTCTCCCACTATCCCGCCAAACAATTCATGCATCGGCTCGTTTCTCCCAGCCAATGAGCCACACGTCTGCTGGGCTATTTACATCATTTCATCTTGTCCAAATTTTCCACACCATCCTCATTGTTCTCGGGCCCCACACAAAGCAGCTTCCTCCAAATTTTTGTCTCTTCCTCTGTTGTCTTTTCTCCATATCTTTTACCCTTCTTACTTCTCTCTCCTTTCTCAAGAAAACGATTTCATTTATTAGCTAGCTGCCAACAATTTTTTCCCATCTCATTTTTCCTTTTCTCCTCTGCGCCTCGACAAATAAACCCGCACCAAAAACTCAACATTTTCCCTCCCTCCTGCAACCCCATCACATCATACATAAGCTCCCCTCTCTCTTCCTTGAGCCTCACACTAGCCGCCTGAAACATCTACGTTTTGTAACACCTCCTTCAAAACTACCTACTATATAAAGGATTTGGTCAAATTCCAAAATACAGTATATAGCATGAAAGTGGAATTACAATTCTTATTACATCATCGTTTCAATTTCTCATTCGTGTATTATAGCTTTTATTCTTAGATCTTAAAATTTAATGAAGACTTAACCTAACATACACCATTCATTGAAGTAATCACATGGAAATTGGATGTAGAAGCAATTAGACGATACTTAATTTCTCACCAAATTTATCTCACACATTCAAGTACATCAATCTTATTAGTATCTAAGTCATCTCTGCTTATGTTCAAATATCATCTATAACAGTTTACTTCTCATTACATCTCACTTTTTTTGGGCTTCTCTCAAACCCTTCCATTCAATTTGACGACTCTTAAATTCTTATTATGTGTAATTATGTACTCACTATAGCCGAACTTCAACCTGGCTCTGATACCACTTTGTGAGGCCCCAATTCAGACCTCACAAGAATTCTGTATCTAAGTTACTTTCAATTTATTTACCAAGAATGAAGTAGGGAGAGTGAATACAAAATAAAACACATGATAAAAACGTAACTCATACCTTTGGATATTCGGATGCGAGTCTTTAACGTTCTTCGTTGATTAATTAAATTTTTCTTTGCGCACACAGGTTCGCCTTAGCAACCTAAACAAAATGACGACGTGCTTAGTCATAAAAATATGACTAAGCGAGGAACATACCTCTCTAACTGCTATAAATACAACCAAAAGATTTTCAATAGCAATATACATAATTTTTTAGTTTCAACATTCAGTATCAAAATGCAATATCATAAGCAATTAACAAAAATTTAATATTTGCAACATTTTGTTCTTGTTTCAAATTATGATATACAAGAAAAACCTCCAAATATAAGAACCCTAACTCCAACCATAGTTCAGCAACCATAAAGAGGAAAAAAAAGAAGAAAAAAAAAAGCTCACATTGGAGGGAAGATGAAGACGCTGAAGTGGTTGTGCAATTGAGGAGTCGGTGACCTAGAAGAAGCAGCGGCAGAAACTGTAATCCGGCAGCAAGAATGCCCGCCAGCGGCACGGGAAGAGGCACAACACTCGCGAAAAGGGAGGCAGCGACACAACACAAGAAACAATGACAATACAAGAGAGGAAAGAGAGGGAGAGAGAGCTTGCAGGAGCTGGGAGGAGAAGGGGTCGGGAAGACTAGCAGAGGGCACACGCAGAGCCGGGAGCGGAAGAAGAGTCGGGGTGAAATAGCGAAAGACAAAAAGGCTCGTCCGGTTTTATTAACGGAGCCAGCGGTGGGCACCGCTTAATACCTTAGCTAAAATTAGCAAAATGCCAATATTACACCTATATTAAGCCACCAGCCAACACATGGCCATGCCATGTGTCCAAATCAGCCAACGCAAGCCACATAAATGATTCCACATGCCATCACCACAAGCCAAAAGCTAATAGCACCCAAATAAAATTAAATAACAAATATACACGAAACAAATAACACTCAAAAATAAAATCGTACTGCCTTTTTGTTTTCATCGAAACATTACGTCACATAAATACGACAATTTCTTAACTCGTGACACGGACTTTATATTTCTTCATGGGGGCGATATTGAATAATTTATTTTACGACATACTAAGATTTGGGTCGTTGTACCGCTAACAATTGTCTACCATATACTCTCACCTTTATTTTTCCTCCATTGTCTTGTCACATCAACTTTTTTGTCTTTTCTTTAATTTCCTCTTTTCATAACAAACAAAAGCACAACCATTTTTCCCTCTCCTAGCTGCCCCCCCCCCCCGCCCCTTTTCACACTCATCTAGCGCTAACTTTCACCCCCACCCACTCTAGTTGTCCCCTTTTCTTCTCACCACACACTAATAACACATAAAATCTCACTCAAATTTTTCTTCCATTTTTAACACCTCTTTGTTTGTTCTCACCATGGGACTCGCCACCGCCACTGATAATGCACAACTTCTTCCTCATCAAAATCCATAAAGACCCCGACAAAAGAATAAAACTTGATCATGAGGACAAGGTTAATTTTCAAGGGCGGTATAGTATTACGCGCGCACATTAACTCAAGCAGACCTCACTCATAAGAATTTATGAAGCGCACATATGGAAGTCACCGTGATTAATTCTCTTGTAATTAATTTGTATGAATTAATTGATTGATATTAATTAATATTAATCAATTAAGTAAATTATTTTGTATTGTCTTGTTTGGTTGCCATCGCTAATCTATATAAGGGGGAGGGATTTATGTGTGAAGAAATCTTGGATGTATGAAAGAAATTAGGGTTGCTCTCTAAGTTTTCTCTCTTTTCTTCCATATTTCTTCTTCGTCACCACCACTGGCCCGCTTCCCTTTCCAGATTTCTCCGGGAGAATTATCAAAATTGTAACAAGATCCCTCTAAGTGCCAACTCTCCTATAAGAGCCTAGACCTAAACAATAACCAAGATACCTTCACTCTTACACTAAGGGTTTCTTATATAGATGGAAACCTGCTACAAGAGAAAAATACATAAAATAACAAAACCATGATTAAGGGTCTGTTTGGAAAGGCTTTTTACCTCCTTTACATTTCCTGAAAAACGCCACCGTCAGATTTCTGCTGTTTGTTTTAGCAGCCTGTTTAAAAAGGAACTGCAGGAAAAGGCATTTTAGCCTCTTTTTAGAAAGTCATTCCTACCCTCCTTTTTTTACGTCGTTCCTGCCGCGCCTACCGAGCTCGCACAACAACTTTTCCCTCGCCAGTGATCTTCGTTCCAGTCATCGCTCCTATTCATTCAACCCTATTGCACCCCGCACCCCCCCCCCCGACTCTAGGTTTCTCTCCTGATAGTTCACCCAGAGTTCTCCCTCTCCTTCCCATTCTTAGGTATGATTCCGCAATTTTGTATGTCTCCTTCGTAAGGCTTTTTGCTTCGCAGATCAGAGGAAAACATCCCGATCTCCTTTGCAAGGCGTTGTTCTTCGCAGATCTGAAAAAGTTCCCTTCTCCTTCTCCTGCCCAATCTCGATTCTTCTCAGGTATGATTCCACGATCTTCTCTGACTCCTTCGCTGTAGCTTTGTTCGCAAATCTGAAAAGGCCATTTCTGTTACGCCCCCGGACGAAGCCCGACTATTTGGGCGTCAATACACGCGAAGGCGGAAGGAAACCGAAGGCGACAATGGGGCCGAACCAACCGATTCAGCCCCCACTCCCTCTATTTGAAGACCGGCGGTATGGGGGCCGAACTAGACCGGTTCAGCCCCCATATGGGGAGGGGCCGGCCGGCCCCTATCAACCCCGGGGTGGCTCTCTTGGTGGACAAGCAAGATTATTCCAAGGTATTTTCTCTTCTCTTCTACTCAACCCTAGTTCTCTAATTCTTCTCCTTTAGATCTCTCTCTCCCCCTTCCTCTTCCTAACATTTGGTATCAGAGGCTCTTTTCTCCACCATGGTGACTACTCGAACGCAAGACGAAATCAACCGCTTGGAAACCCTAGAGAAAAATCTGATGGGGTTGACGGATTCGGTGGCCGCCATCGAGGAAAACATGAAAACATTCACGCAAAGGCTATAAGAACGGACCGACGCACGAATGGAGGAGATGATGACGTTGTTGGCAAAAAAATCTGAAGGGTAAGGCCGTGTCGGAAGAGGATCCGGGCGGATCTTCCGCTCCACGAGCCGATCCGCACCGGAGCGGCGGAAACGGGGGGCAGAGAACGGCGGAAGCCTCTGCCAGGGAGCGGGATCTGGGAGCGGGACTCGCAGCAGGGGGCGGATCGAGCCAGGGCGGCGGAATCGGCACCGGCGGGTTCGGCGCAGGCGGGATCGGCGCAGGAGGGTTCGGCGCAGGCAGAATCGGTGCCGGCGGGTTCGGCACAGGCGGGTTCGGCGCAGGGGTGGATAGCGGCTTAGGCCCAGGCGGCGGGTTTGGCGCTAGAGGAGGCGGGTGGCCGATTCCCCCATATGGAGGGGGGAAGGCATGTTGCCTCACCCGGCCGGAAGGGGGCAGCCCGTGGGGTTTGGGGGAGGCATGCAGTGGGGTGGTCAAGGTGTTCCAGCGGCGGGGCCGTTTCGTCAAGGGTTTCTGGGGCATGCCTTTTGAACCCAGGGAACCAATAAGGCCGGCGGAGTATGGACAGGAGGCGGGGTGGCGTGGACAGGCCGGTTCGCGGCCGTACATGCCGCCAAAGTTGACGCGGATGAATTTTCCCAAGTTCAATGGGGGTGACGTCCTGGAGTGGCTGCAGAAGGAGGAACTGTTTTTCAGCTATCAGGAGATTTCCGAGGGGCAGTGGGTGCAGTTAGTATCATTCCACCCGGAGGATGATGCTTTCCAGTGGGTGTAGTGGTTCCTGAGGGGCAAGGACTACGTGCCCTGGACCGACTTCGTGGATGGATTCACCGCTTGTTTTGAGCCATTAGAGTACGAAGACTTTTGAGGCACTCCTACAGAAGCTGCGGAAGAATGGTACAGTGATGGAGTACCGAACAGAGTTCGAGAAGTTGGCTAACCGAGTATAGTGAGAAAAGATGACATTATTCAGTTGTTTTGTGTCGGGCCTCAAGTATGATTTGCGGGATGAGATCCAATCTTACACGCCCCGCAGCTTGAACCATGCGATCAGTTTGGCTCGAATACAGGAGGAACGCTACAATAGGCAACGCTCCCGCAGCACATCACGTACTACTACCACCACGGCGGTGGTGAGAAGGGAATCCCAGGGTCCAAGCAAGTCGGTTGTCACTCGGCTGATTTGGCCGGAACTTCAGGCATGGAAGGAAAAAGGGCTGTGTTTCAACTGTGATGAGAAGTTCGCTCCGGGGCACAAATGTCAAAAGGTCCAGGTGTTCATGCTACATGAGGAGGCCGAGGAGGAGGTGGACATGGTTCCCGAGCCGGACTTGATAGAGGAGTCGGAGGTGACAGAGTTTGGAGTATCGATACAGGCTATGGAGGGCTGCAACGCCCCCCTCACTATGCGCATGGCGGGCAAGGTCCTACGGGAACGTGTGACGATTCTGATAGATAGTGGGAGTACCCACAGCTTCGTCCATCCCGAGATGGCGCGCCGAGTGGGACACGTGATCGATCGAGGGGCTTCCTTTCAGGTGATGGTGGCCGATGGGAGCAAGCTGCAGTGTGAGGGGGTGATGAAGCAGGTGGAGCTCAACATACAAGGCTACACGGGTCATACAGATGTTTATCTTCTTCCCATCCGAGGTTCAGACATGGTGCTTGGGGTACATTGGCTGCGACAGCTATGGCGAGTCACCTTTGATTGGGACGACATGACTATAGAGTTCTTACAACATGGGAAGCAGTTTTGTATGAAGGGACTAAAATGCTCTCCGGTGAAGGAGGTCTCTGTCCTAAGCCTACAGCGTATTAGGGAAGAAGGCAACATGATGGCAGTGCTTTTGGGGGTGAAGTTGGCCGTCATCGGGCCATCCGAGGTACCCGTCTAGATGTAGTCTCTCCTAGAACAGTATGCTGACGTTTTCCAGGAACCCCGCACTCTCTCACCATCGCGCTTTCGGGATCATCAGATCGTCCTCAAGGCGGAGGTGGAGCCTACCAACATCCGGCCCTATCGATACCCGCACATGCAGAAGGATGAGATCGAGCGCAGTGTTCGCGAGATGCTAGATGCGGGGATCATCCACCCCAGTACGAGCTCATTTTCTGCCCCGATCATCTTGGTCAAGAAGAAGGATGATTCAAGGCGGTTCTGCGTAGACTACCGCGCGCTGAACAGTGTCACTGTAAAGGGCAAATTTCTCATTCCCTTGATTGAAGACTTGTTGGACGAACTGCACGGTGCACAGCGGTTCACCAAGCTGGACTTGCGGTCCGGTTACTATCCGATCCTTATGCGAGAGGGCGACATCCACAAAACAGCTTTTCGGACACACGGCGGCCACTACGAGTTCCTGGTGATGGACAACGGGCTGACCGGTGGGCCGTCCACCTTTCAGGCCAACATGAACGAGATTTTTCGTCCGCTCCTTGGCCGTTTTGTGCTGATCTTCTTCGATGACATTCTCATATACAGTCCCAGTTGGGAGGAGCACTTAGCTCATGTTGAAGAAGTCTTCTACATCCTCCGCCAGAACCAGCTTTACGCAAAACGGTCCAAGTGCTCCTTCGGTCAGGAGGAGGTGGAATACTTGGGACATTTAGTCTCAGCTCAGGGCGTCAAGGCCGACTCCCGGAAGATTGAGAGTATGCTGTCCTGGCCACGGCCCCAGACTGTACGGGCACTGTGGGGCTTCTTAGGCCTTACCGGATACTACCGTCGCTTTGTGAAGGACTACGGAAAGATCGCCCGGCCTCTTACCCAGTTGCTGCAAAAGAACGCCTTCCTATGGCAAGATGAGGCGGAGGAGACCTTCCAAGCACTCAAGAAGGCCATGACGACTACGCCGGTCTTGGCGCTTCCCGACTTCACCAAGGAGTTTGTTGTGGAGACTGATGCTTCTGGAGTGGGCCTCAGTGTTGTATTGATGCAGGAAGGGCGGCCCAAAGCCTTCTACAGCAAGACGTTGGCTCCTCGGACGCTGGGGTTGTCCACCTACGAGAAGGAAATGTTGGCAATCATTCATGCGGTGGCCCTGTGGCGGCCATATTTGTTGGGAAGACATTTCAAGATCCGGACGGACCATCAAAGTCTAAAACATTTCTTGGAACAGCGGGTCTCTTCTCCTCTCCGGTGAACAAACTTCTAGGGTATGATTATGAGATCGTCTACCAGCACGGGAAGGACAATCGGGTTGTTGATGTTTTGTCCCGCTTACCTGAGGGCGCCCTCGCTCAAATTACTACATCACTGCTTGAATTCATTGACGAGATACAGGACGAGGTACAGCGTGATTCCGAGTTGCAACCTATTGTGGAGGCTCTTCGACAGGCACGTGAGACAACTCCGGGCTACCATCTTCAGAATGACAGGTTGTTCTATCAGGGCCGCGTGATCATTCCTTCGAAGTCTGCTTGGAGGGCAGTTATGATGCATGAGTTCCACTCCTCTCCGACGGGTGGTCATGTCGGTGTTCTGCGCACTCTCCAGCGGGCACGGGCCAATGTTTTCTGGAAGGGGATACGCCGTGACATCCAGTTGTTTGTTTAGCAGTGTGACACTTGCCAGCGCCAGAAGTATGAAACCACATCCCCAGCCGGTTTGCCCACACCTTTGGAGATTCCTCATCAGATTTGGGATACTGTTTCCATGAACTTCATTGATGGGCTGCCCAGGTCTCAGGGCAAGTCATTCATCATGGTGTTGGTCGATAAGTTGTCCAAGTACGGGCATTTCATAACACTGAGCCATCCTTACACAGGCGAATATGTCGCCGCTCTTTTTGCCCGCGAGATTGTCCGGCTTCGTGGCATACCACGGGCGATCATTTCGGATTGTGACCCGACGTTCATCGACAACTTTTGGAAGGAGCTCTTTCGCTTACAAGGGACCTCTTTACGTTTCAGCACAGCTCACCACCCCCCAGACAAACGGGCAGACAGAGGTACTCAATCGAGGCGTGGAAACATACCTGCGTTGCTATGTTATGGACGAGCCGCGCACTTGGACGAGTTGGTTACATTGGGTCGAGTACTGCTACAACACGTCATACCACTCTGCTAGCAAGATGACTCCGTTCGAGGTCGTGTACGGTCGTCCTCCTCCTTCCTTGAGCAGTTATGAGGCCGGCAGTACGGCGTTGC
Source organism: Platanthera zijinensis (assembly GCA_039513925.1). Classification (NCBI taxonomy): domain Eukaryota; kingdom Viridiplantae; phylum Streptophyta; class Magnoliopsida; order Asparagales; family Orchidaceae; genus Platanthera; species Platanthera zijinensis. The sequence goes on from CM077086.1 coordinate 3,706,490, forward strand.
CCGTCGTTGACCGCGCACTTCGTGATCGTGATCGCACACTCGCCGCTTTGCGCGAGAATCTCTGGATAGCACAGGACCGCATGAAGGTGCAGGCTGACAAGCATCGGAAGGAGCGGGAGTTCCAGGTGGAAGATGAGGTCTTTCTCAAGCTTTGCCCCTACAAGCAGTTGTTCGTGGCCCAGCGGTCAAACAAGAAGTTGGCACCTCGTTACTATGGCCCCTTCCGGATTATCCGGCGAGTGGGCCCTATTGCTTACACGTTGGCGTTGCCCGAAGGATCGAGGATACATCCGACCTTTCATGTCTCTTTGTTGAAGCAGAAGATCGGCGACTTTGTTCGACCCAGTCTTCTCCTGCCCGAGGCCACAAGCACGGGCGAGCTGCGTCCGATACCTGAGGAGATTCTGATGATCAAGTGGAAGCACCGCGGCGCTGAGTACCGTCCAGAGCTACTAGTCAAGTGGAAAAATATGACCGCAGCGCACAACACATGGGTAGACTTGCTGGAGTTCCGGGAGCTTTACCCCGATAGCCACCTTGGGGACAAGCTGGTTCTTGATGGGGAAGGAAATGTTACGCCCCCGGACGGAGCCCGGCTATTTGGGCGTCAATACACGCGAAGGCGGAAGGAAACCGAAGACGACAATGGGGCTGAACCAACCACTTCAGCCCCCTCTCTCTCTATTTGAAGACTGGCGGTATGGGGGCCGAACCAGACTGGTTCAGCACCCATATGGGGAGGGGCCGGCCGGCCCCTCTCAACCCCGGGTATAAATACCCCGGGGTGGCTCTCTTGGTGGACAAGCAAGATTATTCCAAGGAATTTTCTCTTCTCTTCTACTCAACCCTAGTTCTATAATTCTTCTCCTTTAGATCTCTCTCTCCCCCTTCCTCTTCCTAACAATTTCCTTAGCAGATTTCTTTTTTGTTCTTGTGCTTTTTGTTCAATCTTGTTGCTCAGTTTTTCTATTTTGTTCAACTCCTGCTCCCCTACTGTATTTATTCTCTGTTTTTTGTTGAAATTTAGGTTTTTTTTATGAGTTTGTTCAATCTTGGATGATGTCCAGTTCCTGCCCTCCTGTTTTTGTTAGCAAATGTTTTAGAGCTGTTTTTGCTCTTCAATGCTAATGATTTGTCATATGGTTTCAAGTAATTTCTATTCTTTTTGCTGTTAAATTTTTGCTTTTTTGTTCAAGCTTGGAAAGGATTTGTCATTGGACTTGTCCTATGGATTTGCATAGGATTTGTCATATGGCTGTTTTTGTTCTTTATTCAAATTGGTATTTAATGATAGGACTTGTCATTGGACTTGTCATATGAACTTGCATAGGATTTGTCATATGGCTGTTTTTGTTCATATGGATTTGCATAGGAATTGTCATTAGGATTTCTTTAATGATACAAATATTGATGTTAGATTCATATGAATGATGTTAAAACAAAGTGAGTACTGAGGTTTCAGTGGTATCATTAAAAAATGTTAAAACAATTCACATTGCAAATTCTGTTTTGCATATTTCTGTTTTCTTATCCGGTAGCAGTTAGAAATTTCATGAATATGCTATAAAGCATCATTGTGATGAATTTATTACTTTTTTGGTTCTATTCAATCATGTATAATGGGTAAACATAGAGAAAGTGGAAATTCTACAGCGTGGGAAATAAATGATGTGATGTTTTTTTGCGACTTGTGCATAAAAGAAATTGAGTTGAGGAACATACCAACAACACATTTTAGCAAAGAGGGGTGAAATAATCTGGTGAATAAGTATCGTGAACGTACTCGAAAGTCACATGACCAAAAACAAATGAAAAATAAATTGGACCAGCTAAAAAGAAAATGGAAAATTTGGCGAGTTGAAACGGGGAGAAACTGGTTTGGGTTGGAATCCCTCACGAAAAACCATCAACGCTTCTGATGAATGGTGGGACGAAAGACTGAAAGTAATTTAATTCCTTTGACATTTTTCTCGTTATTACTTTTTGAGTTAATTATATTATCATTAATTTGATATATACTTTTAGCTGGTCCCAACAGCAAAGAAGTTTCGGTACTACGGTATAACACCAGAGTTGGAGGAAAAGGTAGACAAGATGTTTAGCCAAGTAGTTGTTACGGGAGATCTTGCATGGGCCCCAAGTTCACGAAACCTGGAGCATGAATCTGTTGATGAACGTGACATGTCCGATGATAATGACATTCGAGTTGTTGAAGATTTATCTCCTAATGCAACAGGCATGAGAGTTGATACTACCTCCACTAGACCCTCTAGCTCATTGGAAGGTAGGAAGAAGATAAAAAAAAGGGCAAGAGGAAGATTTCTGGAAGAAAGAAAGCAATGAGTTCCACCATGAAGGACATAGCAGAGACATCTCGTATAATAGGTCGTGTTATGCAGGAACCTCCAAAGATACAAATCTCATATGCATTGTTTACCATTCTAGAAGTAATCAGAGAACTTGAAAAATAACCAGAGATTATGGGAGACTTTGACTTCTATGACTACTGCACATTGTTTCTTAGAGATAAGAGCAACAGAAAAACCTTCATGAGTATTCCGGAAGAGCTCAAAGTTAGGCGGTTGAAGGCGCAATATACACAAAAGACACAGTAGGGGTCAGGTGGTTGTAGTTATCTGCATTGCATGAATGTGCTTGTAAGTTTGTTTGGGCGGTTATTTTATCATTGTGCATAACAACTTGAGACTTATGTTTTATATTTGTGGTTGTTATAATTACTATTATTGCATCGTTATTATCTTTGTTAGCCCCACCTTCAATGTTTGGGAGTTCCGGGTACTTTTTGCTTCTTGTGTTTACGTGTTTAATTTTCCTTCTTATGTTTGCATAATCTCGTATAATAGGTCGTGTTACATAATTTTCCTTCTTGCTGAAGTTCTCACTAACATAAAGAGTAGAACTGTAAAACCTGAAAGAAGAATATTGCTTGATTATTGCAGATCCTTAGACCTTTATTTACAGTAACTGGTGATTCTTCTCTTTATATCCAAATACAACCGGAATCGAGTTACTGTAAAATTATTCTATTCAATTTGACCTGTTTCTCTCCTCCTGGAACTGCTGTTTTGGTTGAAGCCGAATAGATAACAGTAATCGGAGCTGCTACTTTAGCTTCATTTTAGTGGCGTGGCATATAATTAGGCTCAATTTTATATCTATACTATACTCCAGGTAACCTCTCCATTGATTTTAAATGTTCATTTCCATTGCAGGTGTTTGGTGACGAAAAATGAGAACATTTTTTTGATATGTTTAGCCTGTCACTTCTCATCTTTTGTGTGTGCTATATTTGTTAAATAGTGTTGTGTAGTCTGGAATAAATTTTTATTTTTAGTAGCTATTTAGTTGCAAAAATACTCCCTTTTTCCGTTATGATTTTTTTTATCGGTTTGCGCAGTTATACAATGTCCTCGGATCATTCAGATAGCTCCAATGAGGAAATTCAAGAAAGAGTGACTTATTCGGTCAATCAAACTTGAAATTTTTTGGCTCACCATAACCAATCATCGACTGTTTGTATGGTGCATAGTTGGAGTTCATCATCCAGCAATAATCCATGCATGACATCACACCAATTAGGTGATAAATGGATTGGAGAATTGTTAAATGGACATCCCACTAGAATTTATGAGAACTTACGGATGTCAAAACGCATATTTCTCGATCTACTGCATGTGCTTGAAGAACGTTATGGGCTACGTGGTTCAAGGAGAACTAACTCACGAGAAGTTCTCGCACTGACATTGTATATTTTAGCACATAATGAATCAATGAGGCTAACAAAAGAAAGATTTCAACACTAAACGGAAACAATAAGTAGATATTTTTTAGCGAGAATAACTGTCTTGAAAAAATTATCATCTGATATTATAGCACCAACAGATGAACGCTTCAGTGAAATTCCACAACAAATTTTAAATGATGCTCGATACATGCCATATTTTGAGAACTGTATTTGAGCAATAGATGAGACACATATCGGTGCACGGGTTCCACCTGAACTGCAAGTTGCGTACATTAGACATCATGGTACGTGATGCAGTGGTAAGGCCGACACGGGAGACCCTCTAAATGAACACCTATATGTAAAGACGTGCAATGCAAGTGTACAAGAGGTCCGCCAAAATTACAGCAGGTAATTAATTATTATAAAAGATTTAGCAAATGCACAAACCTAGCCAAATGAGCCGCAATTAAATAAGCACGCACAGAATAAATCCCGCAAGGGGTACAACAAGTGAACTAATAGCACAATAAAATAGAAAACCACGACAATATGAGTTTGCCAAAAATAAACAACAAAAGAAAATGACTTTTACCACAATTGATACGTGCAGACGGTGGTAATACTGAGGGTGGAGGGCGTCCGTGGTTGTTGCAATGTTGGGGCCGGCTATTTGGGGTTCCACGACAGAGGGGTTAGGTGATTGAACATAGTAGAGGAGATGGGGAATGGGAATGGGGACAAAGGAGTTCACAATAGAGGGAATGCGTGTTATAGGAACTCAGTTGGGTTAAGAAGAGGGGTTTGGCTGCTTTAAATGGAATCCACGACAGAGAGGGGGAAAAACGAGGAGGAGGCGGTGAAATTGTGACTGAGAGAGGCTGGGGATGGGAAAGGGATGGGAGGAGGTTCTAGCTGGGTTGAAGTTGTCAGGGAGTGGTGAAAAACAAGAAGAGGAGGGCAGAAATAGGCCGGCGGTTGAGTCCAATGGGCTAGACGGGGAAACGATGACAGGGAAGCCGCTACAGATGAAGGGGCGGGCAGGGTGAAGGTTGATGGAGAGGAGACCGACATGGAGTGGGGCGGACGGCGGATCTGCGAGGGAAATCAGCGGAGGAAGCGAGAATGGAAGAGACGGGCTGGCGTCATGCCAAGGAAAACTCCAGGAATTGCTCCTGAGAATGACCAGTAGTTCCATCTCTAATGAAACCCACCATGCCCTTCCCCATCCGCCGCATGCTATAAATAACCCCAAAAAATAAACTGTCTGATAACTCCAACATCAAACCAGAAATTTAACCACCCCGATCGGACGGCTAGGATTGTCTGGACCGATCGGGGGCTAAATACATATCATTATAAAAAACGTAAAATATGGAACTGACTCGACTCGAGCATCCGAACGTGACAACGGACTCCGATCTTTCGTCCGGGCAGCGGATCACCGCCTCCTGCGGGAATATTCATATGTCGGACGTGGCGCGCCGTCAACTCCCCCGGGCTTCAAAGCACTCAACTCCGGTGAGTGGCGGTGGTCGTACTCGCTATATAGCCGCAGCGCAAATCTCTCAAGCTCCTCTGAAGAAATCCATGTAGCATCGTGCAGAGACCGACCGCTCCAACGGACAAGATAGCATATAGTATCTCCCTCACCCGCGGTGTAGAAGTTGTGACTGATGATCTGAAGAACGTTGTCAGTAGAAGAGGGTGACCCAAATGTATCTCCGTCTGGCAGTGATGTATCCCCGTCTGGCAGTGATTTATCTCCGTCTGCCAGCTGTGTCGGTGGAACCTTCAGTGGTGTAGAGCTAGCTGCATGGTGCGACTCTGCGGGTGGCAACAAAGAGGGATTGGTGGAGGCTATGGGAGGCGAAGGCTCGGGTAGGGGAGCTATGTGAGAAGAAGGATCAGGTAGAGGTGTGGAAAAGGGGTCCACACACACGTGCTTCTCGTAGTAAGGAGTCAAATCCTCTATGTTGAATACCTGGCTGATGCCCATACCATGAGGGATATCTATCTCATATGTGTTCGTACCAATCCGCCGTACCACTGTATAGGGGCTCATTCTACGCGCACTTAATTTTTTTTGGTCCTTGTGGGACCCTCTTAGATCGAATATGAATCAATATTTGTTCCCCACCTCAAAGATTTGCTCCAGTTTGTGCTGCTCTGCTTGATCTTTATAATAATCATTACTAACTGCAAATTTTTTTCGGACCGACTCGTGGAGTGCATGCACATGTTGTATGAAGGACTCTGTTAACTCACTTGGCCTGACTCCTATGGGAACATCCACTAAGTCAATAGGTTTCTTAGTCTTATATCCTAACATAATATGAAACAGACTCAAACCTGTGGTCTTATTGATAGAACTATTGCAAGCAAACTCAGCTATATGGAGAACAGAATCCCTGGTAGTCGGACTATCCCCAACGAGGCAACAAAGAAGCATCCCAAGACTACGGTTAACCACTTTGGTTTGTCCATCCGTCTGCGGGTGATAGGAGGAGGGGAACTTCAGGTTTGTGCCGGTCTTTTTTCAAAAGGTCTTCCAGAAATAACTCATGAAGCATGGCCGATATAGGCCGACGATGGTCTCATGGACGCTCTTCTCTAGCTACGTCATTATAGGGTCTCTCCTGATAATGATCTCGCGTACCTAGGAAAGGCTCTCGTTGGGGTTTAGGAAAATTCCTCTGAGAATTCCTAACATAGTCGTGCTCCTAAATGTAGGTCTTTCTATGTAGTGCGGTGGGTCTTCATGACGTGCACAGACAGAATGTTCATCTCGAATTGGATGTGGCATTGACGCTTGAGGGGGCACTTCTAAACTATTCACACTAACACTAAGGTGTTCTAACCCTTCTCGCACTTGGTATATACTATCAGTTAACGCTGTCATTTGATGGGCGAAATGTAGAAATCGCAGGGGCGGTTCATTCTCTTCCTTCCCCGATTTAGAATTGAACCATTTATTTAAGAAAATTCATTTTTTAACAAAATAGTTTTTTTTGTGCTTTACAAAAACTAAAAGTTGTTTATTTTTCAAAGTTCGTGCAATTATCGCTCAAACTGTTTGCATACATTTAGGGTTTCCTAGAAATAGCCAACAGTCGCGCAAACCCTACGCGTCATCCTGCATCACCATGCTCAGAGATTTGCGCCTTCGTGAGCCTTTTTTGTGCCTTTGGGGCATAAAGTCTGTGTCTGAATGCAATTGTTGTTGCAAAATTTTTCTTTTCAAAATTAAAAAAGAAATAATGTAATGAATCAATAATTTTGGTATGATTTAGTATTTGTGATGCAAATGACCACATTGATTTTATTTTTTAAGAGATATAAATGATAATAATGAATGATTAATGTGTAGAATAGATGAGCAATCTGATCAAGAAAATGAACGGATGTTTGATGTTAATTATTTAAAATAAAATGTGATTGCGCCTTACCTTTGTCCGGCGCGTGCCTGCGTCTTGCGCCTAAGAACCAAGTTCCATTTGTGCCTTGGTGCGTGCACCTTGCGCCTAAGAACCAAGTTCCCTTTGTGCCTTGGTGTGTGCGCCTTGCGTCTTTAATAACTACGGTATGAATGTATACTCGTAAAGTTTTAGTAATTATTGTCAATATCCTTGCAGAGTTCGGTTAGGTTGATTTCTAGAACCCTGAGACCAAACCGAACTGAGAACCTGCCAATTTCCATGCTCCAAATACTAATTGAACATCGAACTGACCAGCCCAGTGTAAAAGTCAGTTTAGTTTGATTGGTTCAGGGTGGTTTGGCCAGCTTGCTTTTTATGCACATCCCTATTCTCCTCAGTTTGTTTTGGCAGATCCATTCCTACATATCTTGAGACTTTCAGGGAGACCCTTGAGACCTGCGAAACCCAAATGGCTTTCCGAGATACTTTTGATGCTTTCCAAAATACCTTTGAGGTTTTCATACCGATACTGGATACATTGTCAAACACTGGTATCAAAATAAAAGATTGAAGTAAAAGGAGAGAAAAAATGTTCCTATATTTAGCAACCTTCAAGGAAGGATGGTTCACTAGATTCGTTTAAGGGCACTTATATCATGCGTCACTGGCCAGGGGACAAGGTTAGACTACAGTATTAAGTCCTCATTCTTCCTCATCCAACCTAGGCTTCCGGTTGAATTATCAAGAGGCCAAGTCATTAACAAATTATTAAACTTCAAGAAAAACATGATTTTGATTCCATGTCATTAACCTTCAATTTAAGGTAATCTGGCAAATAATAGTTGGGCCAGTAACAAATTATTAAGAATAACATGATTTGTCGTTATCTAAGTTATGTGTGGGCAGGTAGAACAGGGAGACCCCAATGATTAAAAGACTACGAGAACTCTTCTAGAACAACTAAGTCCATAGTTAGAAAGGTTCCCCAAAGATGTTGCTCGAGAATCTAGAAGAGCAAGTGCTTAGAGGTAAGATCATTTTGAACAAGCGGATGCAGTACTGGCACCAAAGATTGGGCGACAATATTTCTACAATGTAAGATGCTAGGTATTGTCATATCATGACTGCATGAAATTCATCTTAAAATAGTTTAGCAATCATGAATTTTTTCTGCATTGCGGGAGATCAACCTGATGGTCATTGCTCTGATCAGAAGAAGGTTACTATGTTATAGTCATAGACTTATTGTATTTATCATATTACTGTTTTGTAATGGTCATGGATTTATTGCTATTCTAACTAGTTTTAGTGTGCATATTCTGTGTATGGTTAGGTGTGTAATGATTACAATTTTTATCAGTAAGGATTCTCTCATAGCAATTCGAGATAATTTAGTGAGGTGGTCCCACTCGAGACCTATATATCTGGATAAATCCTGGTTGTATATAGGTATTGGTTCTGCAAGATTCTTGTGTTTAAAGGCAAGGAGGGAAGCTCATCTTCAAGTTGCTGAGGATCCACTTGTGCTGAGAAATTCATCTAGCAAATAGCGAACGGTTGTAAAGATCTCTGAGCAAGGCGCCTAGATGACTCTAGCAAGTGGGGCTTCAACCAGTAGCGACACAGTGACCGAAGAAGGGAAGCATCCTAAAGAGTAAAGAGTCTTTGGATAAGGATAGTGAGGTGTTCATACAACGAAATTACTCCACCTTGGCATACCCTTCTCCAAAGGTAGAAATAGTGGGACCTTCATTTTGAGGTGTTACTCCATAATAACTTTCTCTACTCAGATTAAAATTTCTCACTCAGCACTTTTAGGGTGTAGAAATAAGAAATATTCATAAAAAAATTTAAACAAGATTTACCCAATAACATAGCCAAATGATATGGAAATGCTTTATGTTAATCGCCACTAAGAAATCAATAGATCAAGTCATTGTAAAAAGATATCGCTAAAAAATTCCATTCCTTTCACCATATAATTATGCATACATATAAAAGGCCATTCGTTAATCACCCAGGATTAGTGGCTTTTCATTTTTCTTGGGAACAGAATCGTCAATTAAATCATTGCTAGAGGTGTCAACATCAATTAGGGCATGGGCAGTATAAAGTATTAATGCAGCATTGATTTGTTTTTGACAAGGTGGAGGAAGTTAAAGAGTCTGAATCGTTCCTTCTTCCTAGTACCTGTTTGAAACATTGATCAAGCTTGCAATCTGAGTACTGATCAAGCACAATCAGTTGCCAAGTTATGTCAAAGATTTTGTAGTGAGGGTACATGTCAAATAATTTTGGGACGCATAATCATGCTAAATTCTTTCTTGGCTAGTAATCTTGTTGCGATCTTCTCATGCAAGAATGGTAGCCGCGGTTCTATTGAGGAATTCTTCCATCCATTTTGTGTACTTAGTTGATGTGGATTATTCATTCCAAGTGTTGATTTTCCACCCATCCTTCGATTCCCACCAATTGTCATCTCATCCGCTCGCCTTCCATATATCCATGACAGAGGCTTTACCTGGCGCCTTGCCAGCCTTTCACACGTCGTCACATGCTTTTTCTGCTCCCCGCCGTTTTTGGAGACCCCCAGCCGCCTGTTAGCTCTCTCATCTCCCGACTCATCTTTTCCCACATTTCTCAAGCCCATTGTTACTCTACCCTTACATCTTGTCACTCTTCCACTTTAACCAGCCTTCCCATTGGATCTCCTTCCAAATCATTACTTACTCATCAATCTAATGGCCGGCTCTAGGACCCTCATTAAGGACCTGGATGGGTTTCCCCCATCAGTCTTCACGGCGTCTAGCCTCCGACCATGGTCCTAGCTCAACTGGCGTGTTCCTCGCTTGTCCTTGAGGATGAAATATTTTGCGGGCAAGACAATGTTTCACCTCTCAGGTAGTCTCATGTCGAGTTCTAGGCCTGTTTTGATCGCCTGTCCCACAGATCTGCAATAACCAGCCAGCCACGAGGCCCACAACGCCTCGAAGCTTCTGATGTTTCACCTGATTCGCCCACCAAAGGAGTCGACCGAGTCTCTCTAACACACCACTGGGACCCTTCCAGGCTCGAACTTGGGGACAAGGTCTCTTTTCAGGTCGGGTGTGGTGATACATATACACATTATTATGTATTCTATCATGTAGTGAAGGCTCCGTCTATATAAGAAGAATTGGGTTGTGAGTTATATCCATATTTAGAGTCTTAGAGTTTTGGGCTCTCTTGGAGAGAGGAGTGTCAAGGAGGACCCAGCCTCCGGATGCTTGGCAGGAGTTATCTCTTAATTGTATCTTTAATTTTCATGAAATTATAAGATCATGTTATTGGTTTTTGATCTTGATACGACTAAGGTGTTTCATTATTGTGATGTCATATCCATCAGGGCCATTTCGAACTATACATACTTCCAGGACATAATATTTTGAGGCAAACTCGTTGAAGGATTATGGAGTTTAATCATATTGTTGGCTAAGTTCCTACCTACTATGATCCCAATTTTCATAGACACGACTAGAAAGTTTTGAATTTAGAGAAATATTATAAAGATATATTGTGTGGAATATTTTGGGGGTAAATTGTTATTTTAATGAATACCCCAATCTTCTAATTAAAGGTTGACATTTCATGTAATTCTAAACCATATACTAAGCATTTGGGCACAAATGTAGGGGTAATCTCTGAATCACGCAAAAATTATAAATTATTTTTACATGTTTTTTTTTAGAAAAAAATGGGGAAGTCATTCTTAGCATCCCAAATTTTTTATCAATGGGAACTAAGAAAACTAAAATAGTGGTTGAAATGTACTATCCTAATAGAAAGTATACAAATATTTTTTTCCTCATATGGCACACGTTATGTCATGTATGCAGTCCTGGGTTAACAAAAAAAGATTTAACCTTTTTCCATTCTCTCTTAATAATATAAAAAAAACAGAAATCACTTCTTCCACAACAAAGTACCACCTTTCGAGTGCAAATGTAATTCTTAGCATAATAAAATAGGAATGAGATTAAACAGAATTACAATAGAATGAGAATAAAAAATCCAGGGTAAAATCTTTACTTACCTTGCTTACATTTCTTGTTCCTAATTGACTTCTCAGGTGATTTGGGACAATCGATGTTCTCCTACATAAGGCACCAAAACCATTTTAATAACAACAACAAAAAACAAGGCAAATGAAACCTCGCACATCTCACCTTATTCAGGTTCAAATTATTTGGCATCTCGGGAGTTATATAATCCGGAGTACTGCAAACAAAATATATAAATATATGTATTTCCATTTCAAAACCACAATTGAAGCTATAAGAGACTTAAAATTGTATGATTCACTGTCATGGTATTATTCTATTAACAAAAATCAATTGTTTGGTTTGGTAATAAATTCCATCAAATCTACCATTTTAGTAAAACAACACCAAATCAATTTTCATCTAAATAATATTGTTATTTAGATAGCATTGAACCAAACAACCCACAAGTATTGAAAGATTTTTTAGGAAGTGGGCACGAGAATTAGAGCGTAAAATTCTTTATAATCAACTAAGGCTCCGCTTGGCACTGAGGTGATGGTTGTGAACGCGGTGTTTATGAACGGTTGTTTGTGAACACCCAACCTCACCTAAGAAACTTCACCCTCTTTTATGTTCAAAACTAGTTTTCTTTTCTTGGTGGCAGTCATAACCATTGTCTTGCCAAACATGCATTCTATGATGGTAGCATTTTTGTCCAAACTCACCGGAGCAAAGACTCCGCACCAAACGGAGCCTAAGAGTGCATCCATTGGGTTAGTGGTCCTTCAAATGTTTTGTAGGACTAAGGCTCCGTTCGTTTTTGCTCATTTGAGTTTGTACAAAAACGCCACCATCATGAAATGTATGTTTGACATGACAACAATTATAATTGCCACCAAGAAAAGAAAACTTGTTTTGAACATAAGAGTGAATAAAGTTCCATAGGTGAGGTCGGACGTTCAAGAGAAATGGTTCATAACCACTGCGTTCACAGCGGTACGGCTGTGCCAAACAGAGCTTAAGTCCACATAACATTTGGCAGATCATTTGTGCATTTTTTCCTTCACAGTAATGAAATCCAAATCCTCTTACAACTACTTATCTGGTTCATTGATTGTATGTATTGGACTACCGGATCTATAAACCCTAATATTGTTGTCAAATCTTCAATAAACAATTAAACCAATATTTCCCAACGACTCACCAGAAGAAATCTTGGCTCAGGATGCAATCCCTGTCGGCGGCCACGTCCTCCCCGCCCTCATCAAGTAATAGGCGATCATCGAAGCCATCCGAAGCTTCCAGAAGCTTCCTCTGGAAACGAGAAGCTGGGGGAGGAACGAATAGCTGCTGAAGGGGAAAACGAGGGATCCTCTCGAGATGGCGAGAGAGGTCGCCGGCGGGAAACGATCTCTTCGTCCTCTTCGGCGCCTCCGCCGCCGTAGATCGCTGGCTGCTTCCTTTCCCGCGGGAGGCAGGCGTTTTCCTCTTCCTCATTCCTTAGCCGTCGGAAAAGCCCCCTTTTTTGTCGGGGCTTTCCCTGTCACTGAGCTCTAACTCTGAACTCTGAAGTGGTGTTAAGGAATATAAATTTTACTTAGGTGGGAAAGTTTAAATAAAAAAAAAATTATGGATGTCATTGATTTAAATATGACAATAATTATAAGCACTATTAAAATGAGTATTAGCACTAAAAAAAATTGATGTCATTTTAATATACCTATCTGCACTTATCAAAACTCATGTTTGCCGTCCCCAACGCGCCTTCTTCCTTCGCGCTTCCAAACGACAATCAACCACTTTCTTGTGAATGCCCGCAGCATAGTCAGCCAATTCTTCCTTCCCACTTTTGAATGATGACCTGCGTCAGCTTAATTGGTGATGAGGAGCAGAGAAACTTCATAATTAAGCATATTTGGGAGGGAGTAGTCTCGGTATGGGTGACCTCCTGGGAAGTCCGTGTGTTGTCCGTTTAACCTGAGAGTTTCCCTTATCAAATGGAGGTTGTGCTGCAGCCAATAACTCGTTAGCTAGCTGAAGAGGAGTTGAGGTGCTTGGGTTGCAGCACGATAATAATCTGGAATGGGCTGAAGACCCAGAAGGGCAGTGAAGGGCTAGGCCGGTCAATACATAAAAATACACTTTTTATATGACGACCTGCCTAGCCCCTCACAGCCCATCTGGGTCATCCTGCCCATTATCTGAAGCGTCGCTAAAGATCTCAAACGCTTCAATCCCACTAGAAAACCCAAGGATTGGGGAGGCATTAGTCTCTCCTTCAAACCTTCTAACGCCTATTAGCATCCTTCTGGAATAATTTGGTTGATCAAAAAATTAATTAATCTCTGCAAATAACAATTGCCTTAAATATTAACTATTCATAATCTATATTCTTGAGCTGATTTTTTTGTTTTTATTTAAAGCAAGTGCAGCAATTTAAACTTTAAGTTGACTAGGAATATTGTAACTGTGAAAAAGTTTCTCATATTCCCATTTACTTACATAAAATATTATTAATCTTTAATAAATATTTAATGAAATATATCTTTACAATGACATTATAAATTGGCAAATATAACATTATTATTTTAATCTAATGAGTGACAGGCACAGGGCTCCGCCTCTACGACCTACCGCGACAGTACCTGCAAACGACATTATTCCAGTCATGACATTGTTCCGGCGCGACAGCACACCAGCTGCTCGCAAACTCCTTAATGTTATACTACGCTCGTCGCTCATTTTTATAGTGTGCACGCGGGGTTTGCGAGTGCCGGGAAGAATGCATTTTTTATTGTAGTTGGAAGACTTTGTCTATATGAGAGCACAATTTTTTAAAATAAATGAAAAACACAAATTTAAAAAATAAGATTTTTTTTAATAAAAAGGCAAAATCGAGAAGCAAATTTTAACCAAATGATATTTTTCCTTTTAATATAATATAGATAAGGTATCACATATTATAATACATTTCAAAAAAATTAAAATACAATATTTATTCAAATATTTACGCACTTTCTTCAAATTAAAAGTAGTTATAGAAAATATTTTTATCATAACACATATACCTACTACCATGATATTTTTGAAGAAAACTTGCATTATGCTATTTATGCATATCAACAATTTTTTTAAAAACTACTATTAAATTCATATATTTTATTAAAATTAATTTCATAATGAAAATTTTTATTTAAAATTGAAAAAAAATTATTTAACTGTTTTTTACATTAATTAATTAAAACTTGAAAGTATGCTTACCTTAAACTGCCTTAAGTAATTAGTAAGTGCAGCGCGAAGTCCCCCTCTCCCAATCATATGTACATACGAAACATGCATTGAACAATCATACGATTTGCCAAGAATTTATTTAGTTGAAATAATTATTTTATATATTTGTTGTTTATATAATTATTTTCAGCTCTAATTAAAAATATTAATACCGAGAATTTATAATATATGATTAATTTTATTTTTAACAGAATATTATTATTTTTAGAAATTCGCTGAATAGTGATGTTTTTTTATTCAAAAAAATATATTTAGAACTTGTAAAACACATTAATTTGAGGGGGAAAAAAATTCAATAAAAATTGTCCATGGTGGAAAAAATATATCAAAATATCAAATATTGAAATATGTATTTAAAATTCTTTAAAATTAAATTAAACACGCTGAAATGAATATTAACGAATAAAAAATTTTCACAAAATATTTATAAGTTTCTATGATATACAAAAAATTAAAATAATAACATAAAAGTATTTTAAATAATTAAATGACAAATTTTAGAACAAAATGAGAATAACAATATTATCATTATTAATAAAGATATAATTAAACAGGGTTTAATGTTAATAAAATTAAGATTAAAACATTTTTATAAAAATTTATTTCTCCTAATTTTGAGTATTATAAAAATAATAAAAAAAATTATGTAAATACAGTATGAATTATCGCGATCAGCAAAACATACATATTAATAGTGTAAAAAAATTAAAATTATAAACAAAATTTAATTTTAAATTTTAATACAAGACACCCATCATATCTTACAAATAAAAATAAAAATAAAACTTAATAACCCATCATAATTCATGAATATAATCTTTAAAATCCTCCATTATATGGGCCTAAACATAACGATACCTAAAAGATTAGGGTGCTGATATTTGCACACCATAAATAAATATTTATAGGCTATAAATATTCGTACACACAATTAAATTTGTAACCAAAGTGGGTCTTTATACCCCAATTTTTAAAAATTTAAAGCTAACATTAAAACCCCAATTTTTGGTCGTTTTCCGAGCTCATTCAATCAACGCTTCTTTCCTTTCAAAACTCAAATTAGTACAAAAATGTATTTCAACATCAAACCCGATGTCTTTAGAGGACTCTTCATTACACAACAACAATTTTTCTGAACTCATTCCACAATCTACACAACACAAAAAAACCAAGAGACTTGTGATGAACAAAATCACTAGCATTTTTTAACGACAATCACTAACAAAATCTAATACAAAATTGAAAATATGAAAAAACGGGTGATACTACATTGAATTTGAAAGGGTAATAAAATTGAAACCTGGATGTAGTTATTGAAACCTACACCCAAATAGAATCATCTGCAGTAAAAATGAAAGTCTACAATCGTGATGAAATTGAAACCTGATGCTGGTTTATAGTGGCTGCTAGAAAGTGGAAGCCGGCAAAATGCGGGGCGGCAAAGTTTGGATCGTGACCGGCGGAATCCAGCAAGCGGTGAAGTCGGGAACGTTGATGGAGGATTGGCCACTGGATGGGAGGAATCCGGCGAAAGGCGCGGCGGCCGGAGGCAAGAACGGGCGGAGGAAAAACCAGGCGGAGGTGCGGCGAGGCTGCAGCTGTTTAGGGCTTTGGGGAGAATCGCAGACAGCTACGGCTGTTTTGGGCTTCAAGGGTACAAATAGTGTTAAAAAAGAGGAGTTCTATCTTGATGAATGGTGTAGAAATAATAATTTTAAAGTGTACAAATATCAGCACCCAAAGAATATTTTGAACTCTTAGAATAGGAATGATCTTCTCGGGATCGAAACGATCTCCTGCCCGGATGAAAATTTAAATTCATAGTCCGATTCCAAAAATTCCTCCAACAATCCAGGTAGCAGACCCTCATATCGATGCTCTCAAACACATATCAGGGTTTTGATTGGACTTTGGAAGATATAGGTTGTGTGCGGATCACAGGCGGTCTGTGGCCACAGCCAATTTGGTGGGGCCACGGCCGGACAGCGGGATTTGCCCCGCGAACAAAAAACCATGGATTTTCTGCGGAAAGGAAGCCGGTGCTACACAATTTGGGCTCCGTGGGACACCTGCAGGGCCATACATGCCCTTAAATACATATATTTTAAGTTATTGAGCCTCTTATGTCACATCTCTTTGATCAACACAATTTGTAACCTCACTTATCCCGTTACAGAAGGTATATAAGACTTTAATATTCAATTAATGTGTAAATATGATCATTAAGATAAATTATTAAGGTTTATGCACAGCAAACACATTATTTTTAACTTTGGGCTGGTTCAAAGCCGCAGATTTCCCGCGGATATCCTAAAACCCTAAAACGTGGTCGCCATCACGCGGCTGAAATCTGTGGAAAATCCACATATCTTAGAGGCCGGCGGATCCCTGCCAAACAGCATGCAATCAAGGCCGGGCAGGCGGGCAGTGTCGTCAGCGCGACCTTGAGTGTATGTTCATGACGTAACTGATTTATCAACATCTGCACTTTTCCACATAGGAACAAGAATATAAGTGCATATATTTAGCCCTTAAGAATGAGGCCTATCCTAGTAATCCTTAGACACCTTTTGATTCTTACAAATAAAAGTATGATGCATTATTATTTAGTATTCTCATAATTTATTTATATTAGTACCAAGATACACACTATTTTTTTAATGTTCTCATATTAATGTATTGTAATTTGCCTACATAGATATATGTAGTCATATATATAATTATCAAAACATTTCCCAAAACTACAAAAGTTAGCATAATTATAGGTTGCACTTTCTTACAAATAATGTTCTCATATGAACAAAATTGTACACTTTCTGGCCTTTGCTAATGCAGCCCTAGTTGCACTCGAGATTCATATGGCTTCAAAGACATAAAAACTAAGGAGACTAAGGTTCAGTCTGGCATGGAGGTGGTGGTCATGACCGTATGGTTATGAACCATAGTTCGTGGATGCCCAACCTCATCTAACGAACTTCCCCGGCTTTTATTTTCAAAACTAGATTTTTTTTCTTAGCGGCGGTCATAATCACTGTCATGTCAAACACAATCTATGATAGTGGCGTTTTTTCCCAAACTCATCGGAGCAAAAAGCTGTGTCAAATGGAACCTAAATCAATTTAATGAACACAAGTGCTGAAACAATAACAGGTGCAAATAAAATATTTGTAATCAAAAAAAAAAAAGACAAAACGATCAAGGCAGCAGCTGGAACAGCATGGGTAGTCACGGAAACTGCAGGGGAAGCAAGACAAATGAGACATGTGAAAGGGAGAAAATTTGTTGAAGAAAGAAAGTGGATTAAGTACAAGAAGAAGGAGGTCTAGAAGAGAAAGTCATATCACACAGGATCCCAAAAATCACAACCATCCATTAATAGTTTCCTTATTCACAGAAGTCAACGCTTACAGTGGCTTCACCAAGGAAATATGAGGAAGAAGAAGCGCTACATGGAGGAAGTAGCAGCATGAAGTATGAAAAGCAGCTGAATAGGATTACAACCAACAATAGAAACAGGGAAGCATTCATAGAAATGGATAATTTTGAATAGCAGAGATGGAAATGTTAAAATATGAAATTCAATCATGTTTGACAAATATCAAAGGGAATCAGTTTTCACCTGGATGGACATCCCGGGTGATGGGGTGCATCATTGATCTGCCATTCACTATAATGGCTAATGGTGAGCACTCCCCCTTCAGTCAACAATGGGCTTTGAAACGGGGATGCCCTTTATCCCCAGACATGTTTATCATCTGTTCTGAGATGTTTACTCGGAATTTGAAGGAAATGTAACCGTTGGGTCGCACTAATGTGTTCCGTTGTTACCCCTGGTCCGACCAATCTCTCACACCTCCTTTTCTCAAACAACAACCTGAACAACAACAACACTCAAGCCTTTATCCCACTATAGTGGGAGTCGACTATATGGATCCTTTGTCGCCATTGTTCCCCATCTTGTATCATAATCTCACTAATGCCTAAGTACATCATGTCTTTCCATATAGTTTCATTCCAAGTCTTTATTGGTCTACCCCTCCCTCGTTTAACATGCCTACTGAGTAGACTCTCACAACGCCTAACAGGTGCCTCCAATGGTCTCCTTTGTATGTCCAAACCATCTTAGTCGAGCTTCTCGCATCTTCTCTGCAATTGGTGCTACCTGTCTTATCCTTGATACATTCATTCCTAATTATATCTAGTCTCGTGTGTCCACACATCCACCTAAGCATTCTCATCTCCACAACTCCCATTTTTTGCTCATGTACACAATTCACTGCCCAACACTCAAAACCATAGAGCATCGCTGGTCTAATCGTAGTAAGGTAAAACTTGTCCTTATTTTAATGGTACTTTACGATCACATAAGATCCCTGACGCGCCTCTCCACTTCAACCAACACGCTTGGCTTCTGTGTCACACCTTTATTAATACCTCCGTCTGTTTGAACTATCGATCGAAGATATTTAAAACATTCACTACAGGAAATATCTAGATCACCCAACATAATAACAAAGTCATCTGTCCTTCTTGCACTGCTAAATTTAGGCTATGTTTGGGAACCCGTTTTGACGCCATTCCGTTCTAAACGAACTAGAGGAGAGGAGTTTGTGAATAACTAAAATATTGTTATTTTAAAATGGTCGGTTTAAAACCTACTTTTTCTCTGCTTTGAAGAGACCAAGAAGACCTCCATTCTCCCTTTCAAAACAGCCGTTTGAAATATTTTTTAATTTTATTTAATCAATTTAATCCCTATAAAAAATATAATTATTGTCATAGAAATAGAAAATTCACAAATATAATACTTAATTTTGTTTTTAAAAATTCAAAAAAAAAATTGACCCGAAATAAATAAAATTCATGTGAAGATAATTTTGAAAATAATTTAAACCGTCACCGAAACGAAGGTTACCCAAACAAAGCCTCAGTTTTAAAACTACAGTTTTTAAAATACAGTTTAACATCTCTCTTTTGAATATTCCCCTTTTAAAATGGCAACGGTATCCCAAACAAAGCCTTAAGCTCCATATACTCTATATTTGTCCTGCTCAACCTAAAACCCTTCTTTTCTAAAGTATCTCGCCAAGATTCAAGTTTTGCGTTTACACCCTCGTGCGTCTTATCGACCAAAATGATATAATCCGCAAACAATAAACACCAAGGTATTGCTTGTTGGATATGTCCGATGAGCTCATCTAAGAAAAGGGTAAAGAGATAAGGGCTTAAAACTGAACCTTGATGTAAGCCAACAGTGATAGGGAATTCCTGTGTTAATCCTCCAGATGTCCTCACCCTGAATTTGTATACATATCTTTGATTATGTCAACATATGATATATTTACACCATTCTTTTCTAAGACTCTCCATAAGATCTCTCTTGGAACTCTATCATAAGTCTTCTCAAGGTCAATAAACAGCATATGCAAATCTTGTTTTCTTTCTCGATAGTTGTCAATGAGTCTCCTCAAGAGATGTATAGCTTCCATGGTCGACAACACTGGCATGAATCCAAATTGATTCTTCGAGATGTTAGTCTCCCATCTTACACTTCTTTTTATTACTCGTTCGCATAGTTTCATGATATGACTCAACAATTTAAATCCCCTTGTACTTAACACAATTTTATATATCTCATTTATTCTTATATAAAGGTACCAAGATACTTTCTCTCCATTAGTTTGGCATCTTCTTTGACTTCAGTATTTTATTGAAAAAAGATGTAAGCCACAAAATTTCTCCATTCCCTAGACATTTTCATACTTCGATAGGTATATCGTCTGGCTCAACCGTCTTTCCATTTTTCATCTTCTTTAGAACATCATTTACCTCTGATACTTGAATTTTACGATAAAATGTTATGTTCATATACTACTCAAATTTACTTAAACTTTTCAAGTTCAATTCATTGTCTTTTATTTCATTATAAAGATGATAAAAGTATCTTTTTCATCACTCTTTAATATCCACATCATCTGTTAAAACTGTATTCGTTTCATCCTTTTTGCATCTTATTTGGCTTAAATCTCTTGTCTTCCTTTCTCTAGCTCGAGCAATATTATATGTCACGCTCTCCATCTTTGATATCTAGTCGGTTATAAAAAAATTTATAAGCTTGATTTCTTGCTTTACTTATGGCATGTTTAGCTTCATTTTTGACGACTTTAAACCTGATTAGGTTTTCAGCATCCCTACAAACATAGAGTGATTTATAACTGACCCTCCTTGCCCTCACTTTATCTTGCACTTCTTCTTTTCACCACCAAGATTCTTTATTGAGGGGTGCACGACCTTTTGATACTTCAAATACGTTATTTTCACTTGTCCTTAAATGTGAAAACATAATTTCTCATGAGACAGTAGGATCAAGAAAAGGGTCATCAACTAGCTGTTTCATAACTGTTGTCTTGAAAACAACCTGTTTTCCATCTTCAAGTTCCACCACTGCATTTTTGACAATATTTTTTGTTTCTCAAACGACAACCTGATTTCACTAAAATTGGCATGGTTGATGATTTGGAGATCGAGAAGATGATTTTTGATTCTGCAAAATGCTGAGACAAGTGGTCAACCTCTGTAAGTCAAACATTTGATTCTGACGCATAGTCCAAAAGACCCTTTGCTTATCAATTGAGGAGGTTCTTAGGGTGCCCCCTCGAGATTGAAGTGAAAGTACCTCAGTATTTTTCTTGCTGGAAAAAAGCTCCACAACACCGCATTTGATTTTGTGAACCAAAAGGTGGAGTGCCACATTACTTGTTGCTACCCTTGGGCCCTCTCATTTGTGAATCTTCTCCTTCTCTGGCGGCATTAAGCTAACATAAGCTCCATTCATTTTATTGTGCAAATATATGTCTTCCGACAGGTGTATTCGAAAAATTGAGAATCTCACCGAGACTTCTCTTTATTGTGGTTAATCTAATCGGAAAAAGGGGTTGGAGATTTGGGTGTCCATAATCTTTAGTTGTTCAGCAAGATACCTTCCTTGAGATATTAGTGGGGAAAACTGCACTTGGTCCAATGCTCATATATAGGGAGATTTCCATGGTCCAATGCTCATATATAGGGAGATTTACATGCGCCTTCGAGTGGTGCTCCATATGGTCTGTTAGGTGGTACGAGATGTTGCCCTACCCTATCTCTAAAGCTCTGTGCTTAGTGAAGGCGAAAATTTTGGAATCTATCACTTAAGTGTCTGAGCTCATTCGCACATATGGAGATTGAGATCGGGAGAAAATTCTGAATTGGTGTGGTGAGGAGAACGGTCTTCTCTCACTAAGTGGCACTATCATGATCGCCTCGGGTTGGAATTGGGATGATACCAGACCGGTGGTCGTTCCACCTAGTCTGATTTATGAATAGCTCTGCAAAGATCCGTCCATGTTCCGGATCGCTAAACTTGAAAGGCATATTTCCCCCAAGGGCCAAGTTTTGCTTATGGAAGCGGATTCTGGACTGCCTGTTTTGTCGGAGCTTGTTTGTGGTGCAGGGTATGTCTCTCCTAAGCATGTCCAACTTGTGCTGGAGCCATGGAGGAGACTCAGTATTTATTTATTTATTTTTATCCCTTGAGCTAAGTAATTTTAACGCAACTCACTCTCTAATTAACCATGCTCCTTGATGCAGGACTGCAGTCCCACCATCCTGCCACCCTGGCGCGAGGATTCACACCAGCCTAGGGGTCCCACCGGGAGTCCACCTGATAGGCCTTATCAGGTCCGCGGACCGTACACCTCAACCCATCCCCGGCCCCACAACAGGGCCGATAGGTTGTTGAGGTCAGGGCTCGATCCCCCAACCTCCTTGATAAACAACTCTCATGTGAGTTCTCATTACCAACTGTTCCGCGGCTCAGTTGGTGATGAGAGCGTTGATGAAGGCCTCTTATCTAGGAGGTCTGGGGATCGAGCCCCGACTCAACAACCTGTCGCATGGTGGTGACTCCATGACGGAGAGCTGGTTGGGGTGTACGGGCCGCGGCCCTGATAAAAGCCTCCTGGTGTTGACGCCTGTCCCGCATCACTCCTCCTTGAGCGGATTGGGGACACAAGATCAACGTGATCCAGTCATGTGACTGTAAGGGATGGTAGCTTCATTCAGGTAGTGATGAGATTTTGGCTCTGAGAGATTTGGAAGACTCGAAATGTTAGTTTTTGAGGGTACCTTAACTTATGAAGCACAAATACTTAAAAATGAGTGCATCAGCTCAACGTGAACCAGAAACGAGAAACGTTTGGAAATGCGTTTCCGAAATACTGGAATGCAGTTTTTAATAAAATTAAAAAAAACATCCCACTTTTTTAGATCACACAACCCATGTTTTAGGTTTATGAAAGGCTTTATTTTTCTCTGAAGCTGCAGCTGTGCTTGCCGAAACCCCCTCATGCGCCATCGACCATCTGCTCCTTCTACTGTCGTGGAATTCTGCGTCGTCGGCTAGTCGAGGAGTTCACGGTAAAAAAAAATTTTGTTTTTGCTTTCATTAGAATCTTGGTGGTGGAAAGAGAAAGTACAAGACAAGTGAGGACAAAGAGGGTCGGCTATAAATCACTCTACCCCTATGTTGTTATAGGTGCGCTTCAGGCTCCAGGCTCACCGGGCTCTGAGGTTTGCGCCTTCGTGCGCATTTTTTGCGTCTTTGGATATTAAAAGCGCGCATGAGGGCATTTTTTGTTGTAAATCTTTTTTTTTCAAAATAATAAAAAAATTAATGAAAGAACTCAATAATTTTTATATGATTTAATGTTTTTGAAACATATTCAATCTTTGAGACTTAGATATGATGCAAACAAACATATTGATTTTATTTTTTAATAGATATAAATGATAATAATGGATGATAAATGAGTATAATATATGAAGAATCTGTTCAAAAAGATGAACTGATGTTTGATGCTGATTATTTAAAATGAATATGGTTGCGCCTTGCCTTCTTCGGGCGCGCGCCTACACCTTGAGCCTCGCGCCTAGGATCCAAGACCCTTTTGCGCTTTGGTGCACTTTGCGCGTTTAATAACTAAGCTCTACCCTTTTAGAAATAATGGAAACTTAGCGAGGTATAAAGTCGCCAAAAAAAAAAGCAAAACATGCAGCAAGAAAAACAAGGAGTCCAGTTTATGAATAATTTTATAAGCGACTAGATACCAAAGATAGAAAACGTGACATATAAAATTGTTCGAGCTAGAAAAATGAAGACAAGAGATTTAAGCCAAATAGAATGCATAAAGGACGAAACAGATATAGTTTTGACTAATGATGTGGATATTAAAGAGCGATGAAAAAGATATTTTAATCAACTCTATAATGAAACAAAAGACAATGAATTTAACTTGGAAGAGTTAAGTAAATCGGATGAGTATAGAAACATAACATTTTATCGTAAAATTCAAGTATCTGAGGTAAATGATGTTCTAAAGAATATGAAAAATGAAAATGCGGCTGAGCGGACGATATACCCATCAAAGTATGAAAATATCCAGAGAATAAAGGAAATGTGGCTTACATGCATTTTTAATAAGATACTAAAGTCAAAGAGAATGTCAGACCAATTAAGAGAAAATATTTTGGTACCTTTGTATAAGAACAAAATAGATATATAAAATTGTGTTAATTACAGAGGAATTGAATTAATGAGTCACACCATGAAACTATGAGAACGAATAATAGAAAGAAGAGTAAGACGAGAAACTAACATCTTGGAGAATCAATTTGGATTCATGCCAGGGCAGTCGACCATGGAAGTTATACATCTCTTGAGGAGAATCATTGACAACTATTGAGAAAGAAAACAAGATTTGCATATGTTGTTTATCGATCTTGAGAAGGCTTATGATAGAGTTCCACGAGAGATCATATGGAGATTCTTATAAAAGAAAAGTGTAAATGTATCATACATTGACATAATCAAAGATATGTATACAAATTCAGTGACAAGGGTGGGGACGTCTGGAGGATTAACACAAGAATTCCCCTATCACTGTTGGCTTACATCAAGGTTCAGCTTTAAGCCCTTATCTCTTTATCCTTATCTTAGATGAGCTCATCGAACATATCCAACAAACAACACCTTGGTATTTATTGTTTGTGGATGATATTGTTTTGGTCGATGAGACGCGCGAGGGTATAACGCAAAACTTGAATCTTGGCAAGGCACTTTAGAAAAGAAGGGTTTTAGGTTGAGCAGGGCAAAGACGGAGTATATGGAGTTTAAATTTAGCAATGCAAGAAGGACGGATGACTTCATTATTAAGTTTGGTGACCAAGATATTTCCCCTAGTGAGTGTTTTAAATATCTTGGATCGATAGTTCAAAAGGATGGAGGTATTGATAAAGATGTGACGCAAAGAATCCAAGCGGGTTAATTGAAGAGGAGAGGCGCGTCAGAGATCATGTGTGATCGTAAAGTACAATTAAAACTTGAAGGCAATTTTTACCGTACTGCAATTAGACCATCGATGCTCTATGGTTATGAGTGTTGGGCAGTGAATTGTGTACATGAGCAAAAATGGGAGTTACGTAGATGAGAATGCTTAAGTGGATGTGTGGACACACGAGACTAGATAAAATTAGGAATGAATGTATCAGGGATAAGACAGGAGTAGAATAAATTGCAAAGAAGATGTGAGAGGCTCGACTAAGACTTCTTTTGTTTAGGCGGTGGCGGGAGCAGCCAGCGTTTGGAAAGGGGCATTGGAACTGGAAGGGGGGAGGCGGGGTTGGAAAGGGAGCTTTTGTCTGGCTTTTCCTCTGTCCGGCGGGTGCAAACGGAGCAAACGTCGTCGGCGCCCGTTTATTTGCGCGCCGTTCGACAGCGTTTGCTCCAAACGGAGGCGGTGAAACGCCGAACCAAACGGAGGCGGTGAAACGCCGAACCAAACGGAGGCGGTGAAACGCCGAACCAAACGAAGCCTAAGTTTGTTTGAACATGTACAAAGGAGACCATTGAAGGCACCTGTTAGGCGTTGTCAGAGTCTAGTCACTAGGCATGTTAAAGAGGGAGGGATAGATCAATAAAGACTTGGAATGAAACTATAAGAAAAGACATGATGTACTTAGGCATTAGTGAGATTATGACTAAAGATAGGGCAAAATGCCGACAAAGGATCCATAGCCGACCCCACTATAGTGGGATGAAGGCCCGAGTGTTGTTGTTGTTTGCTTTTAATCGGCTTCCCTGAATCAGTACATACTTGTATGGACTCAACATTTGGTAGGGGTCATGGCCAAGGTTTTACAAGCTAAAATTTTCCGAATGGGGTATGCAAATAGGTTTTCCTCTAGATTGAATGACTGCATTTTATTAATTGTTTTTTTTCTTTTTTCCTACAGTTAAAAGTGGAAAATAGTGGAACTTTCATAAAATTTAGCCAGATAGGAGAATTCTAGCTTTAGTAGGAGTAGCTACTGTTGCCCGTTGAAACTCCAAAAGCCTATAATGGCGTCGTCAAACGATATTTGAATACATGATTGCCCGGAGAAACATTAGAAATATCGTATACTTTAAAACTTAAGAAAGAAAAAGAAGAGTTCTTTTCTTGTTGTGAATTTCTAGTTTTATTTAGATAAAGAAATTAATCTCCTGATTAAGTGTATGTACATACTAAGATGGAAATATCATCAGTTCAACACGTACTAAAGTTACAAAGGCTTTGTTTTGCTTTCATCATTTTTTTCAAATGCATTTATTTTGTGCTGAGTGCTTGTATTTTCTTTCAATAATTTCATTTTCTACTTTGTTAGGTGTTCAACATTTATTTTGTTGTTGTTATTGTTTGCATAATATTATATGTTGTTTAAATTAGATCCTCTTTTGTGTAATATGGATTCAAGTTGCGGTGTGAGTCGTGTGATTGAAAATGTTAAATGCCCCTTTAGAAATATGTGACAAGAGAGAATAAAATAACTGAAGGAGATGGAAGTGGAGGTAGAAGTATTAGTTGTATATGTAAACTTTGTGATAAGCCTTACAAAAACTCATACACTCGCGTAAAGGTCATTTATTGAAGATTAAGAGTAGCGAAATTTGAGCATGTACCACGGTTACGACATCCACATATAAGGACATGCTGAAGAAAGATGAAGATGCTCAAGAGTTTGACCGACAACTTCCAAAATTGATACCGGTGGTCTCTAGTACTTCAAGTGGAGTTGAAAGTATTGAAAGTGTTGGTGATAAATGGAGAAGACATGGTCCAAGCAGAAGCAGCAAAAATCTAATTTCTAATGCATTCAATAATGAGGATAGAGTTCATTTGGATACCTTCATTGCTAAAGCATTTTATTCGGCAGGGTTGCCATTCAATCTAGCAAACAATTTGTATTGGAGAGAATCATATGCTTTTGAGCTAGTTGTAATCATGAGGGATGTGCCGCCCGGATATAATTCATTAAGTTCCACCATGTTGTTAAAGGAGAAGCTAAAAATTGAAAGAAGATTAACTCCTATACGAGATATATGGGTCGACAAGGGATTTAGCATCATGAGCGACGGATGGAGCGATCCACATAGACAATCACTCATGATTTCTATGACAATAACAGATTCAAAAGAATTGTTCATAAAGGCGGTTAATTGTGAAGGTGAAGCCAAAGACATATTTCATTGCATCTTTGATCAAAAAGTAATTATAGAAATCATACATGACAAGGTTGTTCAATTAATAACGGATAATACGGAAATTTGTAAGGGGGGTGGGCCAACTAATTGAGAGTGAGTTTTCATCAATTATTTTGAAATCATTGTGTGGTGCACACTGTCAATCTAGCTTTGAAGAACAAGTGTGACGCTAAGAATTCGGAGAATAATGTCGTTACATATGAAGGCTCTGTTTGTCCCATCTACAATGACCGGAGAAACAGTGGTGTGATGCAGTGGTGAGAGAATGATGTGAACTGAGGCGGGGCTGTAGATTTTCAACGATAATTAAATAAGATCTATTTAAACAATTTTGGCGCGGAGGGATTTTGAGAACTATTTTAAACGGATAAACGGTCGAGGCATCGCTCACGAACGTAAAGCTACCGCACAAACGTAATAACATCACGAATCAGCATTCCACATGCAAAGAATTAGGAGGCATTCACGTGGTTGGAAATAAACGATACTCAAGAGATAAGATTAAGTTGCGAAAGCTCTATTAATTACCTATTCATTTATATTTTAAGCGTAGCATTGAGTGGCAGAGTGCAAGAAGAGGCTAGAGGTATACCATCAGGGATGAGACAGACGCAACTGTGCTCGAGACTTCACAGGGAAGGGGATTGGCTCGGGACGGCCTGGAGGTTGCACTTGATGCTGGAGGCTGGCCGGAAAAGGTAGTCGTTATCTGAGAACAGCACTGGCGGCTGCGGCGAGGTCGGGAGAGATGGAGTCGGCGACAAGACAGAGGAGGAGTCGAAGCCTAGGTATGCTCAGGCGAAGTCGTCGGCGGTTGGAGAGGGCTTCCCAGAAGCTTCAATGATGGAGAAGGAGAACGGGACGGTGCGGGGGCTGCAGGAAGTTACCGCTGGGGAAGCAATGATCGCGGGGTAGTGAGGACGTCTGGAGATTGCACGTTTCGATGTGGCGGTGGCTCAGGCAGCTCCAGCGGGCAGAAAATGGGCCTGAATGATCGGAAGGGGGGGGGGGGGGGGGGGGGGGGGGTAGACGGCGCTGGAGGGGAACCAAACGAAATCCAAAGTGGATCGTTCAGTTCTATTTCCAATTGCCTCTACATACGATGAATCTTTGGTAATAGTTCACGAGCCCTAAAAAATGATCTTAGCTCACTCACCTTGGTGGGTGCTTGCCACGACATTCCTCTCTATCAATGAATGAAGAAAGGAAAGAGGGCTTTGATGCCCCCATCCAATGCCATATTCCTATAATACCTGAAAAACGGTCCGGAGGTGGCTGACGTGGTCGTTTAACGAATAGTTATAGCCCACAATTAATACTCTTTCCTTAACAATGATAGAAGACTATCCTTTGTCCACAATGGCTAGGAAATTCCCTCTTGAAACAAGAATGAAGGGCGCAACTAGAACTATAGAAGAGCAGATGCCTTCACCACCCCTACTTACTGATCTATCTATCCCTCCCTTTATGAAACCAGGAGATCTTTGAAGGATGGGTTTCGTGTATTCATTTATCGACGGCTACCATATTTTCACAGCATCCTCCATCTAGAATGATGTGAAAATATGATAGTCTCAGACCTTTCCTTTCTTTAAGAGCCCCTAGTACACCGTGTTCTCATTCGCAACCAATCATCATCGCTCAAAAGCTTATAGCCTCTGAGGCCCAATTTGATGTGTTAAGCATAGTGTTGTGGTTTAGCCAATGAGGCAGCGCAACGGCTTAACGAAATAGATAGGGGGAAGGCTGGTTTTATAAAAGGGGAATTAGGGTTTTCTATTAGGAATAATGGGCTTTGATGGTGGGACTTTTCAAGTGGGCAAAGTAAGAGGTATTTAAATAAGGCTCTCAAGGGGGATTGTATTATACAAATTTTTATAAATTAAAGATAATTAATTAACCTTGCCTTAATTAACCTACCTCCAAAACTACTGGACATATGCATTTAGGGTCTCGTTAATCGACCATCTATAAAGCACCGGTACTGGTACGAGTACCGGGTACGATACGTATCTGGTAGGGTGATACGTGAAAATAAAAAACTGATGCGAGTACGTTTGCGGATGCAGTGGTGGTGGTACTCGAAGTAGGCCTATCAGTAGACCTAGGTCCATCAGTAGACCTCTGGACAGATATCCTTTTTTGGAGGGCCTCTACTCGACGTTCTCGGCTGGAGACATCTCCCAGGTCCCGGAAATCACGAAGCTCCAACTGGTCACGTATCGCATATCGCAGCCCATTAAGATAACGGGCCACAACCATGTGGTCTTCCTCCTTCAGATCTAAGCGTGACTAGAGTACAAGAATCTCGTTCATGTATTCATCGATGGTTTGCTTATCTTGTCATAAGTTGAGATACCTATGATACAAAATCTGCATGAAATCAGCGGGAACGTACCTCTCGAGAAGAGCTTTGAGCTCAACCCAGGCGGTGATAGGTGGTTGTCCCATAGTGTACCGCATCCGCTAGACCTGCTCCTGCCATATAAGTGTGGGGACCTTCAGCTTCAATGTAGCATACTCCACCTGCTGGCGGGCAGGTGTGCGCTTCCAGCTGAGGAATCGCTCTAATCGATCGCACCAGTCTAGACACACTTCAGGCTTTAGCGTCCACTCAAAATCCCCAACATCTAACTTAATACTTGTATCTCATCGAGGTGGATTCCTATTATCTTGATTGTCTAGTTGGGGTTCTAGTGGTGGAGGTGTAGGGGGTTGTGTAGGACCCCCTAAATGATATTATGCTTCTAGGTTGTTGACCGAGGTGCGTAACCCTAACATGACTTGGTTCATATCTCTCACGGAGAGAGTGAGCGTGGTGATAGCGCCATGAGTTCTTTCATACGCTTACTCATGTCTCCTAAACTTCCCTCTATGTGTCCGGCTTTCGACTCCATAGAAAAATTTGAAAACTCTTAACTTCGAAATTTTGAAAATGACCGCCGCTCGGATATCCCATGATAAGAGTGAGATATCCTAGCAGCCACACCAAACCAATGTGAACTGAGGGGGGGCTGTAGATTTTTAACGATAATTAAATGCAATCTATTTAAACAATTTTGACGCGGAGGGATTTCGCGGGCTATTTTAAACGGATAAACGATTGAGGCATCGCTCGCGAACGTAAAGCTACCACACAAACGTAATAATGCCACGAATCAACATTCCACATGCGAAGAATTAGGTGGTGGCATTCACGTGGTTGGAAATAAACGATAATCCGGAGATAAGATCAAGTTGAGCAAGCTCTATTAATTACCTACTCATATTTTAAGCATAACATTGACTGGTAGAGTTCAAGAAGAGGCCAGAGGTATACCAGCAGGGATGAGATAGCCGCAACTGTGCTCGGGACTTCACAGGGAAGGGGATTGGTTCGGGACGACCTGGAGGTTGCACTTGATGTTGGAGGCTGGCCGGAAAAGGGTCGGTGTTATCTGAGAACGACACTGGCGGCTGCGGCGAGGTCGGGAGAGATGGAGTCGGCGATGGGACGGAGGAGTCACCGGAGCCTAGGTATGCTCAGGCGAAATCGTCGGCGGCTGGAGAGGGCTTCCCAGGAGCTTCAACGATGGAGAAGGAGAACGGGACGGTATGGGGGCTGCAAGAAGTTACCATTGGGGAAGCAATGATCACGGGGTAGTGCAGGCGCCTGGAGATTGCACGTCTGGATATGGCGGTGGCTCAGGCAGCTCCGGCAAGCAGGAAATGGGTCTGAAGGATCAGAACAGGGGGGGTTGGATAGACGGTGTTGGAGGGGAACCGAACGAAATCCAAAGTGTATCGTTCGGTTCTATTTCCAGCCGCCTCTACATGAAGGGGGGAGGTTGATTTTATAAGGGGGGATTAAGGTTTTCTTTTAGGAATAATGGGCTTTGATGGCGGGCCTTTTCAAGTGGGTAAAGAAGAGGTATTTAAATAGAGCTCTCAAGGGGGATTGTACTTTACAGAATTTTATAAATTAAAGATAATTAATTGAGCTTTTCCCTAATTAACCTACCTCCAAAACTACCGGACCTATGCATTTAGGGCATCGTTGGCCGGCAACACCAACGAGCCAAACAAAATTTGTCCGATACAAAATAACACTCAAATGCTTATAACATGCGCAATACAACTCAACACCATGCAACGAAGCAAAAAGGCGCGAAAACACGCGCTACAAAAATAACAGACGTGCAATAATAAAAATAAAAGACACGTCGCGGGTTGCATTAGAGAATCAGCTATTTTGTAGAGTGGTGAGAAAAACAGTGAAACTGTTTGAAAGATATGCTTTTTCAGTGTTATAGTTAAATGTAATTGAAATGCATGCAGTAAGTATGAATTATTTCAACCCTCCTTGCTGAAATGAGTGGTTGATTGATTTCCAGTTCGATTTTTTGAATACATATATCAAAGAAAATATGAACTTGGAATTTCTCCCATGTAGTTGAATTTTCAATTATTTTTTGTTTACCCATCTAACACAACAATGAAAATATTTGTTTGTCAAACAAATATCTTTCTGCCACAAGTAGATTTCTTTTTTGCTAACATTGATAGTAAACATAATAATAACAAAGCAATAACAAAGCAACAACAAAGCAACAACAAAGCAACAACAAAGCAACAACAAAGCAACAACAAAGCAACAACAAAGCAACAACAAAGCAACAACAAAGCAACAACAAAGCAACAACAAAGCAACAACAAAGCAACAACAAAGCAACAACAAAGCAACAACAAAGCAACAACAAAGCAACAACAAAGCAACAACAAAGCAACAACAAAGCAACAACAAAGCAACAACAAAGCAACAACAAAGCAACAACAAAGCAACAACAAAGCAACAACAAAGCGGATGAAGTAACCAGGGATTCTAAAATTTTTATTTCAACAATCTTGTTACCAATTTGTAATTCATTATTGCAAGTACACTCGAGGAAATAAACCAGCTAAGTGTAAAACTGAAAGACAATACGTCAATGCAAGACCTAGCACTCCAAATTATGAATACCTATGATCGATCTGAAACTGGTGATCGACCTGGACGCCTGGACGCAAGGCCTGGTAGCCGATGAAAGAGGCGAAACCCTAGCAGATTGCGTGAAATCTTCTTTGGCGGAGTAGTTGACGAACACCTGGTAGACGGTGACGAGAAACACTGGTAGTGGAAGTGGAAGGAGGCAAAACCGTAGCAGATCGCGCGAAGAGGTGAGGCAATAAAGATTTCTCGCGAACTGTGCGAAAAGGGATAGAAATTCAAAAAATTGTGGTCAGCGGTAGGAATAGCATGCGTCATAGTTGTTGTTTGGTGCGGCTATTCAAATAGCAGTTGTGTGTAACTGTTACGAACTAGATGAGATTTGAGGGAGAAGGGGAGATTCCTAGGGTTAGAGAGGAGGCTAGAAGAATATCTTTTGATAATACTTGCATAATCCCCTCCAATAGAGGATCCAGGTACATTTATACTCGGGCCAAGGCCGACCGGCCAAGGGGGCCGGCCGGCCCCAATTAGGGCAGAACCGGGTGGGTTCAGCCCCAGAGGGCCGCCTTTTTGAAAGTGGGGGCTGAAGCAGTTGGTTCAGCCCCATTGTCGCCTTCGGATCCGTCCGAGGGCGTAACATTCCCCGCCCCATCAAGACCCAGCTTGTCCTCAAGGTGGGAATCTGGTGGCTCCGTCCGTCCCCTCAGGCCTACCCAAGCCACGTCACGTCCTTGTCCCCGCATCCTCTCCAAACAGCAAAGAGAGCCCCCTGTCACTGGTGAGATTCTGATTCCCTGCAGGCAGTACTCTCCCCCATCCTTAGCAAACTCCATAATATACTTCTCCCAATCCAGAGTCACCCTACCCAGCTGTCGCAACCACTGGGCCCCCAGAATCATATTTGGCCCCTGAATGGGCAATAAGTAGACATCCATGTTGTCGGTGTATCCCTGCACACTGATTTCCACGTCCGGAAGCACTCCTTCGCACTGTAGCTCATGTCCACCTGCCACCACAACCTGGGAAGCGGCATCATTGAAGATCTCCAGCCCAAGCTTTTGTGCCACCGTCGGGCTAATGAAGTTATGTGTACTCCCACTGTCAAGCAGAATGGTCACCTGTTGTTGGCCAATCCACCCCGCAATACTCATAGTGGGCGGAGCGGAGTCTCCCGCCATGGCCTGGGGTAAATTTCTCATCGCAGTTGAAGCACAATCCCTGTTTCTTTCTAGCCTGTAGCTCTTTCCAAGTCAATTTCTTCATCGTCGCCCGTTCTGTAGCTGCTTGACCTTTTTTTGTGTCGGGAAGATGTGTAACATTTCTCGGAGTGTCCCCCCTGGACTTCTGTCGATTGATACGCTCTTCTTGAATCCGGGCCAAGCTGATAGCGTGTGTCAAACTGCGCGGCATATAGGCAAGCACCTCATTCTGATGTCCTCCTTCAAGCCGGAAATAAAACAACTTGTTAATGTCCTCTCGCCCCACTGCACCCGGTTGACCAACCGTTCAAACTCGGTTCGGTACTCCATCACCGTCCCTTTCTGACGCAATTTCTGAAGAAGAGCCTCGAAGTCTTCATACTCAAGCGGACCAAAGCAGCCAAAATTTGGTCTCAACGAGACTTCGGACCCTGGGGGGTAGCTCACACCTAGTTCTCCTAAACTTAGACTCTTGACCAGCTGCTAGGAACTAATGAACCGACCCTGGGCTACAGCACGGAAGTCCCTCCACTAACCTGAAAGATCTCTGAGCGCTTCCCCTCCTTAGCCAGTGTTGAGCTAAGGATACCTCAGAAAGCGCTAAAAGACTTGAGAGAGTGAAAAAGCTTGTCATCTGAGGTATCTTGTGGGTCTATTTATAGATTCCTACAATTTGGTATGCCAACTGCGTAGCTCCGCTGTTCCAAAAAGACTATATGCAACCCAGCTAGGTCTGCCAACAGCGTAACGCCGCTGTTATGAAAGAGCTAAACGCAGACCTCTAAGGGCATCCAGGTAATCTTACCTCTGGACCATACTGGACGGGAGGCTTTTCGCACACCTAGGCAGAAGCCCTTCCTCCTGCCCTGGTGAAAGGCTTCTCAATTGCCTAGCCGAATGCAGGCCTGCCCGCCTACTCGTCTGCTTTACTTATCTGACTGGACCATCCTAAGCCCAAGGAAATCTGTCCAAGTGTCGATGCGTCGAGTAAAGAATGATCACTCGACGCCTTAAGCCAAAAAGAGTTGAGAGCACCGAGTGAAGGATGATCACTCGACGCCTTAAGCCAGGAGAGCGCTGAGAGCGTCGAGTGAAGGATGATCACTCGACGCCTTAAGCCAGGAGAGCGCTGAGAGCGTCAAGTGAAGGATGATCACTCGACGCCTTAAACAAGGAGAGCGCTGAGAGCGTCGAGTGAAGGATGATCACTCGATGCCTTAAGCCAGGAGAGTTCCACCAGCTCCAAGGGATTTTCGGCTACCCAGGCGGAAGCCTTTCCGCCTGCAATGGCGAAAGGCTTTTGCACTACCTGCCCTAGGGAAAGGACTCACTCGGCGAATACGGGGTTGTACATCAGTCTAGATAGGCAAGCACGTGATCGATTAAACATGGATCATTGTGGGTTCGTCCGCTTGGCGAGAAGAACACATTTTTGGTGCTTGTAAGTTAACTACTGGCTTCGATCGCAATGTGGGAGGGCCTTCGCCAGGCTATTATTATTCTAGAGTTTCACCTGCTGGTGATACAGGATGACTCAATGAAGATTATTCAATGGATTAATAGCTCTTCGGCCTGCAAGGACAGCAAAATGGGCACGTTTTGGACATTATGGATCAGGTCGCTAGCTTTTGAGATTATAAGATTGGACATGATATCGAGGGTTGTAAACAATGTGGTGGATTGCTATGAAAATCTATCTATTGCTAGGGGGTAACCAAAAAGAGGGGGAAAAATGGAGTCTTCTCATGAAAAAATGCATTGAGAAAGGGTAGATAATAGAACCTTTCAATGAGATCGTGTTTATTTAATCTCTCAAAATGGAATCAATTCCAAACATATATATCATGTTTCCTTGCTTGGGTACAACTATCTCGATTTCATCTTTCTAAATACTCTTTCAGACCCATTGTGGATGTTAAGTAGTAGTCAAAAATGTATCAATTTTACATGATATGATGCATGGATTAAATATATCACAAACTCACAATCAATTCTTCAGAAAATTCTTCCACAATGGACACTAATAAGTGAGATTTCGAGTTAATGTTCACAGGATCTTCTTCTGTTCGAAGAAATGATTCATCGAAAGAATGAGTCAATCATTCCATTGATATGGACACATCCAAGATCAACAAATGCTCAAGAGTTTTGTTATTAAATCTTTTTCCTTCTTGTTGTTGGATATATCATCTGGATATGTCTTCTCTTTGTTTCCCGAGCCTCTAGTGAGTTATAGACATAGTTACAAAAGATCAAAACTTTTATGATTCCATCAAACATAACAGAATTTTGAAACCATCTGGATAGATATCCTACATCTAAACTGAATTCTTTTTGGTTAAAGAATGTATTTCTATTTGTTTTGGAACAATTAGGAAATTCACGGGAAGAAATGTGGGGATCTGCTTCTGGTGGCGACATGATAGAAAATCAGCTTTGCTCTGAAATACAACATTGAATAGCTCTGAAAACAACTGGGCGGCAAAGAAGGTCGGAAACCTTGGAGAAGAAACAAACTTTGATGGCTTTCTAGAAGATGCAGACAGGGAACTAGGGAAGATGTAGGCATGAATCTATCAAGGTGACACAGAGGCGGCAAGACGGATGGAAGGAACTTCATTCACATGGAAGATTACAATCCAAAACCGTGAAGCCGGCAAGTGTAATAGGTATGATGGAAAGAAGATGAACGTAGAAGTGGATATGTGGCATGCAAACAGTTGGAAGATGAAATCCAGAACCAAGGATGTCGGTCTTGAAGGAGGTTTTAATTAATTATGAAAGGGGCAAGATCTATAGCCAAGCTGGAAAGTTTTGCAAGGCAAGCAAAAGTTAAGAACAAATTAAATACAGGTGGTAGGAGCTGACATGATGTAGACTTTGATAAGGCCGGTTGACACAAAATTAATTAAGTGTTGACCAGATTAACACAATAATCAAGCCTCTTCTAATCTAAACATAGCCATGATCATAAATAAATCACATCATAGAAATGCATCATTCCATCTTCATATATAAAATATGAAACAATCAAAAATTGAAGATAAAAAATAGATGAACAAAGACTAAAAGAGTAAAAAAAGCATACCCTGACAATGTCACGTATTATCGAAGCTCTATGATGTAGGGTAGGATGTGTACCGTGCAATCTAGGCTAACTCGAGTGAGTGAACACGTGAGTGCTATATGTAAATGCACAAAATCCGCTCGGCAATTATTTCAAATAAGATTCACAAGCATGCATAATTAATATAGGCAAAAACAATTTCTATTAGGGCGGTCAAGCAAGGCTTTCCTCCAACGGAGGGCCAAATTAAGCACGTCATAAATGGCTCCTTCCTGCAATCAAAATTCTTTACGGGGCAAAATTCCACAAATAAATATTTAAGCAAGTATGAGGAGTCCAAGCAACATCCAAGCGCTGAAAACTAAAAGTCCATACAACAAACAACTCACAAACAAAGGAATGTCCGAGGCGGGAGAGATCCGGCGGTTTTGAAGGTAGATCCGGGTGAGCGTGTCGGAACGGTGGATGTCCGTGGTAGAGAAGGGTTGTGGTGGGCTGAAAGTGGATAGATCCGGTAATTTGATGACGGATTCGGGCTACGAGGAGGAAATATGTAAGTGGGGGGTAGATCGGTGGAGGGTAGCGCT
Source organism: Platanthera zijinensis (assembly GCA_039513925.1). Lineage (NCBI taxonomy): Eukaryota > Viridiplantae > Streptophyta > Magnoliopsida > Asparagales > Orchidaceae > Platanthera > Platanthera zijinensis. The sequence continues at coordinate 3,743,405 of CM077086.1, forward strand.
AGATCAAAGTAGATCTAGGGTTTTCAGAGCGGTGGGAAGTGGATCCACGAAGGAGAGAAGAAGTGAGGGGGCGGGTGAACAGTAACTGCGGATGAACAGTACGGATGAACAGTGTCGTCGGATGAGCAGTGTCGTGTGAGCAATAATTTCAGGATTTCTGGACAGCGGTAAGGGTTGGGATTTGGAGGCTGTAGGGGTTGCGGATAAGGGTTTAGGAGGGGGAAAAAGAAGGTTATGGATGAGTAGTACCTTGGGGAGGAAGTTCCACCGCTAGGAGTCGACACCTAGGGCTCCACGGCGTCGGCACCGTGGCTTGATCGCGGAGTTCCGGGAATAACTTTCTCCAAACCAGCAATGTCTCTCCAAGCCTCTAACACTCCTATTTATAATATTCTAAACATTAGGTCAACCCGGGATCGACGACTATGAATGGCCGAAGCGATCACGTGCCAAATAAAAGAAAAAAGAACTGAAAATAACAAAGTTATATATTAAAAAGATTCGTGGCGCGCATCCGGACGCATCCGCGAGATCGGATCGTCCCTCCGATCAAGTCTTCCGACGAGAATAGACGAAAGTGGGCCCCGCCTTGTCATGGGCCACCGATGATCCTCCATCAACTCCCGCCGACTGAAAAGAATTCATCTCCGATGAATGGAGATGATCATACTGTCGTCAAAGCTCAGGGGCGAGTCAATCCAGCTCAGTAGGCAGAATCCACGTATCATCAGAGGTGGAGCGGCCTCTCCAACGAACCAGGTAGCAGCACGAGAATCCAGTGGTAGTAGGGACGTACTCATGGGCGACGATATCTGTAATATTCGCAGTATACTGCTCTCGTGAGGTGGATCCCGGAGCGATCAGGGGTGCAGGCGGTGTCACCATAGGTGAAGGACTCCCAAGGGTGCGTACAGCAGGGGGCAGGACAAGTGGCAGAGGTGAGCGGGAGGAAGCTGTGGTTGGTGATGAAGTGGAGTGGTGGTGATCATCCCGGCTCGGATCCGAATATTCGCGAGGTTCGTAATACGGAGTCAAGTCCTCAACGTTGAACACCGGATGGATGTCCATACTCGCGGGAATATTCAGCTCGTAGGCATTTGTCCCGATCCGCATAATGATCGAGTAGGGACCCATTCGTTTAGCGCTTAATTTTTTGGCAGGCCCCGGTGGGAGCCTCTCCGCCCGGATTCGGACCATTACCTGCTCGCCTTCGTTGAAAACTTGTTCTCGCCTGTTTAAATCTGCACGGGTCTTATAGTTTTCATTACTTGAAATAATTTGCCGACGGACTGACTCATGTAAATCATGCAAATGACGTGTAAATGACTCGACGGACTCACTTGGACTGGACTCTAATGGACAAGGAATGAGGTCGATGGGCTTCTTGGGTTCATACCCTAATACTATGTGAAATGGGCTCAACCCGGTGAACCTATTGACCGAACTATTGTAGGCGAATTCCGCGACGGGAAGGACGGAGTCCCAACTCGCCGCATGCTCGCCAACAAGACATCTAAGCAAATTCCCTAGACTACGGTTCACAACCTCATTCGGTCTGGGGGTGATATGCAGATGAAAATTTCAGGGTAGTGCCCGTCTTGTACCATAAGGTTTTCCAAAAGTAACTCACGAATCTAACATCCCTATCGGAGACTATGGACTTCGGTAGGCAATGCAACCTAAAGACGACCCGAATGAAAATGGCAGCAACACGTGATGCGTCCGCAGTCCTAGAGCAGGCTATGAAGTGTGCCATCTTGGAAAAACGATCAACGACGACAAAGATGGAGTCGTGCTTCCGAACCGTGCGCGGCAGTCCAAGTACAAAGTCCATACTAATATCCTCCCAGGGCCTAAGTGGGACTGGTAAGGGTGTATATAATCCTGTGTTTGGTTTAGTTCCCTTCGCAGTCTGACATGTACGACAATGTCGGACAACTCTGGCCACATCCCTCTTCAGGCCTGGCCAATAAAATCTATCCTCGACGATAGCTATGGACTTATCTCTGCCAAAATGCCCGGCGGCTCCGCCCGCATGAAGCTCCCAAATGAGATAGTCACGGTATGATGTGTTGGGGATGCACATGTGGGAGCCCCGATAAAGGTAACCTTCCCAAATCTGAAAGTCGTCGACAGGCTCGGGTGGGTCTCGGGATAAAGCTGTGTATATCTCGCCGAAGTCCGGACAACCTGGGTATTCAGCAATAATTTGCTCAAGTCCGTCCACGTGGGCTCTCAGGGTCTGTAGAAGGGTGACCCGCCGACTCAACGCATCAGCGGGTTTGTTCTCAACACCAGCGCGATGTTTGAGAACATAGTGGAAATCCTGGAGGTACTCAACCCACTTCGCATGCCTATGCCCCAACTTCTTCTGGGAATCTAAGTACCTAAGCGTCTGGTGGTCCGAATAGAGAACGAACTCCCGGGGAAGGAGGTAGTGTCTCCAGTATCGTAATGACTGAACGATCGCGTAAAACTCTCTATCATAGTTGGAGTATTTTTGCTTGGCTTCATTTAACTTCTCGCTGAAATAGGAGACCGGGTGTCCCTCCTGGCTCAGTACACCACCGATCCCTACTCCTGAGGCATCACACGCAACCTCAAAAGCCTTGCCAAAATCAGGGAGTCGTAAGTCTGGTGTCGTAGTCAACTTCTCCTTAATCTCCTCAAACGCTCGAGTGGTCGCGGGGGTCCATTGAAACTCGCCCTTCTTCAAACAGCTAGTGAACGGGGCCATAATCGAGCTAAATCCTCGAACGAACCGTCTATAGAAAGTAGCTAGACCATGGAAGCTGCGGGCCTCGTGAATGGTCGTAGGAAGGGGCCACTCGCGGATGGACTTAACCTTCTCAGGGTCGACTGACACTCCTATGGATGATACGATAAATCCCAAGAACTGAACCGACTCGGCGTAGAACGAAAACTTCTTTAGATTCACGAATAGCTTCTCACTACGAAGGGTCTCGAAAAGAAGTCTCAAGTGCGCTAGGTGGTCGCCATGAGTCTGACTATAAATCAGAATGTCATCAAAATACACAACTAGGAACTTGCCCATATAGGGCCGTAATATTTGTGTCATGATCCTCATGAACGTGCTCAGGGCGTTGGACAGCCCAAACGGCATGACCAGCTACTCATACATGCCATCTTTAGTTTTAAAGGCCGTTTTCCATTCATCACCCTCTCGTACCCGAATCTGGTGGTACCCACTCCGTAGATCGATCTTGGAAAAGAGTTGGGCACTTGACATGGTATCTAATAAGTCGTCAAGGCGAGGAATGGGGAACCTGTACTTCACCGTAATCTTATTAATGGCACGGCTATCGATGCACATGCGCCAGCTACCATCCTTCTTAGGGGTAAGAAGGGAGGGAACGGCACAGGGACTCAGGCTCTCCCGAATGAATTGCTTCCGGAGAAGCTCGTCAACCTGTCGCTTGAGCTCGGCGTGCTCATCTGGATACATACGATAGTGCGGTAGGTTTGGGAGAGAAGCTCCTGGGACTAGATCAATAGCGTGTTGGATATCTCGCAACGGTGGAAGCTCATCAGGTAACTCCTCTGGCATGATGTCAACAAACTCCTCAAGTAGGGTCTGAATCTCCGGGGGGAGATCCGGAGTCACCGTCGGGCTCTCAGAAGCCATAGTGGCGGCAACGATGTAAAATACGTCGGCATCCCTGCTCTCCCGCAAGAACTCACTACACCGCAGGAGATGTAACGGTCGCGACGATATGGTGCTCGTGGAGGGCTCAATCGGACCCTTGGATTTCTCCTTGGGTCGGGTGGGTGACAACGTGATCTTCTTGCCTTTATCATAAAACGTGTATGTGTTCGACCGGCCGTAGCACGTGGCATCGCGGTCGTACAGCCAAGGTCGACCCAATAACACGTGGGCAACATCCATAGGAATTACGTCACACCACAAATGATCCTCGAATGTAGCAAGCTGAATGGGAACGAGGCACCGCTGTGTCACCTGGATGGCGGTCTTGTCCACCCAAATGACCCGATAAGGGTGAGGGTGGGGCTCCGCTTTCACTTGCATACGCTCTAAACCTCTTTGGGCCACAATATTGACACAACTCCCACTATCAATGGCTAGCTTGCAGGGTCCGCCTGCGCTAGGAAAATACGTGTAGAAGATAGTGGTGCGGGGCCAATCCTCGTCCGCACGGGGAGTATATAGGAGACGTCGCACAACTCCCATCTCTAGGGATCTCTCAGCCTCGCTCTCCCATCCCTCCTCAATCGTAGCCTCGACCTCCTCAGTAACATCCTCGGCTCCCTCTAGGCCAGGCTCTTCCTCTCCCTCAACTAGCAGGCTTCGTGTGGGGCAATGCGCCGCCACATGTCCTCTGCCAGAGCATCTAAAACACTGGATACCCTCAGGTCTCTGACCCTCGGTGGCGATGGCCTTACCCTTCATGTCAGTGGTGACCCGTGGGGGCGGGGTAGCCGTGGTAGTCTGGAAAGGGGTGGGCTTCTTGAATGTTGAAGAATCAGTGTGCGAGGGGAACTGCTTCGTACCCGAAGTACGCAGATACTGCTCGTACTCTAAGGCGAGCTGGAATATCTGGTCAACAGTCTCGAGGCGATGGGGAATCAACTCTCTCCGGAGCTCCGAACGAAGGTCAGCCTTAAATCGAGACGCGGTGGCAATGGGATCCTCCGAAATATCGCTCCTAACGACCAACTCATCGAATCGAGTCATGTACTCGGCTACTGAGAGCGTCCCCTGACGTAGGCTCTGTAGCTGATCAAGCAACAGATCACGGTAAGAGGCGGGGAGATATTTATCCTTCAGTCTCTCCTTCATCTCATCCCAACGAGTGATGGGATAATAGCCTTCTATCTCTACGCTAATCCAAAATACTTTGGCTTGTCCAGTCAACTTCATCTTCGCGAAACGGACGCAACTTTCGTCTCTCATATCGTACCAGTCAAAATAGTGATCCATGTCTAGGATCCAATCACTAAAGGCCTTCGGATCCAAGCGGCCGTCGAACGATGGGGCGTCGAGGAGAATCCGACGAGTGATGTCGAAGGCATGGCCACCTCTCCACGGGTCGGGATAGTCCCCTGGATAGTCATTGTATTCGTAGTCAAACCTTCGTCGGTTTGGTGGGTAATACTCATCCCGATACTAGTCGCGGCGACCAGGTAGAGGCACCCGGTCCCTGAGGTCAGGCGGCGGCTGACGGGGAATACGATAATCCTCACGCGGGGGTGGGTGTCTATCACGTGCTGGCTCAAGGTCTCGCCTTGCCAGCGAGACTGGGGCCTGGTAGGGAATGTCACGGCGACGGCGTTCCACTGGTGGTTGGCCCACTCTCGAGCGCCGATCGGGACGTGGAGAAACATCAAGGTCATCCTCCAAAGGATCGTCGCGATGTGTAGGCGTGTCCCTGACATTCTCTAGGTGGTCCAATCGTAGGTTTACCTCGGCAAGGTCTTGTCGCACGTCATTAAACTGGGCGCCTAGGGTGTCAAAACGATCTAGGATGAGGCGCTGGAACTTAGCAAACGCGGTGGCCGAATTCGAGCTTCCCGCTCGGTCGTCTGTTACTTGAGGTTTTGTCATGCTAGTCCTAAATGTCCTACCACTACGGAGCATGCAAATGGCCTAACCTTGCCTCTGATACCAATTTGATGTAGGGTAGGATGTGTACAGTGCAATCTAGGCTAACTCGAGTGAGTGAACACGTGAGTGCTATATGTAAATGCACAAAATCCGCTCGGCAATTATTTCAAATAAGATTCACAAGCATGGATACTTAATATAGGAAAAATAAATTTCTATTAGGGCGGTCAAGCAAGGCTTTCCTCCAACGGAGGGCCAAATTAAACACGTCACGAATGGCTCCTTCCTGCAATCAAAATTCTTTACGGGGCAAAATTCCACAAATAAATATTTAAGCAAGTATGAGGAGTCCAAGCAACAACCAAGCGCTGAAAACTAAAAGTCCATACAACAAACAACTCACAAACAAAGGAATGTCTGAGGCGGGAGAGATCCGGCAGTTTTGAAGGTAGATCCGGGTGAGCGTGTCGGAACGGTGGATGTCTGTGGTGGAGAAGGGTTGCGGTGGGCTGAAAGTGGATAGATCCGGTAATTTGATGACGGATCCGGGCTACGGGGAGGAAATATGTAAGTGGGGGGTAGATCGGTGGAGGGTAGCGCTAGATCAAAGTAGATCTAGGGTTTTCGGAGCGGTGGGAAGTGGATCTACGAAGGGGAGAAGAAGTGAGGGGGCGGGTGAACAGTAACGGCGGATGAACAGCGTCGGCGGATGAACGGCGTCGGCGGATGACCAGTGCGTGTGAACAGTAATTTCAGAATTTCTGGACGGCAGTAAGGGTTGGGATTTGGGGGTTGTAGGGGTTGCGAATGAGGGTTTCGGAGGGGGAAAAAGAAGGTTATGGATGGGTAGTACCTTGGGGAGGAAGTTCCACTGCTAGGAGTCGACACCTAGGACTCCACGACGTCGGCACCGTGGCTTGATCGCGGAGTTTCAGGAATAACTTTCTCCAAAACCAGCAATGCCTCTCCAAGCCTCTAACACTCCTATTTATAATATTCTAAATATTAGGGCAACCCGGGATCGACGGCTATGATTGGTCAAAGCGATCACGTGCCAAATAAAAGAAAAAAGAACTGAAAATAACAAAGTTATATATTAAAAAGATTCGTGGCGCGCATCCGCGGAATCGAATCGTCCCTCCGATCAAGTCTTCGGGCGAGAATAGACGAAAGTGGGCCCCGCCTTGTCATGGGCCACCGATGGTCCTCCATTACTCTTCCTTTCACATTAACGGAAGATAAGATGTGAACGGACTCATGGCATTCTAAACCAAAACTCACATAATATTTTCATTGATTAACACAATAATCAAGCCTCTTCAAATCTAAACATAGCCACGATCATAAATAAATCACATCATAGAAATACATCATTCCATCTTCATATTTAAAATATGAAACAATCAAAAATTGAAGCAAAAAAATAAATGAACAAAGACTATAAGAGTAAAAAAAGCATACCCTGACAATGTCACGTATTATCGAAGCTCTTCCTTTCACATTAACGGAAGATAAGATGTGAAAGGACCCAGCCCTTGGGATCTTCTTCAACTCCATGCTAAATTGAAAGGAAATCAAGGTGCCAAATGATTCTGATGATGATAGTTCTTTAAGGTCATCATCACGGTATACCCATTGTACATTTGATCGCTCAAGCAAGAATCCTTCAACACGTAGTCCCATGGTGATTTGAGGCACTTGTTTTATAGGCGCATAATCTTATTTGAAAATTAATAAAGATTTCATAAGAAGTTAAGATTTATAGTAATTAGATTAGTCAACTAAAAAGGCGATCTGAAATTGATGGTTTCAACTCGACTAGGTCAAAACCTTCCTCTTTTTTCCATTTATCTGAGGCTAGCTCACTCGAACTCAACTACGTGCCACTCTAACTTAGTGTTACATTAGATGTTAAATCTACTATGCACAAATCAACAAAAGTAAACAATCTGATGAGACACAAATCAGAAGCAGCTGGAAACCAAGAAATTTTTAAAAAGTTTCAATCAAATGAAGTTCTCCTGACTTAAAAGCTTAAAATAATTAGTATCAGCTTCTGATAGATTATGAAAACATAATACATCTCACATTTTTTACCCTAATAAAATTGGAGAAGAAATTAAGTAGCCAAACAAGCTAACATCAAAGCACAAAATTCGACAAATTTCTATCACTGGTAACTTTTTTCCATTTGCTAAGGATGTTATCATAAATAAAACTCTTACCCAACTGTTGAAGGCTGCTCCTCAGCTTAGACAGTGTGGATGACTGCAACTTGATTCCACTATCAATCATGTCCTCTGCATATTTGCAAGCTTCAGGAAGCCGTTTATTATAACACAAATAAACGATGAACGAGTTCCCGATCTCTTCCCCAGCAATTTCATTCGTAATCATAATCTTCCACACCTTCAACGCTGTATCCCAGTCCTTAGAATCCATGAGCAGAGTCATCGCAGAATCACAGATCGAAGGGCTTGGAACGAACTCGTTCTTCACCATTTCCATGAGCAATACATGTATTTCTAGCAACTTCTTGCTCTTGATCAGAGATTTGAGGATCAAACCATATGTTTTCGAGTCTGGGAATGCCCCGTGGAAGACCATTTCATCCAAGAACTCGTAGGCAACATCCAGTTGATTCTGTTGGCAGTAGAGAGAAATCATCGAGTTGTATAATTCGGTGTCAGGCTGGCACCCATTCTTCCCTACGAGAGAATCCCATAGCAGGATCGCTGCCCGCACGTCTCCAACCTTGGCGCACTCATCAATGGCGCTTCGGATAAACTTCATCCCTGGGAGGCAGCCATTCTCCTTCATCTTATACAGCCATCGGAGAGCCTCATCAAAACCGTTGGGGCCATGGGATAGCAGAGTGTTGAGGAAGGAATCGTATGCTGGAACGTTGGCCGGATTCCAACCAATTCGAAGAACCATTTCGTTGAAAACCTCGTGCGCGCTGCGGTGATTCCTCTCGTTCTCAAATCCTTCGAGAAGGATGGCGTAGGAGTCGGAATCGGGCGGGATTCGAACACGGATGCGGCGGAGGTAGTCCAGGGCTGCTGATGTGAGGTTTTCGCGAGATAGGGCGGAGAGGAGGGAGTTCAGGGCGGCGGTGTCCTGGGGAATTCCGTGGGGTGCGAGGGCGTCGAAGGCGGCAAGAGCATCAGCGGGGCGTCCGGCGGCGGCGAAGGAGGAGAAGATGGAGGCGAATGTGGCGAGAGAAATGAAGCCCTCGGAGTGCATGGAGCGGACGGCGTCCCACATGGCCTCGAAGAGGAGGTTCTTACCGAGGAGGTCAACCACGAGGTTCCATGAATAGGGTGAGTGGCGGTTCTGCACCCAAGTACCGCTCCAGCGGAAGAACTTGACGGCGGCGCCAGGGTGGGAGTAGGAGAGCTTCAGGACCTCCTCAACATCATCGGCGGAGATGCGGATGCCGGATTTGTCGAGGTCGGCTTCGACGGCAGGGGAAGAGGCGAGAATCTCGCATATACGGCGGACCTTAGAGGAGAGATCGGGGACGTCGAGGTGAGAAGGAAAGGATGGGCGACTCGTGTTGGCGGGGTCGACGGCGGTAGCTGGAGCGGCGAGACGGGAGGGGGAAGGGGAACGTTCGTGAGGGCGCTTTGCGTAGGTGGAGCGGGAGGGCTCATCGGCGATGAGGCGCTTTCGATGCGACGACATTGTTGCTGCTGCTCACTGTCCTTCTCTTCTTCGATTTGGAAACCCTAAAGATGGTTCATGTTTTCCTTCTCCGGCAGAAGCATGAAGAAGGATCGATTTAGATTAGGGGCCATTTGGGCAAATTATAACTTTACAAGGACGCTTTGCAAATAGATGCTCAAGTTGCTGGTTTTTCACTTCACATGTAAATTGAGCTAGGAGCAATGCACGTACAACTACACTTTTTAAAAAAATCTAAGAAAAAAAGATAGTATTTTGGAACTGTTCGGTCATATCTTTGGACGGCACAGATTTGTTTTCCCCATGTTGATCTACGTGTGCTATGTCTATCTAAAAAAAATCTTACAAATAAGGCTATTCGGGCCCAGAGCCCATGAGACAAGGCTCTTGTTGAATGGCCTAGGCTGGGCCCAACTCAAACTAGGTCCACCAGACCCTTGCAAAATAATGGCACCTGATGAGCCCACAAAATCAGGCCAACTGGCCCTAACGCCATTGGCTGGCTAACTGCCAAATACAGCTAGCTAGTTGTCAATAGCTAGCTAGGTGGCCATCTTGTGTTGGTCGTACAGATTGAAGCCATCAGCCCCTGTAATTTAATCATGGCCCCAGAAATTAAATGTTGGAGCCACACAATTTTGCAGTCCCAACAGGAAGTGCTCAAATCCGGCCTTGGGCCTGACAGAGTCTAGGCCTGGTGATGCAAGACGGCGCCTAGATTTTGTGCAGTTGTCAATTTTCTAAGAAATCCTCAATGATTCAATTAATTTTTGTAAAAGAAATTCGAGCGGACTTTTTGCGTACTTATTTTTTTAAAATAACAACTATCATTTTTTTTTGTAAAGAATAAAAGTAAGTATTTGTTTCAAAAAAAAAATGAATCATTTGAAAATAGTTCAATTTAAAAATCCGGGTAAAAGAGATTAGCAGTTTTCATTCTGTTTTTCTTATCGTAGCAAAATAAAAATTGTGAACTCCAAGTTACATTTTTGATTGGAGTTTTTAACGTAGCATTTGCTGACGAAATTCATGCGAAAATTCAGCAAATGAGTCTTGTTGCGGTCAACTCAACCATCCTGGTAGACCAGACTAAACTAGGTCGTCTTAGCTCGTGGAGCGGTCGAGCGCGCACACAATCACAGAGTAAGCAAAAGTACGCAAATCAATTTTAACATGGAAAACCCCTTCAATTGGGTAAAAAACCATGTGACTAGTACGGTGACAGACAAACTTCACTATTGTAGGTAGTTGATAGAGTTTCTTGAGAATCAAGGGCGATATGTCGCTGCTCGTTACAACTTTAGGACGAGAGATGTTATAATGCTTGGTGGATGACACGTCGCCTCACACGAAGCTTATTCCTTCCAATACTTTGATGGGGACGAGCGTTCTCCGACGCTGTTTGGCTGGCGAACTTAGTGGAGGGATGTGTAGAGATGAGTCGGCGGTGACTTGAGCAACGTCGCACACGTAGGAGGCTTCGCGGAATGGCGAGCAGAACGTCTTCTTCCCAGGAGCGTCGTAGACTTAGCCAAATTTCCGGGTGGCCCGACTAGTGGAGGAAACACGTAGGAGGATTCCGGCAGAGCTCCGATCTGAGGAAGAAGAAGACTGAGAGGAGGAAAAGTTAGAAATGATAGGGGTTCTGAGGCCTTTTTATAAGCTCCAAGAGATGGTTATGGTGGTTACGTGGCTATCTGCACACCTTAACCACCCAAAATCACTAATTGAAGATCGTATTTAGTATAATTTCTGACATATATTAATTTCATGATATTTGTTATTCGCAGGTAATTGATTAAATAAATAATATTCCCCACTAAACATGGTAGTTAGTAGATAGTTATGTGGGTGCTTACTTACGTAATGGACGGTGGTGATTGTATAACTCTATATTCGTCGAGCAGGCCCCCTCCGACAAGTTCAGGCTATTGTATGATATTCAGGCCCAAGAATCCCAAATTGGCGAGTGAGATAGGCTGACCTGCACTCGCCCAGTGCACAAAAGAGCACTCACCCAGACTAGTGGGAAAGCAATCAGGCCCTTAGGTGAATGTGAGCTTCATCACGCACTCGCCTCATACTTGCGCCTCAGCGTGCATGCAGGAGGACATCTCGCCAAGCCAGGCGAGTGGTTTCCCAAGCTAGCACTCGCCCCTTCAGAGAGAGCCTAGGAGGTGAGTGCACGGCTCCCCCAACACTTGCTCCTTTAGGCAAGTGGTGTCTTCATGGACCACTCGCCCAGTGGGACACAGAGGCAGAATTATCTGGATGTCCTCAAAGGGCTGCAAATAGCCTTCCAGGACAGTAGAGTTTGGTTGTTGGCAGATCCAATTGGGCTGCATATATCAGTTCTAACAGCAGAGTTGAGTTATTGGCAGACACTTTTCGGAAATCTATAAATAAACCCAACGGGGTACCTCAGAAGACAGGTTTTTTCAAGCTTTTCTCATTTTCTGGTCTTCAAGCGCTTTCTGAGGTGCTCTTAGCTCAACATTGACTAAGGAGAGGAAGCGCTCTAAGATCTTCTGGGTGAGTGGTGGGACCTCCGTGCTGGAGTCTTGGGTCAGTTTTGAGTTCTAAGTCTTCAGTCAGGTCCGCTAGGAGAAGTAAGTATGCGGTCACCTCTTCTCGAAGGGTCTAAACTCCATAGAAGCCAGTTCTCGGTTTAAACAGTGATCGCTATAGGATGATCAAATAATGGTGAAGGCCCGCCATGAACGGGTAGCAAACTCGTCAGCTGACGACCACCGACGAAGGAGAAGGAGGAGCCGCGACCGGCAGAACGATCGGTTGCGGCGGAAGACAATACGACCGCAGGGAGAGCGTCCGCGGCGCAGCCGCCTTTGCGGGCGATGCCCTGCAGCCGCGGGAGGTGTCCGCGAGGAGGGGAGGCAGCGGCGAGGCCGCCCTTCCAGACTGTAATACCCCAGTTTTTCTAGACATGAGGCTCTGGGAGCTACTGCGTGGTGATAGCTAGGTTGCTATCGCCCGGCGGTAGCCTTCTTTCGTCGAGTGGAAGACGTCGAGTGGTAGCATGCGTCATTAGCTAGTTACCGCTTGGCGGTAGCACCTGTTCGTCGAGTCGTGGGCGCCGAGACGAAAGCGTCGAGTGAGCTACCGTGCGGCGGTATTGCTACTGCTGGCGGTAGTGTTGTACTATTTTGAGACTGCCGGGTCGGGAAGTTATCGCGATGTGATAGGTGGCTACTGTCCGACGGTAACAGACGGAAGCAGTTCTGTGGGCCGTGGTTTCCAGCCGTCCGATTAATTTGGGATTTGATCATATGGCTCATAATCCTTCATCTGTCAGCCTTAAGTAGAGCTAAAGTACCCTTTCCCCTCTTTTCTTCTCATTTGAGTGGGAGTTAGGGTTTGGGAGAGAGGGTTTGGAGGAGGAAGAAGAAGAACTTCCTCTGCCAATAGTGAAGCTCCGAGGCTCCGTTCATCGATCCAAAGCCATAGCCGTGGAGAGGACTTGAAGGCGCACACTTTCATCCGTGTAAATCGAGATCCCAATGGCTAAGACGAGGAGTCGTAAGGTAACGACACTTCTCCTCTCGGTTTTTAGGATGCATGCATGACATCCATTTTTTTTGCTTTCTTTCAAGCATTTAGGCACTATATCTCTCAAGTGAGAGGGGTACGGGTCGCCATGGTTCAAAAAAAGACAACAGGTTGTTTGCGTCCGTCCCCGGCTTGATGTTGTATTCAAAATCCGCTCCGTTAGTGGATTAGGCATTGTGGGTGAAGCCGTAGTCGCGACCGTTAGTCTGACTCGGTGATGTTGCATAACGAACATTAAGAATTGTGCTAGAAATCCGTTTGCGGCAAGATGTCGTCTATGATGTTTGCCCCCCCCCCCACCCTTTTATTTAGTGCAAGAAAGAATGGTGGATTAGGGTGGGAAAGGCTATGTTTGTTGATTGATGCGTGAAGGCGCGACTTTGTCTCTATGGGCGGTTGGCTAGCCTGTGACGTGCGAGTCATGTGCGGAGAGTGTCCTGGCAAGATAAGTCCCCTTCTAAGAAACTGACGAGAATGACAAGCTTTGGACAAGCCCGGGCAATGAAGCCCACAAGAGGGTGGGGTCAAGCAAGGTTTCTTAACATCGGTTTGTTTGTGTGACGAAATCCTGACGTGAGAAGTTAGAGCTTGCAAGCAAGCCCGGGTTTTGAGACCCACGTGCGGGTGGGGCCTAAGCAAGAGTTCCGTGTTGTGTCTTGAACGCCGATGGGGTAAAATTAGAAGTACCCGTGTGATGTGATGTGATGATGCGTGATGATGTGCTAGAATCATATGCGTTATAGGGTGCCTTGGGTGAAACCCAAGTTTGCATATATGCTGTATTGTAGGCCCCTTATTATTAAAGACTCAACCTAGAAATGTGTTTTATGTATATGACATCCTAAGCTGTTTCTTTACTCTCTATGTATATATACATTTGCATACTAAGTGCTGACCTGCAGGGTGATGGAGTGCCCAGGGATTTGCTAGGGACGGCCGGGAGGAGATGTGTTGGTTACACAATTGAGGTTAGCCTTTGCTGATCCACGTTACAACAAATTTTTACAGGGCAAGGATCGCAAGTAGGAGCAAGCTCGCCGGCTAAAAAGGCTTAAGCCTCATGAAGTGTACCCTCTTGTGTTTACTTATGAGTTGATGAATGTTATGCTTCGTGAATTATAATACGGCTTGCATGCTGAGGTATCTTAGGAGTGTCAAGGCACGTTGCTCTGTTTGTTATTGTTTCAGTTTCTGGACATTTGTATGTTGTAAGGCCTTAAGGCCGATTCAAACTCCTATGGTAATGGATAACTTCTAATTTGTGGTGTGTTTCCGCTGTCTTGTTTATGAGTTTTGAGTTAGGTAATTCTTTATATCATCTTATATTTCTTAAGCTGTGGAGTCTATATATTGTGGGACCCCAGCTAGACCCATATTATATGGTCACTACAGGGGAGGTGTTACACGAGCGACAACTCACGGCCATGGCCGCCTGTACGAGCGATTCCTCGCGATTGCGAGAGGCGGTGGTGGGGAGGGGTGACCATAGCGCGACCTCCCTTGCAGGCAATGCCCCGCGTCCACGGGCGGCGGGCGCAGGGAGGGGCGGGCGCGGTAGGCGGCCCCAAGGAGGGTCATCCCCGACTTTGGCGGGGCCGGCTAGAGCACATGACTCCTACAACCAACGACGGTGTCGCCAGTGGATGACCGCGGTGGTTGCTTGGAGGGCGCGCGTAGTGGGATCTATGTGTGGGCCATACATGAGATTGGGTGTGCTGATGGTGCGCAAGGACTCTCTTGAGCGCCCAAGGCACGACTATCACGTTGTTGGGATAACGTTATCCTTGTTGTGAGTGCTTGTTTTCAGTGTGATTTTCCGTAATATTTGTTTTGCCCTGATTTTCAAGTCTCGTAGCGCAATGCGCAGGCTCATCTGATGCGATTGCGCTCTACACTTACCATAGAGCAAATTGCAATCTGGAGAAAAAGATATGGGTTACGTGCTGATCTTAAAGTAAGGATTCCTTGTGTTGAGGAAAGAGTTCAGAACCCACCGAAGGGTTAGTTGACTATATGCGAGACGACGTTACGGTCCGGATTCCGATTTCCACCGTACAAAGAGGTGGTGGATATCTTAAAGTTTTGTGGGGTCCCTATGTCGCAATTTACTCCTCTTGGGATGACGCAGCTTATGGGGTTAGTTGCGTTCTTCATAGAGCATAGCTCAAAATTTTCCTTGGACTTGTTCAAGGACAGGTGCGAAGTTTGTATCGATGACGGTGATCGTGTTGAGATTTATAACAACAAGTGTTGGATCGATTTTGAGAGTTGGATGGATGGCCGCCCATGGAAACATTTATTTGGATATGCTCGAAATTTTTGCGGTCTACCGGAGCTTTGGAATTCTTTACCCAATTGTTATCGTCGTCGGAAGGGATGGGAGCAGTACTTTTCTCCTGTGTTAGGATTCGCAGAGCCCCGGGAGTTGGCGAATCGTTTGTTCAGCATTTCTTTTATTTGTGGTGGAGAAACAACGGAGGTTATGTGACTTTCAACTTATTCTGAGCGCATTGTGGAGGCGAAATTGGCCCGTGATTGGAAGAGAAAGCTCGTTTTGAAGGGTACTAGTGATGCAGATGAGGAGCCTTAACCTTTGTAGAGGCAGAGAGATCGTCAGACTGAGGAGGTTCCTCGAGATTAAGAACACCAGTTGTTCCTGAGGTTGAGGTGTTGGAGCCTTCTGCCTCCTGAGTCTCTCATTCAGAGGTTTCTGCCCCCTCCCCCCGAGTGTCTTCTTCTTTGAAGGCGATAAGTAATGCAGTAATTGAGCTTTTTTGTTTCTGGTTCTTTGTTGGATTACTTTATGCAATTTTAATTTTCTCCTTTTTGCTTGTAGATTGAAACTCGGGCTCATATAGCGTTCACATGGAATGACCATTATGTGAGTTTGAAAGATGGATGATTGACTCTGCAGGAGAAGCTCCGAGTGGCGGAGAGTTCACTTGCCGACTTGAAGGAGGGGCATGATCGAGATATATCTCGATTTTGGCGGATTGGTATGGAACTAAAGGCAGAGTTGGAGAAGTCTCGAGCGGCATTGCAGATGGAGAAGACAACGCTGTTGTTGAAGACCGCTCAGTAGGAGGCTTCTCGCTTGGAGATAGAGCTTGGGGCTTCGAAGGAGGAGGTGAAGCTACTTTCCTCAAATGATTGAGTGTCAGAGTTGAAGGCTGTCGAGCTTGCTTAGTACAGGGACTCCTTGTACTATATGCATGATCGTTGCTTGATTAGGGAGGAGATCCGCGAGGAGGTTTGGATCAGAAAGGTAGAGCCCCAGATGGAGGATATTCGCGAGATTGCCCTTAGGCTTGGAGTGTCAAAGGGGCTTCAGATGGTAGCTAGGAGGCTTGATTGCGATGTCTCAAGCCTTAGCCTTTATGACCTTTCTAATGACGATGAATCAGGCTCTACTTCCGATGTAGACGTAGTCAGCAAGTAGTAGTTGCGTGTTTGTGTTTTCTTTGTCAGTTGAGTTTGTGTGGTTCCATCGATTTGTGATGGCTTTGTATTTGTCTTTGTACTTTTGTACTTATACTTTGTATCTTCTTTTGACGATATGTTTGCTACTTTGGAGCGCTTTTGCAATTTTTCTTCAGGTTGAGCTTAGCTGGTATGATGATTATAGACTTGTTGACTATTGAAGGACGAGACTCGGGGACATATTAACTCGTTGGCCAGGAGAAAATTAAGATATTCGGATCAGGGTTGTCGTTAATTGTAGTGACCTACCGTAGGGGAGAAGGGCGCACCTTTGATCCTGGCAGTGAGAGGTCACAGGGTCGAAGCACATTGCAATGAGGCAGGTGTTATGAGAGCGTTGTGCAAGGGCAGGTGTCGTGTGCGCATTGTCCGAAGACAGATGTTGTTAATGAGCGCACTCCATGAGGGCAGGTGTTGTGAGCGCACTGTCCGAAGACAGGTGTTGTTAATAAGCACACTGCATTAGGGCATGTGTTGTGAGCATGCTGCCCGAAGAAAGGTGTTGTTAATGAGCGCATTGCACGAGGGCAGGTGATGTGAGTATGCCTCTAAAATGCTGGTGTTGTTAATGAGCGCGCTGCACGAGGGCAGGTACTATGAGCGCATTGTATGAAGACAGATACTGTTAATAAGGGCAATATACGGGAACATGTGATGTGAGCGCATTGTCCGAAGACAGGTGTTGTTAATAAGTGCATTCCACGAGGGCAGGTGCTATGAGTGTGCTTCCCGAAGGCAGGTACTGCTAATGAGCACAATACACGAGGGCAGGTGCTGTGAGCGAGCTGCCTGAAGGCAGGTATTGTTAATGAGCGCGATGTACGAGAGCGGGTGTTGTGAGCATGCTACCCGTAGGTAGGTGTTGTTAATTAGCATGCTGCACGAGGGCAAGTGTTGTGAATGTAAGCGAGTGTTCTTTCTTTTGGGCAAGATTTGTTGTAGTCTTAATGACGTGGATGATGTTCGCCTTATATTGTCCTAAGATGCACAAACTTTAAAAATCATTAATGTCGCAGTTACAAGTCTGTTAATGCGATAATTTACATGAAGCATTCATAGAAAAATAAAGTTGATAAAGCATTGTGGTGGCATGGGTAGAGCCTTGCTGATGGATATGGAGTTTTCTCCTGAGTCAGTTGCATTAGGGGTTGCCCTTGTCCTTCCTGACGCGCATATGGCTGACGTCTTCTTGGTTGATTCGGTGTTTGCCCCTGTAAGAATCTTTCCATCAACCCTTGTCTGACGAAGCGCTCAATCCGCTCCTTCAGCTTGTAGCAGTTTTCTGTGTTATGTCCTCGTACGTGCTGGAACTCGCAATACACTGCCTAGTCGCCTGCAATTTTTGAGAGCGGTCTGGGCTGCGGAGCGCCTCCTTATCTTGGATTGTGTAGAGTATGTTTGTTTTGGAGGTATTGAGGTGAGCCTTTAGTACGCTGTTGCAATTTCTGAAACTTGCTCGCGAGTACTTGTTCTTGCTCGCACCTTCCTTCTCGCTCTAACCTTCCTCTCCGCTCCTTGCTCTTTCTTGCCCTTCCTCACTCAAGATGGTTAGTGACGACGCCAACGCCCGCCGACAAGCCCATGCGATCAACTTCACTGAAGCCGTCTTTAAGAAGTCCGTCGCCACTGAGCGAGATCTAGAAGACTTCCGCCAAAGGCATCTACTTGAGGAATACTCGACCAGGCTCCCCGCCCGGATCAACCCAAATGGAGTGTAGATGATCAGGGGATTTTTCTGCTTCATGTGGCAAGAGAAAATCCCCTTCGATTTGACCTTCTTCAGGAAGGTATTCGTCTTCACTGCGACCGCCAAGGGTGTGATCTTCTTTAGCAGCCATGTTTGCACCCTGATCGGCACGGGGAACAAGCTCCATCGGTGGGGCGAGTACCTAGTCGTCATCGTCGTTGACTTTGAAGGGGTGTCGCGTAGGCGTCACAAGCAAGCAGAAGACGCCTTATTGCCTCCCATCCTCGAGGGTCCGAATGAGAAGCTCTTCGAAGCCTTCTGTAGTCGGCGATTTGACGTCATCCACTAGTGTCTGAATGTAAATATGTTAGACGAGATCTTACCTAATGAAGGTAAATTTCTTGGTGAGATCCCACCATACTCGCTGAATTGACTCTGATCGTTGATGCGATTGCACTAAATGTTCTTCTTCATCTGTAGCTACTCGCGATCTTCAACGAGAACCAATTCTTCCGGCGAAAGAAGTCACTTCGTCGCACTAGGTTTCAGTGAACCTATCGTTTGAGGTGGAGATCCTGCCTCCCGCGGGCTCCAAGGGCCAGTTGCGAACTGGCGACAAAGAGGGTTCGTCGTAGAAGAGGCTCAACAAAGGGAGGGAAAGGTCCAAGTCCCCAGATCATGCGAGGAAGCGCGCAAGGATCTCCCACGAGCTCTTCGATGGGAGGGAATCGCCTGTCGATGTCAGGGCATTGTACTTCCACCTAAATTACAATCTCGTGCACAGTGGCAAAGATGCTTTCATATGCTCGCTGTTGTCCTGGGCTGATGACGAGCACAAGGTGACGCTGAGCACCAACTTACCCGCCTGGTCAGAAGACTGGGAGGACAAGGGGGAGGCTTATGTCGTCGCCTTCGAGCTATACGAGCGAGCTTACATCGAGTCAATGCAAGATCTCAACAAGTAGGTGCTCGCCCACCAAGCATCTTGCACGTTCCTATGGGCTACTGAGCTGGGCTATCATAGCACGAGGTGGCACCTCGAATCGCAGGAGGCGCTTAAGATCATATCACAAAATGCGATCGACTTGGGGATGCAATTAGTCCGCTGGAATGACTATGAGGTAGCTCTTTATTCTCTGCGCGACTTGGTCATTTTCTTTACTCGATGATTCATGACTGTTTGTTGTTGATACTCGTAGACTTCCGAGATTAAGACGGCGAAGAAGATCTCCTAGCTCGAGCAAGAGCTCGCGGACACAAAGGTTGAGTTGGAGATCACGCAAATCTGGGTCGCCGAGTTGGAGACTCGCCCGATCGCTGATAGAGATCGCCCGGGTCCCGCAGATACTCTCCCAACTGAGCAACAAAAAGATGCGAGTCCTTACGGGATGGGCAAGAGAATTCTCTTCCGTGGGGATGAGATGCGCGCTATCCTCCACGGGATAGCACGAGCAACAGGAGAAGCCATTATCGCAAAGTTGAGGATCGACAGCTTCGTCGGCACAGAAGCCGACCACCCGACGATCGAGAACCTCATCCTGGGCATGCTCACTGAGGAGTCTAACTCGCTAGATCGTGTCCTCTCCTCTGCTTTTTGATCCAGCGCTAGCGATAGCAGTAGCGTAGAGAGCTGCGACGACAATGCCGACGACTAGGATGACGATGATGATGTTAAGGATGAGGAAGATGTCATCATCGGGGACGAGGAGTACAAGCCTGAAACTGGCGATGATGAATCTTAATCGGTCGGCAACCTCCTGCGTCCAAGCCTGTAAAGACATTTGTAAAATATAGAAATTTTTATAAAGTCTGTAATACTCTCCATATAATACAAGATAGTTCTTCTGCATTGTTGTCCTTCTCATTTTTGTACTTGAATACTCGCTTGTTGATGATGCTCGCTAGACTCATAGGCGTGGAGGAGTTGAGTGCTCGTTGCACGCGTATTCGCTCGATGATGATACTCGTTAGGCTCATAGGCGTAGAGAGGTTGAGTGCTCGTTGCGCGCGTACTTTGCCTGCGCATTGGTTCATGCGAAATCGCTCAACATTACTCGTACATGTATAGTCGCACCCGCATACTCTCACATTGCTGCTCACCCCTGCATGGTCGTAATCGCATGCTTGCACATCACTGCTCGCACCTGCATGGTCGCACACCTTATAGGTGTCGAGCTCAACTGAGTTAGACAATAAAGTAAACACCTAGCAGGAGGAAGCTCAACTGTAGGTGGAGAATAGATCGATACCTGACAGGAGCAAAGCTTAATTGTAGGTGGAGAATATAGTCGACACCTAATCAAGAGGAAGCTCAACTGAAGGTGGAGAGCCGACAACTCTCAGGAGACGAGCTCAACTAGAGGTGAAGTCGACAGATCACAGGAGCCGAGCTCAACTGGAGGTGGAGTCGACAACTCACAGGTGTCGAGCTCAACTGGAGGTGGAGTCGACAGCTCAAAGGAGCCTAGCTCAACTGGAGGTGGAGTCGTCTCAGGGGGCACGTAGTCAGCCTGCAGGAGAGAAACTTGTACAAGGGGCCCAGACTACTGCAACAATGCACATGAGGAATCTATCTCACTCGAGGGGGGTCGTAGCCGATATGCAGGAGAGGAGCTCATGCAGGGACTCGGACTGCGGCAACTCCACGACTCGAGAACTTTTATCGATGTTGAGGTCATTTGCCTGCTGTTTAAGGGATTGCCAAAGAATCGGATATATCAACTTCTTTGATGACGAAAGAAATTTATAAAAAGACGATGATCTTCTCTTTGTTAAGTTAGGAGGTTGGCGTCCATACATGTTCTTGATAGTTCCTCCAGTCGGAGGAGAGATGCAATCGGGAGTAGCTACGCCGACATATAAGGGGGGAGCCGATATCGACCGTCAATGTAGGAGCTCGGTCTTACAAGGATGCTTAAATCCCGATGCATCGTCTCATCGTCCGCCCTGGGCTTTTTAGGAGAATCAAGTCGAAGACTCATTTCCCAACCCAATTGTGGAGATCACTCCTAGCTCTGTCACTTAGCTATGAAGGCCAACGTACAAGCAAAGAGAAATGACCCTGGGGGGGACCTATAGGACACACACTCGAGTCCACCATCCTTCCACGAACTCGTACTTTCTAGAGCTTAGTTTCCCAGCTGCTTCTAAAAGCATGGCGGGTTATCCCACCTTGGCAACACTAGAGATGCATCCTGCCCTACAGGATAAATAATTACTAAGAGTGGGCCTTTTAGTCCTCTCAAAGACCGATGACGCATTTACACAAGGTATCACTTTGTGAGTTCGATCATTCATCGAGTTTAAAAGGTTAGCATCCAGACCTATTCCTAATAGTTCTTCCAGTTAGAGGAGAGATGTAATCGGTGGTAGCTAGGCTGAAATACAAGGGGAAGCTGATCTCGACCGTCAATGCAGGGGCTCAGACGCTTAAATGTTGATGCATCGTGAAAGTGAGGGAAAGATCTATCTCAACTCTAGAGGGGGGGGGGGTGAATAGAGTATTTTAAAGTAAATTTACAATTTAAAATTGCAAAGCAGTAAAGACTTAATTTATGTATAGGTGTAAGATGCTTTGTTGTAGAAATAAGACTAAGACAATAAAATAAAAATCACAGCACACAGCAAAGAATATACACAAGTAACCAGAAGACACAAGGATTTATAGTGTTCCCCAAAAACCTGGGTACATCCACTCTTCTACCACCCTTGGTAGGAATCCACTACAGGAAGGGTTGATCAGGTGTCCTGGGCACCAATGAGCTTTTGATCAGGTGCTCAAAAACCAAACTAGATTTTTTGATAAGGTGTCTTGCCACCACTGAGTTTTGACAAGGCTCTCAGAACCAGATTCAAAACTTTTGAAGGGAGTTTTGATAACCCTTTTACAGCAGAAAAAGAAAAAGGAAGAGGTGAAGTTGTCTTCTCTGTCTCAATCACTAAGAGAAGACTTAGTGGATTGATTGTGTTGTCAAAGCTCCCCCTGAGATGTAGATGGTTCAGGAGTGAGAGCTTTGCTAGGGTGATAGGCCTTCAGAAGCTTCAGATCTCCAGCAGAAGATGATTTCAGCAGAGGCTGAAATATGAGTTGTCTGGAGTCTTTGATGTTGAAGCTGTGAACACTTTTCAGTATGCTAATTTTCAATCTAATTCTTCAGGATTGATCACTTGATTTTTCTCTCAGTTGATCTGACTATCTGTGTATGTCTGTATTGAGTAGTTCTTTCTCTTGATCTGTTATTGTATATTTTATCCTCTGATGATCCTCTGTCCAAGATAGCCGTT
Organism: Platanthera zijinensis; assembly: GCA_039513925.1. Classification (NCBI taxonomy): domain Eukaryota; kingdom Viridiplantae; phylum Streptophyta; class Magnoliopsida; order Asparagales; family Orchidaceae; genus Platanthera; species Platanthera zijinensis. Next base: position 3,765,694 of record CM077086.1, read on the forward strand.
AGCAGTCATAAATGTCTTCCATAAGTATTTTGTCTTCTGGAGGAAAGTCCAATAAACATTCTCTGAGAAATCCCTTGAAACTTGCTCTAGAATAAATGAAAACGGCTAACAAATCTCTTGAAATAAATGCTGAGAGAATTTGAAAAACATTCCAAAAGCTGACTGAATTTGAATCCTTAAAGTCGTCGATCTCTCAGAAAAACGTCGATCTGAGCTCTACGATCGTTGAACTGAGCTCAGAGATTGGATTGAACATCAGACAGAAAACGTCGAACTGAGCTCTACGATCGTCGAACTGAGCTCAGCGACCTGAAGAATAAGTGAGGATAGATCGTCGAACTGAGCTCAGTGACTTGGAAACAAGCTGAAGGCAGATCGTCGATCTGAGCTCGAAGATCGTCGACCGGAGTTCGACGACTTAGCAGAGTTGAGCTCAGAGATCGTCGAACGGTGTTCGACGTTTCGTCGACCTGAGCTCGACGAAAATTGTCTTTGTCTCATCTCTAAGTCTTGATCCTTGAATGGTCCTGGGGGCAGCTTCAAACCTAAATTTTAAGCCCTAGACTCATTCTAACTTGACCTTTTCAACTATACATCTAGGTCAAACTGATTTTCTAAAAACATAGTGATCCTTGTCCAAATTAGTAATAGGGTGTTCCAACACATCGTCCCATCGTCTGCCCTGGGATTTTTAGGAGAATTAGGTTGGATGCTGGTTTCCCAAACCGATCGAGGAGATGGACTTCACTGCTTCTAGCTGACTTGAGACAATCAACACAAAGAAGACAACTCGCAATCACTCGTGCCTCCGGAGATGAGGAAATGTATAAATAACATAGAAACAATATTACAGATAAGCAACACATGTTACCGCTAGGGGTAGAACCTTTTCAGGTCATCCCCGCTCCAGGTACTTTCCAGAAGCTCTTCTTCTTGATTTTGTAGGTGATAACCTCCAGTGGCCAGAACTTCTTGGACGATGAAAGTGAAAGTGTCTAATAATCAACCAAAATCACCTAAAGAGGAGTGAATATGTGAGTTCTGCATCTTTTAGCGAAATAATAATTAGTACAAACAAATAGATAAAAACACAGAGAAGTTATAGTGGTTCCCTGAGTTGGATACGTCCACTATCCCGTCTCATCTATCTACCACTAAGGACTAGATTTGACTACTTCACATATATCTCATATTGAAAATAATCTTACAACTCAGAGCCTCAACTCCTACAAACTCGGAGAAAACTCTCCTATCACTCGGAGAATAACCTTTCCTACAAACTCAATCCTATAAACATGAAGGCAAGACCTCCTACAATAGTATAAAAAGTTTTATACAACAAAAGATTAAAAATAATCTTCTTCAGATCTGAAATCTTCAGTCTTCTTTTTCTTAGCAAAGTAGAACTTGAAAGCCTTAAGGAAATCATTGAAGTCTTGATCTAAACGAAAGGAATCAACAAGATCTGATGAGTACTTGGACTTTCAGAGATCTAAGATCTAGTCGAACCACTTGTCGAAGAAGAATCGTGCGACTGATCGTCGGCTGAGAAGAAGACGTGAAAATGGTTTCACAAGAGCCGACATGAGTTCTTGGAATTTTTCGATTTTAACTTGTAAAAGGCACGATTAGGGTTAAAGGAAAATCGCCCTAGGTATTTATAAGGACTCTTTTCTAATGGCTAGAAATTCCTTCCATACCGAGACATCTGCGGGTTACTGTACATGGCGGTCGGGATGAGCCGAGACGGAAAATTTGAAAACAGAGAATAAAAACCCTAAGTCATATTCGTCAAGTAGCGTCAAGTATATAAGGGTATACTCGTCGAACTGCTTCGAATCTCGACAAAAAGACTTAGAAAAATCCAGGAAGATCTAACTGAGAGCTCAACGCATTCCTAGAGAGACTCGGCGAATTCGACGAATATCGACTAGCATACCCGACGAATTCGACGAGTATCGAAGGATACTTTCAATGAATTCGATGAGTAGGCAAAGTGATACACGACGAATTTTACTTGGCTGATTCTCAAGGATGTAGAGGAAAATTCACAGAGAAAATCCTACGAAATCGATGAGTATCAGTAGGTATACCTGACGAATTCGACGAGTATTTACAGATAATCTCGACGAATTCAACGAGTCTACTCTACGATACTTGACAAATTTTCCTTAAAGAAAATTCTGTCTTTCCTGGTACAGCAACACATCCTTCCTTGAATCTTCTAATATGCTTGAAAAAGAAGTACACTCCAATAGAAAGATTACACGTGGGTCAACACATTGGCCTACACAATGAGGGATTGCATTGTATAGTCCCGTGTTTCATGGCTCATTGTAACCTGACATTGGGTTGTACTTAATAATAACGTCCTGCAAGCACATAACTAAAAACACGCAATCAAATACAATTTCAATTCATCTTAGTTCAAGGGACATTTTTTCAAATCAGAGTTATTGTGGATACAATACTCAATAGAAAGGTCCTTCCCAGTTAGGATTCAGCTTGCCATTGACATCTTCCCTTCCTACTGTGTGTACCTTCTTCATGACCAGGTCTCCTGCCAGGAAGTGCTTGAGGCGAACGTTTTTGTAGATGTGCTTTGTCATTTGCCTCTTGATTTCCTCTTGGCGGATGGAGGCTAAGTCGCGAAGTTCCTCGATGTAGTCTAGTGAAAGCTTTTGAGCATCTTCATTCTCCAAGCACCATTCTTCACTATCTTCTCCTACTACTGCGACCCTCAGGCTCTGAACCTCTAATTCTACTTGGATGATTGCCTCAGACCCGTGTGATAACTTGACAGGTGTTTCCCCCGTGACCGAGTTAGGAGTGGTTCTCGGAGCCCATAGGACCGAGGGGAGTTACTCCGCACAGTTTCCCTTCAGATTGGTAACCTTCTTCTTCAAGAAGTTAATGATTAGCTTGTTGGCGGATTCCACTTGTCTGTTGCGCTGAGGATGATGTACGGAGGCGAATCAAAGATCCGTCCCTAGCTGCTTGCAGAAGTCTTCTAGCTCCATACTGGCAAACTGTGGTTCATTGTTGGTGATGATGGCGAGAGGAATCCCGAATCTTCAGGCAATCTCTCTCTAGATGAAGTTCTTCACAATCTGAGATATGGTCTTGTCAAGAGCTTTAGCCTCGATCCACATGGAGAAATAGTCGATCATGACGAGAACAAACTTCCTCTGACCGCTAGCTTGGAGAAAAGGGCCAATCAAATCCATTGCCTAGATGGCGAAGGGCCAAGGAGCGGTGATTGAGTGAAGTTGTTGAGTTGGTTGTAATTGAAGAAGTGCGAAGAGTTAAAACTTTGGATACTTCTTTGAGTAGGCTTCTACATCCTTCCGTATAGTCGGTCATAAGTAGTCGTGCCTCAGAACCCTCTGCTCTAGTGTACGAGTCCCCGAATAACTGCCTCACTCTCCCGAATGAATTTCCTCAAGCACTCGAGAGGCTTCAACTTTTGACAGGCATCTGGCAAGAGGGCCCAAAATGGTTTTGTGATAGAGTTCTCTTTCATGCAGCAGGTAGTAAGCAGATTTGTACCAGAACTTCCTCTGGTCTCCCTCGCTGGCAGGAAGCTGACCTGTCATTAAGAAAATAATAAATGGGTCCTTCCAAGAAATCCTTTGCTCGATCTCCATCATCTCCCCTTCATCGATGAACGTTTGAAATAACTATCACTGTCCCTCCAGCTCTGGGACCGTATTTGGTGTTTGGTGAGATAGTCTGCCTCTGAGTTTTCCTCTTGGGGCACATACTCGATGAAGAAGGATTAGAAACCTCCTATTAAGCCCTTAACCTTAGCCAAGTATCCCTACAGGATGGGGTCACGCACCTCGAACTCTCCCCTGATTTGCGACGCGACCACCATTGAGTCGGTGAATGCCTTGAGATCTTAGATCCCCAACTCCTTGGCGAGACGCAACTCTACTACCATTGCTTCGTACTCCGCCTGATGATCTCGACTGCTTGCTCGATCCGAGTTCCCTGGGGACTCACCAGCACGACTATGGCTCCCAAGTAATTCTTGACTGAAGCTCAGTCCATGAACATCTTCTAAGAGACTAGGCTGGAAGTACCTTCTTCTCCTCCTACCTCGGCCGAGAAGTCGGCCAGAATGTTCGCTACTGCCTGGGCCTTGATTTCCACCCTTGGCGAATAAGAAATGTCAAATTCACTAAGCTGTACCGCCCACTTTGCCAACCTGCCTAAATGGTCCACTCCATCCAAGATACTTCGCAGTGGATGATCAAAGACAACCTTGATGGAGTGACCCTTAAAATACGGGCGGAGCCTCCAAACTGAAACTACCGAGGCAAAACTAGCTTTTCCAGGATAGGATACCTTTCCTCTAGTTCCCGCAACACTCTACTCACATAGTAGATGAGAAGCTGCTTCCTCCCTTCTTCTCTGACTAGCACAAAGCTGACTGTCACTGCTCCCACTCCTAGATAGAGGAGTTCTTCGCTTCCATGTGGGCCTTGAAGTAGAGGAGCTTGAGTTAGTTGTTACTTGAGTTTTACAAAAGCCTCCTCACACTCCGCAATCTACTCAAACTTCTGGTTGCCTTGGAGAGTTTTGAAAAAAGGAGAGCACTTCTCCCCTGCCTTGGACAGGAAGTGGCTAAGACCTGCCAGTCTTCCGATCAGCCTCTGGACTTCTTTTGGATTTTTCGGGAATGTCATCTCCAAAATGGCCTTGACTTTGTTGGGATTGGGCTCCACCCCCCTTGGAGTGAGGAGGTGACTTAAGAACTTCCCTCTTCCAGCTCCGAAAATGCATTTTGCCGGGTTGAGCCGCATCTTGTACTTTCACAGGGTTGCGAAGGTCTCCACCAGATCCTTAGTATGCTTCGTGATGCTCCTGTTCTTGATCATGAGGTCATCCACGTATATTTCTAGATTCTGCCCCTTTTGCCCTCTGAAGACTTGATCCATAATCCTTTGGTAGGTCGTGCCCGCTTTCTTAAGCCCAAAGGGTATCATCTTGTAGCTGCAATAGTCATCGCTAGTGATGAAAGAGACATTGTGGTAGTTGGGGGGATGCATCCAAATCTAGTGATACCCTGAAAAAACATCAAAGAAACTCATCACAGGAAACCCGGCGACTGAATCAACCAGCACGTCAATTTGAGGCAAGGGGTAGCAATTCTTCGAGCAAGCTTTATTTAACACCAAAAAGTTTATACAAAGTCTTCAGCCCCCTATGATTTTCTTAACCATTACAACATTAGATATCCAGCCAGGATACTGGATCTCCAAAATAAAACCTACCTTCAGTAGATTTTTCACCTCCTTTCGGACCGGCTCGAACAGCACGACGATGCTTTTCCTCTGCTTCTGATGGATGAGGAAACTTTGGGATCCAGGTTGAGGCGATGACATACAACCTCTACATCAATCCCTAGCATCTCCGCGGCACTCCAAGCGAAGATGTCCATATTATCTTGCAGGCATGCATCCATCTCCAACTTCCCTGCCAGCATTATAGATCCTCCAATCTTCAACAACCCTGGCTCTCCTCTCCAGGAGATCACCTTCAGCTCTTCGGCATCTCTCAGCCCTTCCTCCTTCTCTAGCCTATATACATCCTCCATATAGCTGAAGGTGTTGATGGCGTTCAGATAACACTCCCCGGCAGCCTTCGGATAACCTTTGATCCATACTTGGACATCTCCCCGACAGTACTTCAGGCACTGATGATATGACGATGGAACTGCCTTGAAGTAGCTGATGATGGGTCGCCCAAAGATGGCGTTGTAACAACTTGAGGTGTCAATGATGATGAACCGACATCGGATAAAAGTGACACCAAGGGTGATAAGAAGATTCACTCCTCCCTCCACCTCTTTCTTCTCTCCAGATAAGCCAAAGAGGGGTCCGTCTACAGCTTGGATCCTAGACGCTTCCACCTAGAGCCCGATGAAGGTTCTCTTGAAAATGACATTCACCGAACTCCCATTGTCTGCTAGGATTCGATCAACTATGAATTCCTGATGGCGGCTTGGATAACAAGGGTGGTGTGAAAGAGGTTCTTATCCCACAACATGTCCTCCTCAGAAAAAGTGATCTCGTCCAACAACGACGGTGCTTAAGAGGTCGAGGCAACGCTCTTACGGTAAATATGATGGAGACTCCCCTTACGGGAAGCTCCAAACCCTGCTCCTCCATTGATCGCTCCTACTTTCCCACCTCCTAGGTCATGGACCACTTCACTACGGTCTCCCAAGTTGACCCGGTCCTCGTTCCTCCTCCTCCACGGGGGCCAATTCATTAGATACTGGAATTTCCTCACTCCCGCTCTCCTCTTCAGAGCCGCAAAGAGCCTGCTCTCCTCCTACCCGTGAGGCCTCTCCTGCCTCCTATGCTCTTCCGCCCTCCTGGGCTCTTCCCTCCTTCTCGGCTATTCCCTTCTCCTCCCTGCCACTTCGGCACTACTCCAGCCCTAGCCTCCAAAGGTCCTCCTCTGCCGCCTCTACTTCCCTGGTCTCCCCATTCAGCCTTGCCAAGAAGTCTGGATTCTTCTCCTCTCCTTGCACGAACATATTCACCCGTTCAATCATCTCTTCAAAAGACCTCAAGGGCTTGGACCCGATATCCAGGCCGAAGAGGCCCTACTTCAGGCCAAACTTTAGAGCCAGCATCAGGGTGAAGCCATCCACTTCCTCGACTTCCAGGACTTGTTCCTGGAAATGGTCGATGTAGTGGCCTAGACTCTCGCACTGCCCTTGCGCGATCTTGAAGAGAGCGATTGCCTCCTTATTCCTCTTCTTGGATGTCGTGAACCTTGCCATCAGGCCCCGACGCAGATCCTCGAAGTAGAAGATGGAACCTTCAGGCAACTGGTGGAACCAATCCCTCGCATTCCCTTTGAAGGTAATGGAGAAGAACCTGCAATTGAAGGCATCAGTCATGTTGTGGATGGACACCACATCCTCGAACCATTGGAAATGCCTGACCGGGTCATCCCTGCCGAAGTAGTAGTTCAGGACGGGCTATTTGAAACCTTCAGGAACTGGAGCTACTAGGATCTCATCATAGAAGAGGCTCCTCCCTCCCTAGCGGTGACGAGTTTCATCCTCGCGAGTATCCTCGTCATAGAGTATCACAATATCTCGCAAGTTGTTCCACATCTCGGAACCTGATCCCTTGGCTACTTGCTAGATGGTGTCATGACTATATTGGTTGTATTCTTCTTCCCTTGTTCGCTCTTTCCCTGGTCTCATGGGTGGAACTTCTTACTCTGATAGTATCACGCGGTGAGTCGAGGTCGCCGTGATATCAGGGCGAGGTGGGAACCCTACTAAGATGCTCCTCTCTATCCTCCTCGCGAACTCTTCAAATGCTGTCACTGTCACAAAGTCGCCTCCTCGCGTAGAGTTTCTAACTCCTACCGAATTACCGACCATCTCCTCATGCTCGCCTCCGTTCAACATCTCGCCTACTTGCAAAACTTTCCTCCTCGGCCTCGATCCATGCTCACCACACCAAAGCGTTGAAGTTGGGAAAATCCCTTACTCCAATATTCGGATCAAGGCAGTCTGAGGTTACCGGTTCAGCGGTCGGGCTCGGCAACTAACTAGTTAGGACGCAGAAATAGCCAAACAACAAATAGGACCCCAGGCGCTGTGGCAGGGAGGTCCTACCATGTACCCAGATGCTTAGAAGAAGCTTCCCCTCCACAACCAAAAATGACCGAGCAGGGTACAAGGTAGACTGTTTGACAACAAAGTTACAACGACTAAGAGGGATAGTCGTTAGCTTGCAACCTATCTCTCTGAAGAAAGGATTCAAAGGCTTAGCTCGAAGTCGAGGAAAAAAGGTGGTCGAGATCTTTTGCAAGCTTTCGAAGTCCATCTCCACATACCCATGAGGTCCTATTTATAGGCCAATCCAAAGAGAGGGGGTCTTATTTATAGCCCCACCCCTAGCGACTAGCGAATTCTTGGGGGAGCTCACCCGATTGGGTGAGTAACCGGCCAATTCGCCTACCTGGCGAGTATATGAGGGGATCTTGCCATACTCATCTAGACATTTTGTCGTCTTGCGCGTTGACTCTTACTTCTTTCTTGACTCGCTGACTGGCTCTGGAGGGGTCCACCCTCGATGCATATGGGTTGTACAATACTATTCCTCTAAAATGGATTTCATGTGAGGTCAATAGTTAATAGGAGGGCGACCATTCCTCTCTAGGATTTGCTCTTCACCGATCCAAAAGATTTTCGCTCGCCCGATCAGTCTCATTTTGGTGAACTGAACATTTTGGTCCTTCATCATATGATACCACTCAAAATAGATTTCTATGTTTATAACCCAGTTAGAAATGACCTTGAGATCCATAGAACCATCATAGAGGGGCGGTTCAAGTTTCACTACTCGTGCGAGATCAGGTCGCCTATCCCTTGGAGGATAGTCGTAGTCTTCATTGTAAGGATCACGATTGTCTTGATGTCTTGGGGGTGGTGGTCGATGTCAATCTCTATGACGATCATCATGATGCATGACAACATTAGGCCAACAATGGTCTTGAAGTCACTCTTCTCTAGCTGCGTCATAATAGGGTCTCTCCTGATAATTATCTCGCGTTCCTAAGAAAGGCTCTCATTGGGGATCATGAAAATACCTTGGGGAATTCCTACCCCGGTCGTGCTCAAATTCAAACCTGTCTAAAGGATTTCGAGCTTCTTCCTCAAAAAGAGGATTCCTCCTAAATGTAGGTCTTTCTATATGTAATGATGTGGGACTTCGTGATGAGGTCAAACTGAGTGCACATCTCGGAGTTGAGGTGACATTGAAGTTAGAGGAGGTACTTCTAGACTATTCACCCTAACACTAATGTTGTCGAACCCTTCACGCACATGTTGTATGCTCTCGGTTAACGCCGTCATTTGGTGGGTGAAAGGTAAAAATCATGGGGGCGGTTCAGTCCCATTATTCGCTCTACTCGTTTGGCCTCTATCAATTCGCCGCATCTCCGAATTTACCTCTTGTGGGTGTTCAAAGGGAGGATTGTGATGAGTTAAACTTATACTCACTAACCTACCACTACATAGATGCATGCAAACCAAACAATAGAAATGGATGCATGTATATGTTGTATAATGTGCGGAAAATTTTAAGAAGCTCTTCGTTTTTTGAAGTAAAAAAATAAGAACGCTATGCGGGTTCCTATTCTACGCAGAACGGATTTTGAAACTTAAATTTTTTTTTTGAAACATAGCTCTGATACCAAATTGATGCAGGACTGTGCGTAGGGCTTGCGTGCTTATCAGCTATTCTCGGAACCTCTAATTGCATGCGATGATTCAATTAATTTTTGTAAAAGAAATTCGAGTGATTATTTGCATATTTCTTTTCTTTAAATAACACTATTAATTTTTTTTGTAAAACATAAAAATAATCATTTTGTTTCAAAAAAATGAGTTACTTGAAAATAGTTTATTTTAAAAAACTGGGGATAGGAGATTAGCAACTTTCGTTCCGTTCCGCTTGTCGTAGCAAATGTCGACCCCTCTTCTCCAGCGGAGTTTACTGTTCCGTGGATGGGGGAAGACGTGCCCAGGCAGGGAGGTGGTTGCCGTAATGGCCGGGGAAGGGATCGTGGCAGGAGGGGCTTTACCCGGGATACCCCTGAACTGATCGCCAAAACCGTTGGGAGGAGTCATGGCCGGCAGTTAAGCTTGGGCGCCGCTGATTTCGCAGAGGAGGCTGAAGGCATACAGTTGGAGCCTTGGTGGTGGCGGTTGGCGTTAAGGTGCTGAAATATGCTGAGCGTTTAACTCGCCCACTTGTGGCTTAGGATGTCGTGGAGGATTCCACGTGCGTGCCGCTGGCGGGCTGGGAAAGAAAGTGAACATGCATCTTCTTTTACTTTCGGCTAACCCCTTTTTTGTTCCTTTCCTATTATTTTGCTTTACAGGGGAAGCAAAAAAAAGGATTAAAATTGCATGTGAGGAAATAAAATTATCCAACATAGAAATCTGCGAAAAACATAAAATAACAAACATAAAATAAAATGCAAAATGCAAAAAACTCAAGGTCAGTAGGGTTTCGGTCGGGTGCGGTGTCGGGTGTTGAGGTATATTTATATACGTGTTAATGGGCTCCTTAACGGGTCGGTTAGGATCCGATAGGCATCCAAACCCGTAGTCGGGGATTTAGGGTTTCGCCTATAAATACCCTAGCTAGGGGCAACGAGGAGACCATTCCAAACTTGATGGTCACGCGGATGCTTCGAGCACTCTAACATTCTCGAAGTTTTCCTCTTTGCCCTAGCCCCCGCTCCGGTTTCTCCCGTGACCTAGCCGATCGATCGATCCCGCCGCTGTACGCCATCATCGATCGCAGAGGAGAAGCCCGCCGCCGGTGTTGTTTCGATCGGGAAAAAGGAAGCCCCGCTTCTGCCGTCGGCCCGCTCTCTCCCCGTTCGCGATTTTCCTGCATCGCCGATCGCGAAGGAGAAGAAAAAAAGGCCGCCGCTTTTTCGCGCCGCTACTGTACGCGTTTCTCCCACTCGCGATTTTCCCCGTCGCCGGTTTCATCGTTGTTCCTGTGCCGATCATAGGAAGTAGTGGCCCAAAGATCGATCGCGAAGGGGAGAAAATCTTGGTTCTTCATCTCCTTTTCTGCCCCGTGAGAAGTCGAGGGTTCCTGCAGGTTTTGGCCATTAACGGGAAACCTCAAAGGCTTTTTTTTTCTATTTGCTGTCTGCCTGTCGTTTCAATCAGGCAAGCCTAGATATTCTCCAATTTAACTTGCCCCTACTGCAGCCATGTCCTGGGCTTCAAAGACATCAAGTTACCTGTAGGGTCTCGGTCTCGGTAATGGTAATCTATCTCTCAATTGATATTAGTTCTGGTTTACCTCTACAGTACATCTCAGCAGCGTTCGATTATAAGATCTGAATTTGCCAAGGGCATATTGCTCACATCAAGACACTCATTTATTCATTTCACCTGATCAAATTACAAGAGTTTTGATTATAAGATCTGATTTTGTTTGGAGGAGGATCTTAAGTGCTTGAATCTACCTGCGATTCTCATCTTCAAGACGAAGACAACCTATGTCATCTTGGTTGTCTGAATCAAGATTATCGATAAAGGATCACTTGTGGAACTTCAGATTTTTCAGTGATATTCTCAGCTCTTCAGGGTTGCCTCTGTGTTTGTGTTTTTCAGTCGGAGTAGGAGCAAAACAATTTTTCTGGATTGGATCCGAAGACCGTCATCGTCTCGCTCAGGTGATTTCTTTCTAGTTTTTTCTGCTCGCATTTTTTGTCTGCAAGTAGAATTACACGTAGTGGAAAGAAACACAAAATGTCAAAGGCGATCAATCACTCCTCTCCCGTGCCGATGATCAAGCTGGAGAAATTCTCCAACGCCGAGTTCAGTGCCTGGAAGCGCAACACTCAGTTCGGCATGAAGTACCTGAACATCTTCTACACAGTGCAGACTGTCTTTGAGGACGTCAAAGGAAGCGAAGATGAAGATCAGTGGGTCAACGACGAGGACTTCTGCAGAGACTACATTCTGAATTGCCTCTCCAACAGGCTTGCAGAGACGTACGGCAAGATGCAAAGGGCCAAGGAGATCTGGGAAGCTTTAGAAGAGCAATTCAAGGAGGAGGAGAACATGTCCAAGACGCACCTGGTGGACAAGTTCATGGCATTCACCTTTACTGAGGAAAGGGAAATCCTGCCACAGGTTGCTGAGTTTGAAAATCTGGTGGACAAGCTCAACAGTGAGAATATCCCTCTGCTAGATGGATTTGTTGCAGGGGCGATTATTTTCAAGTTGCCCTCGGCCTAGTATTCTTTCAAGACTGAGATGTACCGGAAGAAGACGCAGGTGAGTCTAAAAGACCTCAAGCGCTTCATCTGCATTGAGGATGAGAACCGGACTAGGCATGCTATAGAGACGATCAGCAAGCAGTCCTCTACTGCTAACATGATCACTCACCCTAAGCGAAAGCCTAAGCCTGGGAAGACTCGCCCTCCGAACAGTGCACCCGCAGTTGCTGCCACCAGCAAACAGATAAAGAAGAAATTCAAAGGCAAGTGCTACAACTGCAATAAGTGGGGTCACTGCGCTTCCGAGTGCAAGCAGCCCAAACGGGGCGAATCGAGCACACCAAGGACTGATAATCAAGCCAACATGGTTCATCAGACTGCGCCTACCGACTTTGTTGCCATGGTCGGTAACGGGACGGCCAGTTCAGAGTGGTGGCTCGACTCAGGTGCTACCTGCCACGTCTGCAACAATCCAAAGCTTTTGGAAGATACAAAAGAGGTGGAAGAGACTGTCACTGTTGCGAATGGTGTTGAAACCGGAAAACCGGTCTCTGTGGAGTTCGACCCTTGGGGAAGGGGTGACCTCACACCTACTACACTCGGAAGAATGTCACGGGCCGAAGACTTGGGAAACTAGGAACAGACCCTCGACTCTAGCGCGGAGGTCCCACCACACACCCGGAAGGTCACAAGAACACTTCCCCTCCCTTACCAATGGCAGAGATGGGTACCTTGGAGAGTTCTCTCAACTCTACCAAGAAGAGAACTAGGGAGGAGGAAGCCAAAAGCCAATGCCCCTCCAAAGGTACCCAAGGGGGTCTATTTATAGTTTTTCCAAGTAGTCCTGGGGTCAAAATGACCAAAATGCCCTTAAGGCAAATAAACCACTAGCCAATAGCAAACTTCCACACCGGGGGGTAAATAGGTAATTTCCACCCCGGGGCACAACGGTAAAAGCACAACCCAAGGGGGTCCAAGGGCCGAGCCATGCTCCCCACCCCTTGGGCGAGCCGCAGGCCGCATGCCTGGCTCGCCCGCAAGGGCAGGCCGCCCGGGGCGAGCCGCAGGCCGCACGCCTGGCTCGTCCGCAAGGGCAGGCCGCTCGGGGCGAGCCGCAGGCCGCACGCCTGGCTCGCCCGCAAGGGCAGGCCGCCCGGGGCGAGCCGCAGGCCGCACGCCTGGCTCGCCCGCAAGGGCAGGCCGCCCGGGGCGAGCCGCAGGCCGCACGCCTGGCTCGCCCGCAAGGGCAGGCCGCCCGGGGCGAGCCGCAGGCCGCACGCCTGGCTCGCCCGCAAGGGCAGGCCGCCCGGGGCGAGCCACAGGCCGCACGCCTGGCTCGCCCGCAAGGGCAGGCCGCCCGGGGCGAGCCGCAGGCCGCACGCCTGGCTCGCCCGCAAGGGCAGGCCGCCCGGGGCGAGCCGCAGGCCGCACGCCTGGCTCGCCCGCAAGGGCAGGCCACCCGGGGCGAGCCGCAGGCCGCACGCCTGGCTCGCCTGCAAGGGCAGGCCGCCCGGGGCGAGCCGCAGGCCGCACGCCTGGCTCGCCGCTCCTTCCTAACACTAAGGCTACGCACGCCGGGGGACCCTGCTCTGCGAATACGGGGTTGTACACAATCCCCGCTCTTTTCGAGGTTGGCACAAGCTCGGAAAGAAACATCCAACCCAACGTATTCGCTGAGTTAGCCTGTCATGCCAGCTAATAGGAGCCTGGGTGACGAGACGGCCTCGGGGTGAAAACACTTAGCCTCCCGAGGGGTCAACCTGTCATGCCAGCTAATGGGAGCCTGGGTGACGAGACAGCCTCGGGGTGAAAACACTTAGCCTCCCGAGGGGTCAACCTGTCATGCCAGCTAATGGGAGCCTGGGTGACGAGACAGCCTCGGGGTGAAAACACTTAGCCTCCCGAGGGGTCAACCTGTCATGCCAGCTAATGGGAGCCTGGGTGACGAGACAGCCTCGGGGTGAAAACACTTAGCCTCCCGAGGGGTCAACCTGTCATGCCAGCTAATGGGAGCCTGGGTGACGAGACAGCCTCGGGGTGAAAACACTTAGCCTCCCGAGGGGTCAACCTGTCATGCCAGCTAATGGGAGCCTGGGTGACGAGACAGCCTCGGGGTGAAAACACTTAGCCTCCCGAGGGGTCAACCTGTCATGCCAGCTAATGGGAGCCTGGGTGACGAGACAGCCTCGGGGTGAAAACACTTAGCCTCCCGAGGGGTCAACCTGTCATGCCAGCTAATGGGAGCCTGGGTGACGAGACAGCCTCGGGGTGAAAATACTTAGCCTCCCGAGGGGTCAACCTGTCATGCCAGCTAATGGGAGCCTGGGTGACGAGACAGCCTCGGGGTGAAAACACTTAGCCTCCCGAGGGGTCAACCTGTCATGCCAGCTAATGGGAGCCTGGGTGACGAGACAGCCTCGGGGTGAAAATACTTAGCCTCCCGAGGGGTCAACCTGTCATGCCAGCTAATGGGAGCCTGGGTGACGAGACAGCCTCGGGGTGAAAACACTTAGCCTTCCGAGGGGTCAACCTGTCATGCCAGCTAATGGGAGCCTGGATGACGAGAAAGCCTCGGGGTGAAAAACACTTGGCTTCCACGAGAGATCAACCGGCTTTGTCAGCTAGTGAGAGCCTGACAGCGGAATCATCATCAGAGCTAAGGACTTGGGGCTTCCACGAGAGGTACGCCTGACCTGCCAGCTAGTGAGAGCCTGACAGCGGGACCATCATCGGAGCTTAGGACTTGGGGCTTCCACGAGAGGTACGCCTGACCTGCCAGCTAGTGAGAACCTGACAGCGGGACCATCATCGGAGCTAAGGACTTGGGGCTTCCACGAGAGGTACGCCTGACCTGCCAGCTAGTGAGAGCCTGACAGCGGGACCATCATCGGAGCTAAGGACTTGGGGCTTCCACGAGAGGTACGCCTGACCTGCCAGCTAGTGAGAGCCTGACAGCGGGACCATCATCGGAGCTAAGGACTTGGAGCTTCCACGAGAGGTACGCCTGACCTGCCAGCTAGTGAGAGCCTGACAGCGGGACCATCATCGGAGCTAAGGACTTGGCGTTTCCACGAGAGGTACGCCTGACCTGCCAGCTAGTGAGAGCCTGACAGCGGGACCATCATCGGAGCTAAGGACTTGGGGCTTCCACGAGAGGTACGCCTGACCTGCCAGCTAGTGAGAGCCTGACAGCGGGACCATCATCGGAGCTAAGGACTTGGGCTTCCACGAGAGGTACGCCTGACCTGCCAGCTAGTGAGAGCCTGACAGCGGGACCATCATCGGAGCTAAGGACTTGGGCTTCCACGAGAGGTACGCCTGACCTGCCAGCTAGTGAGAGCCTGACAGCGGGACCATCATCGGAGCTAAGGACTTGGAGCTTCCACGAGAGGTACGCCTGACCTGCCAGCTAGTGAGAGCCTGACAGCGGGACCATCATCGGAGCTAAGGACTTGGCGTTTCCACGAGAGGTACGCCTGACCTGCCAGCTAGTGAGAGCCTGACAGCGGGACCATCATCGGAGCTAAGGACTTGGGGCTTCCACGAGAGGTACGCCTGACCTGCCAGCTAGTGAGAGCCTGACAGCGGGACCATCATCGGAGCTAAGGACTTGGGGCTTCCACGAGAGGTACGCCTGACCTGCCAGCTAGTGAGAGCCTGACAGCGGGACCATCATCGGAGCTAAGGACTTGGGCTTCCACGAGAGGTACGCCTGACCTGCCAGCTAGTGAGAGCCTGACAGCGGGACCATCATCGGAGCTAAGGACTTGGGCTTCCACGAGAGGTACGCCTGACCTGCCAGCTAGTGAGAGCCTGACAGCGGGACCATCATCGGAGCTAAGGACTTGGGCTTCCACGAGAGGTACGCCTGACCTGCCAGCTAGTGAGAGCCTGACAGCGGGACCATCATCGGAGCTAAGGACTTGGGCTTCCACGAGAGGTACGCCTGACCTGCCAGCTAGTGAGAGCCTGACAGCGGGACCATCATCGGAGCTAAGGACTTGGGCTTCCACGAGAGGTACGCCTGACCTGCCAGCTAGTGAGAGCCTGACAGCGGGACCATCATCGGAGCTAAGGACTTGGGCTTCCACGAGAGGTACGCCTGACCTGCCAGCTAGTGAGAGCCTGACAGCGGGACCATCATCGGAGCTAAGGACTTGGGCTTCCACGAGAGGTACGCCTGACCTGCCAGCTAGTGAGAGCCTGACAGCGGGACCATCATCGGAGCTAAGGACTTGGGCTTCCACGAGAGGTACGCCTGACCTGCCAGCTAGTGAGAGCCTGACAGCGGGACCATCATCGGAGCTAAGGACTTGGGGTCTCAACAAAACCTTGTCAAATTCAACATCCTCAAACGGGGAAAAAATGATGGGTTACATGACCTCTCCCGACTCAGTGGGTCGGGGGCTAGACTCGATACAACATAACAAAAAATACAAGTTCCTATTGAGGCGAGGCTCCTTCACCTCTTGCATTAACCGATCCTTCCCCGGCTGCCCACGTCGACCCGATCCTCACATCTGTTTTCCTCCCTGGCTGGGGGCGGGGCTTCGATCTGCCTCGGGGGTGGTTGCTGGGCTTGACCTCTCGCTCCTCTTACCTCCAGGAATTCGGGGCAGGTAGCTGTCGCGTGCCCCTCCACCTGGTGGTAGTCACAGTACGGCAATGCTTCTTCTACCAGCCTCCTTCGGCGGACTCGACGATCTCTCCCGTTGCCTCTTCTTCCTTCGCCTATTGCCAAGGCTTGCTGCGGTGGGGGTAGGAGTTGCCTTGGGGCTTGCCTTTGGTAGTTGAACCTCCCTTGACCCCATGAAAGTTCCCTCCATCCTGGGTGAGAGCTCTTCCTGGACCATGGGCGGGTCCCCCCTGCTGCCTCCAGCCTGGCTCCGGACCCTCCTGTCTCGGGAACCCCTGGGCTCTCTGCTCCTCTCTCCGCCTTCCTTCCTGGTGCCTTGAGCCACCTTGCTCTTTCGACTCCACCTCCGTCAACTTAGCCAACTTTTTTACAAAGGCCGGGTTGGCTGCCTCCATGGCTATCTCCTCTGCCGCCCTTTCCATCAGCTCCTCGAAGGAGAGGGGGGCCTTCCGAGTCAGGCTCATCTTGAAGAATCCTTCGCGCAACCCCACCGTGAACGCCATCTGGAGGGCATACCCTGGCACCTCCTGGATATCCGCGACCTCTTCCTGGAACCTGTCGACGTAGTGGGCCAGCGACTCCTCGACCCTTTGCTTTATCTGGAAGAGGGACTCAGGACCCTTCTTCCTCTTCTTGGAGGTGGAGAAGCGAAGCTGAAAGCTCCGACTCAAGTCTTCGAACCCGAAGATGGACCTTGGAGGGAGTTGATGAAACCAGTCCCTTGCCTTCTCCTTCAACGTGATCGCAAAGAGGCGGCACTTGAAGGCATCCGTCATCGGCCTGATGGAGACGGCATCCTCGAACCACTGTAGATGCTGGACGGGATCATCCTTCCCGGTATAGTAAGCCATGTCTGGCTCTCTGAACCCCTCGGGAACGGGAGCTGAGATGATCAGCTCACTGAAGGGTGACCCCCTAAGGGGAGCTCTCGCCACCGCCACTCGCGCGACCTGCTCGCATGGGGGGCTAGCTCTCGCCGGGCTGGGGAACAGCTCCCGGCCTGAGAGGTCCGCTCAACCCCTTCTACCATCCTCTCCTTCCCAGGCCTCCTATCCGGCATACTCACTTCTCCCCCTACTGGGGTGATCTCGCCTTGCCCCCTGGGAGCCAGCTCGCCGAGACTACTCTGGGTTGGCTCGCCGAGACCCCTGGGAGCTAGTCCCTGGGGGGTGGGGGTTGAGCTGTCAGCCCGAGGGGCAATGCTTCTAAGCATCCCCATGATGCCTTCGATGGAAGCCATGAACTCCTCCCTTCCTACAAAGGGTCCTAGGTTGGGGAGACCACCGAGGTCATCACTACCTCCCTGATCTCCAGCCATGACACTCTCCCGAGATCTTCTGTGTTGGTCACTCTCCACGCTCACCGCACCAAAATGTTGAAACCGGAAAACCGGTCTCTGTGGAGTTCGACCCTTGGGGAAGGGGTGACCTCACACCTACTACACTCGGAAGAATGTCACGGGCCGAAGACTTGGGAAACTAGGAACAGACCCTCGACTCTAGCGCGGAGGTCCCACCACACACCCGGAAGGTCACAAGAACACTTCCCCTCCCTTACCAATGGCAGAGATGGGTACCTTGGAGAGTTCTCTCAACTCTACCAAGAAGAGAACTAGGGAGGAGGAAGCCAAAAGCCAATGCCCCTCCAAAGGTACCCAAGGGGGTCTATTTATAGTTTTTCCAAGTAGTCCTGGGGTCAAAATGACCAAAATGCCCTTAAGGCAAATAAACCACTAGCCAATAGCAAACTTCCACACCGGGGGGTAAATAGGTAATTTCCACCCCGGGGCACAACGGTAAAAGCACAACCCAAGGGGGTCCAAGGGCCGAGCCATGCTCCCCACCCCTTGGGCGAGCCGCAGGCCGCATGCCTGGCTCGCCCGCAAGGGCAGGCCGCCCCGGGGCGAGCCGCAGGCCGCACGCCTGGCTCGTCCGCAAGGGCAGGCCGCTCGGGGCGAGCCGCAGGCGCACGCCTGGCTCGCCCGCAAGGGCAGGCCGCCCGGGCGAGCCGCAGGCCGCACGCCTGGCTCGCCCGCAAGGGCAGGCCGCCCGGGCGAGCCGCAGGCCGCACGCCTGGCTCGCCCGCAAGGGCAGGCCACCCGGGGCGAGCCGCAGGCCGCACGCCTGGCTCGCCCGCAAGGGCAGGCCGCCCGGGCGAGCCGCAGGCCGCACGCCTGGCTCGCCCGCAGGGGCAGGCCGCCCGGGGCGAGCCGCAGGCCGCACCCTGGCTCGCCCGCAAGGGCAGGCCACCCGGGGCGAGCCGCAGGCCGCACGCCTGGCTCGCCTGCAAGGGCAGGCCGCCCGGGGCGAGCCGCAGGCCGCCCGGGGCGAGCCGCAGGCCGCACGCCTGGCTCGCCGCTCCTTCCTAACACTAAGGCTACGCACGCCGGGGGACCCTGCTCTGCGAATACGGGGTTGTACAAATGGAGCTATAGCTGACGTGCTGAAGGTCGGCAACGCTACCCTGACTCTCTCCTCAGGTAAGACTCTTACTTTGAAAAATGTTAAATTAATACCGACATTAGCTGCTAATTTAATTTCGATTAGTCTGTTGTGCGATGCGGGTATGTCTTTTAACATTAGTGGTGGTCGAGTAACCCTTATGGTTCACTCGCATTACTTTGGTTGCGCATATGTCGTTAATGGGATGTATAGGCTGAGTCTAGCACACGAAGTAGTAAATCAGGTTAGCTCAAATCTGATAGATCCTAAGACTTTACATGCAAGACTAGGACACGTCAATTATAGAAAACTACTCCTGCTACTAGAACTCACAATATACCCCTCGACACAAAAACCAAATTTGAAAAATGTGAAATTTGTGCTCAAAACTAAGATAACTAAACACCTTTTAGTCAGTTTCTAGGAGTACACAATTGCTATAGTTAATACATTCCGATATTTGTGACTACAAAAGCTTTGTACACACGTGGAAGTTCGAAGTATCTGATAACTTTTATCGACGACTACTCTAGATTCAGTCACATTTATCTTCTTAAAACCAAAGATGAAGCTTTTGAAAAATTTCGTATATTCAAAAATAGGGTTGAAAATCAACTTGACATGAAAATTAAAAGGCTAAGGAGTGATAGAGGAGGCGAATACGTCTCGGGGGAGTTCAGAGACTTTCTTGCCAGTAATGGCATAATCCCTGAAACGACTGCCCCGTATTCACCACAATCCAACGGTATCGCTGAGCGAAAAAATAGGACTTTAACAGAGATGTTGAATTCCATGTTGTTGACTGCCGGCATGCCTGCGGCCTATTGGGGTGAAGCCATCCTCACGTCAAATCACATTCTTAATAAAGTACTCCATGCTAAGTTGACTAAGACACCCTACGAGCTTTGGTTTAAGAGGCCTCCTAGATTTGACAATCTTAAGACCTGGGGCTGTATCGCTTATGTTAGGATACCAGACTCTAGAAGAGCAAAGATTGGACCCAGGACTAATACCTGCGTCTACCTAGGATGTGCAGATGATAGTCCTGCAGACAGGTTTCTGGATCTCTCCATAAATACTGTAATAGAATCTAGAGACGCTGTTTTCTTTGAGGACAAGTTCCTTAAGGACAAGAACCTGACTCTGCCAGGTCTGCCAGCCTCTAGTACTGAGCCTTTAGCTGGGCCAGGGCAACGTAACTCTGACACTGAGCCTGTAGACACGATTGGCTTAGATACCAGAAGGCTATCTAGTAGAGAGAAAATGCCTAAAAGCTTCGGTACAGACTTCGTGACTTACCAAGTTGAAGCTGATCCATCACTTATAAGGAAGCGATGCGATCTAGAGACTCTCTATTATGGAAAGAAGCCATAGACGAAGAGATGAACTCTCTTATGCAGAACAAACACATGGACTTTGGTCGATTTGCCAAAAGGGGCTAAAACCATTGGAAATAAGTGGGTTCTGAGGAAGAAGCTAAATCCTGATGGGAGTATCGCAAAATACAAAGCACGTCTAGTTGCCAAAGGCTTCACTCAAGTGAGTGGTGTAGACTACTTTGATATATACTCACCTGTATGTCACTATGCGACAATTAGGATTCTTCTCGCACTAGCATCTATTGAACACTTCACTGTTCATCAGATGGATGTCAAGACTGCATTTCTTAATGGAGATCTGACTGAGGAGATCTACATGCACCAGCCTGAAGGGTTCGTCATAGAAGGTCTAGAAAACCAAGGTCTGTAAGTTGATTAAGTCACTATACGGATTGAAACAAGCACCTAAAATATGGCATGAAAAATTTGACACCTGTGTAAAAGGCTTGGGTTTCAAATCCAGTCTATCAGATAAATGTCTGTACGTAAGAACAAGTGCAAATAAAGTAGCCATCATATGCTTGTATGTTGATGACATGCTAATTCTGGGCACTGATCAGTCTGAAGTGAAAGACGTGAAAGTTGCCTTGACGGCACAATTTAGCATGAAAGACCTAGGTGAGGTGAAAACCATCCTAGGAATGGAAGTGAACTTCACAAAAAAGGGTATTACCCTGAGTCAGAGTCACTACATTAGGAACCTACTGGAAAAGTGGGGTTATGATAAAAGCAAAAAGGCTGAGACTCCATACGATTATAACAGTAGACTGAAACCGAATGAAGGTTCAGCTATTAGACAGTTGGATTATTCCAAACTCATAGGAAGTCTCATGTACGCTACTACCTGCACTAGACCTGACATAGCCTTTACGGTTGGCATGTTGAGTAGATTCACCAGTAACCCTGGGAAGGACCACTGGGACGCCTTAGAAAGGCTAATGAGATACTTAAAATATACTGAGAAGTATGCTTTATGTTACAGTGGGCATCCTCCAGTGCTTGAAGGGTACTCCGACGCTTCTTGGTGCTCGGAAATAGCTGATTGTCGATCCACTAGTGGCTTTGTGTTTACACTAGGAGGAGCTGCAGTAGCTTGGAAGTCTAAGAGGCAAACGTGCATTGCACTATCCTCTATGGAATCGGAACTCTATGCTCTCGCTTCAGCTGGAGAAGAAGCAGAGTGGATAAGAGATCTGATATTAGACATTCCAATGACGAGTCTAAAAATGAACTCTATTTCGATTTATTGCGACAATCAAGCCACAAAGACCATTGTTACAAATACGTTGTTCAATGGAAAGCGAAGGCAACTAAGGATGAAACAGGCCTGGTTGACCTATCTCACCAGTCAGGGGATAATCTCCCTATTGGACGTGAGATCAAAAGATAATGTAGCAGATGTCCTTACTAAGGGCTTATGTAAGGTTCTCACATCTAAAACATCGGGGGAGATGAGATTAACGTTCATTTAGGAGGACTTAATACCTAGCTTATGTTTTAAATTTAAGAACCGTTGTCTGCTTACATTCAAGCATCTACGTTGAGCACACTAAAGTATTTCAGATGTTATCTAATGAAAGCTAGAGGTGAGATAGTTGCCAGTCATTCCAAACTTGATGACTTACGTAATTATTCTTTGCCAAAGGCTGAATTGGGTATCATTCCAAAAAGGAGTACTGAGGTTGCTGATATGTGTCCTGATATTATGATTATTAGTTATATCATTCCAAACTTGATGATATAATAGTCACAGCTTGTTGTATCATTCCAAACTTGATGATATAGCACAATTGTGGAACGTTAATAATAATCTTAATAATCGAAGGAACTTGGTTTGATTCTATGAAATCAATTAATCTAATTTTGTGTAAATTAGATAGAGATGCTGTTTTGAGATTCTTTCCTCCCAGTTAGAGTATTAAGTTCACCCGCTGTTAGAACTAATCACTTTATTTCTGCAAGTGTTTGAATTCATAGAGATTTGTCTCATGACATTCTTGTTGTAATTGTTTACAGGCAATATGGAGATTGGAGGAGAGACAGTTGATTTTGACCCAGATGATGATGATCTGTTGTTCGCCTAGATCAATTATCAGTTTGAGTTTTCCAGTTTTCTTGCTTTATTTCATGTTTGGAACATTTGGTTTGAGTTTAGCATTTTGTTATCTAAAACTCATATTTATAATTCTGGAAAATCTCTTTTGTTTTGGTCATTATTAACTATTGAATAAGTAGCTCATTTTCTTTGCTAACACTTATATACAATATAGGAGGAGATTGTTGAGGTATATTTATATACGTGTTAATGGGCTCCTTAACGGGTCGGTTAGGATCCGATAGGCATCCAAACCCGTAGTCGGGGATTTAGGGTTTCGCCTATAAATACCCTAGCTAGGGGCAACGAGGAGACCATTCCAAACTTGATGGTCACGCGGATGCTTCGAGCACTCTAACATCGGGTACTTCTGCATCAACTTGATCTGAGCTGGTCTCCACCACCAGGCCTTGGCTTGGCATCAGAACGGGCTCTGCCCAAATAAGAATGTCTAGTGAGCCACCTTAGGCCTGATCAGGGTCTAAATAGGCTCAGACCCAAGCCAGACAACCTGGCCCAGACTAAATTTGCACATGTGCTTCACACAACCAAATTACAATGCAAATATTTCAACACCAACTGCAAATCAATAATATGTTAGTTTACTTTAGTCAAAATTATGGTGAACAATTACTTTACTATATATGGAAAAGGCTAGAAAATTTTCATTGCTGTACGTTTTCATGTTGTGTCCAGCATCTCTACAATTGTCATACTAGACTACTACTCATCAAGTTTAATATGTAATGCATATTTCTGTCGCCCACTTGAAAAAAATTCAAATTTACTTGGCATAAGTATTGAGCACTTCATTGACTCATCTTTAGCAAGATCTAATAACTCTTTTCCAAATTATATTATTCTATTTTGTCCCTCATTGGCATTAATTGTACCTCAATCCTATTCATCAACTTTGTCCTCATTCCATCTAGTAATGTTAAAATTGGTTTGCTTTTTAAATATGCAATCCAATGATTAAAAAGTTCACTAATGTTGTTGGTAATATTTTCATTTTTTAAGTGCAATGAAAATGCATGTCTAGACTATAAAATAGAAATTAGGATCCTCTTCATTTCAGACGACATGGAGGGGATCTATTTCACGGTCATGATAAAATATTTTTTGATCCAACGGATTCACTATTTCTCATTCTTTTATATTTTTTTTAATAAAAAAATCTCTATAAGTAGATATCTTTTGGATTTATCTTGTATCCGGATCCATAAATTAGCATCAATCTTCATTAATCACTCATATGCACTTACACTTCCTTTCTTCAAATTAGGCATAGCTTGTGTAAATACCTGTTTAGAGTAAGTATTAGTTGTAGTTCAAAATAATTTCTTTAGGAGCAAACTTTGGTCCTATGACATGAGTGATAGGCACGGGGTTCTGTCCTTACGATCAACCGTGATAGTATTCCGATCGCGACAGTGCATGGGGCGGGCCCCCAATGCCCCGCATGATAGTACTTTGGCCTCAACATTGTCATGGCGTTACGGCGCTCTCACTGCTCGCAAACCTCCGAATGTTATACTCCGCTCGTCGCTCATTTTTTCCTTGTGCATGAGGATTTGCGAGCGACGGTGAGAGAGCATGCATTTTTTATTGTAGGTAAAAGATTTTGCTTATATGAGAACACATATTTTAAAATTAAAAAAACTCAAAAATTAATGAGAATACATTTTTTGTAATAAAAGGGTAAAAACAGAAAGTTTAATGTTTACCAAAGCCCAATGGTGTGTTTTTCTTTTTAATATATATATATATATATATATATGTATATTATATATATATATATATATGTATATATATATCTTTACCGTATATACAGAAATATGAAAGCCATGAATTTTAAATTCATTGAAACGATTCGGACCGTCGGATCTGTCTCACTATTTCAGAAGCCGCCTAATCAAATCGTACTCTCTCTCTCCACTTTATTATAGGTCTCCTAAACCTACTAGAGATGTCCTAAAAAAAATATTAAAATTATTCCATTGATCAACCCAAAGAAAACAATAAATTCAAAAAATACACAAGAATAGGCTACAACTAAGAGAAAACCTAGTTGGCTGAGCCTACAACCAAGCATAGCCCAACTGAATCTCAGCCCGCCCAGCACTTATGCTAAACTTCAACAAAGCAAACCCTCAAAACTAATATAAACACTGAACAACAATTGCATCCCGCGTGGTGGGACTAAAGGCCGGGAGGTTTGAGCTTTAGAGTTTTTTCCTTTAAAAAAAAAAATCAAAAAGGCAGGCGCACATGTTAGTACTGTCATTTTTTAAAATGCCATATTCTTTATAAATATGTTTGATCGGTGTTTATATTTTGTTCACGAGCAAACCTCTTTGTGCTAATTGTCATCTCATTCATTGAATTCAAAAATAAAAGGAAAATAAATATTAGTTTCTAAAATTTTAAATAATTAAAAGAAATGACGGGCGCAGTCCGTCGTCGCTGGTTGGGTACTGTCGTGTTTGGCCGTAGAGGCGGAGCCCCGTGCCAGACACTCGTATGTATATATATATATACAGATTAATGAATTTCCGCGCAGCGCTTTTTGGACAAAAAAACGCGCTCCTCGGAAAAACGAAAAAAACACCATCTAAACAGCATTTTTAGAAAAAGTGGTCAACATGAAAGTTATAGATCTCGACGAGATCTACAACTTTCATGTTGACCACTTTTTCTAAAAATGCTGTTTAGGGGGTCTATTTTCAAAAGGCGCGAAGGGGGTTCCGCACGGTAAATATTACGATTTTTTTTTTTGCGCGGACCCCCTTCGCGCCTTTTGAAAATAGACCCCCTAAACAGTATTTTTAGAAAACGTGGTCAACATGAAAGTTGTAGATCTCGTCGAGATCTACAACTTTTATGTTGACCACTTTTTCTAAAAATGCTGTTTAGAGGGTGTTTTTTTCGTTTTTCCGGGGAGCGCGTTTTTTTGTCCAAAAAGCGCTGCGCGGAAATTCAGTGCCCCCATATATATATGTATATATGTATATATATATATATATATATATATATATATATATATATGTATATATGTATATATATATATATATATATATATATATATATATATATATATATTATAGATACATACATATGTATATATATATATATATGTATATATATATGGGGGTTACTCTAGTGCGGGCGTACGGGCGTACGGGTAAGGGTCAAGGAGGCTTCAAATCGAAAAGTGATCAACATGAAAGTTGTAGATCTCGGCGTTCCGAACAACTTTCATGTTGATCACTTTTTGATTTGGAGCCATCTTGGACCTCGATTTGGGCCCTGAAATCTGGGGCGGCGGAACTGCTACAAATCGTCCGCCGCCCCAGATTTCGGGGCCCAAATCGAGGTCCAAGATGGCTCCAAATCAAAAAGTGATCAACATGAAAGTTGTTCGGATCATCGAGATCTACAACTTTCATGTTGATCACTTTTCGATTTGAAGCCTCCTTGACCCCCAAAATACCTTGCCCGTACCCCCAAAACACCTTGCCCGTACGCCCGCATATATATATATATATATATATAATATATATATATATATCTTTATACTATAAGGAAACCCCTAATCTCTCAATGGTGTAACATTTTAGTCCTAAAATACCCCCACTAAAACAGTTTTTTCTTTTATTAATGTAGAGGCCTTTTGGTCATTTTCAAAGTTTTTTAAAATGAAGAGATAAACACCCCTGCTTCCTCCTCTACTACACGCCACTGCAGCCTTTTGGTCCCGAAGCAGCTCCCGCCAGCGCGTTAAAGCGTGTTAAAAGTTATCTTTTCACAGTTTCGGCCATTACCCGCGCGTGAAGCAGCTCCCGCCAGCGCCGAAAACAGCTCCCGCCAACGTCTGCCCGCCTCTGCGACGTCCTTCTTTCTCCTCTTTGCACGCCACCACCGTCCCGTCTCATTCTCCTCTCTGCACGCCGCAGTGCTCCTTCTCCAGTTCTCCTTCTCCATAACCCTACCTCCTCTCCCCGCCCTCCTTCTCCATAACCCTGCCTCCTCTCCCCGCCAATTTTTTCTCCACAGCGCTCCTTCTCTGCAGCAGTCGAGAGAATAGAGCTTCTCCTTTACAGTGCGGTCATCTCCTCCTTTACAGTGTTCTCACCGGTAATTTCTTCATGCTCTGAACATTTCTTCATGTTCATCCACTCTGCTCTGAACATTCACATCTTCATGCTCCTCCATCAACAGAGCATGTCCATCGAAATAGCATCTCCTCCACGGTGCAGAGAATAGGGCTTCTCCGGTAATACCATCTCCTCCTTTACAGTGCTCTCGCCGGTAATTTCATCTACTGTTCATCTTCATGCTCTTAATTTCTTCATGTTCAGAGAATGTGCAGAGAATAGGGCTTTTCAGTTTTTCAATTTTTTTTGCTTTCTTCGCTTTAGTTTTATGTCATGTTCACAGTGCTTTTTAGCTTTAGTTCTTCATGTTCAGAGACTGGGTGGAGTAATTAAGAGCTCAATGTTAAGAAACATAGCTTTCTTAGCTGAATGTTAAGAGCTGAATGTGGAGAGATGCCATTCATAGCTTTTTCAATTTTTATTTTTCTCCATAACCCTACCGTCCCGTCTCATTCTCCTCTCTGAATGTGGAGAGATGTCTACCAGAACTCTGTTCCTTTTAAGTTTTCATTTTATATTTCCAAAAGTTCATTTGTGTTTGTATCATCGAATGCAAAATAGCTCAAACAGAAATGATTTTAATTTTTTTGCTCAGTTTGTCTATCAGAACTCTGTTCCTTTAAAGTTTTCATTTTATATCCTCAAAAGTTCATTTGTGTTTGTATCATCGAATGCATCTGTCCTCTTCCAGTTATGATTATTACTCAATGATTAAAACTTATAGGTTGATGGTTATTTCTTTAATGTTGTAATTTCAAGCTTTATTTCAAGTTGTCCTCTTCCAAAATGCATCTGTACTCAGTGATTTCGAGCTTGATTTTAACAGAAGTTGTTGAACAAAGCACAAAAATTATTCAGTCTCTGTGCTCCATCAACAGCTCATCTTTAACAATGTTGTCGAACAACAGCTCATCATTAACAACTCATCTTTAACAATGATTTTTAGTTTTTGTGCTCAATTTTTGTTATTTTCATATTGGAGAATAAGGCGTCATTTGTTTGTGCGTTTCGATCCTCCGTTTTGAGCAAACGCCACCGGAAAGAGGGAAAACAAATGAACCTCCGGCGGCGTTTGTTCCGTTTCCACCCGCCCGCCTTGAAAAACGCCCCCAAAAAGCTCCGTTTGGAGCAGCCCCCTCCCCCCTCCGGTTCGAACACTCCATTTCCACCCGCCGGATCGATCCGCCACCGCCGAACCAAATGAAGCCTAAATGTTCTTTCAATTTTTGTGCTCAGTTTCTGTTCAGACCTTTGTTGAAATTAATTTTCAATTTTTCTACAGTAGACGCAATAATTGGATGCATCTTATGAAATCATTCTGATGTTCACTTACACTGTTTCTATATCCCAACATTAGTTCAGTGTCCTCTCACTTTAAATTAATTCCTTTTATGTGAATTAATAATATCCCAACATTAGTCTCTGTGAAATTAGTTCTTTATGGTAATCTCAGGTGCATTGTTCAGGTACATTCAGTAGGGATCTTTAATCTGACTTTGACACCAAAATCAAGCTGACGTGTCATCATCGTTGCCAAATAAGGGTGGTCCAGTCCAACATAAAAGAGGGAGGCCTTTTACTTAGATGACAATGACTGAGTAAACTCGAGAGTCATCGCGCGTGTGTGTTAGTGATTGGAGCGGTCATTGACTATAGAACAATAGAGTGCATTGAATGCGAGAAGAAGACGATTACGCTCTTCGATGACTTTACCATCAACCGTGGATGTATGAACAAACGAGCAAGAACCTCAAAATCAATCATATGAAATTGAAGATAATCATATTGCGCCGCATTCGAGAATAGGACGTCGAAATATAGCAAGAAATTATCATTCCTTTGACAACGTCAACGTCTTCCGGGCCCCACAATCAATGTCATAGTTCACAATCAATTTCTCCCCCGCGACGAATGTCGACGCCCTCGACCATTGCCACCCCGCACGACTAATGTCGTCGCCCACATCCAGTGTCCGCGCCCAAGACCAATGTCAGTGCCCTAGACCAATGTCGCCGCCGACGACCAATGTCTCATCCACCGAACAATGTCTCCGCATTCGGCCAATATCGCCGCCCCCGACGAATATCGCCGCCCCTGGTCGATGTCGCCTCCACCGACCAATGTCGTTGTCCCAGGCCAATGTCGGCGCACCGGCCAATGTCGCCTCCCCCGGCCAATGTCGCCACCCTCGACCAATGTCGCGGCCTCTAACCAATGTCACCGTCCCCGGCCAATGTCGCCGCCCTCGACCAATGGCACCCCCACGACCAATGTCACCCCCACGACGAATGTCAGCCCCACGACCAATGTCACCCCCACGACGAATGTCTCCCCCACGATCAATGTCGCCCCCGCGACCAATGTCACCGCCCCTGACAAATGTCGCTCCCCTGACCAATGTCGCCCCCACGACCAATTCCGCCCCCACGACCAATGCCGTCCCCACGACCAATGTCTCCCCATCAACCAATGTCGCCCCACGACCAATGTCGCCCCCTAAGACCAATGTCGCCCCCACGACCAATGTCATCTCCTCGATGAATGTCGCACCCACGACGAATGTCGCCCCATCGACAAATGTCGCACCCATGACAAATGTCGCACCCACGACGAATGTTGCCCGCACGGGGTCCCCCGTGCACGACTGCTTGTATATATATATGTATGTATGTATATATCTTTACTAATATAATAGAAATACTATGGTCTGCAAATAACATGAGTTCGAAATTAGATGGTAATTAGGTGGACGTCAGATTTCAGATTTTTGATCATGAACCGTTGGATCAAATCAACCCTCTATCCAGACTTTTTTATAGGCCTCTTAAACCTACTTTAGGACAGTCCTAAACCTACTCTATAGGACAGCAAAAAAACTAGCGGACCTGCAGCCGGCGAGCCCGCAAACAACCAGCAAGCCCATCCCGCGAAAACCTGCAAGCAAGCCCGCCCGCAAGTCATCCAGCCAACATTACTTCAAATATCTAATGCTGAATATTAAATATATACCCGCAAAAATCCGAAGAATGGACGGTGTGGGACTAAACCCGCCTGTTTACGCACGGAAATCAGATTTTTCGGGGCCCAATATGAGGGTCAAGATGGCTCCAAAACGAAAAGTGGTCAACATGAAAGTTGTAGATCTCCGCGATACGAACAACTTTTATGTTGATCACTTTTTGATTTGGAGCCTCCTTAACCTTCGATTCGGGACCCGAAAGTCTGGGAGGGGAGACTGCTACAGTAAAGGCACGGAAATTAGGTTTTTCGGGGCCCAATATGAGGGTCAAGATGGCTCCAAAACGAAAAGTTGTCAACATGAAAGTTGTAGATCTTGGCGATCCGAACAACTTTCATGTTGTTCACTTTTTGATTTGGAGCCTCCTTGACCTTCTATTTGGGACCTGAAAAAGTCTGGGCGGCGAGACTGCTACAGTAAAGGCACGGAAATCAGGTAAAATAATAATAATAATATATATATAACAGCCCGGGTGCGGGCGAAGCCCGCGGGGGGCGGGCGAAGCCCGCCGTTGCCGGCCGGGTACTGTGGCGCGTGGCCATCGGGCCGGAGGCCCGTGCCTGTCACTCGTATATATATATGTATGTATGTATATATATATATATATATATATATATATGTATGTATGTATATATATATATATACATATATATATATATATACATATATATATATGGGGGCACTGAATTTCCGCGCAGCGCTTTTTGGACAAAAAAACGCGCTCCTCGGAAAAATGAAAAAAACACCCCCTAAACAGCATTTTTAGAAAAAGTGGTCAATATGTATGGGGTCTATTTTCAAAAGGCGCGAATGGAGGTCCGCGCAAAAAAAAAATTCGTAATATTTACCGGGCGGAACCCCCTTCGCGCCTTTTGAAAATAGACCCCCTAAAAAGCATTTTTAGAAAAAGTGGTCAACATGAAAGTTGTAGATCTCGTCGAGATCTACAACTTTCATGTTGACCACTTTTTCTAAAATGCTGTTTAGGGGGTGCTTTTTCCGTATTTCCGGGGAGCACGTTTTTTAGAGCAAAACGCGCTGCGCGTTTTTGCATTAATCTGTATATATATATATGTATATATATATACAGAAAACTGTAAAAACGCGCAGCGCGTTTTTGATAAAAAAACCGCGCTCCTCAGAAAAACGGAAAAAACGCCCCCTAAACAGTATTTTTAGAAAAAGTGGTCAACATGAAAGTTGTAGATCTCGTCGAGATCTACAACTTTCATGTTGACCACTTTTTCTAAAAATACTGTTAGGGGGTCTATTTTCAAAAGGCGCGAAGAGGGGTCCGCGCAAAAAATAAAAATCGAAATAATTACCGGGCGGAACCCCTTCGCGCCTTTTGAAAATAGACCCCCTAAACAGCATTTTTAGAAAAAGTGGTCAACATGAAAGTTGTAGATCTCGACGAGATCTACAACTTTCATGTTGACCACTTTTTCTAAAAATGCTGTTAAGGGGGTGTTTTTTTCATTTTTCCGGGGAGCGCGTTTTTTTGTCCAAAAAGCGCTGCGCGGAAATTTAGTGCCCCCATATATATATATGTATGTGTGTATATATATATATATATATATGTGTATATATAAAAGTGACAGGCACGGGCCTTAGGCCCTGGGGCATTCGGCTGGGGTGCGACAATCGGCAGGGTGCGACATTCGGCGGGGTGCGACATTCGCCGGGATGCGACATTCGCCGGTGGTGCGACATTTGTCGTGGGGACGACATTTGTCGTGGTGGCGACATTTGTCGTGGGCGGCGACATTTGTCGTGGACAGTACCCGCCCCTATGGCCTCGCGCGACAGTACCCGCCCGCTCTCGGCGGGCTCCGCCCGCTCCGCAACATATACATATGAGTACTCAAAATGACCGTAAAAAAATATAAATCAAAAATATAATTTTTATTTTGTAAAACAAATAATATTTTAACGCGAAAACATTAATTTTTCTCTTGTCATTCCTAGCTATAGACAATAGATTTAGGATATCTAGTGTTTTTATTTTTGTATTTTAATATTGTAAAGTTATGTAATTACCTAAAAGGACATTGTCTTTATAATATACTAATATAAAGTGTGATATAATTGTGTAATTATGAATACAACTATAAAGGCAATATAGGGACATCAGGCAATGTTTCACCAAAGAGTAGTTTTCGTATATTAGTAGATATATATATATATATACACACACACACACACGAGTGACAGGCACCGATATATATACACACACACACACACGAGTGACAGGCACCGGCCTCCGGCCCGATGGCCACGCGCCACAGTACCTGGACGACGGCGGCGGGCGGGCTTCGCCCACCTCCGGCCCGATGGCCACGCGCTACAGTACCTGGACGGCGACGGCGGGCTTCGCCCGCCCCCCGGCGACGACGGCGGGCTTCGCCCGCGCCCCTCCGCCAACGACAGTGGGCTTTGCCCGCCCCCTACGGGCTTAAAAAAACATTTCACCCGCCTGCTTGTAGGTTATATTATCATAATATATAATCATAATATATAATCATTATAGTTATATTATAATATAATTTATAAATACGCGCCTTTTGGATCTGTGTCTTCTATGGACATTTTTAGGAAAAGTGTTTAACATGAAAGTTGTAGATCTCGGTGATATCTGCAACTTTCATGTTGAACACTTTTCCTAAAAATGCCGTTCAGGCCGCATGATTATTTTCAGGGGACAAATCGGGGCGCTAAACGACATTTTTAGGAAAAGTATTCAACATGAAAGTTGTAGATATCATTGAGATCTACAACTTTTATGTTAAATACTTTTCCTAAAAATGCCCGTAGAAGGAGCAGATTTAAAAGACGCGTATAATATAAAATTAGAACTTTTATAGTCCCACACTGCCGGTAGGTTTGAAGCTTTTAGGTTTAAATATAGAATTCCATAAAGAATGTTTGAAATTAGTGGGCTTGTGGGCTTGTGGGCTGCTGGGCTTATCTTTAATTGTATGAATAAGCAAGTTTATGGGTTTGTCTTAATTAAAACAAAGCTTTTAGCGAACGTTGTTTCTTAAGGCCCTTTTAAAGTTATCTACCTAACTTTAAGACCCCCTAGTAGTAGGTTTAGGACTCCTAGTAAAATGTGAAGAGAGAGTGTTGGTTTGATCGGACGATTGCTGAATAATGCATCAAGATCAGACGGTTCAAATCACTCTAATGAATTTAAAATTCATGAATTTGATATTTCTATTATAGTGGTAGAGATTTTTAGGAAAAGTGTTCAACATGAAAGTTGTAGATATCATTGAGATCTACAACTTTCATGTTGAACACTTTTCCTAAAAATGCCCGTAGAAGAAGCAGATCCAAAAGGCGCGTATAATATAAAATTAGAACTTTTATAGTCCCACACTGCCGGTAGGTTTGAAGCTTTTAGGTTTAAATATAGAATTCCATAAAGAATGTTTGAAATTAGCGGGCTTGTGGCCTTGTGGGCTGCTGAGCTTATCTTTAATTGTATGAACAGGCAAGTTTATGGGCTTGTCTTAAAACAAAGCTTTTAGCGAACGTTGTTTCTTAAGGCCTTTTTAAAGTTATCTACCTAACTTTAAGACCCCCTAGTAGTAGGTTTAGGACCCCTAGTAAAATGTGAAGAGAGAGTGTTGGTTTGATCGGACGATTGCTGAATAATGCATCAAGAACAGACGGTTCAAATCACTCCAATGAATTTAAAATTCATGAATTTGATATTTCTATTATAGTGGTAGAGATATATACATATATCTACAACACTTTTTATTGCCAGTATGAGAAACAGATTTAATAATTGTTTCAATTAGCCAAAATCACATTAATATAGTAAGAATGAACATCAATAAAAGAGCAGCTAATGGTATATCCAGAATTTCAATAAAAATACATGACCGATGAAGAGAAAATCGTATACTAGCTTTTTGGATCTTGTTGTGGCTCACTCGGAGCTCCAGTAGACTGAACCAGATTGCATTGTCTTAGCCCGTGAGTGGTAGAGCGCACAAACAGTCAATGAAAAGTGAGATAACTCGCAAGAGATTTTTTTTTAACGTGAAAAAATCCGAAAATGGATGAAAAACCACGTGGTCGGATTGGTGCCGACCAAAATTCCGCAAGTTAAAGTGTTGTTATAGGGTTTTTTTAGAGAAACCGAGGACGACAAATCGCTCCTTACAATTCACAGGGCCAGAGAGAGGAGGGCTACGAGGGTGATAAGCCACCTCTTGCGGAGCTACGTATTTTGCTTGCTACAGTGAGGAGCGCTATGCTTTGGATGCTTTAAAGTCCTTTGCGAGTGCTTTGAAGCTAAAGGGGCATGCGAGGCGCGCCTCGGCGTTCGCATCTTGCCTCCTGTTGCACATAGAGGAGTCTAGAGTGATAGACTTGTTGTCAATTGGAGGGTTGTTGCTGAGTCGAGTGCGCAACGAGCTCTGAGTGTGTCGTTTGCAGAGTGCGCTAGATGCGTATGAAAGTGCACACAAGGTGAAGCATGCGCAGGACATGCTGTGCACACGGCTCGATGTATGCAAGGCGCAATGTGTAGATGGTGCATGCAATGCCCGTGGGGCGTAATGTGCGCGTGGCAAGGTGTGCGCGAAGTGCTCGAAGATCTTTGTCGGATCTTCAAAGACGCTCGAAGATTTTTGAAGGCATAGGAGGTCTTCAAGGGGTTCTTTGGAGAGCTCTCTCGTGCGTAGGAGGAGAAGCGGGAGGAGAAGAAGATGGAATGAAGGAGGGCTCTAGGGTTCTGTTTATATAATTTCATGTTTGCAAGGTGGTTACGCACACCATAACCAATTTTATGTTATTTCCATACCAATACCTTATATTTTATAAGGGGTATTTTTAGGAGAATAATCATGCGCATACCATTATTAATTTTGCTATGTGCACCCCCCATAATGGATGGTTATGCGGAGTGGTTATGCGGTGGTTACATGACGATCGAACGGTGAAGATTTGGCGGCTGCCAAAAGATTGATCGGAGGAGAACTGGGCGGTGGCGGCGGAGGGGCCGAACGGCAGTGAGACCCGGTCGGCGTGGGGGCCGGCCGGTGGAGGGGCCCATCGGGCATGACCGGGAGGCCGGTCAAACGCTCGTCCGGGCACGATAAGGATTACCGGTTCATTCGAACCTCCCTTGGGAACCCTATCAGAGATAAATAACATTGATTCTCATTTACAAACTAGTATATATTGTAAAGAATAGGGTTTTTCGTACTACAACGGTGACAGCCTTTAACATGGTGATTATGAACAACTGTCGTTCGTGAACACTTGACCTGGCCTAAGAAACTACATCCAATTTTATGTTCAAAACTAGTCTTTTTTTGTGGCCGTCATAATTATTGTCTTGCCAAACATGCATTCTATAATGGTGCCATTATTTATTCCAAATTTACCGAAGTAAGAAAAACCGTGCCAAACGGAGCCTATTCCAAAACTAGGTGATATTATAATTTCTTATATTTTTGTTATTTACTTGATGCGCACATATAGAAGTCGCCGATGATTACCCAAAATCCATTTTACAACATATGATATGAACACTTACAAATGTTCGAGGACCATCAGATCAACTTAACCGTCCAATCTAATTAAGACCAAATTTAAAGACAGAAAGGCACCGAACGGCGCACTCATTCCACTCCGTGCCACCCTCTTTCTACCCAATCCCGTCTGGAACCAACAAATACCCTCACGCTCCTTGTCGTCATCAGATCGAGATGAAACGACGTCATTGTGTTCGTATTTTTTATACCAGTTCAATTCAACTGGCCAGGGTCAGTTTTGAATCTGTTTGCTCAAAAATAAAAAATAGACTCAGGCTGACCCATGTTTCAAAATGTCTCATTTCAGTCAACTTCCCAAATATGCACTGGAATACGAAGCAAATGGTGCAGTTGAATTTATATTGACCACACAAGTGCAATGTCATTCACACGTTGATATTTGCAATTCCAACATATAGGTTCCGTTTGGGGGGACTTATTTTCACCGGTCAAGCGGTTACGACCGCATGAATCGGACCATAATTAAGATCCGGTTCATGCGATCGTAACCGCTTGACCTGTGAAAATAAGTCCTCCCAAACAAAGTCATAGAGGGATAAGCTTATAATTGTATAATGATATAGAGATAAATATGGAGATATATATAGGCACAACTTTTATATTAAATTGATCTTTGGAGGATATTTTGACACACAAGTCTTGTATTTGTTTAATGTTAAAAAGACAAAATTGAAAGAATGGGAATCCAAAGCAATTAGTTATATGCCAAATATCTTGGTACCAAAATTTAATGAATATTATATATCTATACTATATTAAAAAAATATATGGTGGTCTGTCAATAGCGTGAGTTCAAAATTAGGGGAAAATTAGGTGGCCGTCGGATTTAGGAGATTTGATCCAGAACCGTTGGATCTGGGGCTGCAAATATACTATTTGGGCTGCCAATAAAAAAACAAAAAAAAATCCCTCCCTCTCTCTCCTCAAACCCGACAGCAGGAAAAGCCCCCCCTCTTTCTCGGCCATCTCTACCGCCGCCGGCGGAGCCGCCGACGACCTGACCGGAGACCCCCGGCGGGTTCGCCGGGTGCCGCGCGAACCTTCTGGGGGTAATCCGGTGGCGCTCCGGCGGGGCCACCGCCGGCGGTGGCCCTGACCGTGAGACCCAGATTTGGACCTCACGGGCAGGGCCACCGCCGGCGGTGGCCCTGCCCGCCGGTCGCCGGACAACCCCCGGAGGGTTCGCTGGAGTCCGGCGAACCCGCCGGTGGGCGCCGGTCAGGCCGCTGGCGGCTCTGCCGCCGGAGGCAGTGGAAATGGGGCTGGGCGGGGCTGGGCGAAAAAACACGTGGGGCGGGGGGGGGGGGGGGAATTTGCTAGAATCGGGTTTTTTTTTAATTAATTTTTTTTAAAATTTTAAAAAATTCAATTATTAATCTTTTGAATAATTAAAAATTAATTATTAAAACAAGTTTTTTAAAAAAATTTAAAATTAATCTTTTAATTAATTTAAAAATAAATTTTAAATTAAAAAATTGTTTAATTAATTAATGTCTGCAAGGGGCGGGCGAAGCCGCCGGGGGGGGGGGGGGGGGGGGGGGGGGGAAGCCGCCGGGGGGCGGGCGAAGCTCGCCGTCACGGCCGGGTACTGTGGCGTGTTGCCATCTGGCCGGAGGCCCGTGCCTGTCACTCGTATATATATATATATATATAAATATATATATGGTATATATATATATATAAATATACGAGTGACAGTGCACGGGGGGCCCCCGTGCCCTCCGCGACAGTACACAGCTCGGGACGGCGGGCTTCGCCGTCCAGACTTTTCGATTCCCAATCGAAGGTCACGGAGGCTCTAAATCAAAAAATGATCAACATGAAGGTTGTTTGGATCGCCGAGATCTACAACTTTCATGTTGATCACTTTTTGATTTGAAGCCTCCTTGACCCCCAAAATCTCATGCCCGCATATGAACGGGTTACGGAGGCTCCAAATCAAAAAATGATCAACATGAAGGTTGTTCGGATCGCTGAGATCTACAACTTTCATGTTGATCACTTTTTGTTTTGAAGCCTCCTTGACCCCCAAAATTTCATGCCCGCATTGTTGAAGCCAAAAATAACCTCAACAAATGTTCACGAACCAAAGTGCAGTCAATGCCTACTTCTCTCAAACCTCGACCCCTGACAGGCTGCTAAGGCCCTAACACAGACCCAAAGCCTCAGCTGGGAGGTCCCACCACACACCCGGAAGATCTCTGAGAGCTTCCCCTCCAAAGCCAAATGCTGGGCTGGGAGCTCTTCAGAAGGCACTAGGGTTAGAGGAAAATGATCAACTTGCCTTCCAAAGAGCCCTTATGGGTCTTTTTATAGTCTTCCTTTGACCTAAAAATACTGAAATACCCCTGAGGGGTCTGCCAATAGCTAAATCCCGCTGTCATTCAAAGGGTATTTGGGTAATTCTACCTCGGGATAATATATTATAAAATAATCCTCTTTATGAGCGCCGGGCCCCACCACGTGGGCCCACTTGGCGAGAACCCTGGCCGAGAAGGCTCTCGCTGGACCCTCACCCGGGCCAACCTTGGCGAGACCCCCTTGCCAGGGAGGTTCGCGCCCTCCACGGTTTCGAAGAGCTCGCAACTGAAGGCCTTCTTGGGGCCTTCTCGCCTCCCCTGGGCGGGAGCTTCCGCGGTCAGGCCCTCTGCTTTGGTCGTTCGACGCTCTCCTGCCGAGAGGTCGACCATCTGCCCTGGTCGGTCGACGATCTCTCCTGCCGAGAGCTTGAACATCTGCCTTGGGCGAGAGCCCCTTCAGGGCGAGAACTCTATAAGTATGTCTTAGGGCTGACCCAGGGCTAACCTGAGCCTAGCCCAATTCCTCAGTGGTGTCTCCGGGTCCCACCCAGCGAATATGGGGTTGTACACAATCCCCGCTCTTTTCGAGCTAGCCCTGCGCTCGACAAGACAAGTCCAACCCCCAAAATATTCGCTGGACACGTGCCCGCCTATCGAGGGAATCTTTTGGTGGGTCCCACTGCGGCTATAAATATGCACTGATGGACGTCCATACGCCCTGCCCTTAAAATACGGCTTTCCGACTGAGCTCTCGCCTCCGGGATTTTCACGCGAGCACACCATGCATTCCAAGCGTGCTGCCAAACCGCTTCCGCAAGACCTCCAAGACCGGTTAGCCGCTGCCCAAGCGCGGGCCTTGGCTAACTGTGCGGCGGTGGCTCCATGGTTAGCGAAAAAGACTTCAAACCGCCGGGCCTTCGGAGCCGAAGAAGAAGGAAAAGAAAAGGGCGAAGGCGGTCCGGCGGGACCTCTCTCGCGAGAACAGGGATCCTCCTTCTCCCACTCCCAATCCTGCCGGAGATTCTTCCCTACAGAAGGTGAGCTTTTCGCCCGTGCCTACCGAGCTAACTGTTCATTAGATTCGATGATTAAAGTATGCTTTCGCAGGAGTCCGCTCCCGATAATGACGCCGAAATTCCGCCCAGCTCTTCGAACCTACCCGCTCATCCCCCGAGGGCCAAACACGGGTCTCGGAAAGGATTCCTCCTGCCGAGACCGGAACGATAGGTACATTCTCCCTTGTCAATATTTCAACCAGACCCTTTCTTTCTGAACCGTCTTCTCGCAGTGCCAGCTCCCGCCGACCCGGGTCTATCCACCCGGGAAGATGAAACGAGAACCGTCGAAGTGCCTCCCGCGGTGGCCAATCCTCTCCTGCAGGCGGGGGGGGGGGGGGGGGGCGGCTTCTAAACCTTCCGCTACTCTCAAGGATGCTGATCGCCCCTTGAGAGAAGACCACTCCCCTCATGCTTCCGGCCAGGCCGGGATCATCGTGCGCGAGCCCTTCCGCCCGGGGCTGGGCAAGCCTCTTCACCTCCTTTACGGAACCAACGGAGGGGCCGGGCCTTCTCGTCCAACTTTGGCTGACGGTTCTCGCCCAGCCGCAGGTATGCGAAAACTTTGTCGGACTGTCGATCGTCATGTCTTGACCAAAATTCTCGCGTGTTTCTTCCGCAGGTGATCCTGGCTTGGAAGTCAACGAGGAAGGAGAGGAAGAGGAAGAAGAAGACGAGGAAGAAGAGGATGAAGAGTCCCCCCTCCCTTCGTCTGGCGAGATAGAGGAAACCCTGAACAGTGCAGGGAGCGCGAAGGGGAGACGGAGGAAGATCTCGGCCATCCTGGCCAAGCTTGTCCGGCGAGACCGTGCCCATGCTGCCGCGGCGAAAGCGTTCCGCGAATCCGTGGAGCAAAGACTGGAGGCTCTGGAGCGGGACTTCTTCTTGGGCGAGACTGATTGCCCGCGCGGGCCTTCCGCCGAGTCTTCGCCAGGGAGGTGCATCTCGCAGATCCGGAACTACGCCAGGCGGATCAACCTTGGGTGTACCACGCTATCGTCTTACTTCAACCCGTTGGCGCCCCCAAGGACTAGGC
Organism: Platanthera zijinensis; assembly: GCA_039513925.1. Taxonomy (NCBI): domain Eukaryota; kingdom Viridiplantae; phylum Streptophyta; class Magnoliopsida; order Asparagales; family Orchidaceae; genus Platanthera; species Platanthera zijinensis. Next base: position 3,805,181 of record CM077086.1, read on the forward strand.
GGCGAGAACGGGGACGATGGAGCTGGAAACCCTACTAGCCTTCACGCTCTGAAACTTAATGTATCTCTTTTTTCTTCTCCCCTTGTTTCTCTTTTTCAATGTCTGTAATAAACATTATTATTAATTAAGTTTTATCCGGCTTGCGCTAGCGAGAGTCTCGCTTCTACCCATGTCTCTCTTTTCCCTTTCCTTTTTATCGTTCTGCGGGGCTTTTTAATCAAGGCGCTTACCCCGATCTAGGATGCTTGCGCTGATCTAGGAGGTTTGCGTTAACCCAGGAGGCTTGCGCCAGTCTAGGAGGTTTGCGTAACCCAGGAGGCTTGCGCCAGTCTAGGAGGTTTGCGTTAACCCAGGAGGCTTGCGCCAGTCTAGGAGGCTTGCGCCGATCCAGGCAGTCGCGTCGAAACCCGAAGCGACCGTTGACCGCCGTCATCCTGAGGGGGAGAACCGAGGCGCCGTTAGCCCGGATTCTGACAGCTGTACTCCGCTGTCACTTTCTCTCTCTGCCGGATGAACTCATGATGACTACGATTCCCTATAAATAGAGAAGTCTACCAACCGCATTTACTTCTCCGATCCGGAACCTCAGCCTTCCCTCCGTGCTCTCGCGTTCCTGCTTCCGCTTCGACCCCCCTACAGCTCTCGCTCTTACTTACGAACTAGCCATGCCTGGCGAGAGCAAGGGTCGCGCCCATTGTGCGGAAGCCTTCCAGAAACACCTCTTCCCTTCCTGCAAGCTCACCCTCGACGAGTACAACGTGATCGTCGACCGCTACGTTCCCGCCGGCTTCTCGGCGCGGAACCCGGGGAATCATGATAGGGTGAATACTCCCGGGGCGGGAGAGCTTGCCATCCCCCTCGAGCATTTCGAGGTGGGCTTCCGCCTCCCCCTGTGGCCGGAGGTTCGGTTAGCTCTCCGCTATTATGGGGTGGTGCCCGCCCAGCTAAACCCGAACTCTGTCGCGATCCTTATAGCATTCATATGCTATATGCGATCCGAGAGGATCGAGTTTAGTCTGCCCATCTTCCGGAAGCTATTCAACTTCCGTGCCAAGGGGGGGGGGGTAGTTTTCTTCTCCGGGCAGCAGCTCGAGGTTACCGGTCTCGCCAATAAGCACCACCATTGGGGCGAGAAGTTCGTTTACGTCAGCAGGGACTTCGGCAACGTCCCGCTTCAGCCCGTCCAGTATGAAGACGCTGCCTACAAGCCGCCCGCTCTGGGATCGCGCGAGAGCGCAATCCTGGAATTCTTCGGGACCAAGGAGTTCGACGTCCCCTATCTTCTGCGGGACGTCGACTCCCTCCCACTTGTTCAATCGGGCGAAGGTACGGTCTCGCCTCAGATTCCCTTTTTCTATCAAAGATTTTCTTGCGCTGAAGTGCTAAAGCGTTTTTACTTTGCAGGAGAGCGGGAGGTTCCTCTGCGCCAACCCTTCGCCGCAGGACGGGGTGTCGAGGTTCTGGCAGCGAGAGGCCCCCTTGCGCTCGCGGAAGCCAGCGCCAGCGCCTGCCGAGAAGATCCAACCCCTTCCATGCCGCCACCGGCCAAGAAGCGGAAGGCCACCCTTCCTTCTCTCCGCACACTGAAGAGGCCGAAACCCTCTGCCCTTGAGAAGGGAAAAGCCCCGGCCGTCCCGCCTGTCCAACCTCCTCCCGAGGGCAGGTCCTTTGAAGCGATCCTTCAGATGGCCAGCGAGATGGATGCCGCCGCCAAGAGCCGTGCCGAGGCTTCCGCCAGGAATATATCGGCCGCAAGCGAGGCTGGTGGAGAAGTGGTCGCCGCCGAAACCTCCGCCAGCGTCCCGCCCCCGGAGGTGCCGAGAGGGCACCGGAACTTTGGCTTCGGCGTTAGATACGCCGACTCGGAGGGGAAGCCTCAGATGGAATGGGACCCTGAGTCAAACTCGATCAGGGTTTCAACCCTCCTTCCCAGATGGGCGGAGGGGGAGAATGTGACCGGCGAGGCCTTCTCGCTTGGGTATGGTCTCTACAGCCGGGAGGATGCCGGCGTTTTTGACCAGATGTCCACCCGCCTTCTAGCCTTCGACGCCACCCGGGCCCTAATGCGCGCGTTCGAGCTCACGCATATGTGTGCGCGCCGAAGCATCACCCTTGACAAGAATTTCACCGATATGCGCAAGGCGAGGGAGGACGCGATAGCTCGCGCGCATGCCGCGGAAGAAGAACTCGCGAGAGCTCAACAGGAGCTCGCGGATGCTAGATTGGCGCTGTCTCTGCGCCCCGCGACCGAGGTAGGCGAGATCCTCCTGAACCCTTGTCCCCGTTTCCTCGAAGTTTCTACTGTGTAACGCGTCTAGACTAAAATCTTTTATCCCTTTTGCAGGATTCCGCCCAAGTCAGGGAGCTTCGCGCAGAGCTGGCCAACGCGCGCTGCGAGAGCGTCCTCCTGAGGGAACAGCTCCGCGCAGAGCTGGCGAAGGTCCCGCCCCCGGAGCTAGATGCGAGGTTGCGGTTCGCTACCTCTCGGAGTATGACGTCGATAAGCTGCTTCAAGCCAACGCTCAAGCGACCGTCAGGCTGACGCTCGAGACGCTGCGAGACGTCGAGCTGCTCTGGGAGGACGGCGCGACCATCGACGCTCGCCAACTTCTCCCTTGGCTTTACGACCCGGTTCCCAAACCCCCGGGCGCGCCGGACTCGCCGCTCTCAGACGTCCCGAGGTTCTCTACCGCTGTTGACGAGACGTCCGGGGAAGGCTCTGGCGATGATTCAAGCGAGAGCACCAGTGGGGACTACAGCGCGTCCCCCTGAGGTGTCTTTTATTTTGAATATCTTTTTGTAATGAGCGAGAACCTCCTTCTGTAATTAACTTTTTTATAAAGTAATGTCTCATTTTCATTTTTCATTTCCCCTTTTTTTTTTATTATTATCCCTGCGTGCTTTGAAAGTATATTATTCTGCCGAATGACCTCCGCGCGAGCTTCCGCCGAGACCCTTAGTCTCTTTAGGGTGACCTTCCTTAGAGATCAGCTAGGCGGGAACCTCGCGTTGTCGATTGAATCTTCCTGCCTAGGTCCGCCGGGGGCTTTCTTTTGCGAGAACCTCCTTTAGCCGAGACCTTTGCTGGCCGAGACCCCTGGGCCGGGATCCTTACTGGCCGAAACCTCAGGGCCGCGATCTGCCGAGACCTCCAAGCCAAGACTTTTACTGGCCGAGACCTCTGAGCCGAGACCTTTACTGGCCGAGACCCCTGAGCCGAGACCTTTACTGGCCGAGACCCCTGAGCCGAGACCTTTACTGGCCGAGACCCCCGAGCCGAGACCCTTTAGGGATTTGCCCCCGGTCTAGGTCAGGGTCCTGCCCACATATTTTTCCGACCAATCAAACCCCTACCCCGCCGGCGAGCCGTTGGACCTGCTAGCTTATATGGGCGCCTGCGCAGCGGGTCTACCGGGGTTTGAGCCGAGCTCGTTGTAACGTAGTAACCACCAATCAAGAACCAAGAATCAAAAGGTCAAGGACTCCACCTATCCCCCGCAGGCGAGCCTTCGGACCTGCCAGCTTGGTGGGAGCCTGCGCAGCGGGTCTGCCTGGGGCCGAGCCGAGCTCGGGGTGTCGTTGAAGTGGCTAAGAACAGAGTATCCCAAGAGCCAACCTATCCCCCGCAGGCGAGCCTTCGGACCTGCCAGCTTGGTGGGAGCCTGCGCAGCGGGTCTGCCTGGGGCCGAGCCGAGCTCGGGGTGTCGTTGAAGTGGCTAAGAACAAAGTGTCACAAGAGCCAACCTATCCCCCATAGGCGAGCCTTCGGACCTGCCAGCTAGATGAGAGCCTGCGCAGCGGGTCTACCTGGGGCCGAGCCGAGCTCGGGGTGTCGTAGAAGTGGCTAAGAACAAAGTGTCGCAAGAGCCAACCTATCCCCCACAGGCGAGCCTTCGGACCTGCCAGCTAGATGAGAGCCTGCGCAGCGGGTCTACCTGGAGCCGAGCCGAGCTCGGGGTGTCGTAGAAGTGGCTAAGAACAAAGTGTCGCAAGAGCCAACCTATCCCCCACAGGCGAGCCTTCGGACCTGCCAGCTAGATGAGAGCCTGCGCAGCGGGTCTACCTGGGGCCGAGCCGAGCTCGGGGTGTCGTAGAAGTGGCTAAGAACAAAGTGTCGCAAGAGCCAACCTATCCCCCACAGGCGAGCCTTCGGACCTGCCAGCTAGATGAGAGCCTGCGCAGCGGGTCTACCTGGGGCCGAGCCGAGCTCGGGGTGTCGTAGAAGTGGCTAAGAACAAAGTGTCGCAAGAGCCAACCTATCCCCCACAGGCGAGCCTTCGGACCTGCCAGCTAGATGAGAGCCTGCGCAGCGGGTCTACCTGGGGCCGAGCCGAGCTCGGGGTGTCGTAGAAGTGGCTAAGAACAAAGTGTCGCAAGAGCCAACCTATCCCCCACAGGCGAGCCTTCGGACCTGCCAGCTAGATGAGAGCCTGCGCAGCGGGTCTACCTGGGGCCGAGCCGAGCTCGGGGTGTTGATGAAGATAACCAAACCTCTCCCCCACAGGCGAGCCTTCGGACCTGCCAGCTAGATGTGAGCCTGCGCAGCGGGTCTACCTGGGGCCGAGCCGAGCTCGGGGTGTTGATGAAGATAACCAAACCTCTCCCCCACAGGCGAGCCTTCGGACCTGCCAGCTAGATGAGAGCCTGCGCAGCGGGTCTACCTGGGGCCGAGCCGAGCTCGGGGTGTTGATGAAGATAACCAAACCTCTCCCCCACAGGCGAGCCTTCGGACCTGCCAGCTAGATGAGAGCCTGCGCAGCGGGTCTACCTGGGGCCGAGCCGAGCTCGGGGTGTTGATGAAGATAACCAAACCTCTCCCCCACAGGCGAGCCTTCGGACCTGCCAGCTAGATGAGAGCCTGCGCAGCGGGTCTACCTGGGGCCGAGCCGAGCTCGGGGTGTTGATGAAGATCCCTTCAACCAGGCCTATTCTATCACTGAGATGAGGGATCATAGCCAGTTAAAACTAAAACATAAAGATTGCCTATTCAGCGACAGTCAACATTTTGAAATAAACTTATTGAAAATGCAACAGTTGTTTACAACACTACAATCCTTCTTTCCCTCCTACGGGTAGAAGCGCTTCAGGTCATCACCATTCCAGGTGTGACTCAAGGTCCTTTCCTCCGCGTCCTGGAGATAGTAGCCTCCGTTAACCAGAGCCTTCTCTACTATGTAAGGCCCTTCCCAGCTAGGGTTGAGCTTACCAACCGCGGCCGACCTTCCCGCAGCGTCGACCTTTTTCAGTACTAGATCCCCCTCGGCGAATTGCTTGACTCTGATATGCTTATCGAAGTACCGAGCCATTCGCCGTTTTATTTCTTCTTGCCTGATGGCGGCAACATCCCGCAGCTCTTCCACCATATCTAATGAGAGGCGCAACCCTTCCTCGTTCTCCAACCTCCAAGCTTCGTTTCCCTCCGCTGCGGCCGTGACCCTTGGGGACCGAACCTCGAACTCCACAGGGAGGACAGCCTCACACCCGTGAGAGAGCTTGAAGGGGGTCTCTCCAGTGGCCGTGTTCGGAGTTGTTCGCAAGGCCCACAGGACGGAAGGGAGCTGTTCCACCCAGCTACCCTTCAGGTTCTCGACCTTCTTTTTGAGCAAGTTGACGATGACTTTGTTTGCCGCCTCCACCTGACCATTGCTCCGAGGATGATGGACAGAGGCGAACCTGAGGTCAATCCCCAATTGGGTGCAGAAACTGATGAATTCTTCACTGGCAAACTGAGGTCCATTGTCTGTCACTATCGCTTGGGGCAATCCGTGCCTGCAAATGATTTCCCCCCAAACGAAGTTTCTGATGACCTGGGAGGTTACCTTGGCTAACGGCTTGATCTCCAGCCATTTGGAGAAGTAGTCAATCATCACTAGGAGGAACCTCCTTTGCCAGCTAGCTGGAGGGAAGGGTCCAACCAGGTCCATCCCCCAAATGGCGAAGGGCCATGGCGCCGTGATGCTTCGAAGTCTTTGGGCGGGCAAGAGCTGGAGAGGAGCATGTACTTGGCACTTCCGACACCTCCTTGCGAATTCAGCCGTATCCTTCCTTATGGTCTGCCAGAAATATCCCTGCCTTATCACCCTTGCTTCCAATGTCCTTCCCCCTGAATGGCTGCCGCACTCTCCAGAATGCACCTCTTCCAGGATCCTCGGGACTTCCTCTTCGGTTACGCATCTCGCGAGGAGCCCTGACAACATCTTCCGATGCAAGCTCCCGTCCAGCATCAGGTAATGAGCCGCCTTGTGCCGGAAGCTCTTTGCATCCTTGACTTCTTCCGACAGTTCTCCCGTGGTTAAGAAAGTCACCAATGGATCCATCCATGAGGACCGCCGATTCACCTCCATCAACTCCCCCTCTTCAATGGCTGGTCGGAATAGTTCGGTTAGGGTACCTCCTCCCCGAGGTCCGAACTTCGCCAGTCGATCAGCTGCCATGCTTTCCTCCCTGGGAACATGTTGAATAGAAAAAGAACGGAAACCTCCAATAATAGTTCTTACCTTTGATAGATATCTTGCGAGGGTAGGCTCCCGGGCCTCGAACTCGCCTCGGATCTGCGATGCTACCACCATTGAGTCGGTGAAGGCCTCCACATCCTGGATTTCCAGCTCCTTTGCCAAGCGAAGGCCAGCTATCACAGCCTCATACTCCGCTTGGTTATTGGTGACAGGGAAATGGAAGGTCACTGCTTGCTCTATGGTAACTCCCTGAGGACTTACCAACACCACACCTCCTCCCAGGGAGTGCCTTCCTGAGGCCCCGTCGACCACCATCTTCCACGCTTCTTGCGGCTTTGGTTCTTCAGCCTCCGCCTCGGTAACATAGTCCGCCAGGAAATCCGCTACGGCCTGGGCTTTGATAGAGAGCCTCGGGACGAAAGAGATGTCAAACTCGCTTAGCTCAATGGACCACTTGGCCAACCTTCCTGAGTGTTCCACCCCCTCCAAGACCTTGCGAAGGGGATGGTCGGTTATCACCCTAATCGAGTGTGCTTGGAAGTAAGGGCGAAGCTTCCTAGCTGAGATGACCAAAGCATATGCTAGCTTCTCCAGGATGGGGTATCGGAGCTCCGCCTTTTTAAAGATTCGGCTGACATAATAGACAGGTAACTGCTTCTTCCCCTCTTCCCTAACCAAGACGGAGCTCACCGCCTCTCCTCCCACTCCTAAATACAAGGCTAGGTCCTCCCCCTCCTTCGGGCTTTGAAGTAACGGAGCTTGGGAGAGTTGCCTCTTCAGCCCCTGAAAAGCCTCTTCACACTCGGCCGTCCATTCGAATGCTTGGTTGCCACGAAGTACTTTGAAGAAGGAGGAACATCTATCCCCTGACCGAGAGAGGAACCTGCTTAACCCGGCCAACTTCCCGGCCAAGCGCTGGACCTCCTTGGCGTCGCGAGGCGATTCTAGGTCTAGAATAGCCTTAACCTTATCGGGGTTGGGTTCTACCCCCGCGGGAGTCAAGAGGTGCCCGAGGAATTTGCCGCGACTAGCCCCGAAGACGCACTTCAAGGGGTTCAACCTCATCTTGAACTTCCGCAGGGTGGCAAACGTTTCCTCCAAGTCCCGCAAGTGGGAAACAACACACTTGCTCTTGACCATAAGGTCGTCCACGTAGACCTCCAGGTTCCTTCCCCTTTGATTTCGAAAGATTCGATCCATCATGCGTTGGTATGTTGCCCCTGCATTCTTCAATCCGAAGGGCATCATCTTATAGCTGAAGCATCCCTCTCTTGTGATGAAGGAAACATCCTTGACATCAGGAGGGTGCATCCGGATCTGGTGGTAACCTGAAAATGCATCTAAAAAACTCATAAGAGAAAAACCGACGGCTGAGTCAACCAGCGCGTCGATTCGAGGCAAAGGGTAACAATCTTTGGGGCATGATTTATTCAATAAGGAAAAATCAATACACATGCGCCATTTTCCTCCTCCCTTCTTTACCATTACCACGTTGGAGATCCAGCCTGGATACTGGATCTCTGAGATGAAGCCTGCGTCCAGGAGCTTTTGGACCTCCTCTCGGATGGGGGCTTCTAGCTTGGTGGCGATGGCCCTCATCTTTTGGCGTATGGGGCGGGCTCTGGGATCCAGGTTCAAGCGATGACAGGCCACGTCTGCGTCGATGCCCGGCATGTCTGCCGCGCTCCAAGCGAAGATGTCGACGTTGCCCTGGATGCAGGCTCGCATCCGCTCCTGATCCTCAAGGCTCAAGCCTCCGCTGATCCGAATCCTTTGCGCCTCCCCGCTCTTGTAAGCACCTCCATCTCCACCACCTCTTCGGCCGGCTCCAGCCCCGACCGCTCCCAACTTACCCTTGCCTCTTCCCGCTCAAACTCGAGCTCTTCTCCCCCAACCTCATCAACTTCCATCGCCTCCTCCAGGCTCTCCTCCTGCCTCTGCTCTTCTTCATCCACCACTCCTCTCGCCTCTTCTGGGCTGATCTCCCCCAACTCGTCTGCCTCCGCCATCTCCTCAGCAACCTCCATCGCCTCTCCCAGGCTCATCCCCCCTTCCTCAACTCCTTCCTGCTCAGCCATCTCCCTCTCCAACTCCTCTGCCTCCTCCATCCACGACACGGTGTTAACCGCCGTCACATAGCACTGCCTTGCCATCTTCGGATCCCCCCTGATCCTAACCTGCACCCCTCCATTGTTGAACTTGAGGCATTGGTGGTACGAGGAGGGTACACAGCGAAAGGCGCTGATGAGGGGGCGCCCAAAGATGGCATTGTAACTACTCGGGGCGTCCACGATTACGAACCGACAGTTCCGCGAGACGCCCCCAAGCCTCACATGCAAGCCTACTCCTCCTTCCACCTCTTTCCTTTCGCCGGAGAAGCCAAAAAGCGGTCCATCAGAAGCCAGGACCCTTTTTCCTTCCACCCTCATCTCATCGAAAGCCTTCTTGAAGATCACATTCACCGAGCTCCCGTTATCCACTAGTATCCGGGAGACGGTGTAGTTCTCCACCGCTGTCTGGATCACAAGCGCGTCGCAGAACGGGTCCTCGTAGTCTGGCATATCCGCGGACGAGAAAGTGATTTTCTCCTCTGGGGGGGAGCCTGGGAGGTCGAGGCGACCCCTCGGCGGAACATGGTTTGAAGGCTCCCCTTGCGGGTGGCCTCGATCCCCACCCCCCCGTGGATCACTCCGATCCCTCCTCGGGTCCCCACGTCAATCCTGTCTTCACATCTATCCTCCACCTCTTCCCGCTGTACTTCCACGATCCTTACGGGCGGATCCTGCCTTCCGGCCCCTCTGGCCCCTCTGATCTCCAGAAACTCTGGGCAGGTGGCCGTTGCGTGACCTTCCTCCTGATGGAAGTCGCAATAGGGCAACGCCACCCTGCCCCCTCTTCCTTCTCCTCCTCCCCTTCTTCCGGCTCCCCGAAATCTTCTACCTCTTCCCCTTCCCACCTCCATAGCCTCCTGCGACGGTGGGAAATGACCCTTGGTCCCTGTCGCCATCCTCCCTGCTCCAGCCTTCTGGGCTCCCGAAAGTTATCTCTTATCTGAAGTCCTCCCTGGCCCTGGGGGCGACCCTCCTGAGGCCTCCAACCCAATCGGTTGTTTGGCTCCCTGGCCCCCCCATGCTGTTGCCCCTGCCCTCGGGGCTCTTCTCTTCTCCTATCTTCCCTCGGCTCCCTCTGCTCCCTCTGCTCTCTCTGCCTTCCCGCCATCGGCTCCTTCACGTCGTCCTCGGCCAGCCTGGCCAGCTTCCTCGCAAATGCCGGGTTTGCCCTCTCGAAGTCTATCTCCTTCGCCGCCCTCTCCATGAGCTCCTCAAAAGAGAGGGGGGGCACTCTCTTCAACTCCATGCTGAAAAACCCTGGCCTCAGCCCCAGGGTGAAGGCTAGCATCAGCGCATACCCCGGGACCTCCTGGACCAGGAGAACCTCCTCTTGGAACCGGTCGACATAGCGACCCAACGTCTCCTCCGGCCCTTGCCTCACTGCAAACAGGCACTCAGCCTCCTTCTTCCTTTTCTTCGAAGTTGAGAATCTCAACAGAAAACCCCTCCGCAGATCCTCAAAGCTGTAGATGGAACTCGCCGGCAACTGGTGGAACCAGTCCCTGGCCTTTTCTTTCAGAGTGATGGCAAAAAGCCTACACTTGAAGGCATCCGACATTTGCCTGATGGACACCACGTCCTCGAACCATTGCACGTGCTGGACCGGGTCATCCTTCCCGGTGTAGTAGGTCATGTCCGGCTCCCGGAACCCCTCCGGCACTGGAGCCGAGACAATGAGCTCACTAAAGGGGGTCTCGCCCCCTGCCTGGCGAGAAGGCACGTCTCGCGACCTCGGTTGGCTGGACCGATCCGCGAGACCCTGCCCAGGGAAGAGCTCCCGCACCGTCGCCTCCTTCTCGCCCAGATCCGCCGGAAGCCCCTTCTCGAGACGCTGGCCTGGGAAAAGCTCCCGCGCGGCCACGTCCCTCTCGCCTGCCTCCACCGGGACCTCCTTCCCGGGGCGCTGCCCTGGAGCGTTCTCGCCTAGCAGCGGAACCACCTCCACCGGAACCTGCGGCGTCTCCCACTCGTTCCTTGCCGAGAAGGCCAAGTTGATCGTCTGCATGACTTCTCGCCTGAAGTCCTCAAACATTTTCCTCGTCGCCTCGTCCACCCGGGTGGGGGATCCTCCCGCGCCTGATCCTTCACCCTCGCCTCCTGCCATGGGACTTAACTCAAGATTTTCTTACACCGACTGCTTCCACGCTCACCGCACCAGAACTGTTGAAGCCAAAAATAACCTCAACAAATGTTCACGAACCAAAGTGCAGTCAATGCCTACTTCTCTCAAACCTCGACCCCTGACAGGCTGCTAAGGCCCTAACACAGACCCAAAGCCTCAGCTGGGAGGTCCCACCACACACCCGGAAGATCTCTGAGAGCTTCCCCTCCAAAGCCAAATGCTGGGCTGGGAGCTCTTCAGAAGGCACTAGGGTTAGAGGAAAATGATCAACTTGCCTTCCAAAGAGCCCTTATGGGTCTTTTTATAGTCTTCCTTTGACCTAAAAATACTGAAATACCCCTGAGGGGTCTGCCAATAGCTAAATCCCGCTGTCATTCAAAGGGTATTTGGGTAATTCTACCTCGGGATAATATATTATAAAATAATCCTCTTTATGAGCGCCGGGCCCCACCACGTGGGCCCACTTGGCGAGAACCCTGGCCGAGAAGGCTCTCGCTGGACCCTCACCCGGGCCAACCTTGGCGAGACCCCCTTGCCAGGGAGGTTCGCGCCCTCCACGGTTTCGAAGAGCTCGCAACTGAAGGCCTTCTTGGGGCCTTCTCGCCTCCCCTGGGCGGGAGCTTCCGCGGTCAGGCCCTCTGCTTTGGTCGTTCGACGCTCTCCTGCCGAGAGGTCGACCATCTGCCCTGGTCGGTCGACGATCTCTCCTGCCGAGAGCTTGAACATCTGCCTTGGGCGAGAGCCCCTTCAGGGCGAGAACTCTATAAGTATGTCTTAGGGCTGACCCAGGGCTAACCTGAGCCTAGCCCAATTCCTCAGTGGTGTCTCCGGGTCCCACCCAGCGAATATGGGGTTGTACACGCATATGAACGGTTGGGATTACTTTGGAGGGCCTCATTGTTACATCGTGCAATCCTATTGGCTGCTTATATTCTTTTGTATATATGTATAGATATATATATACCATATATATATATGGTATATATCTATACCATATTATAAAGAAATATGGAGGTTTGCAAACAGGGGCGGAACTATAGTCGGGCACGGTAGGGCACGTGCCCGACCGATATTTCCGCGGTCCGCCTAGGTATTTCTCTACCATTCCCGATCTCTCCTCCATTCCCCCTGCGCTCGGCTGCTCCGCCCCATCTCGATCCCGGCCCCCTGCGCGGCTGCGCTCGCCTGCCGATCTAGTTGCTCCGCCCCATCTCGATCCCGGCCCCCTGCGACCCTGCGCGGCTGCGTTCGCCTGCTCCCGCCGTCCCGATCTAGGTCATTTCTTCTTCTTCTTCTTCTTCTTCTTCTTGTCATTTCTTCTTCTTGTCATTTCTTCTTCTTCTTCATCTTCTTCTTCTTCTTCTTCTTCTGGTCATTTCTTCTTCTTCTTCTACTTCTTCTTCTGGTCATTTCTTCTTCTGGTCAATTCTTCTTCTTCTTCTTATTCTTCTTCTTCTTCTTCTTCTTCTTGTCATTTCTTCTTCTTCTTCTTCTTCTTGTCATTTCTTCTTCTTCTTCTTGTCATTTATTATTCTTCTTCTTCTTGTCATTTATTCTTCTTCTTCTTCTCATTTCTTCTTCTTCTTCTTCTTCTCTTCTTCTTCTTCTTCTTTTTCTGGTCATTTCTTCTTCTTCTTCTGGTCATTTCTTCTTCTGGTCATTTCTTCTTCGGGTCATTTCTTCTTCTTCTTCTTCTTCTGGTCATTTCTTCTTCTTTCTCTTCTTCTTCTTCTGATCATTTCTTCTTCTTCTGGTCATTTCTTCTTCATCTTCTTCTTCTTCTGGTCATTTCTTCTTCTTTCTCTTCTTCTTCTTCTTCTGGTCATTTCTTCTTCTGGTCATTTCTTCTTCTTCTTCTGGTCATTTCTTCTTCTTCTGGTCATTTCTTCTTCTTCTTCTGGTAATTTCTTCTTCTTCTGGTCATTTCTTCTTCTTCTTCTGGTCACTTCTTCTTCTTCTTCTGGTCATTTCTTCTTCTTCTTCTTCTTCTGGTCATTTCTTCTTCTGGTCATTTCTTCTTCTTCTTCTTCTTTTTCTTCTTCTTCTTCTGGTCATTTCTTCTTCTGGTCATTTCTTCTTCTTCTTCTTCTTCTTCTTCTTCTTCTTCTTCTTGTCATTTCTTCTTCTTCTTCTTCTTCTGGTCATTTCTTCTTCTGGTCATTTTTTCTTCTGGTCATTTCTTCTTCTTCTGATCATTTCTTCTTCTGGTCATTTCTTCTTCTGGTCATTTCTTCTTCTTCTTCTTCTTCTTCTTCTTCTTCATCTTCTTCTTCTTCTTCTGGTCATTTCTTCTTCTTCTTCTGGTCATTTCTTCTTCTTCTTCTTCTTCTTCTTAATTTGTTATGTTAGTTCATTGTTAGTTAATTTGTTCTGTTAATTCTTAATTGATAATTTGTTAATTTGTTTCTTTTGTTAGTTGATAATTGTTAGTTGATAGTTGATAGTTGTATAATTTTTTTCTTAATTCTTAATTGTTAACTGGTTCTTAAGTATAGAACTGGTAAAGAAGGAAATGGGGCTGACTATTGATAGGGTGAGTTTGGGAACTAGCCTTTTAATATTGGCTGACTGTTGAACTTGTGGAAATGGGGCTTCCTCCCACTTCTCCATTTATTCTTAAATCAAATTTAAGTTAGAAAGTGGCAATTAAATGATTTTTAAGGGCCGGCTATACTTAAGAACCAGTTCTTTTGGGTGCTCAGCTCCTTCTTTACCGAACATTGTGCAGGCATTAATAGTCAGTCCCTTACCTTTGAAATCACTTATCTTGAGCAATTTCTATCAATATAAACAAATTACTTCAAAGTTTGAAATACTTGTGCTCTTCCATTTTGAGTCTGTGAATTAAATTAGGTAGCAGTTTTTTTTCCTTCATTGAAAAAAAAGTTGTCGATACTATTACAACAGAAACTATTATTTCACGTTTTCAGAGCATGTGTCAACGGAAAGTATCTTGTTGAATTGTAAGTTTTTCAGATTTAAACCTTTCTTTTGTAATATTGTGTTCAATATTTTCCTTACATAAATATCTTTGAAAAAAAAAAAATTTCGTGGACGCTGCCCCCGAACCCCCGCTAAGGGGGCCCTACCCCCCGAACCCCCAAAATTGCCAGAATTTAAATTGTGCCCGTGCGACTTCAAAATCCCAGTTCCGCCACTGTCTGCAAATAGCATGAGTTCGAAATTCACATAAAAAATTTCGGCCGTCTGATCTTGATGTATTAGTCAGCAGTCGTTCGATCAAACCAACCCTCTATCCAAAATTTTTGTAGGCCTCCTAAACCTACTCTAGGACAGTCCTAAACCTATGTGAAATAATTTTAAAATTGATTTTGCAAAAACAAATGGCAGACCCGCCAGCCAGCACGCCAGCAGGCCCACCAGCCCACAAAAGCAGGAAGCCCGTTAAACTGATGATTCCAAACACATGATATGGAAACCTATATTTAAATCCGCTAATTTCAAAAATTTGGGCAGTGTGAGATTAAAATCGTCTGTTTTATAATTCGCGCATTTTGGAACTGCGTCTACTGCTTTCATTTTTATGAAAAGTGTTCAACATGAAAGTTGTATATCTCGACGATATCTACAACTTTCATGTTGAACACTTCTTGATTTGAAGCCATTTAGACCCCCGATTTGCGCCTGTTGTTTTTCGGGGAGCAAATCGGGGGTTTAAACTGTTTCAAATCAAAAAGTGTTCAACATGAAAGTTGTAGATATCATCGAGATCTACAACTTTTATGTTGAACACTTTTCATAAAAATGATAGTAGAAGACGCAGTTCCGATTTCTGGCCTGTTTTCAGCAGAGCTGGTTTTAAGAACCTGCCCGGACCGCCCGGGGGACCGGTCGGCGGTCCGATCGGTCGAACCGGCCGGTTGGCAGCCCGACCGGTCAAACCGGCCGGTATGGTCCGGTTCTTAAAACGCTGATAATGCTCAGGTGCATTCCCCCTACCCTAGTAAGCAATACTATAATTATCACCCGCCTTTATTTATTGTATTATAATATTTTATAAATACTATTATAAATTTTATAAATACTATTATAAATACTATAATTATTAATAGACGGGCAACAACGGGTGGCGGGCGAAGCCCTCCGTCGCCTGCCGGGTACTGTGGCGCGTGGCCATCGGGCCGGAGGCCCGTTCCTGTCGCTCGATGCTCTCGGGCGGCCTTCGGCCGCATCCAGGCGGGCTTCGCCCGCATCCAGGCGGGCTTCGCCCGCTTCCAAACGGGCTTCGCTCGCTTCCAAACGGGCTTCGCCCGTTCCCGATGTTTTCAGACGGCCTTCGATCGCTTCACAAATAATTTTCACCTCGTCCCCTCTCACCCACCCTCTCTCTTTCTCTCTCTCCGCATATATATAATTATATATAATTTATATATATTATTATATATTATTATCCATCCGTCGCCCCCCAGCCGCACTCTCTCTCCCTCTCTATCCTCACATATATATATAAAGGGCCATTTACCGGGACCTCCCCTCTAACTTTCCTAAATTACTGACAGCACCCCTCTTATTTTCGAAATTACAAAAACTTCCCCTAAAGTTTTCATTTCATTACAAAAACCTCCCCTGAAGTTTTAATTTCATAACATCCATGCACAAAAACACCCCCCTGGATGAACAGTGTCCAGGGGGGTATTTTTCTTCATGGATGCAATGAAATGAAAAGACCAGGGGAGGTTTTGGTAATGAAATGAAAACTTAAGGGGAGTTTTTTGTAATTTCGAAAATAAGAGGGGTGCTCTCACTAATTATGCTAGTTTACAGGGGAGGTTTGGGTAATTATTTCTATATATAAATATATAATATAATATAGATTAAGATATAATATATATTATATATAATTATATCTCATCCCCCTCTCAGCCACTCTCTCCCTCTCTCTTTCTCTCTCTAGCTTTAATAATATCCCATCCACCGCCCCCCTCTCAGCCACTCTCTCTCTCCCTCTCTCCTTCTCTCTCTCTCCCTCCCTCTCTGTAGCTTTAATTATTTACCATCCACCGCTCCCTCTCAGCCACTCCCTCTCTCCTCTCTCTCCCCTACCTCTCTTTCTCTCTCTATCCAAGCCTTCCACCGAAATAGCTTAAATAAAATTGTACTAATATTGGCATCAATAAAAATTTATTAACCAAAAAACACGTTGCATATCGTTCAACAAGTCACTTTTTGTGTACACATATTTTGAAATTGTGTAATGGTAGTATTATTAGTAATAGTGTCAACAACATTTTTCTCTGTATAAATTGTCATGTAGTCATTCATCCATTCATCTCTCAATCTGTTTCGTCAATGATTTTTTTATAATTTTCATTGCAGATAACATTCTTTCAACTGTAACAGTAGCAAAGAATAGAAGACATGCCAACTTTGAAAGTCTGAAGACCAATTGATAGTGATTTTGTTTTTGAAACTTCACCAATATTTTTAAAAGTCCACCAATTCCTTAACTCATTCAAAGTCCAATCAAGCACATTGCAGATTTCAACACAAAAATAATGATAATTTGTAATCTCTCTTTCATTACGTCTTGATCTTTCTACATGAATATATTTTTCATTCATATTACGAGCTTCTATATGTTATTTTCTACAAAATGTTAATACTTCACTCATACATGAGTTCCACTCAAGAACATCATTTCTCAAATTAAACAGTAGTTGCTTTGTAAATTTTACAAAGTTCATTGCATTAGCAATGTCTTGATCATTCTTTCATAATGATTGTGATAACTCATGTGATTTGGATAAAATATTATTCATTAAATACATGAGAAAAATAAAATTAAAAGTCAAGAGATTTTTAATTAAAGTATTTATCATTTCTCTTTGATTTCCATCTGCATCAACAACCTTGATAATTTCAAGTACTTCAACAATAGATGAGAACATCCGAATAATTTAATATTGTGTCATAATATGAACTCTACCGCGTATCTCCTATCATTTTCAATTCAAGTGGTTGATTTGCCTCTCAACCACTTTTCAACTCCCTGCAACCATTCTCTAGAGTAACCCGATCAACTTCTAATGCTCTTATACAGTCATGTTATTTACAAGAGCCGACAACAACATTCAACACAAGGTTAATAAGCGTGAAAATCTCTGCAACTTCAACATGATCTTTTGCAACACCTACTAATATTAATTGTAGTTGATGCGTAAAACAATTAATGTAGAAATGTTAATGTATATTTGTATAACATAACGGGTTTGGAGGCTTAACATGTCTAGTTCGGATACCATGCTATCTGATACCCGTTTTAACCTAGGGTTTGCCTATAAAACCCAAGCTAGGGGCAACAGAGAGGCAATTTGACTTTAACCACCACCCAGGATGCTTCAAGCGACCTAACAATCTCGAAGCAGTTTGCCCTAGCATCTCAAAAATTTTCTCCCATAGTTTTCTCGCCAATAGAAAGGAAGAGGATCCCACCGCTCGGTGGAGATTGGAGTCTCTCGCCGTAGCCTGAAAAGAGCCTTCCCGTCGTCGTTTCTCACATGAAACTAGGGCCTGTCATCGCCGATCAGGAATAAGGAACACTCTTATACATAAAAATCCTTTCTGCTCCTGATTTTTCATTGCAAATTTCTACGTCCCGTTGTCGACAAGGAAAGTCGGGTCGTCGCTGATCGAATATCGGGAATACAAAAACTTTTGTCGTTGTTCTCTCATTTTCTTATTCAACTAGAATCTCGACACTACGAAATCAAAGGGGAAATTTTCACTGTCTCCCGTCTCCCTTTCGCTTCCTGTCCGGCGTTCGATCGAGGTGAAGGCCAGAGGGAGTCCGTCACCCTAGTTTCGTGGTGCATTGCTCCTCTCCCGTTGTGAATCTTGATTCCCGTCGCTAGTTTTTCACATAGCTGCAGTCCGCCCACAGAAGTCCAATAAAGAGAAGTCTTTTTTGATCTTCTTTATGATCCACCTTTTGATCATGCGATTCTTTCTTCCTTCCTTGGAATTGTAGGAGAACAAGGACGGGGAGCAGCAGAGCAAGCTTATCTCCTGAGTTTCTTGGCAAGGAGACTTTGCAAATCATAAGAAAAGAGAGGACCTATAATGATGAAGGGAAATAACTTTTCTTCACTTGTTCCAATGATAAAATTGGAAAAGTTTACAGCGATGAAGTTCAACGACTGGAAGTTGAATACCTTGTTTCGGATGAAATATCTGTACGTGTTCTACAATGTTCAGTCTAATCTACTGAAGTTATCGGGACTGAAGTACAGTGGAATAGTGATGAGGAAATCTGCAGAGACTACTTGCTAAATTGCCTCTCATCCAGATTAGAAAAGACCCACATTAAGATAAAGATTGTCAATGAGATTTGGTATGCACTGCAGGAGCACTTCAAGTAGGAGAAAGACATGTTAAAAACTCGCCTGATGGATAGGTTCCACTCTTTCATATTCAACGAGGAGAAAGAGTTTCTTTCCTAGGTATTTGAATTTGAGCATTTAGTTGATTCTTTGCTTAGTGAAAATATCTCTCTGTAAGATAGTTTTGTTGTTGGGATAATTATCTATAAGTTGTCTACCTCTTGGTATAACTTTAAAACTGAAATGTACTGTAAGAATATGCAGGTTGGTCTAAATGACCTCAAGTATTTTATACACATTGAGGACAAAAATAGGACTAGACATGCATTAGAAGCTGTTAGCAAATAAAAAGCCATTGCTAACATAATTTATAGTTCTAAACGCATGTCTAACTCTAAAAATATCAAACATTCTCAGAGTAGTCCCCAAGTTGCAAGATCTAATAAAAAGATCAAAAAATATAAGGGCAAATATTTTTAATACAATAAGTGGGGGCACAATGCATCTGATTGCAAGCTCCCTAAGATTGAAAAGTCTGAAGGACAACATGAAGGCAACCAGAACAATATTGTTAGTCAAGCTGAGCCATCCAATTTTATTGTTATGGTAGGAAATGTGAAAGATAACACTGAGTGGTACCTAGATTCAGAGGCAATATGTCATGTCTATAACAACGCTAATCAATTGGTATGACTCACTAATGTAGAAGAATCTATGACTGTTGCAAACAATGAAGTACCTGACGTGCTAAAGGTTGGGAATGCTACCTTACTGATCTGATCTCCTCAGGTAAAAATTTAACTTTGGAAAATAATAAACTTATTCCTTCACTAGCTGTTAACTTAGTGTTTATTAATTTAATCTGTGATGCTGGTATGCTTTAAATTTATATAGCGGTAGAGTAATAATGTCAGTTAACTCACACTATTTTGGTTGTGCATACATCCAAAAAAGGATGTACCGACTAAGTCTAACAAATGACACAGTTCAACAAGTTCAATCAAACTTAGTTATCCTTAAGACACTTCACGAGAGAATAAGACATGTGAATTATAGGAAGATGTTCCAACTTGCTAGAACTTGTTGGATCTATTGGCCATTATTCCCGATGGTGAAACAGTTTTGGAATAATCTCCCTCTGATACTACTTGTTGGATCTAGTGATTAAACTTTTATTGTATTCTTTCTCTTTCTCTCCTTAGGTTTTCAACACAAAAAACAAAGCTCCTTTATATACGTCTTTGTAAAAATAGACCGCCGATGCTAAGACTAGCGTCCGACGATAGGTTCACGTACTTGGTGGTGACAGTTGTCCTCCAAATTTGGAAAATATTCAAAACGAATATTTTCTTTTTACAATGCTAGCGCGACGCGGTAGGTAGGTAGCGTCCGGCGGTAGACCTGTCTCGACGCACTCGATGCCTCTGTCTCAACGCTCTCAATTCC
This sequence comes from Platanthera zijinensis, assembly GCA_039513925.1. Taxonomy (NCBI): domain Eukaryota; kingdom Viridiplantae; phylum Streptophyta; class Magnoliopsida; order Asparagales; family Orchidaceae; genus Platanthera; species Platanthera zijinensis. The sequence goes on from CM077086.1 coordinate 3,824,655, forward strand.
TCGAGTGTTGAGTGTGTTACCGCGATGTGGTACCAAGCTAATGTTTGGCGGTAGTTCTGGCTCGACGCTCTCGACGCCTCTGTCTCAATGCTTATGCGCTAGCGCAGCGCAGTAGAAAGCTAGCTCCTCCGCGGTAGGTTCCCGAGAACCTGGCTATTTAATTCATCGAGCTAGCACGAGCGATAGAACTAGCACAGTGCGGTAGATTCCAGAGCGCTTTGTCCATTTAATTCAGGCTACCGCCCGACATTATATACTACCGCTTGGCGATAGGTTCCTGAGGAGGGCTCCTTGAATTTCTTGGACCTGTAAAATTGGACACTCTACCAAACACAAGATGTAATCAAATACAACCTGTGAGTTGATATTATCAAAGTAAGGATATGTGAACCGTCAGTTCCAACAGAACTCACTAGATCACTTTAGACACTATACATAAAATTGAAAAAATATGAAGTTTGTGCTCAAATTAAAATCACTAGGAAGCTTTTTAGTGCGGTTACTATGAGCACAATACCCTTAGAACTAATACATTTTGACATTTATGACTTTAAAAGTTTTATCACTAGAGGGGACAAGAAGTATATGATCACTTTTATAGATGATAGTTCTATGTTCTGTCACATTTACCTCCTCAAAACTAAAGAAAACATGTGAATTTTTTTTTTCAAAATCAAGGTAGAAAACCAACTTGATATGAAAATCAAATGATTTAGAAGTGATAGAGGAGGAAATCCAGTGAGTTCAAGTGTTTTCTTGCCAATCAAGGAATCATAGTTGAAACCATTGCTCCTTACTCAGTCCAATACAATAATATAAATGAGAAGAAAAATAAAACGTTAACAAAAATATTGAACTCTATCCTCTTGACTGTTGGTATGTCTACTGCTTATTGGGGAGAAATGCTCTTAACTATAAATCACGTTTGAAAAACTCATAGATTCCCGATGTCGAGCTACTATTGGTACTAAACAAAATTCCTTATACTAAGTTAGATGTCACACCCTACGAGCTTTGTTTTAAGAGACTTCCAAACATAACTAGACTTAAGACCTAGGGCTGTATAACTTATGTTAGGATTCTTGACCCTAGAAAGTCTAAGATTGGACCTAGGACCAACATATATGTCTACCTAGATTGTGCTGAAGATAGTGTTGCAGATACATTCTTCGATATTTCTAATAATATCATTATAGAATTTAGGGATGCTGCGTTCTTTGAAGATAAATTTCTTAAAGATAAGAACTTGCCACTCTCAGATATGCAAGTAGCTATTATTGAGGAAAATCATGAAATGGTATCGAGCACCTCCTATTCAGTTTCTGTAGACATCATTGTCCTAGAGTCTAGGAGTACTTCTATAAGAGAGAGAACTCCCAAAACCTTTGGTAATGATTTTGGCACTTACCACATTGAGCCTGATTTATCCATCTATAAGGAAGCGATAAGATTACGAGATTCACTTCTCTAGAAAGAAACAACTGATAAAGAGATGAACTATTTTCTATAGAACAACACTTGGATGCTACTTGATAAGCCAAAAGATGCTAAAACTATAGAGTATAAGTGGATTCTAAAAAAAGAAATTAAATCCTGATGATATAACTAAGTACAAAACACGTCTGGTGGCTAAAGATTTCACACAAGTTAGTGGAGTGAATTGTTTTGATGTATACTCACTAGTGTGTCACCTAGCAACCATTAAGATACTTTTTGTTATTGCATCTATTAAGAACTTTATTATTCATAAAATGGATATTAAGACTGTGTTTTTAAATGAAGATCTGACCAAAGAGATATATATGAGTCAACTTGAAGGTTTCATTGTAGAAGGTCATGAAAATAAGGTCTGTAAGTTAATCAAATCACCATACAGACTAAAACATGCACCCAAATTATGACATGAGAAATTTGACTATAGTGTAAAGGTCATAGAATTCATGCCGAGTCTCTCTGATAGATGTCTTTATATACATCGTTTGCACCAAACTTGACATAGATTTCATGGTAGACATGTTAAGCAGATTCACTAGTAATCATGACCAAGACCATTAGAATGTCATCAATAGGATTATTAGATACTTAAAGCACACCCAAAAACATATTTTATGTTACAATGGTCATACTCTAGTTCTTAAAGGCTATTCTGATGCATCATATTGCTTATAAATAAATGACTGCAAGTCCATTGGTGGATTTATTTTCATACTAGGAGGAGGAGTTGTATCCTGGAAGTCCAAGAGACAATCAAGCGTTGATCTCTCTTCTATGAAATCTGAACTCTACGCTTTAGTTTCAATAAGAGAAGAAGTAGAGTGGATAAGAGATTTTGTAATAGACATTCCAATGGCAAGCCTAAAACTGAGTTCTGTTATAATTTATTATGACAATCAGGCTATAAAAACGATTGCTACGAACATTTTGTTCAATGACAAAAAAAGACAACTAAGGATGAAACAAGCATGGTTGAGCTCTCTCATAATTTAAGGGATTATGACTCTGATTAATGTGAGGTCAAAGGTTAATGTTATAGACGATTTGACAAAATGCTTAAATAAAGTTCTCGCAATTAAAACATCGGGGAGATGCGATTAAAATTCATAAAAATATGAAATTTTCCTCCTATATTTATATTTTGATGGTAAAAATCTATAATTACAAACATTCAAATATCTAATAACAGACTGAAAACTCCAAATAATCACTTGATGAAAATCTAAGATATTTAGATGTTAGTTATTCCACTTTTGATGACTTAACATCTTTCTCATTACAAGTTAATTCAAGAATTATTCAACTGAAAATAAAAAGTCATTACAAACGTTAATCTAACAGTAATGATCATAACACAGTATTCCACACTTGATAATGTTGTAAATAATGGTATGCTAAATTATTACACACCTAATGATAATGTGCATAATGATCATTAATGAGTTAGATAATAATATTTGATTTATTAAAAACATCACTTGATTGATCCTAGTTAGACTAGATAGAGATGCTGACAGTGTTACTTCAGTACTAAGTTCATTTAGATACAACTAACTTACTTTAAATGTCACTACATATATTTTATGAATTTCATAGAGTCTAAACTCATGAAATTTTTTGCAGGCACTGATGAAGATGGATGAGATAAAATAGTTTTTGACATGAATGCTGATGATTTATTCTATGAGTAGAATTGTTACTTATTGATCTATTATATCTATATTTTTTAGACTTTTATCCTTGGATTATATTTTATGTTTAAATGTTTTTTACTATGCAAAACTCAATCTATGATTTAGTTGCATTATCTTATCTGTATAACAAGTAAAGTCTAAAACTTAATATTACCTACTTTTATGCACTCTGAAATATAAACTTTATATATTACAAATATATGAGGATATTGTTAACGTATATTTGTATAATATAACAAATTTGGAGGCTTAACGGATCTGGTTCGGATACCGAGATATTCGATACCCGATTTACCTATAAAGCCCAAGGTATGAGTAACGAGGAGGTAGTTCCACCTTGACCATCACCAGGGAAGCTTCGAGTATCTTAACAAAAAACAAAATTATTCTCCTGCAATATCAACATTTTAAGTCTTTTGAACTCACATCTAATATTGTTAATACCATCATAATCTTGATCCTAGAATTTAGAAATGCTTAGGTTATGTTTTATAAACAAATTATCAATAGATTTCATTAATGATAAGACAATTGTGTCTATATTATGAACAAACCCAAAAAGACACTCCATAATAAGATTTTTGATAGTCATATAGCGTATGTTGAAGCAGGGAAAATTCCCTACTATAAATGTAGCCTAAAGTTACTGATTTTGTGGTCAGACGCCACAATTCAAATGGCTAGAGCAGGAGAAAAAAATATCTACAAGCACAACCCAGGTGCCTCAACAGGGAATTCCCACCACGTACCCGAAAGTTGGGTGAAACTTTCCCTCCGCAACCAAAAGGCTGGGCAAGGTACGAGGAGGGCACGAACTTGGTGAATATCAAACTTAGGGGGGGGGGGCTCTCTGCCTCTTCCAATACGCCCTTCTTAGTGCCCCTAGGGTCTATTTATAGACAAATCCTAAGAGGGGTTGCGAGAATACCACTAGGAGTTTTGGATATTTGCCCATACTAGCAAGTTACTGGAGTTACTTGGTGGAGCATGTGTTCTGCATCTCTTGATTTGATAATAACAAATACCATAATGTATTTGATCTAGTCTTTTATGTGTTTATAGTGTGCAGGTTATACATGGTGAATCGAGTGTCAAGTCCTCGGTCATGGGCATGACCCAAGGGTGTGTACACTTTTAAAACAACAAAAAGATAAGCGTTGATTGTTGAATATAAAAATTGTCATAACTTTTTTGTACATGAAGAATTATGGAGTGTGCCACCCCATTTTAGAAAGAGAGCGATATAATTTACATTCTGAAAAAGTTTTGGACGACAAAAGTGAAGAGGAGATATCGCGGGGTGATAGCTTACTATCGCTGGTGATAACGAAAATGACGTCAGCGTGATGACGACCTTGTTCCACACGATCCGGCTACGACACACACTATTTGGAGGTATCGTTAGACAATTGTGCTATCACCGTACAATAGCCCCTTGATCGTCCATTATCTCAATCTTCTCAGCATGATCATCGTGGCGTGGGACACATGACAGCTTGAGGAGATATCTCCTACGATAGCTACCTATCATCTGGTGATAACGGCAAAATTTATAAAAGGCTGGAAATTCTTGCTTTCAAGAGACACATTTCCTGAAGCTTGGATTCCACCTCTACCAATTTAGAACTCTGATTCTTTTGAGAGAGGATTATCTCTAGTGATTGAGAGAACTTATGCAAACATGAAGATCGAAAGAAGATTCTGAAAAAAGGGCTACAACGTACATTCTACACGTAAGTCGAACACATCAAGAATGCCAACCTCAACATCACCTTCAGAAATCTTAGGGGAGTTTTCTCTTATATTTTGCATTATCTTGTAATCATTTTTGTTTTATATTTTTGTAACGAGAGTGGAAAAATCATTTTGGAAGAACGTGGACTTCAGAAAAGGATTCCGTAGGAAATTTGCCTTATTTGTGGTGACTAGGTCCTCGTGCGGCTTAGGGAAAATTCACCGCTTTGTGTGCGGCGACTATGTTGAGGTTAGATCTAGGGGGAGGCTAGAAGTCATATCTGTGGTAAGATAGGTTATGGCCAGCTGTTGGTCCTTGGGAGAAGGACCGGTGAAACATCAAAAAAAGAGTTTTATATTCATCTTGATTTCAAACGTCAATGAAATCAAACATTTTTGTATTCAATTTCTAATGAAATAAAATTATGTTTTTCTTTAACTCACTATCTTGATTTTATTTACATGTTATAAAATGTTTTGATATTTATTCTCCAAGCGTTTTAACAGGAAATGCATTACAAGGTTGTGTTTGTAAGATATAAACGCTTGAATTCAGTATCTGTAAACTAACATCCGACGATAACACTTAACGCTGATGGTAGTGAAGAAATATTGAGTTCTCCTATTTTCTAAAATTAATGTTCAATACAATATTTTCTAATATATTTAAATATAATTTTCTATAAAAAATTTTAAACTCCATTAATTAACTTTGATATTTTCTTAAGTATTAAGTTCTATAAAGCCCTTATTCACCTCTACCCCCTCTAAGGGCGCTGTCAGATCCAACACGTGGTATCAGAATCGGGTTATTCCAAAATGACTTTACAATGGGAATTATGGCGCTTCATGATCTCGCAACCACTAGAAGGGATAATTTTCTGTTTAATGAAAAAAAATTATCACCATCTTTATTTATGAGTGAAAATTATAAAGTGCGGAAAATTTCAATAGAAAAATTTCTTAAACCCTTAGATATTGATGTTTGAAACATTACAAGCCCGGGTGTTGAGACCCATGAGCGGGTGAAACTCAAGCTTGCATAAATGTTGCATTGTAAGCTCCCTTCTTTTGGTCCCTTTATGTTTATGTTATGTTTCTTTCTCTGCATATCGAGGTAGTTTAAGAGTGCTATGACACATTGATATGTGTGGTGTGAACGTGATTTTGGACGTTGAATATTGTAAGACCTTAAGACCATTTCAGACTTTTATAGTTGTGGATAATTTCTAGTCCTGTTGTTGTATTTTCGCTGTCATGTTTTCTGAGTTATGAGCTGAGTAGTATTTTTATATCATTTTATAGTGCTCAAGCTGTGACGTCTATATGTTGTGGGGCCCCGACCGGACCCATATTATATGATCATTATATGGGAGATGTTACACTCCCCGCGGCAGGCCCTCTCTGTTGAAGCCAAAAATGACCTCAACAAATGTTCACGAACCAAAGTGCAGTCAATGCCTACTTCTCTCAAACCTCGACCCCTGACTGGCTGCTAAGGCCCTAACACAGACCCAAAGCCTCAGCTGGGAGGTCCCACCACACACCCGGAAGATCTCTGAGAGCTTCCCCTCCAAAGCCAAATGCTGGGCTGGGAGCTCTTCAGAAGGCACTAGGGTTAGAGGAAAATGATCAACTTGCCTTCCAAAGAGCCCTTATGGGTCTTTTTATAGTCTTCCTTTGACCTAAAAATACTGAAATACCCCTGAGGGGTCTGCCAATAGCCAAATCCCGCTGTCATTCAAAGGGCATTTGGGTAATTTTACCTCGGGATAATATATTATAAAATAATCCTCTTTATGAGCGCCGGGCCCCACCACGTGGGCCCACTTGGCGAGAACCCTGGCCGTGAAGGCTCTCGCTGGACCCCCCACTGGGCCAACCTTGGCGAGACCCCTTGCCAGGGAGGTTCGCGCCCCTCACGGTCTTGAAACTATCGCGACTGAAGGCTTACTTAGAGCCTTCTCGCCTGTCCTGGGCGGGAGCTTTCCCTAAGGCGGGAGCTTCCGTAGTCAGGCCCTCTGCTTCGGTCGGTCGACGATCTCTCCTGCCGAGAGGTCGGCTATCTGCCCTGGTCGGTCGACGATCTCTCCTGCCGAGAGCTCGACTTTCTGCCCTTGTCTGTTGACGATCTCTCCTGCCGAGAGGTCGACCATCTGCCCTGGGCGAGAGCCCCTTCAGGGCGAGAACTCTATAAGTATGTCTTAGGGCTGACCCAGGGCTAACCTGAGCCTAGCCCAATTCCTCAGTGGTGTCTCCGGATCCCACCCAGCGAATATGGGGTTGTACACAATCCCCGCTCTTTTCGAGCTAGCCCTGCGCTCGACAAGACAAGTCCAACCCCCAAAATATTCGCTGGACACGTGCCCGCCTATCGAGGGAATCTTTTGGTGGGTCCCACTGCGGCTATAAATATGTACTGATGGACGTCCATACGCCCTGCCCTTAAAATACGACTCTCTGACTGAGCTCTCGCCTCCAGGATTCTCGCGCGAGCTCACCATGCATCCCAAGCGTGCTGCCAAACCGCTTCCGCAGGACCTCCAAGACCGGTTAGCCGCTGCCCAAGCGCGGGCCTTGGCTAATTGCGCGGCGATGGCTCCATGGTTAGCGAAAAAGACTTCAACCGCCGGGCCTTCGGAGCCGAAGAAGAAGGAAAAGAAAAGGGCGAAGGCGGTCCGGCGGGACCTTTCTCGCGAGAACAGGGATCCTCCTTCCCCCACTCCCAATCCTGCCGGAGATTCTTCCCTACAGAAGGTGAGCCTTTCGCCCGTGCCTACCGAGCTAATTGTACATTAGATTCAATGATTAAAGTATGCTTTCGCAGGAGCCCGCTCCCGATAACGACGCCGAAATTCCGCCCAGCTCTTCGAACCTACCCGCTCATCCCCCCGAGGGCCAAACACGGGTCTCGGAAAGGATTCCTCCCGTCGAGACCGGAACGATAGGTACATCCTCCCTTGTCAATATTTCAACCAGACCCTTTCTTTTCTGAACCGTCTTCTCGCAGTGCCAGCTCCCGCCGACCCGGGTCTATCCACCCGGGAAGATGAAACGAGAACCGCTGACGTGCCTCCCGCGGTGGCCAATCCTCTCCTGCAGGCGGGGGGGGGGGGGGCTTCTAAACCTTCCGCTACTCTCAAGGATGTTGATCGCCCCTTGAGAGAAGACCACTCCCCTCATGCTTCCGGCCAGGCCGGGATCATCGTGCGCGAGCCCTTCCGCCCGGGGCTGGGCAAGCCTCTTCACCTCCTTTACGGAACCAACGGAGGGGCCGGGCCTTCTCGTCCAACTTTGGCTGCCGGTTCTCGCCCAGCCGCAGGTATGCGAAAACTTTGTCGGACTGTCGATCATCATGTCTTGACCAAAATTCTCGCGTGTTTCTTCCGCAGGTGATCCTGGCTTGGAAGTCAATGAGGAAGGAGAGGAAGAGGAAGAAGAAGACGAGGAAGAAGAGGATGAAGAGTCCCCCCTCCCTTCGTCTGGCGAGATAGAGGAAACCCTGAACAGTGCAGGGAGCGCGAAGGGGAGACGGAGGAAGATCTCGGCCATCCTGGCCAAGCTTGTCCGGCGAGACCGTGCCCATGCTGCCGCGGCGAAAGCGTTCCGCGAATCCGTGGAGCAAAGACTGGAGGCTCTGGAGCGGGACTTCTTCTTGGGCGAGACTGATTGCCCGCGCGGGCCTTCCGCCGAGTCTTCGCCAGGGAGGTGCATCTCGCAGATCCGGGACTACGCCAGGCGGATCAACCTTGGGTGTACCACGCTATCGTCTTACTTCAACCCGTTGGCGCCCCCAAGGACTAGGCGGCGAGAACGGGGACGATGGAGCTGGAAACCCTACTAGCCTTCACGCTCTGAAACTTAATGTATCTCTTTTTTCTTCTCCCCTTCTCTTTTTCAATGTCTGTAATAAACATTATTATTAATTAAGTTTTTATCCAGTTTGCGCTAGCGAGAGTCTCGCTTCTACCCATGTCTCTCTTTTCCCTTTCCTTTTTATCGTTCTGCGGGGCTTTTTAGTCAAGGCGCTTACCCCGATCTAGGATGCTTGCGCTGATCTAGGAGGTTCGCGTTAACCCAGGAGGCTTGCGCCAGTCTAGGAGGCTTGCGCCGATCCAGGCAGTCGCGTCGAAACCCGAAGCGACCGTTGCCCGCCGTCACCCTGAGGGGGAGAACCGAGGCGCCGTTAGCCCGGATTCTGACAGCTGTACTCCGCTGTCACTTTCTCTCTCCGCCGGATGAACTCATGATGACTTCGATTCCCTATAAATAGAGAAGCCCACCAACCGCATTTATTTCTCCGATCCGGAACCTCAGCCTTCCCTCCGCGCTCTCGCGTTCTTGCTTCCGCTTCGACTCCCCTACATCTCTCGCTCTTACTCACGAACTAGCCATGCCTGGCGAGAGCAAGGGTCACGCCCATTGCGCGGAAGCCTTCCAAAAACATCTCTTCCCTTCCTGCAAGCTCACCCTCGACGAATACAACGTGATCGTCGACCGCTACGTTCCCGCCGGCTTCTCGGCGCGGAACCCGGGGAATCATGACAGGGTGAATACCCCCGGGGCGGGAGAGCTTGCCATCCCCCTCGAGCATTTCGAGGTGGGCTTCCGCCTCCCCCTGTGGCCGGAGGTTCGGTTAGCTCTCCGCTATTATGGGGTGGTGCCCGCCCAGCTAAACCCGAACTCTGTCGCGATCCTTATAGCATTCATATGCTATATGCGATCCGAGAGGATCGAGTTTAGTCTGCCCATCTTCCGGAAGCTATTCAACTTCCGTGCCAAGGGGGGGGGGGGGTAGTTTTCTTCTCCGGGCAACAGCTCGAGGTTACCGGTCTCGCCAATAAGCACCACCATTGGGGCGAGAAGTTCGTTTACGTCAGCGGGGACTTCGGCAACGTCCCGCTTCAGCCCGTCCAGTATGAAGACGCTGCCTACAAGCCGCCCGCTCTGGGATCGCGCGAGAGCGCAATCCTGGAATTCTTCGGGACCAAGGAGTTCGACGTCCCCTATCTTCTGCGGGACGTCGACTCCCTCCCACTTGTTCAATCGGGCGAAGGTACGGTCTCGCCTCAGACTCCCTTTTTCTATCAAAGATTTTCTTGCGCTGAAGTGCTAAAGCGTTTTTACTTTGCAGGAGAGCGGGAGGTCCCTCTGCGCCAACCCTTCGCCGCAGGCCGGGGTGTCGAGGGTCTGGCAGCGAGAGGCCCCCTTGCGCTCGCGGAGGCTAGCGCCAGCGCCTGCCGAGAAGATCCAGTCCCTTCCCTGCCGCCAGCGGCCAAGAAGCGGAAGGCCACCCTTCCTCCTCTCTGCGCGTTGAAGAGGCCCAAGCCTTCTGCCGTCGACAAGGGGAAATCGTTGGCGGTCTCACCCGTCCAACCTCCTCCTGAGGGCAGGTCCTTTGAAGCGATCCTTCAGAGGGCCAGTGAGATGGATGCCGCCGCCGCCGCCAAGAGCCGTGCCGAGGCTTCCGCCAGGAACACATCGGCCGTAGGCGAGGCTGGGGGAGAAGTGGTTGCCGCCGAGACCTCCGCCAACGTCCCGCCCCAGGAGGTGCCGAGAGGGCACCGGAACTTTGGTTTGGGCGTCAGGTACGCCGACTCGGAGGGGAAGCCCCAGATGGAATGGGACCCCAATACAAACTCAATCAGGGTTTCGACCCTCCTTCCCCGATGGGCGGAGGGGGAAAATGTGACCGGCGAGGCCTTCTCGCTTGGGTATGGTCTATACAGCCGGGAAGATGCCAGCGTGTTCGACCAGACGCCTACCCGCCTTCTAGCCTTCGACGCCACTCGGGCCGTAATGCGCGGGTTCGAGCTTACACATATGTGTGCGCGTCGAAGCATCACCATTGACAAGAACTTCACGGATATGCGCAAGGCGAGGGAGGACGCGATAGCTCGCGCGCATGCCGCGGAAGAAGGACTCGCGAGAGCTCAACAGGAGCTCGCGGATGCCAAATTGGCGCTGTCTCTGCGCCCCGCGACCGAGGTAGGCGAGATCCTCCTGAACCCTTGTCCCCGTTTCCTCGAAGTTTCTACTGTGTAACGCGTCTAGACTAAAATCTTTTCCCTTTTGCAGGATTCCGCCCAAGTCAGGGAGCTTCGCGCAGAGCTGGCCAACGCGCGCTGCGAGAGCGTCCTCCTGAGGGAACAGCTCCGCGCAGAGCTGGCGAAGGTCCCGCCCCCGGAGCTAGATGAGAGGTTGCGGAGTCGCTACCTCTCGGAGTATGACGTCGATAAGCTGCTTCAAGCCAACGCTCAAGCGACCGTCAGGCTGACTCTCGAGACGCTGCGAGACGTCGAGCTGCTCCGGGAGGACGGCGCGACCATCGACGCTCGCCAACTTCTCCCTTGGCTTTACGAACCGGTTCCCAAACCCCCGGGCGCGCCGGACTCGCCGCTCTCAGATGTCCCGAGGTTCTCTACCGCTGTTGACGAGACGTCCGGGGAAGGCTCTGGCGATGATTCAAGCGAGAGCACCAGTGGGGACTATAGCGCGTCCCCCTGAGGTGTCTTTTATTTTGAATATCTTTTTGTAATGAGCGGGAACCTCCCTCTGTAATTAACTTCTTTATAAAGTAGTCTCATTTTCATTTTTCACTTCTCCTCTTTTTTTTTTATTATTATCCACGCGTGCTTTGAAAGTGTATTACTCTGCCGAATGACCTCCGCGCGAGCTTCCGCCGAGACCCTTAGTCTCTTTAGGGTGACCTTCCTTAGAGACCAGCTAGGCGGGAACCTCGCATCGTCGATTGAATCGTCTTGCCTGGGCTCGCCGGGAGCTTTCTTTTTGCGAGAGCCTCCTTTTGCCGAGACCTTTGCTGGCCGAGACCTCTGGGCCGGATCCTCGCTGGCCGAAACCTCCGGGCCGCGATCTGCCGAGACCTCCAAGCCAAGAATTTTACTGGCCGAGACCTCTGAGCCGAGACCTTTACTGGCCGAGACCCTTACTGGCCGAGACCCCTGAGCCGAGACCCTTTAGGGATTTGCCCCCGGTCTAGGTCAGGGTCCTGCCTACATATTTTTCCAACCAATCAAACCCCTACCCCGCCGGCGAGCCGTTGGACCTGCTAGCTTATATGGACGCCTGCGCAGCGGGTCTACCGGGGTTTGAGCCGAGCTCGTCGTAACGTAGTAACCACCAATCAAGAACCAAGAATCAAAAGGTCAAGGACTCCACCTATCCCCCGCAGGCGAGCCTTCAGACCTGCCAGCTTGGTGGGAGCCTGCGCAGCGGGTCTGCCTGGGGCCGAGCCAAGCTCGGGGTGTCGTTGGAGTGGCTAAGAACAAAGTATCACAAGAGCCAACCTATCCCCCACAGGCGAGCCTTCGGACCTGCCAGCTAGATGAGAGCCTGCGCAGCGGGTCTACCTGGGGCCGAGCCGAGCTCGGGGTGTCGTTGGAGTGGCTAAGAACAAAGTATCACAAGAGCCAACCTATCCCCCACAGGCGAGCCTTCGGACCTGCCAGCTAGATGAGAGCCTGCGCAGCGGGTCTACCTGGGGCCGAGCCGAGCTCGGGGTGTCGTTGAAGTGGCTAAGAACAAAGTATCACAAGAGCCAACCTATCCCCCACAGACGAGCCTTCGGACCTGCCAGCTAGATGAGAGCCTGCGCAGCGGGTCTACCTGGGGCCGAGCCGAGCTCGGGGTGTCATTGGAGTGGCTAAGAACAAAGTATCACAAGAGCCAACCTATCCCCCACAGGCGAGCCTTCGGACCTGCCAGCTAGATGAGAGCCTGCGCAGCGGGTCTACCTGGGGCCGAGCCGAGCTCGGGGTGTCGTTGAAGTGGCTAAGAACAAAGTATCACAAGAGCCAACCTATCCCCCACAGGCGAGCCTTCGGACCTGCCAGCTAGATGAGAGCCTGCGCAGCGGGTCTACCTGGGGCCGAGCCGAGCTCGGGGTGTCGTTGAAGTGGCTAAGAACAAAGTATCACAAGAGCCAACCTATCCCCCACAGGCGAGCCTTCGGACCTGCCAGCTAGATGAGAGCCTGCGCAGCGAGTCTACCTGGGGCCGAGCCGAGCTCGGGGTGTCGTTGGAGTGGCTAAGAACAAAGTATCACAAGAGCCAACCTATCCCCCACAGGCGAGCCTTCGGACCTGCCAGCTAGATGAGAGCCTGCGCAGCGGGTCTACCTGGGGCCGAGCCGAGCTCGGGGTGTCGTTGAAGTGGCTAAGAACAAAGTATCACAAGAGCCAACCTATCCCCCACAGGCGAGCCTTCGGACCTGCCAGCTAGATGAGAGCCTGCGCAGCGGGTCTACCTGGGGCCGAGCCGAGCTCGGGGTGTCGTTGAAGTGGCTAAGAACAAAGTATCACAAGAGCCAACCTATCCCCCACAGGCGAGCCTTCGGACCTGCCAGCTAGATGAGAGCCTGCGCAGCGGGTCTACCTGGGGCCGAGCCGAGCTCGGGGTGTCGTTGGAGTGGCTAAGAACAAAGTATCACAAGAGCCAACCTATCCCCCACAGGCGAGCCTTCGGACCTGCCAGCTAGATGAGAGCCTGCGCAGCGGGTCTACCTGGGGCCGAGCCGAGCTCGGGGTGTCGTTGAAGTGGCTAAGAACAAAGTATCACAAGAGCCAACCTATCCCCCACAGGCGAGCCTTCGGACCTGCCAGCTAGATGAGAGCCTGCGCAGCGGGTCTACCTGGGGCCGAGCCGAGCTCGGGGTGTTGATGAAGATAACCAAACCTCTCCCCCACAGGCGAGCCTTCGGACCTGCCAGCTAGATGAGAGCCTGCGCAGCGGGTCTACCTGGGGCCGAGCCGAGCTCGGGGTGTCGATGAAGATTCCTTCAACCAGGCCTATTCTATCACTGAGATGAGGGATCATAGCCAGTTGAAACAAAAAGCATAAAGATTGCATACTTAGAGATAGTCAATATTCTGAAATAAACTTATTGAAAATGCAATAGTTATTTACAACATTACAATCCTTCTTTCCCCTTACGGGTAGAAGCGCTTCAGGTCATCACCACTCCAGGTGTGACTCAAGGTCCTTCCCTCCGCATCCTGGAGATAGTAGCCTCCGTTAACCAGAGCCTTCTCTACTATATAAGGCCCCTCCCAGCAAGGGTTGAGCTTACCAACAGCGGCCGACCTTCCTGCAGCGTCGACCTTTTTCAGTACCAGATCCCCCTCGGTGAATTGCTTGACTCTGATGTGCTTATCGAAGTACCGAGCCATTCGCCGTTTTATTTCTTCTTGTCTGATGGCAGCAACATCCCGCAGCTCTTCCACCATATCTAATGAGAGGCGCAACCCTTCCTCATTCTCCAACCTCCAAGCTTCGCTTCCCTCACCTGCGGCCGTGACCCTTGGGGACCGAACCTCGAACTCCACCGGGAGGACAGCCTCGCACCCATGAGAGAGCTTGAAGGGGGTCTCTCCTGTGGCCGTGTTCGGAGTTGTTCGCAAGGCCCACAGGACGGAAGGGAGCTGTTCCACCCAGTTACCCTTCAGGTTCTCCACCTTCTTTTTGAGCAAGTTGACAATGACCTTGTTCGCCGCCTCCGCCTGGCCATTGCTCCGAGGATGATGGACAGAGGCGAACCTGAGATCGATCCCCAACTGGGTGCAGAAGCTGATGAATTCTTCACTGGCAAACTGAGGTCCATTGTCTGTCACTATCGCTTGGGGCAATCCGTGCCTGCAAATGATTTCCCCCCAAACGAAGTTTCTGATGACCTGGGAGGTTACCTTGGCTAACGGCTTGATCTCCAGCCATTTGGAGAAGTAGTCAATCATCACTAGGAGGAACCTCCTTTGCCCGCTAGCTGGAGGGAAGGGTCCAACCAGGTCCATCCCCCAAATGGCGAAGGGCCATGGCGCCGTGATGCTTCGAAGTCTTTGGGCGGGCAAGAGCTGGAGAGGAGCATGTACTTGGCACTTCCGACACCTTCTTGCGAATTCAGCTGTATCCCTCCTTATGGTCCGCCAGAAATATCCCTGCCTTATCACCCTTGCTTCCAATGTCCTTCCCCCTGAATGGCTGCCGCACTCTCCAGAATGTACCTCTTCCAAGATCCTCGGGACTTCCTCTTCGGTTACGCATCTCGCGAGGAGCCCTGACAACATCTTCCGATGCAAGCTCCCTTCCAGCATCAGGTAATGAGCCGCCTTGTGCCTGAAGCTCTTTGCATCCTTGACTTCTTCCGACAGTTCTCCTGTGGTTAAGAAAGTCACCAATGGATCCATCCATGAGGACCGCCGATTCACCTCCATCAACTCCCCCTCTTCAATGGCTGGTCGGAATAGTTCGGTTAGGGTACCTCCTCCCCGAGGCCCGAACTTCGCCAGTCGATCAGCTGCCATGCTTTCCTCCCTGGGAACATGTTGAATAGAAAAAGAACGGAAACCTCCAATAATAGTTCTTACCTTTGATAGATATCTTGCGAGGGTAGGCTCCCGGGCCTCGAACTCGCCTCGGATCTGCGATGCTACCACCATTGAGTCGGTGAAGGCCTCCACATCCTGGATTTCCAGCTCCTTTGCCAAGCGGAGGCCAGCTATCACAGCCTCATACTCCGCTTGGTTATTGGTTACCGGGAAATGGAAGGTCACTGCTTGCTCTATGGTAACTCCCTGAGGACTTACCAACACCACACCTCCTCCCAGGGAGTGCCTTCCCGAGGCCCCGTCGACCACCATCTTCCACGCTTCTTGCGGCTTTGGTTCTTCGGCCTCCGCCTCGGTAACATAGTCCGCCAGGAAATCCGCTACGGCCTGGGCTTTGATAGAGAGCCTCGGGACGAAAGAGATGTCAAACTCGCTTAGCTCGATGGACCACTTGGCCAACCTTCCTGAGTGTTCCACCCCCTCCAAGACCTTGCGAAGGGGATGGTCGGTTATCACCCTAATCGAGTGTGCTTGAAAGTAAGGGCGAAGCTTCCTAGCTGAGATGACCAAAGCATATGCTAGCTTCTCCAGGATGGGGTATCGGAGCTCCGCCTTTTTTAAGATTCGGCTGACATAATAGACAGGTAACTGCTTCTTCCCCTCTTCCCTAACCAAGACGGAGCTCACCGCCTCTCCTCCCACTCCTAAATACAAGGCTAGGTCCTCCCCCTCCTTCGGGCTCTGAAGTAACGGAGCTTGGGAGAGTTGCCTCTTCAGCCCCTGAAAAGCCTCTTCACACTCGGCCGTCCATTCGAATGCTTGGTTGCCACGAAGTACTTTGAAGAAGGAGGAACATCTATCCCCTGACCGAGAGAGGAACCTGCTTAACCCGGCCAACTTCCCGGCCAAGCGCTGGACCTCCTTGGCGTCGCGAGGCGATTCTAGGTCTAGAATAGCCTTAACCTTATCGGGGTTGGGTTCCACCCCCGCGGGAGTCAAGAGGTGCCCGAGGAATTTGCCGCGACTAGCCCCGAAGACGCACTTCAGGGGGTTCAACCTCATCTTGAACTTCCGCAGGGTGGCGAACGTTTCCTCCAAGTCCCGCAAGTGGGAAACAACACACTTGCTCTTGACCATGAGGTCGTCCACGTAGACCTCCAGGTTCCTTCCCCTTTGATCTCGAAAGATTCGATCCATCATGCGTTGGTATGTTGCCCCTGCATTCTTCAATCCGAAGGGCATCATCTTATAGCTGAAGCATCCCTCTCTTGTGATGAAGGAAACATCCTTGACGTCAGGAGGGTGCATCCGGATCTGGTGGTAACCTGAAAATGCATCTAAAAAACTCATAAGAGAAAAACCAACGGCTGAGTCAACCAGCGCGTCGATTCGAGGCAAGGGGTAGCAATCCTTGGGACATGATTTATTCAATAAGGAAAAATCAATACACATGCGCCATTTTCCTCCTCCCTTCTTTACCATTACCACGTTGGAGATCCAGCCTGGATACTGGATCTCTGAGATGAAGCCTGCGTCCAGGAGCTTTTTGACCTCCTCTCGGATGGGGGCTTCTAGCTTGGTGGCGATGGCCCTCATCTTTTGGCGTATGGGGCGGGCTCTGGGATCCAGGTTCAAGCGATGACAGGCCACGTCCGCGTCGATGCCCGGCATGTCTGCCGCGCTCCAAGCGAAGATGTCGACGTTGCTTTGGATGCAGGCTCGCATCCGCTCCTGATCCTCGAGGCTCAAGCCTCCGCTGATCCGAATCCTTTGCGCCTCCCCTGCTCTTGTAAGCACCTCCATCTCCACCACTTCTTCGGCCGGCTCCAGCCCCGACCGCTCCCAACTTACCCTTGCCTCTTCCTGCTCAAACTCGAACTCTTCTCCCCCAACCTCATCAACTTCCATCGCCTCCTCCAGGCTCTCCTCCTGCCTCTGCTCTTCTTCATCCACCACTCCTCTCGCCTCTTCCGGGCTGATCTCCCCCAACTCGTCTGCCTCCGCCATCTCCTCAGCAACCTCCATCGCCTCTCCCAGGCTCATCCCCCCTTCCTCAACTCCTTCCTGCTCAGCCATCTCCCTCTCCAACTCCTCTGCCTCCTCCATCCACGACACGGTGTTTACCGCCGTCACATAGCACTGCCTTGCCATCTTCGGGTCCCCCCTGATCCTAACCTGCACCCCTCCATTGTTGAACTTGAGGCATTGGTGGTACGAGGAGGGTACACAGCGAAAGGCGCTGATGAGGGGGCGCCCAAAGATGGCATTGTAACTACTCGGGGCGTCCACGATTACGAACCGACAGTTCCGCGAGACGCCCCCAAGCCTCACATGCAAACCTACTCCTCCTTCCACCTCTTTCCTTTCGCCGGAGAAGCCAAAAAGCGGTCCATCAGAAGCCAGGACCCTTTTTCCTTCCACCCTCATCTCATCGAAAGCCTTCTTGAAAATCACATTCACCGAGCTCCCGTTATCCACTAGTATCCGGGAGACGGTGTAGTTCTCCACCGCTGTCTGGATCACAAGCGCGTCGCAGAACGGGTCCTCGTAGTCTGGCATATCCGCGGACGAGAAAGTGATCTTCTCCTCTGGGGGGGGAGCCTGGGAGGTCGAGGCGACCCCTCGGCGGAACATGGTTTGAAGGCTCCCCTTGCGGGTGGCCTCGATCCCCACCCCCCCGTGGATCACTCCGATCCCTCCTCGGGTCCCCACGTCAATCCTGTCTTCACATCTATCCTCCACCTCTTCCCGCTGTACTTCCACGATCCTTACGGGCGGATCCTGCCTTCCGGCCCCTCTGGCCCCCCTGATCTCCAGAAACTCTGGGCAGGTGGCCGTTGCGTGACCTTCCTCCTGATGGAAGTCGCAATAGGGCAACGCCACCCTGCCCCCTCTTCCTTCTCCTCCTCCCCTTCTTCCGGCTCCCCGAAATCTTCTACCTCTTCCCCTTCCCACCTCCATAGCCTCCTGCGGCGGTGGGAAATGACCCCTTGGTCCCTGTCGCCATCCTCCCTGCTCCAGCCTTCTGGGCTCCCGAAAGTTATCTCTTATCTGAAGTCCTCCCTGGCCCTGGGGGCGACCCTCCTGAGGCCTCCAACCCAGTCGGTTGTTTGGCTCCCTGGCCCCCCCATGCTGTTGCCCCTGCCCTCGGGGCTCTTCTCTTCTCCTATCTTCCCTCGGCTCCCTCTGCTCCCTCTGCTCTCTCTGCCTTCCCGCCACCGGCTCCTTCACGTCATCCTCGGCCAGCCTGGCCAGCTTCCTCGCAAACGCCGGGTTTGCCCTCTCGAAGTCTATCTCCTTCGCCGCCCTCTCCATGAGCTCCTCAAAAGAGAGAGGGGGCACTCTCTTCAACTCCATGCTGAAAAACCCTGGCCTCAGCCCCAGGGTGAAGGCTAGCATCAGCGCATACCCCGGGACCTCCTGGACCAGGAGAACCTCCTCTTGGAACCGGTCGACATAGCGACCCAACGTCTCCTCCGGCCCTTGCCTCACTGCAAACAGGCACTCAGCCTCCTTCTTCCTTTTCTTCGAAGTTGAGAATCTCAACAGAAAACCCCTCCGCAGATCCTCAAAGCTGTAGATGGAACTCGCCGGCAACTGGTGGAACCAGTCCCTGGCCTTTTCTTTCAGAGTGATGGCAAAAAGCCTACACTTGAAGGCATCCGACATTTGCCTGATGGACACCACGTCCTCGAACCATTGCACATGCTGGACCGGGTCATCCTTCCCGGTGTAGTAGGTCATGTCCGGCTCCCGGAACCCCTCCGGCACTGGAGCCGAGACAATGAGCTCACTAAAGGGGGTCTCGCCCCCTGCCTGGCGAGAAGGCACGTCTCGCGACCTCGGTTGGCTGGACCGATCCGCGAGACCCTGCCCAGGGAAGAGTTCCCGCACCGTCGCCTCCTTCTCGCCCAGATCCGCCGGAAGCCCCTTCTCGAGACGCTGGCCTGGGAAAAGCTCCCGCGCGGCCACGTCCCTCTCGCCTGCCTCCACCGGGACCTCCTTCCCGGGGCGCTGCCCTGGAGCGTTCTCGCCTAGCAGCGGAACCACCTCCACCGGAACCTGCGGCGTCTCCCACTCGCTCCTTGCCGAGAAGGCCAAGTTGATCGTCTGCATGACCTCTCGCCTGAAGTCCTCAAACATTTTCCTCGTCGCCTCGTCCACCCGGGTGGGGGATCCTCCCGCGCCTGATCCTTCACCCTCGCCTCCTGCCATGGGACTTAACTCAAGATTTTCTTACACCGACTGCTTCCACGCTCACCGCACCAGAACTGTTGAAGCCAAAAATGACCTCAACAAATGTTCACGAACCAAAGTGCAGTCAATGCCTACTTCTCTCAAACCTCGACCCCTGACTGGCTGCTAAGGCCCTAACACAGACCCAAAGCCTCAGCTGGGAGGTCCCACCACACACCCGGAAGATCTCTGAGAGCTTCCCCTCCAAAGCCAAATGCTGGGCTGGGAGCTCTTCAGAAGGCACTAGGGTTAGAGGAAAATGATCAACTTGCCTTCTAAAGAGCCCTTATGGGTCTTTTTATAGTCTTCCTTTGACCTAAAAATACTGAAATACCCCTGAGGGGTCTGCCAATAGCCAAATCCCGCTGTCATTCAAAGGGCATTTGGGTAATTTTACCTCGGGATAATATATTATAAAATAATCCTCTTTATGAGCGCCGGGCCCCACCACGTGGGCCCACTTGGCGAGAACCCTGGCCGTGAAGGCTCTCGCTGGACCCCCCACTGGGCCAACCTTGGCGAGACCCCTTGCCAGGGAGGTTCGCGCCCCTCACGGTCTTGAAACTATCGCGACTGAAGGCTTACTTAGAGCCTTCTCGCCTGCCCTGGGCGGGAGCTTTCCCTAAGGCGGGAGCTTCCGTAGTCAGGCCCTCTGCTTCGGTCGGTCGACGATCTCTCCTGCCGAGAGGTCGGCTATCTGCCCTGGTCGGTCGACGATCTCTCCTGCCGAGAGCTCGACTTTCTGCCCTTGTCTGTTGACGATCTCTCCTGCCGAGAGGTCGACCATCTGCCCTGGGCGAGAGCCCCTTCAGGGCGAGAACTCTATAAGTATGTCTTAGGGCTGACCCAGGGCTAACCTGAGCCTAGCCCAATTCCTCAGTGGTGTCTCCGGATCCCACCCAGCGAATATGGGGTTGTACACTCTCAAGGGCCGGCCAAGGCCGCTCGGATCTGGGCAGCCTCACCGTGGCCGGCCCCTGTGAGGGCCGCCTGATGCTGCACTCCCTCGGGCGACCTCTTCGCGGCCGGCCGCCCCTCCCGGCCGCCCTCCGTGTGGAGGAGCGGCGGCCGGCCGCCCACGCCAGCATCGTCGGACCACCATTCTTCACGGGCTAGGCTTCCCTCGACCCGGGGGCAAGGTGGTCATTTCTTAAAAGTGGCGATCCACGTGATCAATTTCGAGCGATCTTATTGGCCGGTCCGATAGTTATGTGGCAAAATTACCAGATCACCTTCATTAAAATCTATAAATAGGTCTAGTTCTATTTCAAGAGAGTCTTTCTTCCGGTTCACTCCGTTTCACTCATCTCTCTCCCTTTTTTCTCTGCAAGATCTACGTTCAAGACCACCACCGTAAAGCAAGGCGAAGACATAAAGGTCAAGAGGAGGTTCGCGAGAAAGCAAGTCAAGAGGGAGACGTGTGAAGCCTCTCTCGGCGTCACGTCAAGACAACTATGAAGGAAGGAAACGCTCGCATCTTCGGTGAACGAGCATTAGAAGACCGCCAAAGAAGCACGACGGCCGGTGGCACCCGTTGTTCATTCTCCTCCCCTCTCACAAACTGTAATGAGGCATGGCCTGTCGCCCTTACTTTCCTCCCAGAAGCTCTGTAAACACGCTCATATAGTGGAAGTTAGGTCGGCACCGTACCGATCACGTGGTTTTTCACCCCGATTGCGGGTTTCCCACGTCATCAAATCTTCGTCTCATCATCTAGTTAATCTTCGACTGTTGGCACGCTCGGCCGCTCACGGGTTAAGACGGTTGTGTAGTCCCGGTCTACAAAAAGAGACCGCGTGATTCCCCAACAATATTTTTTTCATGTATTTCGTATGTTGCAATTAAGACATTGATATGTAATTTTATATGATTTTGTAAAATCAAATCTTTTTTTAATTTTTATATATTATCATTTAAATTTTTTATTCGTGCACCTCTATTACAAAATTTCCTGAATCGGCCACGCCACGCGGGACGATAGCAAATATATGTATTGTAATTTGTAAGACTCGGCTCTCTTCTGCTCTGCTTGTATTGTTTACTGTAATGCAATTCTCAACTAACCGTCTCTTGGATTTTATAAGCGAATAAGTCGTTGCTTCTTCATTCTGGCAGAATTTCTCGTTTCTCTGCGACAAAATGACAGCGATGTTTTTTTTATATATTCATAATAATAAATATAACTTTATCATCAATATCTTATTATCTATATTATATTAAAAGAGAAATATGTTTTGATTAAACATTCAATTTCCTAGTTAATTTCTCTCAATTACCAAAATTTTAATCTTATTAATTAATTTATTTTTAATTTTAAAATATGTGCTCACTTAAAGACAAAAACTCATACCTAGAATAAAAATTGGCTGGCTCTAATCGGCACTCTCAAACACCCATGTACAAGGGGAAAAATGAGTCGCGTGCGGAGTATATCGTTTGAGAGTTTGCGAGCGGCGGGAGCGCCGTCAAGCTGCGGCAATACTGTTGCCGAAGTACTGTCGAGTGGGATATTGTGCCCGTTCCGTGCACCGTTGCGATCAGAATACTGTCACGGTTGATCGTAAGAGCGGAGCCCCGTGGCTGTCACTCAGTATATTAATGAGCCAACATCCATGTTTTTGCTACAGGGACTGCCATCAATTTTATTTCTGTCAGCCCTGGAATTTGATGGAAAATGAGAAAGGGGAAGAGAGAGAGAGAGGAGCGGGGATTCGGATCCCCTGGAGTTCGCTCGGAGAATTTCAGGGTGGAGTTCGATCCAACGCGCAAGAGCGATTCATCTCTCACATCCTACGGCGAGATGAATCCAGGCGCGCTATATAAAAGACAAAAAAAATGAGAAGTAACAAGTAATAAAAATATTTTTAAAAAACCAAGAAATCTCGCGCGTTGGATTTCAATCCAACGCGCGAGATGAATCGAACTCTACCCTGGAGATGTCCGTACGAACTCAAGAGGATCCAAATCCGGGGGAGGGTCCGCTTGATGGTCTCGGGCGTGCTGCGCCCCGTAGAAATTTGTGCTCGCCGCTCGCACCTCAGTTTATGCGGGCAAAGCTTGTCTGGATGCGGGCGGAGCTTTCCCAAAAGCATCAAGTACGGACGAAACATGTGTGAATTGAAATGCTCGTGTATAAATGGAGCAAGAGAGCGAGGGAACGAGAAAATGAACACATTAGCAAATTGAGCACTTGAGCCAGAGAGCCACAAAGTTCGAAGTATTTGCCAGAAAACTTTAGAGTCATCTCTTTTCCTCTTAGTTGTTTGTCTTAAAATGAGGGTCTGGGAGCATTTTCATAGCTTTTCTGAAGGCTTCTTGTTAATTGCGTCTTTTTGGTAATTTCGAGCTGGCGAATGAGGATGCATAATTATGGTCATTGTGGTCACCAATTTTCGAAAAGTGACGGTCATGCCCTCTCAGGCGATGTGACAATCCGGGAAGCCCGAGCAGGTTTGTCGGCGAGACTGTGGCAGTGGCGCCGTCGGAGAGGCGCACGCGTGGCCGCTGTTATTAACAAACCACGATATGCTATTAGCAAATTATGATTATTAACAAACCATCTATTTTAAAAATGACTATTGGCAAACATTTTTGTTATCAAAAAAATTTAAAAATAATTTTTTATAGCTTTTTTTTCTCTGGAGAAACTACATTGATAATGTTTAAAGGGTTATAAACATAGTTAAGCAACATTTTGCAAAAAAAAAAATACATTGTTAAATATCAAATTTCTCTATTCATTGTCTAAAAAATACAATTTTCAAAATACCAACATTAAAGTCCTTCTCCATTCCAAAAAAATTTCATATATCCTGCATAAAACATTTGAAATGTAATCAAAATGAAGTATTAAATTTTAAAAATAATCAAATATAAGCTCAAGACTCACTTTTTTCTTTAGCATTGAAAATATGAAGCACATGTGCACTCCCACAAACTTGAAGTTGGATGAAGATATCTCCTCCAAGGACATAAGATTTGTGATAATAGACTTTCATCTATCACGATAAAATCTGGCTCTGTTGCAACTCAACATTACACATCGTCTAGCTCTAGCACCGCACAATTTATCTGAACATACTAGCCACATTTTGCGCTCAATCAACTAACTCATTTCGGAATGAAAAAATGGCGTCAGTTTAGAGGTAAACTTCAAAATTCACATGTAAAAAAATACCACGTGCAATACTTGGGGACAAATTCATCAAACTAAGCTACAACATTTTCCAAGAAATCAAGAAATATACAAGAAAACGGTACAAAAACAATACAAAGACGATCAACCTAAACATGTTCTATCACAATTTCAAGCACAAAGAAAACATAGCACTACCAAAAAAACAGTCCCAATGAAATATTTCTGAAATCTGAAGTTCTTTCCTGTAAGCTAGGCGAGTGATAAATTTTGATTTGTTTCTTCTTTGATAGTATGTGCATTTACAGTGACAACTTTATAATAAAGTATTGAGATAATTTTTTCCTAAGTGTGAAAAAGGCTAGCTAATTTTGATCATGTTTTTCAAATATGTGTTTCATGACAAGTGTGAAAATGAGTAGCCGTCTTCGACCTTTAAATCAACATGTGTTTTTGATCGAGTGAAGCTTCATCCTCATGTCATTGACCACTTCTGCCCCTTTGGTTTTGATCCTATAAATAAAGATGAAGGATGAGAGGTAAGACATCCACTTCTCTCCAAACTAAAGCATTAGAAGATTTCTAGAGAGACCTTTGTGACAATAGTCTTAGTTTGAGAGAGCTTTCAGACGTTGTTTTGCGACGTTGACGAGGAATACTTTGCAAACACGGATTGAATCTGGAGCAGATTTGGGCAAGATTCGAAGAGGCGTCTTGGAGAGGATTTGTGTAATCCGTCTCGTCTACCACTATCGGTAACTTGCAATTTTTCTGCTACTATTTATTGTGTAATATTGTGTAGTGTGAAGTTAGTGAAAATCCTGTGTGGATCGAGCATAGAAAGTCTTGTAATTATCTATTGTTTTCATACATTTTAGTGGCGGCTTTCTGGATTGGACTTTGATCATCCCGTGGTTTTCATCATATTGTGTTTCCACGTTAAATCTATGTTGTGTATCGTCATACCGTTAATCGGTCGTGTAGGTACTTGTAAAAACCCCCCTCCCGGAATATAAGACACGGCTGGGGGGGAGTCTTATGCTCAGAATAGCTGTCTGTGTGGTAACATCTACACACAGGCTAATCTGTACCACAAGTCGCCTATTCTGTCCGCTAATTTCTGATATCACAGTGTCAACCCAACAATAAGAGAAAAAACACAAAAGCCATAATCCACAGCTAGTAAAAGTCCAAAATTATGCAACAATCAGGAAGCTACACAAGCTCCTGAAAATATCAGAGTACAGAATTTGCCCGAAAGGCTACAACAAAATGCACAAAGGCTCATATCTATCACTGAGGGGAGTGAAGGTATCATAGTGTCAGGTTCTGTCCCCCTGGCCTGACTACCCTCCTGCATGGGGTGCTCGTGCTGCTCCGTCGACGGGGTGTCCTCCTAAAAAAGTAGGTATAAAAATCATTAGTCATAAAGACTAAGTGGTTTCACATCCTCTCACTCCGACGACTCTAAGGCGTCGAGCGGAAGGAAGAAAGAGGGGACACAATATAACAAGTAGTATAACAAGCAGGTGACAAGATTCATTAATAATTGAGCAATTATCTTGCATCAACAGTTCAGTAAGTTAACAGTTCAAAAACAAGGAGTATTACCTGGTATATAAAGTACAACTATGATAACATTGTATCAAATGGCAGAAAGGTGAGAACTGAATTGAACTTAACTTATAAGGATGCCCAAACAAGCTTATAAGTTAAGGGTCTGGTACAGTAAAAAGTAACTCATCATGTAAAAGAGCTCATACTAATTTATATGATGATGATTTTATGCGGTGCGATGCAATGCAATGCAATGAATGTATGATGACTCACCCATATTTACACACGCACCCTATTTTGTTATGTTGACATAGACCTTAGTTCCCACTTTTCGAGAGATAGTGAACCTCTCAATCATCACCCGTCGAGGCCAAACGGTGATAGTGAAGCAGACATCTCCATTACTAGGCGGGCATACACACTACCAGGTCTTGGCCTCCGTACGCCTCAATGCTAACAACACCAACAATGGAGCTCCTGCGTACAATGACACAAAAGGGGTCTTGGGTAGATAAACACCAAGAGCTCAGCCCAACTAGCCTAAAACAGCACGGGAGGGGTCTTCGGGAAGTAAACATAAAAGAGCCCAGCCCAACAGGCTCAACTGGCACGGAAGGGGTCTTTGGGAAGTAAGCACCAAAGAACCCAGCCCAACTGGCTAAGGTATATCTGCCAGCTTCCGTCGGTGTGATGATCGATAAGCTCGTAGACCTGCTATAAGAAATCCTCAGTTCTGAATTGTTCAACAACCGTGTATTGACATACACTCAGACATTCATCATGTACCAACGAGCCGCAAAGCTCTCAGGGACTTCCAGCCACGTCCTTACACAATATAACTTAGGATACATTATATCCTACCATCACCAACAAGTCGTCAAACATGTGAGTAATTAAACGATTATGGCAACCCCAAATCCCTTGAATATTTCTTCCTCGTGTCATGGTTAACATCTTAAGTGTTTACACAAAATTTCAGTTCATTCAGATCTTCATGATAACCATTTATGGCCCAATAATCTACAACATAATATTGACAGTTCACATCAAGTATATATCAAAATTATGAAACTAAATAGGAGAGTCCATATTGTCATCAAGCAATTATCTACCGGTTTTTCTAAAGCTTCCAATAAATAATTTTAAAGAAATTTGTGAGTTATCAAAATCTGAACATTTACGACACAGTTTACGGAAACTGGATTTCCCAGAGCTACATACCACAAAAAGTTAAGTTTAATCCCATTCCGGAAAGATATTTCCAAGGCCTACAACTTTCTAGAAAAGTCCTAGGTCCAGATCTAGCTAAGTCTATCATACATAAAGTCGGATTTGAACCCAATTGCGCAGATCTGGACAGAATTTGTCCTGCACTTACATCTTAATCATTTTTAGGACATCAATTTTGAATTTACTTTTAGGGAGCTCTCCAGAAAATGTGCAACTGAAAGATGGGGGTTAGATCTGATTTACTCTAAAGGGGGGGGGGTGAATAGAGTATTTAAAACTTTGATTGTTTTTAAGTTTTATATCAGAGTTTAAAATAGGTGATACCAATAATACTATAGAGGGAAATAAAAGACTTATCTATCTATCACGGCACAGCAAGAACAAAAAGAAAATGAATACAACTAGACAACACAAGAAATTTTATAGTGGTTCCCCAACCTGGGTACATCCACTCTTCTACCACCCTGGTAGGAATGCACTAACAGGTTTTTAATTAGGTGACTGCCACCACAATATCTATTTTCAAGGAGATCTCACAACCCTTTAGGCTTTTGATCAGGTGCCCAAAAACCAAGAATAAACTTTTGAAGGGAGTTAATACCCTTTATACAGGAGGTGAGAGAGATGTGGGGGTCTTCTCTTTTCTCTAAGCAATAGAGAAGACAAGTGGATTTTTTGGTGTCAAGACTCATTTTGAAATGTAGAGATGGTTCAGAAGATTGGAGCCTTGCTCAGGGTGTAGGTCTTCAGCCTTGTCTGAAAAACAATCCTGGAACTTTCTGACTGAATCAAGATGAGTTGTCTTTGAATGTTCCTGGAGGAGAAGGTTGAAGATGACTCTTGATAGTGATGAATGTTCTTCTTCAGTCTTCAGAATGGACAAGGAGGAAAACAGAATGTTTTCTATACTGGGAGAGAGTTCTGAATGTTCAGTCTGTGTCTCTCAGTATACTTGTGTACTGTATTTTTCCGGATGATGTTTTGCTCAGTGTTTAGATCTCTGCCGGAATGAATTGAATTATCGACTGAAAAGATAAAATCTTTTTTTTTATATATTCTGTAGTCAGAAATTCTCCTTTTAATTTGAATCCCTGCATTAATTGCTGAAGGATCTGGAGAATACAAACGGCTGGAATGACTGTC
Source organism: Platanthera zijinensis (assembly GCA_039513925.1). Lineage (NCBI taxonomy): Eukaryota > Viridiplantae > Streptophyta > Magnoliopsida > Asparagales > Orchidaceae > Platanthera > Platanthera zijinensis. The sequence goes on from CM077086.1 coordinate 3,852,218, forward strand.
ATAAAGGAGTTTTTCAAACTGTCCCTAATAAAATAAGCAAGTAATTACCCTGATGAAATCCATAATTAATGTTGCCAATAACGGCTATATTCAGGGGAATATTAACATTAATTACTCAGGAATAATACTGCTAAATAATATAGAAGGTAAGGGACAGAAGTAAGGAAAACTTCTCATTCTGACTCGGGACAGAAATCGTCGACCTCTGAACGGAATTCGTCGACCTGAGTTCCAAGTTCATCGACCTGAAAGTTCCTGTTCGTCGACCTGAGCTCTACGAACTGCATTCAAATAATAACTTGTCAATTCTGCGCTCTGAGTTCGTCGAGCTGAGAATCTGTCTGAAAGACATGTTCGACGACCTGAGCTCGAATATCGTCGAGCTCAACTTAGAGAAATAACTCTGAGTTAGTCGATCTGAGATCGACGATCGTCGAGCTGAGTTCGAAGAACTTCGAACTGATCATTCTGTTATCTGAATCTTCTAAGTCTGAGTCTTCTGATGTCCTCTGCTGGCTGGTCCATGAAGGTTGAACCTAATGACTAGCCTAAACTCTAGGACTCAAAGAATTGACCCTGGCTATATAATTTGGGTCAGACTCAACCTATTTTAGTGGACCTGGCCCAAATCTAACTAGGGATCCAACAATCTTCTTCTATTTGGGTGAGGTCACTAAAGCAAAATAAAAGAAGCAATCATAAAGCATGCAAATAAATATCTGACAGAAATAAAACATTCAGCAGATATTTATAGAAGATGCTTCATGATTAAACATAATGGAGTTCAGAAACAAGAATAAAACATAAACTAAATCACTTGTTCTGCTTTGGTTTATCTTTCTCTTGCTTCTCAGAAGGTTGTCTGAAAATGATTTCTCTATTGGGATTGACAGCTTATCTCTTTGACATTGTCATGTCTGATGCACCAATGATATTGAGAGATGTCGTTCTTGGAACTACAGCTTCTGGGTGCAACTTCATGTAATCATCAGCATTAGAGAATTTATTAGCCTTGGCATACCTTTTAAGTTCTTCCTTCCTGTATGAAGAAATGGTAGAGTATTGGGAAGGATCATTTCCTTCAGCTTTGACTTTGTTAATTTGAGAAAGTCCTATCAGCTCCTGAAATCTGGCCATTTTAGCAGTTGTCTCCTGCTATGGATCTACAAAGGGTATTGGAGGAGATTCTGGCCTTTTGGGACTTGAGTCCTTCTGAGATTCATCAATATTGTTTGTAGGATTTCTCTTGATTGAAGCTGGAGGAGGATGACTTTGGGAAGAGTGTTGCTGACTGCCTTGATTGGAATGTCTCTGATATGTCTTAGTAACTGGAGCAGATCTTTGAGATACATTGCCAGAGGCACTTGAAGATTGAGGAGGAGGAGGAGGGTCTTTCCTAAATTACTTAGAAGGAGACATGTACCTCCTTCTCTTCTTCCTTTCTTTCTGTTTATTCTTGGATAGCCACATCCACTGAGACATCCCTGGGTATGGAGTAATGTTATTCAGAATATAATAAGGTGTGTCATGAGTGGGGTTAGGCTTTGGAGCAGCCTTTGGAACAACTTTTCTTTTCTTTGCAGCCTTCTTTTTAGATTTAGGATCATCAGATCCTTTAATGTTTCCTTTGAGATTTGTTTCAGCCTGAGGAAGTGCTTGAGGTTCAGCAACTGTAGGTAGATCAATACTCTCAGTAATCATCTGATAATCTTCTATATCTTTGTCAGCAACCAGAAAATCATTCAACTCAGGATCATTCTAAATCTGTGCAAGTTCTTGTGTTATATCTTGAGCAATCAAATCATCTAAATTTGGAATTGGGCTATCATCCATCACATAGGTTGGGCCTGAAGGTTCCTCAATTATTTTACTAGCAAAACTTGCCTTCTGTTGTTTAACAATTTCAGGACTTATTGGAGGAGTGTAGCACACTATAGCTAAGGATAGCTCTGAGCACACTGCTGGAAGAAAATTTATATATCCATAAACAAAAGGTTTCAATAAATTAAACAAATCTACTGTGGGATTGATAAAACAATCACCAACAGTCACAAACTCTTGGGGAGCAACCTGCTCATCTGCACTCAATATATCAGAATCAATTGATTCAGCCTCTATAGCCATCTGTACATCTGTTGCTGTGAACTCAACTAACTGCAAAACTGGAGCTTCTTCTGCTACTACTGGAGTAGGAGAAACTGGAGCTTCTTCCCTAGATATCTCCCCTTTCCTGGCTGCAGAGGGTCCTGTAGCCAGGCCCCCAAACAAAGGGACAGAAAGGGCAGTAGGCAGAAGAGCCGAGAGGGAGGAAATGGAGTCAGCAAGAGGTTGAATATCCTCTGCTATTAAAGTTTTGAGTAGATGAGTTATGATGTGCAGAAGAGAGGAAATGGAAGGGGGATCCATTTGTATGAACTCAGAGGGTGTCTGAGTTGATACAAAAGGATTGATGGAGGATGATGATGTATAAAAGGGTGTGGAGTCTGACATTTGCTCATCAGTGGATAATGGGGAATGAATGGGGGATGACAATAGATTAAATGATGGTATGGATGATATATTGTGTAGGGGGATATCATCAAGATGTTGAGGAAGAGGGGACTGAGGACGAGTGACATGCTTTGGGGTATGAGGTGGAGTAGCATGCACTGGAGATTGGGGTGGAGTTGGTAGATGTTCGGGAGTATGAACTGGTGAAGAATGTTGGACTGGGGAAGCAGGAGGTGTTGGTGTATGGGCTTGAGATGTGGATATTTGTTGGATGGTTGTTGAGGGTGTTTGAATTTGAGAAGGTGTTGGTTGTTGAGATGAAGGTAGAGGGGATGGAATCCTGGTGGATGGGGCATCTTCTGGGGGTGGAGGTGCAGCTGTTGCAGCTCTGGTATCCTCAGAAGTCCTGGAAGAGGAAGAAGCCTTGGATGGCATGGGGATATTCCTCTCCCACCTACCAAATAAGGCGCAAGTGAGCCTCTTGGAGGCATTAATGAATATGGTTGGGGATACCAGGGATTCAACAGCTTTTGCTTGGAGGAAGATTCCAAGATTCCCAAAGCACACCTCTTTCTTTGTATTCTTTTTCTTAATCATCTCAAACATTATTCGAGCCCAGTTCACGGACTTTTTGTTGACCACTACACACATCACCAGGAACTGTTACCTGGTGATATAGTCATGGGCAGTGTGCTTTTCAAACAGCACCTTACCCACAACATCTGCCAGAAACTTGTATTCAGAAAACAAGTTTTTCTTCAGAAGTTTATTGAGTTTTTCTCCAGAATGACCCATCTTAGCCAGCATTTTATCATATTCAGTGCTGTCTATTTCCAATTCTTCTTCTCCATTCACTAGATCAAATATCTCAAACAAAATGGCAGGGGTGAGAGAGACTTGATTACCCGATATTATTCCTGTCAAAGTATCAACATCTAGAGAGGAGGAGGTGAAAACCCATTCTCGAACTTCTGTCGCAGCAATCTTTATTCTTGTGGTCATAAGATTCTTCAGTTGTTGATCTTCAAATAATTTCAGAATGTCTAGAAAGATCTTATCGGAGTGTTGGAATGACTCGAAGTCTATATCAAAACCCATATCAAACTTCATTGCCGCAAGAGTGATCGCTGGAATCGCCATCATCACCTACAAAAGGAAAACAGAGAGACCAAGTGCAAGGGGAACAGAAAGCGCGGGATGAAGCTTGAAGAAAACCTAGATATAAGGTTTTTCAGAATATGAAACGACAAACTCTGTCCTGTGAAAAAAAAAGAAAAATTCTTCGATCTGAGGTCGACGAAATATTTTTATTAACAAAAGAGTTCGTCGATCTCAGTCTGAAGAAATGAAAGCTTTTCGTTGTTCTCAGGTTGACGAAAATTTTCTGAAGTAATATCGTCGATCTCAGGTCGACGAATAGAACTTCACACACAGAGAGTTCGTCGATCTTAGTTTGACGAATTTTCTCAAGAACTTTTCTCAGTTCGTCGATCTCCAGTCGACGAACTGTGGCAAATTCTTCGACCACAGACAGAAAGTTAAATTAAAGCTTCTTCATTGATCATACCAAGTTGATTCAAAAAGAACAGATGGTTTCTTTCATTCAAGGGTTTGGTGAAGATATCTGCTCTTTGCAAATCAGTGTAGATGTAGACAAGATTAATTTTCTTTTTGTCCACACACTCTCTAATGAAATGATGTCTTATCTCTATATGCTTTGTTCTACTATGATACACTGGATTCTGGACAATAGAAATTGCACTAGTATTGTCACAAAGTAGAGTTGAATTATTTAAGTTGAAACCATAATCTACGAGTTCGTTTTGAATCCACAACATCTGTGAACAGCAACTACCAGCTGCTATGTACTCAGCTTCTGCTGTTAATGTAGACACAGATGTTTGCTTTTTGCAAAACTAGGAGACAAGTCTAGCACTAAGGAACTGACATGTTCTTGATGTGCTCTTCCTATCCAATCTACATCCAGCAAAGTTAGCATCAGAGTATCCAGTTAACTCAAACTCTGACTCTGTTGGATACTAGAGTCCTAAATTAGGGCAACTCTTTATATATCTTAAAATCCTTTTTTGCAAAATAAGGTGAGATTCTTTAAGGTTCACCTGGAACCTAGCGCAAAGACAGGTAACAAACATAATATCTGGCCTACTTGTTATAAGATATAATAGGGACCCAACAATAGCCCTATACAATTTCTGATCAACAGGTTTCCCATGTTCATCAGAATTAACCACAGCATTTGTAGCCATGAGTGTTTTCTTAGCTGAGGCATCAGCCATCCCAAATCTTTTTATCAGCTCTTTAGCATACTTGGATTGGGATATGAAGAGGCTATCAAGGGTCTGCATCACTTAGAGACCAAGGAAGTAGGAGAGCTTACCAATGCTACTCATCTCAAACTTAGAATGCATAAGGTTGGAGAACCTTTTGCATAGTTTGGGATCTATATAGCCAAATATAATGTCATCTACATATATTTGTACTAACAAGATTTTATCATGATGATGTCTAATGAAAAGAGTCCTATCTACAATGCCTCTAGAAAATTTATGCTCTAACAGGAAGCTAACTGAGGTCTCATACCAGGCTCTTGGAACTTGCTTTAAATCATAGAGAGCTTTATGCAATCTAAATACATAAGAGGGATGAGTTGGTGAGATAAAACCTGGTGGTTGCTCCACAAATACTTCCTCTTTTAGTTCACCATTGAGGAAAACACTTTTTACATCCATCTGGTAGACTTTGAACCTTTTGTAGGCAGCATAAGCTAAGAAAATTCTTATAGCTTCAAGCCTTGCCACTGGAGCAAAGGTCTGGTCATAATCAATTCTTTCCTCCTGTGAGTAGCCTTGAGCCACTAGCCTTGCCTTGTTCCTTATAATGTTACCATCAGTATCCAATTTATTTCTGGACACCCATTTGGTTCCAATGACTGGGTAGTCCTTAGGTCTGGGAACCAAATCTCATACTCTACATCTCTCAAATTGATTGAGCTCCTCTTGTATTGCAATGATCCAGTGGTGATCTTGCTCTGCATCTTTGATGGAATGGGGCTCAAGTTTAGAAATGAAACAAGCAAACATCAAATCAGGGTTGAGTTGATGTCTTGTTTGCACACCAGCTGATATGTCTCCAATCACTTGAGATATGTGGTGATCTCTAAGTTTGACAAGATCAGTGTGAGGAGTTTGAGTAACAGCTTGTGGGATTAATTCCTCTTGTGGAATTGGGTTAGCTGTTTGGGGAGTGTCAACAACATCCAAATTATCTTCTTCACTATCATCTTCAACAGCTTATGGAGAGGGATTAGATGGAGCCTCTTGAGTGAGATTTATATCATCCAATCTCTTACACAAGTGAGGTACCTGCAATGAGCTACTGGTAGAAATTTCTTTCTTCTTGTAATACATGTTAGCTTCATCAAAATTCACATGGACTGATTCCTCAATTTTTAAGGTAGTTTTATTAAAAATCCAATAAGCTTTGCTGACTTGAGAATATCCTAGTAAAATTCCCTCTGCAGCTTTGACTTCAAACTTTCTAATATGTTTCTTGTTGTTATTGTGAATATAACATATACAACCAAATACTTTAAAATAAGTGATTTTAGATTTCTTCCCTTTAAGCAATTCATAGAGAGTCTTATTCTTAAGTTTATGTATTAAACTTCTGTTTAGTACATAGTTTGCTGTGCTCACTGCCTTTGCCCAAAAGGAGAGGGGTATATAAGCATCTGCAAGTAATGTACATGCAGCTTCAATTAGGGTTCTATTCTTCCTTTCAGCTATCCCATTTTGTTGAGGAGTTCTAGGAGATAAGAAGAAGTGTCTGATACCTTCCTTCTCACGGAACTTTTGCATAAGAAGAGACTCAAACTCAGTACCATGATCACTTTTGATCAATGCAACTAGAGTAGAGTACTCAATCTGTATAGTCTTGAGAAAATCTGTAAGAACCTTGAAGTTATCTGACTTAGATCTCAGAAAGAACACCCAAGTGAATCTTGAGAAGTCATCTACAATAACTAAAGTATAGAATTTCCCTCCTAGGCTTTGTACAGCAATAGGGACAAAGAGGTCCATATGTAGTAAGTACAAGATTTTAGGTGAATCACTTTTATTTACAGATTTAAACCTAAATTTAGTTTGCTTGCCTAATTGACAAGCCCTGCTGAGACCTTCCTTCTTATAGGGACCAGAAGGCAATCCTCTAATAAGGTTGTCCTTCAGGTTTACATGTCCTAGTCTTTTATGCCACAAATCATTTTGATTGCTAACCTGATTAAAAAGATAAATATTTGAAATAGCTGATTGAAAATCTACTATGTATATATTGCATTGTCGATTTCCTATTAAAACAGTTTTGTTTTCTTTAGCAGAAATAATACAAGAGCTTGAGTTAAAAGATACCTGATAACCTTCATCACATAATTGACTTATGGATATGAGATTATGCTTTAGTACACTTACATATGCAACCTTTTTGAAGGTTACCGCCCCAACCATGACTTCTCCAAAGCCTTTAGTCTGACCACAATTAGAGTCACCAAAGATCACCTTTGGTCCCAGCTTGAACTTGTAATTTATTAAGTTATCCTTGCTGCTAGTCATATGCTTGGAGCATCCACTGTCCAGATACCATTATTGTTTAAAAGCTGGATAGTTCTTCACCTGTAATAATAGGAATTAGTTGTTCTTGACCCAGGTTACCTTGGGTTCTTGTTGATTTACATAACTAAAGCTGGAAATATATAAATATTCAGGTTGATTTTTATAACCTAAGAGATGATATCTTCTAGGTGGAATTATCCATTGGTTAAAAGAATTAATGTTTTGTCTTTGTTGATTAAAAGTCTTATTAGAATTAAAGTTTCTATTATTACAATCTGGGGTCGATGAATTCTGGTACGTTTGTCGATCTGAGGTCGACGAACGGGGATGAGTTCGTCGAACTCCACTCAGAGAATGAAAGTATTCATTTTTTGGGCCCCAATTTCGTCGATCTCTGGTCGATGAACCATACTGATTTCGTCGATCGCAGTTCATAGAATAGTTATAATAGAAGTTTGCGTTCTGAGTTTGTCAACTTGAGCTCGACAAACCATACACAATTCGTCGATCTAAGTTCAACGAAATCTGCTGAACATTGTTCTGGTTATAATTTTTCAACTCTTTTTCTTTTTGTTATTCTTGTGTTTAATCTCTGTTTGATTAACATATTATATTCTATTTTCTCTTTACCCTTTTCAGAAACAAATTTTTTAGGGGTTGTTAAGATATTTTTCTGAATCAGTGGGATTTGGCTTGATGAAGCACCTAAGCCCAGCTTGCCATTGAGTCTGACATTCACTGTGCTTGTGATGTTCATTAGCTTGATACTTCTCTCATTCAGGGATTCTTCAAGTTGCCTAACCTCAGATAATTCAGTCTTTAATTTAATGATTTGTTCATTAGCTAGAGTGATTTCATCCTTTAACTTATTATTTTCTGAAAGTAGGTTTTCTTGTTCATTTAATTTCTCTCTAAGTTGCTTAATCTCTTTTTCAGAATTTATTAAATCAAAACATAAGGACTTGAATTCAGTTTTAAATTTTTCTGAATCAAAATCAAAAGAAGATAGTACCTGATCTTCTTCAGGTTCAGAGTCTTCATTATCTGATTATTCAGCTTCTGCTTCTGAACAACTGCCTGATGCATTGATGGCCATCAAACAAATTTCTTTTGCCTTTGCTTCCTCTTCATCTTCACTAGAGCTAGAAGATGAAGATTCTTCATCAGTATCACTCCAGGTTTCAGCAATGAAACCTTTCTCCTTCCTTTTATATTTGCTGGAGGAGCGCTTGTTGTAGTGTTGCTTCCTTGTTTCTTTCTCTCTTCTTCTCTCCTTCTTATTGTTCTCTGGACACTCTGAGATGAAGTGTCCAGTCTTCCTGCAGCGAAACCAAATAACCTCTTTAGTGGGAGTTTTGTCATACCTGAGCTTGTCATCATGCCTGGATGACTTCTTTCTGAAGTCTTTCTTGCCCATCTTATAAAATCTCTTGGCTAAGAGACTCAGGAATTCTTCATTGACTATTGGGGCTTCTGATTCTTCATTTGCTTTGAATGCAATACTTTGCTCCTTTATGCCTAATGAAGGAGTCTTCTGCTCTGCAGCCTCTCTGGACTTTATCAGTTACTCATAAGACTTGAGCTTTCCAAGTAGAGATTCTGTGGAAATCTCATTTAGACTTCTGGCTTCCTTGATAGGCCAGATTCTTGAATCCCATGAGCTAGGAAAGCACATGAGGATTTTATCATTAACTTCTGTAAGGGTGATGTCTTTGTCTAGAGTCTTCAGCTTATTGATTATTGCGCTCAGTCTGTTGTATATATCACCAACAGATTCTGATTCATCCTTTTTGAAGTTCTCATATTGTGAGATGAGGTTGGATCTCCTATCCTTTACTCATCAGCTGAACCAGCAACCATCTGGTTAAGTGAATCCCATATTGCCTTAGCTGATGTGCATTCAGCCACCTTCTGGAAAATATCATCAAACATTGTTTGGGATAGAATATTCATGGCCTTTGCATCAGCTATCTTGGCCTTTTTCTGAGCATCTGTCCACTCAGGTGGAAGAACAACATGTGTGCTGGAACTAGTAGTAGTTGTTGCCACTTGAACTGGTGGTTCTGTCAAAATAGAATTAAAGATGTCCTCATCAATAGTGATCATATACATTTGATTCTTGCCTTCCAGATGGCAAACTTATTTAAGTTGCAAACTGGAGGTCTGGTGCTTGCATAGTCTTTGTTCTGGGCTATTATGTGATAAAAGAAAAACTAGGAAAAGACAATCAGATCTAGCAAGGATCTTTTGGTTCAAGTGTTAGCTTGTACATCCAAAGGAACAACCCTCTTGTTGAAGCCAAAATTGACCTCTTGTGGAGTTCGGGGGTCCCAAAAGAGGGGTAACCTCATACCTACTACACTCGGGGAAATGTCACGGACCAAAGACTTGAGAAACTAGGAAAAGACCCTCGGCACTAGCGTGGAGGTCCCACCACACACCCGGAAGGTCAAAAGAGCACTTCCCCTCCCTCACCAATGGCTGAGCTGGGTACCTTGGAGAGATCTCTCACTCAACCAAGAAGAAGCCTAAGGTGGAGGAAGCCCAAAAAATGCATCCCTCCAAAGGTACCCAAGAGAGTCTATTTATAGTTTTCCTAAGTCTGGGGGACCAAAAGGTAAGAAATACCCCTAAGACAAATATGCCCCGAGCCAATAAAAAACATCCAAACTGGGGCAATGAGGTAACTCAACACTAAGGGTAAAACGGTAAAAGTGTGGCCAAAAGAGGTCCAATGGAGGGAGGAGACCAAGCCATACCCCCACCTCCCCGGGCACCCAAGACGAGTGGGCTAACCGCGCGGGCGAGTTCCTGGCCGCCGGCCGGTCTCGCCCCACGAGTTAACTGCGCGGGCGAGACCCTAGCCGCCGCCCGGTCTCGCCCCGCGAGCTAACCGCACGGGCGAGACCCTAGCCGCTAACCGGTCTCTCCCCGCAAGCTAACCGTGCAAGCGAGACCCTGGTCGCCGGCCGGTCTCACCCCGCGATCTAACCGCACGGGCGAGACCCTGGCCGTCGATCGGTCTCGCCCCGCGATCTAATCGCGCGGGCGAGAGCCTGGCCGCCGGCCGGTCTCGCTCAGCGATCTAACTGCCGGGCGAGAGCTTGGCCGCAGGCCGCTCTCGCCCTGCGAGCTAACCGCGCGGGGCGAGGGACTGGCCGCAGGCCGGGCTCGCCCCGCGATCTAACCGCACGGGCGAGATCTTAGCTGCAGGCCTCTCTCGCCTCGCGAGCTAACCGCGCGGGCGAGATCCTAGCCGCCGACCGGTCTCACCCTGCGATCTAACCGTGCGGGTGAGAGCTTGGCCGTAGGCCGCTCTCGCCCTGCGAGCTAACCACACAGGGCAAGGTCCTTACCGCAGGCCGCCCTCGCCCCCGCGAGCAAACCGCATGGGCAAGAGCCCGGCCATAGGCCGCTCTCACCCCCGCGAGCTAACCGCACGGGGAAAGAGCCCGGACGCAGGCCGCTCTCGCCCCCGCGAGCTAACCGCCCGGGGCGAGAGCCTGGTCGCAGGCCACTCTCGCCCCCACGAGCTAATCGCCCGAGGCGAGCGCCTGTCCACAGGCTGCTCTGCTAACCGCCCGACCAGTCTCGCCCTACCCAGGGCTAGGGAGCAGGGGGAAGGATCCTGGCCTCCAACCAATCCCGCTACTCCAACCTCGCACCTATCAAGCTGGGGGAAGGTGTCTGCCAACTTACCGCACCTGCCCCCCAAGAAGGATCCAAGGGGGAGGCAAATTTTTCCTCCCCCTACTAGTATATGACAAGGGCTAGGCCTAAATTGGCCACTATGAGTGCAAAATCTCTCAAAAGCTTAAAAACATACAACTGGTCCCGCGCCTATCATGGGGGACCTACTCTGCGAATATGGGGTTGTACACAATCCCTGCTCTTTTCGAGCGAGTTCCACACTTGGAAAGAACCATCCAACCCAACGTATTCGCTGAGTGTAGCTTTTTCTCGCAGTTTGGAGAAAACACAAGGCGTCCTCAAAAGGTCAACCTACCATGCCTGTTGATGGGAGCTTGGGTGGCGAGACCCCCCCTGGTGAAAAATACTTAACCTACTAGAGGGGTCAACCTGCCATGCCAGCTGATGGGATCCTAGGTGGCGAGACCCCCCCCCCCCCCGGGTAAAAAACACTTAACCTCTTGGAGGGGTCAACTTGCCATGCCAGCTGATGGGAGCCTGGGTGGCGAGACCCCCTCCGGGTAAAAAACACTTAACCTCCCGGAGGGGTCAACCTGCCATGTCAGCTGATGGGAGCCTGGATGGCGAGACCCCCTCCGGGTAAAAAACACTTAACCTCCCGGAGGGGTCAACCTGCCATGCCAGCTGATGGGAGCCTGGGTGGCGAGACCCCCTCAAGGTAAAAAACACTTAACCTCCCGGAGGGGTCGACCTGTCATGCTAGCTGATGGGAGCCTGGGTGGCGAGACCCCCTCCGGGTAAAAAACACTTAACCTCCCGGAGGGGTCGACCTGCCATGCCAACTGATGGGAGCCTGGGTGGCGAGACCCCCTCCGGGTAAAAAACACTTAACCTCCCGGAGGGGCCAACCTGTCATGCCAGCTGATGGGATCCTGGGTGGCGAGACCCCCTCCGGGTAAAAATAAATGGGCATCCACGAGAGGTACGCCTACCCTGCCAGCTAGTGAGAGCCTGACAGCGGGACCGTCATCATAGCAAAGGTACTTGGGCTTCCACGAGAGGTACGTCTGCCCTGCCAGTTGGTGAGAGCCTGACAGTGGGACCGTCATCGGAGCAAAGATACTTGGGCTTCCATGAGAGGTACACCTGACTTGCCAGTTAGTGAAAGCCTGACAGCGGGACCGTCATCGGAGCAAAGGTACTTGGGCTTTCACGAGAGATGCACTTGCCCTACCAGCTAGCGAAAGCCTGATAGCGGGACCGTCATCGGAGCAAAGACTTAGTCTCTCACGAGAGGTACGCCCGCTCTGCCAGCTAGTGAGAGCCTGACAGCAGAACCGTCATCGGAGCAAAGATGCTTGGGCTTCCACGAGAGGTACGCCTGCCCTGCCAACTAGTGAGAGCCTGATAGCGGGACCGTCATCGGAGCAAAGGTACTTGGGATTTCACAAGAGGTACGCTTGCCATGCCAGCTAGTGAGAGCATGACAGCAGGACCGTCATCGGACCAAAGGTACTTAGGCTTCCACGAGAGGTACGCCTGCCCTGCCAGCTAGTGAGAGCCTGACAGCGGGACCGTCATCGGAGCAAAGGTACTTGGGCTTCCATGAGAGGTACGCCTGCCCTACCAGATAGTGAGAGCCTGACAGCGGGACCGTCATTGGAGCAAAGGCTTGGTCCCTCATAAGAGGTACGCCTTCCATGCCAGCTAGTGAGAGCCTGACAGCTGGACCGTTATCGGAAAGAAGATACTTGGGCTTCCACGAGAGGTACGCCTGCCCTGCCAGCTGGTAAGAGCCTGATAGCGAGACCGTCATCAGAGCAAAGGTACTTGAGCTTCCATGAGAGGTACGTCTACCCTGCCATCTTGTGAGATCCTGACAGCGGGACTGTCATCGGAGCAAAGGACTTAGCCTCCCTGAGGTACCTTCGACCCATCCAGCTAGTGAGAGCCTGGCATGAGGAGATCCTCTCGGGAGAGTGGGGTGGGACTGGGCATGTCACCTAAGCTTTATCAATTCCAACATCATCAAACGAGGAAAAAAGATTGGTTACATGATCCCCCCGACTCAGCTGGTCGGGGGCTGGACTCAATACAATCATAAGAAAAATACACGACTCCGCCGAGGTGAGGCTTCTTCAGAGGGCCTGGGCTTAATGGTCGTCATCCTTCCCCTCGGATACCTCCATGTTGATCAGGCTCTCCATGATCTTCTCCATCTCCTCTACCTTGGCCAACCAAGAGATGGTGTTGACGTACGTGACATAACATTGCCTTGCCATCCTGGAGTCTCTCTTGACTCTGACCTGGATCCCTCCTGAACTGAACTTGAGGCATTGGTGGAACGAGGACGACATGAAATAGAATGCGTTGATGAGGGGCCTTCCAAAGATGGCGTTGTAGCTACTCGGAGTATCAACTATCACGAACCGGAAGTTCCTTGAAGTCCCTCCCAATTTCACTTGGAGTCCTACTCCACCTTCAACCTCCTTCCTCTCCCCTAAAAAACCTAACAGGGGTCCGTCTGAGGCCAACACCCTCCTTGGCTCCACCTTTATCTCGTCAAATGCCTTCTTGAAAATGATGTTGACGGAGCTCCTGTTGTCAACCAAGATCCGGGAGACAGTGTAGCCCTCAATGGCCGTCTGGATGACTAGCACATCGCAGAATGGATCCTCATGATCTGGCATATCCTACATCGAGAAGGTGATCTTCTCCTCTTGGGGCGGGGTTTGGGATGTCGAAGCGACGCTCCATCGGTACATGACATTGAGGCTCGTCTTTCGAGTGGCCTCAATCCCCACTCCACCGTGGATCACCGATATACCTCCTCGGGGTCCTACATCGACCCGGTCCTCACATATGTCTTCTCCGCCCACTCTGGGTAAAACCCTTCAACGTGTGCCAGCGATTGAGGCTGAGCATGGCCTCTTGCCCCCCTCACTTCTAGGAACTTGGGGCAGGTAGCTGTGGCGTGACCCTCCGCCTGGTGGAAGTCACAGTACGACAATGCTCCTTCTCCCCTCCTTTGGCGGGTCCGGCGGTCTCTCCCGTTGCCTCTTCCTCCTCCGCCTATTGCCAAGGCTTGCTGTGGTGGGGGTAAGAGCTTTCTTGGGGCTTGCCTCTGGAAGTTGAACCTCCCTTGGCCCCCGTAAAAGTTTCCCTCACCCTGAATGAGAGCTCTTCCTGGACCCTGGGCAGGTCCTCCCTACTGCCTCCAGCCTGGTTCTGGACCCTCCTGTCCCTGGAACCCCTGAGCTCTCTTCTCCTCTCTCCTTCTTCCTTCCTAATGCCTCGAGTCACCTTGCTCCTTTGACTCTGTATCCGTTAGATTTGCCAACTTCTTGACAAATGTCGGGCTGGCCGCCTCTATGGCGATCTCCTCTGCCGCCCTTTTCATCAGCTCCTCGAAGGAAAGGGGGGCCTTTCAGGTCAAGCTCATCTTGAAGAACCCCTCACGCAACCCCACCGTGAACACCATCTGGAGGGCATACCTTGGCATCTCCTGGATGTCCAGGATCTCCTCTTGGAACCTATCAACGTAGTGGGTCAGCGACTCCTCGGCCCTCTGCCTTATCTTAAAGATGGACTCGGGATTCTTCTTCCTCTTCTTAGAGGTGGAGAAGTGAAGCTGAAAGCTCTGGCTTAAGTCCTCGAACCCGTAGATCGACCTTGGAGGGAGTTGATGAAACAAGTCCCTTGCCTTGTCCTTCAACGTGATCACGAAGAGGCGGCACTTGAAGGAATCTATCATCGGCCTGATGGAGACGACATCCTCGAACCACTACAGGTGCTGGACGGGGTCATCCTTCCCGGCATAGTAAGCCATGTCAGGCTCTCTAAACCCCTCGGGAATGGGAGCGAGATGATCAGCTCGCTGAAGGGTGACCCCTTGATTGCTGTCTTGTAACCTCTACTCGCGCGACCTGCTCGCCTAGAGGGCTGACACTCGCTGGGCTGGGGAACAACTCCTGACATATGAGATCTCGCTCGACCCCCTCTCCCATCCTTTCCTTCCCAAATAGCCTACCTGGTGCACTTCCTTCTCCCCCTGCTGGGGTCATCTCGCCTATGCCCCTGGGAGGTAGCTCGCTAAGACAACTCAGGGTCAGCTCGCCGAGACCCCTGAAAGCCAGTCCCTGGGGGTGGGGGTTGAGCTGTCAGGCCGAGGGGGAATGCTTCTCAGCATCTCCATGATGCCTTGGATGGAAGTCATGAACTCCTCTCTTTCTACGAAGGGTCCGGGGTTGGGGAGCTCGTCGAGATCATCACCACCCCCTGATCTCCAACCATGACACTCTTTCGAGATATTCTGTGCTGGTTACTCTCCACGCTCACCGCACCAAAAATGTTGAAGCCAAAATTGACCTCTCGTGGAGTTCGGCGTCCCAAAAGAGGGGTGACCTCACACCTACTACACTCGGGGGAACATCACGGACCAAAGACTTAGGAAATTAGGAACATAACCTCGGCTCTAGCGTGGAGGTCCCACCACACACTCGGAAGGTCACAAGAGCACTTCCCCTACCTCACCAATGGCTGAGTTGGGTACCTTGGAGAGCTCTCTCACTCAACCAAGAAGAAGCCTAAGGAGGAGGAAGCCCAAAAAACTCATCCCTCCAAAGGTACCCAAGGGGGTCTATTTATAGTTTTCCCAAGCCTGGGTAACCAAAAGGTCAGAAATACCCCTAGGACAAATATGCCCTGAGCCAATAGAAAACATCCACATCGGGGGGCAATGAGGTAACTCCACCCTAAGGGCACAACGGTAAAAGCGTGGCCAAAAGAGGTCCAAGGGAGGGAGGAGGCCAAGCCATACCCCCACCCCCCGGGCACCCGAGACGAGTGGGTTAACCGCGCGGACGAGTTCCTGGCCGCCGGCCGGTCTCGCCCCGCGAGCTAACCGCGCGGGCGAGACCATGGTCTTCGGCTGGTCTCGCCCTGTGAGCTAACCGCGCGGGTGAGACCCTGGCCACCGGCCGGTCTCTCCCCTCGATCTAACCATGCGGGCGAGACCCTAGCCGCCGGCCTGTCTCGCCCCGCGATCTAACCGCACGGGCGAGAGCTTGGTCGCAGGCCGCTCTCGTCCCGCGAGCTAACCGCGCGGGCGAGACCTTGGTCGTCGACCGGTCTCGCCCCGCGATTTAACCGTGCAGGCAAGGGCTTGGTCGTAGGCCGCTCTCTCCCCACGAGCTAACCGCGTATGGCGAGGACTTGGCCGCAGGCTGGTCTCGTCCCGCGATCTATCCGCGCGGGCGAGAGCTTAGCTGCAGGCCGTTCTCGCCTCACGAGCTAACCGCGCGGACGAGACCTTGGCCACTGGTCGGTCTCACCCCGCGATCTAACCGCGCGGGCGAGAGCTTGGCAGCAGGCCGCTCTCGCCTCGTGAGCTAACCGTGCGGGGCGAGGGCCTGACCGCAGGCCGCCCTCGCCCCCGCGAGCTAACCGCCCGGGGGGAGAGCCCAGCCGCAGGCCGCTCTCGCCCCTGCTAGCTAACCGCCCTAGGCGAGAGCCCGGCCGCAGGTCGCTCTCGCCCTCGCGAGCTAACCGCCCGGGGAGAGCCCGACCGCAGGCCGCTCTCGCCCCCGCGAGCTAACCGCCCGGGGCGAGAACCCGGCCGCAGTCCGCTCTCGCCCCCGCGAGCTAACCGCCCGGGGAGAGAGCCCAGCCGCAGGCCGCTCTCACCCCAGCGAGCTAACCGCCCGGGGCGAGAGCCCGGCCGTAGGCCGTAGGCCGCTCTCTCCCCCGCGAGCTAACCGCCCGGGGCAAGAGCCCGACCGCAGGCCGCTCTCGCCCCCGCGAGCTAACCGCCCGGAGCGAGAGCCCGGACGCAGGCCGCTCTCGCCCCCGCGAGCTAACCGCCCGGGGCAAGAGCCCGGCTGCAGGCCGCTCTCTCCCCCGCGATCTATCCGCTCGGGGCGAGAGCCCGGCCGCAGGCCTCTCTCGCCCCCGCGAGCTATCCGCCTGGGGAGAGAGCCCAGCCGCAGGCCGCTCTCGCCCCCGTGAGCTATCCGCCCGGGGAGAGAGCCCGACTACAGGCCGTTCTCTCCCCCCCCCCCCCCCGCGAGCTAACCGCCTAGGGCGAGAGCCTGACCGCAGGCCGCTCTCGCCCCCGCGAGCTAATCGCCCGACCAGTCTCGCCTTACCCAGGGCTAGGG
The DNA here is from genome assembly GCA_039513925.1 of Platanthera zijinensis. Taxonomy (NCBI): domain Eukaryota; kingdom Viridiplantae; phylum Streptophyta; class Magnoliopsida; order Asparagales; family Orchidaceae; genus Platanthera; species Platanthera zijinensis. The sequence goes on from CM077086.1 coordinate 3,869,145, forward strand.
TACAGGGGGCGGGATCCTGGCCTCCAGCTGATCCCACTGCTCCCACCTCGCACCTATCAAGCTTGGGGCGGGTGTCGGCCAACTTACCGCACCCGCCCCCAAGAAGGAGCCAAGGGGGGAGGCAAATTTTTCCTCCCCTTAAAGTATATGACAAGGGATGGGCCTAAATTGGCCACTATGAGTCAAAAATCTCTCAAAAGCTTAAAAACATACAACTGGTCCCGCGCCTGCCGTGGGGGACCTACTCTACGAATATGGGGTTGTACACCTCTGATTCCAATTGAAAGATGGGAGTTAGATCTGATTTACTCTAGAGGGGAGGGGGGTGAATATAGTATTTAAAACTTTGGATGTTTTAAAGTTTTATATCAGAGTTTAAAATTAGTGATACAAATAATACTATAGAGGGAAATAAAAGACTAATCTATCTATCACAGCACAGCAAGAACAAAAAGAAAAATGAACACAGCCAGACAACACAAGAAATTTTATAGTGGTTCCCCAACCTGGGTACATCTACTTTTCTACCACCCTAGTAGGAATCGACTAACAGGTTTTTGATCAGGTGACTGCCACCAGAAGATCTATTTCCAGGGAGATCTCACAACCCTTTAGGCTTTTGATCAAGTGCCCAAAAACTAAGAATAGAAGGGAGTTAATAAACTCTTTATACAGGAGGTGAGAGATATGATGGGGTATTCTCTTTTCTCTAAGCAACAGAGAAGACAAGTGGGTTTTCTGGTGTCAAGACTCCTTCTGAAATATAGAGATGGTTTAGAAGATTGGAGCCTTGCTCAGGGTGTAGGTCTTCAGCTTTGTCTGAAAAACAATCCTGGAACTTTCTTACTGAATCAAGATGAGTTATCCTTGAATGTTCCTGGAGGAGAAGGTTGAAGAAGACTCTTGATAGTGATGAATGTTCTTCTTCAGTCTTCAGAATGGACAAGGAGGAAAATAGAATGTTTTCTGTACTGGAAGAGAGTTCTGAATGTTCAGTCTATGTCTCTCAGTATTCTTGTGTACTGTATTTTTCCTGATGATGTTTGCTCAGTGTTCAGATCTCTGCCGGAATGAATTGAATTATCGACTAAAAAGATAAAATCTTTTTTTATATATTCTGTAGTTAGAAATTCTCCTTTTAATTTGAATTCCTGCATTAATTGCTGAAGGATCTGGAGAATACAAACTGCTGGAATGACTGTCATAAAGGAGTTTTCCCAACTGTCCCTAATAAAATAAGCAAGTAATTACCCTGATGAAAGCCATAATTAATGCTGCCAATAACGGCTATAGTCAGGGGAATATTGGCATTAATTACTCAGGAATAATACTGCTAAATAATATAGAAGGTAAGAGCCAGAAGTAAGGAAAACTTCTCATTCTGGCTCGGGACAGAAATCGTCGACCTCTGAACGGAATTCGTCGACCTGAGTTCCAAGTTTGTCAACCTAAAAGTTCCTGTTTATCGACCTGAGCTCTGCAAACTACATTCAGAGAATAACTTGTCAATTCTGTGCTCTGAGTTCGTCGAGCTGAGAATCTGTCTGAAAGACATGTTCGTCGACCTGAGCTCAAATATCGTCGAACTCAGCTCAGAGAAATAACTCTGAGTTCGTCGATCTGAGATCGACGATCGTCGAGTTGAGTTCGAAGAACTTCGAACTGATCATTCTGTTCTCTGAATCTTCTAAGTCTGGGTCTTTTGATGTCCTCTGTTGGCTGGTCCATGAAGGTTGAACCTAATGACTAGCCTTAACTCTAGGACTCAAAGAATTGACCCTGACTATACAATGTGGGTCAGACTCAACCTAATTTAGTGAACTTTGCCCAAATCGAACTAGGAATCCAACAGCAACCACTTGTTGTAAAGGTCTTTCCTGGGGCTTCAACTTTCATGTTGAGCCCGAGACTTGAATCTTACTGAATCATACCTAAAAATAGGCTTGAAGTTCATCACAAGCACACGACAGATTTCTGTCCAAGTAATATAAGTAAATTCATGCACAAATCTTAAAGACAGATGAACAATAACTGTTTATCTTCTTCCTCCAGCCAACATATAAGATGAATTTAGTTTCTTTCCTCCTTTTCTTCCTCAATAGACCCCCATTCTTCACGAAATCAAGTATGTCATCTTCGTATTGAAGAGATGAAGTGATTGAAGATATTTTCGTGACAATTGACGCCCTAGAATGAAAGTTCGAGCGTGGTCCTCTTCCTAGGAAACTCCATCAAACTCCCAAAGTCAAAATCTCTTGAGTCGACATTTTTCCTAATTTCAGATATAAAGATCTAGCACCAAGAGAGAGAGAGAGAGAGTAGGAAGCTCACATGATTCTCGATCATGGATTGGGTTCTTCTCCTCGGCGTCATGGCGGCGTTCGGCTTCCAGCGACCTAGCTCTGCACCTTCATCTTTCAGGGAAGAGCGGTCGGCACAAAGAAGAAGAAGAAGAAAACTGCTTTTTCGGATGAGGAAGTATCGTTCAGTATGAATTCTCGAGGAGAGAGAAAATAGGTTGATTTGACCGAGGGTTAATGACTGTCATGCCTTGGAATGACTACCACGCCATGTGCCGCTCTCCTATTGGACCATACTTAGTTTTATTTACAAGAAATAAGAGTTTAGGAAGAAAAGGGGGTCATACCATCAATGCGTCGTATAAGTCCCGAAAATATCTCAGTTCTGGATCGCCCATACTTCTCTCAGGCCGCACATAATTAAGACAGCACAGAAGTAATTTTGCCAAGTACATTCGTCGAGTCCTCTCGACGAGTTTATCGAGTCCATTCGACGGGTTCGTCGAGTCCATTCGACGGGTTCGTCGAGTCCATTCGACGGGTTCGTCGAGTCCATTTGACGGGTTCGTCGAGTCCTTTCGATGGGTTCGTCGAGTCCTTTCGACGGGTTCGTCGAGTCCTTTCGACGGGTTCGTCGAGTCCTTTCGACAGGTTCGTCAAGTCCTTTCGACGGGTTCGACGACTCCTTTCGACAGGTTCGTCGACTCCTTTCGTCGGGTTTATCGAGTCCTTTCGACGGGTTCATCGAGTCCTTTCGACGGGTTCGTCGAGTCCATTTGACTAGTTCGTCGATACCTCTCGTCGATTTGTCGAGTCTACTTAGGATTTCTCTCTAATTCCATTCGGACCTACCAGCCACCCCTGTGACCTGGGGCTCTCTCTCAAACTTTCCTACCAGCCCTAAGCCACCCAAGGTGGCACAAAACACGTACAAGGGTTCTAGCTCAAAATGGGACGTTACAGTGCTTACTCGAACTAATTTGCAGGTGTTCTGGTCGGGCTTACGTGTTCTCTAACCCAACAAGTGGTATCAGAGCGAGGTTCATTATCAGAGCAGTTTCGTGCTGACCTGTCTGAGATTCAAGATGAGTCGATCATATATTTTGGGTTAGTGATCTGGTGCGTTAGGTGACGACCATTGGTCCACTCCCTATCCTCTTTGATTCTTTTCTTTGAAATAGTCAGCTCAGAGAACTAAGGCCAGTCTGATTAGTGACAGAGCACTATGAAGTCTACTTTAGGTTTATGCTCCGAGCGAATGGTGAAACTCAACGACGAAAACAACCACTGGTAGCACTTACTGATAGATCACCTTATTTATATGAAGGGTTGTTATGCTCATATATTCAAGGAGATACCTAAAGACACGGATTCAAATAAGTGGAAGGTAGAACACTGGAAGCTATGTGGATTTATTAGACGGTTCATAGAGCTGAACGTCTACAATCACGTTATGAGCATCATTAATGCGAAGATCCTTTGGATGACCTTGGAAACCTTGTATGCCGAGAGTACTGGCATCAACAAGCTATATCTACTAAAGAAACTTGGAGAGTTTAAGTATAAAGATGACTCACTCATCTTGGATCATGTGTACGAGTTCCAAGGTATTATTGATCAACTTACTACTATGAAGGTGACCTTCTAGGACGAGGTCAATGCACTATGGCTGTTGAAGTCTATTCCAGGCTCTTGGGAGATGATTAGAGTTTATCTAATCAACCCCTCTCCCAGAGGCATCATTACTATGGAGATTGCCAAAAGTGACATCCTGAATGAGGAGGTATAAAGAAAATCTCAAGGACATTCAAGATCTTCTTCATGAGCTGATATCCTCTACACCTAGCCCAGGGGAGAGGCAGAAGCAAGAGTAAAGGAGGGAATAGTGAGCGGAGCCAAAGCAGAGGGAAGTTTAGGTCCCGCCACCAGAATGTGCAATGTCACTACTACCACAAGAAGGGTCATATTCAGAAGTTTTGTTATACTCTAAAGAATGACCAGAAGAAGAAGGGAGAGTCCTCAAATGAGAAGACAAACACACATATGGAAGCCATCGTCTTTATAGAGGAAGACGATATCATCATTATTGGAGATGACATCACAGCTACACTCTTGTACGATGATAGAAGTTTGATTGTGGACTCAGATGCTTCTGTACTTGTCTCCCCCAACAAAGAGTTGTTTGTCACTTGCACGAATCATGCTTGTAGAGTTCTTAGAATGAGCAATGGTGATACATCTAAAGTCATCAGAAGGGGAGATATGTACCTGAAGGCGTGCACGGGAGATTTGCCGATTCTAAAGGATATCTGGCATGTACTTGAAATCCGCTTTAACATAGTTTCAGTTGGAAAACTAGGTGATCAGGGACACTTGAGTGTCTTTGGTAGAGATTTTTGGAAGTTAATCAAAGGGTCGCTTGTAGTAGCATGAGGCTATAGACATACTGAAATATACTACATGGAGGGGAGGCCTGAAGCTACTAAGGCCAACACTGTCAAAGATGGTGTATCTATATCCCTACGACATAGAAAACTTAGTCACATTAGCTATAAGGGTCTGAGATGTATTGCCAAAAAGAAGATGATATCTGATCTATTTGTAGATTTATTAAAGAGATGCGACCATTGCATGATTGAGAAATAAAATAGAATATCATTCCAAAATCACACTTCTACTAAAAGATCCGAGTTATTGGAACTCATACACACAGATGTCTACGGGCCTTTGAAGGTCCAAATAAGAGTAGGAGTGTCTTACTTTGTGACGTTCATTGATGATTATTCGAGGAAACTTTAGGTTTACGTTATTAAGACTAAATATAAGTTCCTTGATACCTTTTTGCACGCTAAAGTGGAAAGATAATCTGAGAAGAAGCTAATGTGCCTCAGGTTCGATAATGGGGAGAGTATATTGGTCCCTTTGATGAGTATTATAGAGAACAAGGGATCAAACATGAAAAGACTTCATCCAAGACACCACAGTTGAATGGTGTAGCTGAAAGAATGAATAGGACCTTGATAGAGAGGATGAGGTTGATGTTGTCTATGTCAAAGCTACCGGGTACGTTTCGAGGTGAAGCTTTATACACAGCTCTACATGTCATCAACCTCTCTCTCAGTTATGCATTACAAGAGGATGTTCCAGATAGGGTTTGGTACGAGAAGGACCCTTCATATAATCACCTAAGGGTCTTTAGTTGCAGAGCCTTTATGCACGTCCCTCGGAATGAAAGATCGAAGTTGGATTCCAAGACAAGACAATGCATTTTTCTAGAATATGTATCGGTGAGTTTGGCTATAGGTTCTTTGATCCATTTGAGAAGAAACTTATACACAGTTGTGATGTTATATTTTGTGAGGATCAGACTTTGTTTGATCTTGAGAAGACTAAGAAGACTGACTCTCACACTAATACAGAGTCTCATATGATTGGAGGTGACGATATTGAGGAGGCCACCGAGTCTGAGCCGATATAGGGAACCGAGGCACTTCTAAATTATGAGGAATCTATTGATGGAGAGCCTACAGAGGAAATCACTGATGACGTGTCTACAAAAGGAACTGAGCTCGCTCCATGGAGGTCTGATAGAGTTAGACATCCATCTTCAAGATACTCCATTGTCGAGTATATTCTATTGACTAATGACAGGGAGCCTGAGTGCTTTGATGAAGTAGTGCAGAGCTTGGAGAAAAAAATGGATGGTTGCTATGCAGGAGGAGATACAATCTCTGCATGAGAACCACACTTATAATTTGATGAAATTGCCTAAGGGCAAGAAGGCTCTAAAGAATCGGTGGATTTTCAGAATGAAAACCTTCAACACCACTCAGATGCAAGGTCAGATTAGTGGTGATAGATTTTAGTCAGAAATAGGGAGTTGATTTTGATGAGATCTTCTCTCCTGTTATGAAGATATCGTTTATTCGAGTTGTTCTAGGTCTTGATGCGTGGCTAGACCTAGAGATTGAGCAGATAGATATCAAGACTGCTTTTTTATATGGCGATATTGAGGATTTATATATGGAGTAGCCTGAAGGATTCAGGGTGAAAGGGAAGGAGAGTCTGATATGTCGCTTGAAGAAAAGCTTATATGGCCTGAAGTAGGCCCACAATAGTGGTACAAGAAGTTCAATGCTTTTATAGGGGAGATCGACTACAGGAGGACCATCCTTGATCACTGTGTGTTTATAAAGAAGTATATTGCTATAGAGGATTTCACTATTTTACTCCTTCATGCTGACAACATGCTGATAGTTGGGAGGAGCAATACTCGCATTGTCGAGCTGAAGCGGCAGTTGAGCTCCACATTTGTGATGAAGGACTTGGGAGTTGCAAAGACCGTCTTAGGGATGCACATTCAGAGAGATAGAAGCTTTAAATTACCTTGGTTATCGCAAGAGAGAGATAACATGAAAGTGTTTCAAAGATTCAATATGGATCAAGTGAAGAAGGTGGGCACGCCGCTTGCAGCTCACTTCAGCCTTACTGCTGACCAGTGCCCAAGCACACCTAAAAAGAAAGAGGAGATGCAGAAGGTCTCTTATGCTTCTATAGTTGACAGTCTTATGTACGTGATGGAATGCACTCGCCTGGATATAGCACACGTGATTGGCACTTTTAGTAGGTTTCTCTCCAACCCTGGGAGAGAGAATTGGAACATTATGAAGTGAATTCTAAGGTACCTACATGGGATGTTAGACTTAACGTTAAGGTTCAGAGATAAAGAGCCAGAGTTACTAGGATATACTGATGCTGATATTGCTAGAGATTTGGACTCTATAAGATCGACTTATGGGTACCTAATTCTATTTGTAGGGGGAGTTGTGTCATGGAGGTCTAGATTACAGAAGTGTGTCACATTATCTTCCACGGAAGCAGAGTTTATTACAGTCATTGAGCTAGGAAAAGAGCTTCTTTGGATAAAGCGTTTCATCAAAGAGATGAGTTTCACTCAGGAGTGTTACACACTCCTATGTGACAGTCAGAGTACGATTCATTTGGGTAAAAAACCCCACCTTCCACTCGATTTTCAAGCATATTGACATGCGATATCATTGGATACGTGATACTCTAGAATAGAGAGAGATGGATTTGCAGAAGTTGCACACGGATGACAATGGAGCAGATGTGCTTACGAAGACCGTATCGAGAGGAAAATCCGAGCACTGCGTGAGGATCGACGACATGGCAGTTCCCTCCACTTAAAGGTAAATGAGGAGAATAAGTTGTTAGGTACAGTTTCCGTCCTTTGTGAAGAAAACTGCTGGCTTCGAGTCTTACTAATTCGAATTTAGCCTACTGATCGACCGAAGGTTGAGACATGCTGGAGATTGAATGAAGATTATCAAAAAGAAAATTTTCTTCACTTAGTCGAAAAGGGGGTGATTTGTTGAGATAATTTTCTCTTAAGTGTGAAAGAGATAAGCCAGTTTTGAAAATACTTTTCAAGTATGTGTTTCATGACAAGTATGGAAATGAGTAGTCGCCTTTGGCCTTTAAATCAACATGTATTTTTTGACCGAGGAAAGTTTCATGGAAGCTTTATCATCATGGCATCTAGCACCTCTATCCCTTGGTTTTGATCCTATATATAGGGATGAAAGATGAGGGGTAAGAAACCCACTTCTCTCCAAACTCAAACATTAGAAAATTTTTAGAGAGGCTTTTGTGGCAATCATCTTAGTTTGGGAGAACTTTCGGACATTGTTCTGTGACGTTGACGATGAATACTTCGTCTACACGGATTGGATTTGGAGCAGATTTGGGCAAGATTTGAAGAGGTGTCTTAGATAGGATTTGTGTAATCCGTCTTGTTTGCCATTGTCGGTAACTTGCAATTTTTCTGCTACTATTTATTATGTAATATTGTGTAATGTGAAGTTAGTGAAGATCATGTGTGGATCGGGGAGAGAAAGTCTTGTAATTGTCTTTTGTTTTCATACATTTTTAGTAGCGACTTTCCGGGTTGAACTTTGTTCGTCCCGTGGTTTTCACTCTATTGGGTTTTCATGTTAAATCTTTATATCACTTTTAATAATATTATTTTGTGTTGTGTTTTGGTTGTGTATCGACATACTGCTATGCGGCCGTGTAGGTGCACTAGTCGGACTTGCGTGCACTCTAGCCCAACAGAAAGAACTTCAAATTTGTTCAAGCAGGACTAAAATGTAGATATTTGCTTGAACTAAAATGTATTTTACATCCTTCTGCCGAAAGAAAAAAATCTAAACTCTCTCAAGGATGGCTTGAAATTAAATACCCAAAGTTATCTATTCAAAAGACGGTATTTAGACAAGTTATTTCAAAATCACAAGAACCTTAAATCTCTACTCAAAATAGGGTATCCAATCAATATTTGAGGAATTCAGGCAGGAACTTGCAGATGGCTTCGCTGAACCCAAATTTGCGCGACAGTGATCCCAGACAGTGGTGTAGCCGGCGAACTCGTGAGCAAGGGCAGTTCCATACCGGGTTGCGTGAGTGTCATGGCAAAATCATGAAAGAGATGAGAACCCTAAACCTGCGATGAAGAAGAGTTAGGTGAGGGTTTTAGGCCGAAACTAGCGAGGAAGAAGCTGGATTTTGGAGGGTTTACTAATAGACTTGATAAGGATCCCCCTAAGAATTTTCTGAGTCAAATCAAGAGGACTTTGACCAAAACACGCAAGCAAGTCAGACCGATCAAGCGAGCCGCGCGTACGGACCGTGCTCGCTCGAAGGGACCCAAAATCATCCCAAAGGCACGCGCATGCGCGACACGAACCGTGCAAAGGTACCCCGCGTATGACGCACACCACTCTCGCAAGTGCACACCAAACAGACACCTCTCGCACAAACACACATCATGCAGGAGCGCGCAAGCCGCGCACACGAGCGAATGTCTCCTAGGTACGTGCACAACACCCAGGCGCGCGTGTGCACGCGCTCCCCAAGCGCGCACGGACGGCGTGTGGGTGCGCACGCCCATGCACCTCGTGCACGCACACGTCAGCGACTGCTGCCGCCGTCGCTGGTGTTGGGAACACCCCTCACTTTCAGCTGGGCAGCCCGTCCAAGCCGTCCGGTGGACATGTTCATCATCTTGGGAAAATTGTCGATCCAGGTGACCGGAATAAAGCAACAATATTCAACAACTAAAGATTCAACTGGACGCAATAACCAACACGCCCCTTCAGAAAGTTATAAAAATCCCCCAAACCTTCATTTAAAGACAAGCAACTCCAGAGACTAGAGAGTGCTCTGAGGTTTTCTGGCGAGAACATGAGACTTAGATCATTCCTTCGCTCGGGATTCGCTCCTCTCTCTCTCTCTCTCTCTCTCACACACACACACACTCAACGCTCACTTGGACGCTTCAGCGAGCCCAGTAGATACATCGGGGACTGCTCACACGGGCACCCTCGTGGACACTTCATAGAAGCTTAATGGACTTAGCTTTTCTCCTCATTTCTCTGTACTCAAGGCTTGTAGCGGAAATGTGGTCTATCACCCTCTGAGGAACAAAAACACTTGTAAACTCAAAGAGAAATAGTGGATTTTGGCCCTATACAGATCTGACCACGTGATTTTTCACCATTTTCAAGTTTTCCACGTTCAAAAACTTATTGTTATTGTTGCTTGGTTTCTTAGTTGACTGTTTGTCCGCCTGTTTTGACTCGAAACTAAAAAGGTCTGATTCTCCGGACCGAAGGAACACGGGCAACTCACAACAAAACATTTTTTTAGATTGAAACTAAAAATACTGAATTCAGTTTTTTGCGATATGTTATTAGTGAAACCGAATTTTTCTAATAAAAATACTCTTTTTATATCACGAGCATCTTCGCACGGGCTACGCTCGTGCTCGATGTTTTCGAGGGGCCTTCGGCCGCATAAGGCGGGCTTTGCCCGCCTACGTACGGGCTTCGTGTTAGGAATGGCGCCTACCAACTCTCCCAAAACCCCGGAGTGTTAGGAATGGTGCTACCAATTCCTTTATATTATTTTAGCAGGACCGGTCAAACTGTTCGCATGGCTCCCTTGCACTTAAACCGTGCCCGGAACTCCCTTGTACTCATGCCCGGAGCCAACCCGACTCCCTTGCACTAAACCGTACCACTGATAGGAATGGCGCCTACCAACTCTCCCAAAACCCCGGAGTGTTAGGAAGGGTGCTACCAATTCCTTTATATTATTTTAGCAGGACCGGTCAAACTGTTCGCATGGCTCCCTTGCACTTAAACCGTGCCCGGAATTCCCTTGTACTCATGCCCGGAGCTAACCCGACTCCCTTGCACTAAACCGTACCATGGAGTTCCCCTGCACCCATGCCAGGAGCCAACCCGGGTGCGCCCGGGAGGCACCCCATCCAACACCTGGATGGCGGGCCACACCCAACACTTCGCCCGTGCTTGATGCTCTGGGCGGCCTTCGGCCGCATAGTCGCCCGCTTCGACACAATACACTAGCTCAGCGTCGCACCCGCCACTCGCGGCCCCGGAGCACTTTGGGCAAGATTCGATGAGGCGTCTTGAATAGAATTTGTGTAATCAGTCTCGTCTGTCACTGTCGGTAACTTGTAATTTTTTTACTACTGTTTATTGTGTAATATTGTGTAGTGTAAAGTTAGTGAAAATTCTGCGTGGATCGATGAGAGAAAGCCTTGTAATTGCCTTTTGTGTTCGCATATTTTTAATGACGACTTTTCAAGTTGAACTCCGATCGTCCCATGATTTTCACTTTATTGGGTTTTCACGTTAAATCTTTGTCACTTTTGATATTATTATTTTGTTTTGTGTTTTTGTTGTGTATCGACATACCACTAATCGATCGTGTAGGTACTTGCTCGAACTAATTTACAGGTGCTTTAGTTGAACTTATGTGCTCTCTAGCCCAACAGAAAGAACTTCAAATTTGTTTTAAAAGTAATTACATTCGGAAGCAAAATGGTTTAAAATGTATTTTACATCCTTCTGTCTAAAAAAAATCTGGATGGCACGAAATTAAATACCCTAAATTACCTATTCAAAAGACGGTATGGAGACAAGTTATTTCAAAATCTCAAGAACCCTAAATCTCTACTCAAAAAAGGGTATCCGTTCAATATTTGAGGAATTCATGCAGGAACTTGCCGATGGCTTCGCTGAACCCAAATTTGCGCGATAGTGATTTCAGACGGCGATGTAGCCGGCGAACTCGTGAGCAGGGGCGGTTCCATAGCGGGTTGGGCGAGTGTCAAGGCAAAATCATGACAGAGATGAGAACACACCTGTGATGAAGAAGAGCTAGGCGAGGGTTTTAGGTGGAAACTAGCGAGGAAGAATTGAAGCCGTATTTTGGAGGATTTACTAATAGACTTGATGAGGATCCCCCTTGAATTTTTGAGTCAAACCAAGTGGACTTTGACCAAAACAAGCAAGCAAGTCAGCCCGATCAAGCGAGCGGCGCGTACGGACCGTGCTCACTCGAAGGGACCCAAATTCATCCCAAAGGCACGCGCATGCGCGACACGAGCCGCGCAAAGGTATCCCACATATGACGCACACCACTCTCGCAAGTGCACACGAAACAGGCACCTCTCGCACAAACACACATCATGCGGGAGCGCGCACGCCTATCGGGCGCACACGCCGCGCGCACGACGCGAATGTCTCCCAGGTACGCGCACAATACCCAGGCGCCCGTGTGTGCGCGCGCCCCAAGCGCGCACAGACGTTGTATGGTCGTGCACGCCCATAAAACCCGTGCGCACACACGTCAACGGTCGCCACCGTCGTCACCGGGCAGCCCGCCCGAGCCGCCCGGTGGGCATGTTCATCATTTTGGGAAAATTGTCGATTCAGGTGACCGAAACAGAGCAACAACATTCAACAACTCAAGATTCAACCGGGTGCAATTACCAACGCGCCCTTTCAGAAAGCTATAAAAGTCCCCCAGACCTTCATTTAAAGATAAACAACTGCAGAGACTAGAGAGTGCTCTGAGGTTTTCTGGTGAGAACATGAGACTTAGATCATTCCTTCGCTCTGGATTCGCTCTGCTCTCTCTAGTACGCTCAACGCTCACTTGGACGCTTCGGCGAGCCCAGGAGAAGGCGTCAGGGAAGGCTCATGCGAGCATCCTCGTACTGTACACTTCATAGAAGCTTAATGGACTTGACTTTTTTCCTCATTTCTCTATACTCTAGGTTTGTAGCAGAAAGGTGATCTATCACCCTCTGAGGAACGGAAACACTTGTAAACTCAAAGAGAAATAGTGGATTTTGGCTCTATATAGATATGATCACGTGATTTTTCACCATTTTCAGGTTTTCCACGTTAAAAAACTTCTTTTATTCCTACTTGATTTCTTACTTGATCGTTTGTCCGTTCGTTTTGACTCAGAATTAAGACGGTCTGATTCTCTTGACCGAAGAAACGCGGGTGACTCACAACAAAACTATTTTCTAGATTGAACATAAAAATACTGATTTCAGTCTTTTGTGATTTGTTATTAGTGAAACCGAATTTGCAAATAAGAATGTTCTTTTTATATCATGTATCAAATTTTTCAAAAAAAACTTTATCATGATGAACAAGTCGGGGACAAATAGTCCGAGCCTGGAAAGCCCGCCCGGCCCCGGCCCGGAAAAAGCCCGGCCCAGGCCAAGGCCGGGCTTGGGGCCCTAACCGGGCCCCCATTTTTGCCGGTTGCCCGGCCCGGTGCCCGGGCCGGGCGGGGCAAAGCCCGACACTGGCCTAGGCAAATATTCCGAGGGACTAATTTATGGTTTTCTTGAAGGATTTGGTGGTAAATGCATCGGGGCGGCTTTTGAGGTGATGAATATCGTTGCTCCATTTTGATCAACTGGATCATCAATTTTCTTGAAAAAAACAAAAACTCCCCCCGGGCGGTGTTCCGTGCCCTCTGTAGCGTGCTACGCTTGTGCTCGGGTCGGCTGTGTCCAATTGACCTGACTCAGAAATACTTAAAAGGAACCTCATCAATTACTATATTTATTATTTTAAAATTAAAAATGAAACTCGAACGTAAAACACTAGAAGTTATATTTTATTAGGACAATATTTCCTATTAGCCCAGTTAAAATTTGTTGATATGAGTATCACATAATTTTATTTTAATAATAGAATCTTTAATAATTTAATTTAAAATAAAATGACAAATTCAAAGTATAAAATGATAATAAAATTGGATGACGAAAATCATTTTTAATGATTTCTTAAGAGGGGAATGTTGCCACAATGCCACGTGGTAGAACGCGTCAGAAGAAGGGTCAGTTTGTTTCGGCGGTAGCGGTGGCTAAAGGAGCTGTGAGAATGGAGCTGTGGGAATGAAGTTGTGAGAATGGAGCTGTTCAGAATGGAGAAACAGTTTGATAAAACAGCGGTGACAGAGCTGTTCAAAATGAAGAACAGTTTGGTAAAACAGCGGTGACGTTTTCATTATCAAAATAAAATACAAATATATTAATTAAAATAAATTATAAATAATATTTATTATAAATTTAATTTATTATTAATAATAATAATACTAATCAATATCAATATCATAATATAATAATCATAATAAAAATATCAATCATAATCCTAATAATAATAACAATAATAATCCTAATCCTACTAATAATAACAATATAGTATACAAGTGACAGGCACGGGCCTTCGGCCCTAGGGGCATTTGACGGGGGTGCGACAATCGGCGGGGTGCGACATTCGGCGGGGTGCGACATTCGTCGGGATGCGACATTCGTCGGCGGTGCGACATTTGTCGTGGGGACGACATTTGTCGTGGGTGGGGACGACATTTGTCGTGGGCGGCGACAATTGTCGTGGGCGCGACATTTGTCGTGGGCGACAACATTTGTCGTGGACAGTACCTGCCCCTGTGGCCTCGCGCGAAAGTACCCGACCGACGACGACGGGTTCCGCCCGCTCCCTGCGGGCTCCGCCCGCTCCCGGCGGGCTCTGCTCGACCCGCAACATATACATATGAGTACTCAAAATGACCGTAAAAAATATTTATCAAGAATACAATTTTTATGTTGTAAAACAAATTATATTTTAACGTTAAAACATTAATTTTTCTCTTGTAATTCCTAACTATAGATAATAGGTTTAGGGTATATAGTATTTTTATTTTTTGTATTTTAATATTATAAAGTTGTGTAATTACCTAAAAGGATATTGACTTTATAATATAATAATATAAAGTTTTGTATAATTGTGTAATTATGAATACAACGGCAATATAGGGACATCAGACAATGTTTCACCAAAGAGTAGTTTTCGCATATTAGTAGAGATAATAATAAGATATATGATAACATTATATAATAATAATATATAATAATAATATAATATTTATTAAATGTTCATCTTCTCATTTCACAGGTAGGCTGAAAGGAAGTTGCGGCATCATGGATGCTCCGCTGACCCTCGCCAGAGCACGGGTGCGCCTTCCCTCGCCGGAGCACGGCTGCGCCGGCAATCATTTCGGCTGCAGAGGGTGTGTGACGTTGGAAAGCTCCGGTGAAAAGGAGCTCGCAGGAGCTGTCCCAAAGCTCCGTTGAGAACGAAAATTTGGTCCTCCAATCCCGCCGCAACGCCCAAACAAACTGACAAAAAAAAAACTCCGGTACGATCCCAACTCAACGGAGTGATAATGCCCAAACAAACTGAGCCGAAGACTCCGTTCCCAGCTGCTTCTATTGTATATGTAATTAATGTGACTATCAATTTGTTTTTTTTAAGCCTTTGCTACATTCCTGAGTTATTTATCAAACCAATGTTTTTTTTTTATTTATATTAAATAAAAAATAAATATGTATAAATCATGAAATAGCTGGCAGGAGATCCGAACCAAGCGAAAATTTTCTGTCCCTTATACATATCCGGAAGATTGTGGGGGAAAATATAAATTTCGCCTATAATTTTTTTATTTTTTCACTTCACGAAATATTAATTTATCAATTTTTATGCTTATTTTAAGCACTCATATAATTATATTTTTAGGAGAAAATAAAACTGTAAAAATGTGTTATTTTAACTAAAAATTCAATACATTTTCTGAATTAAAATCCAGATATACTTTTGAACTAAAAAAAGATTCCCAGTAGATCTCGCATGCGTGTTACACACACAAAAAGTTTACAGGTACCGTTCCAATTTCCACTGTCAGATCCCAATTTAAAGCATGCTTCGGACTCCAGCTCCGTTTGGCACGACGGTGAAGAACACGGGGATTAAATTGTCATTTGTTAACGCTCACCAAAATATCTTCATTCACTGTTACATTCAAACAGATAAAGTTTGTTAGATGATGCTTAAGGAATAACGTTTTAACCGCCACCACCGTACCAAACGGAGCCAGAGCCGTTTGGGATGACGGCAGCTGCCTTGAACGCTTGACCACACGTAAATACAATACCTTCGATCACTTTTATGAGCAAAACATATATAATAATGCTGTTAGGGGTACAACGAGGGACAAAGGCAGCAGATCATTTTATTTGCTAATGTCTATTGAAAATGACGAGGAGGAGGAGGCACCTCCGAGAATGGCCGCCGGGCAGGAATATTTTCCGGCAAAGGTTCCTGACAGGAAGGAGGAGATGAAGATGCTGCTGGAGAGGCTGGCCAGAGCAGCAACGGAGGATAACCAGAGTTTCCTTCTCAGGCTCAAACAGCGCTTCCAACGGTACTACTGCTGACTGCTGAGCTAATAAAAATAATGCGGAGTAGTTGTAAATTTCATTAATTTGTAATTAGATATGACTGATATGTATATATATGTTGCAGAGCTGGGATTGAACTGCCAACAATCGAGGTGCGTTTCGAGAATCTGAGTGTTGCGGCAGAGGCTTATGTTGGCAGCAGGAGCTTACCTTCCTTCTCCAACGCCATTCTCAACACAATCCAAGTATATATATAAAATATATATATATGCTCGCTTATATATGTTGTATTATAAAGTGATTTTGCGGGCTTCTTTATTGTTTTTATAAAAATTGCAGAGCGTTGGGGATTTGTTTCATTTCATGCCGAGCAAGAAGAGGAGAATAATAAACATACTGGAAGATGCCACTGGAATCATTAAGCCTGGAAGGTGGTATATATATATATATGCTAACATGAACTGAAACGTTGGATTGCTACAGTGTCAGGAGTTGATTACGTTTGATCTTCTGAAAATACCCTCCGCCGGCGATCCTTTTTATATAAAAAAAATCGCGCTGCCGCTGCCGCCGGAGCCGGCGTTGGCCTGACCGGACCCCACCGATGAGGTCGCCGGACAACGGTGACTCCGGCGGAGGTAGACCGGAGGCGAACAGGCAAGACCACAACCAGCGGTGGCCCTGCCCATGAGTCCCAGGTTTGGGGATCACGGGCAAGATGGCCCTCCTCGTGGCCGCCTCCCGCGAGCTCTCCCGCCATGAGCTGCCGTCTTGCCGGCTACAACTTCCTTCGTCGGCGGGTGGTTGCTCATGCATGGTGGCCCTTCCACGCCGTTCAATCGCTTCAGTGTGATCGTCGCCATCTGTTTTATGTG
Organism: Platanthera zijinensis; assembly: GCA_039513925.1. Taxonomy (NCBI): domain Eukaryota; kingdom Viridiplantae; phylum Streptophyta; class Magnoliopsida; order Asparagales; family Orchidaceae; genus Platanthera; species Platanthera zijinensis. The sequence continues at coordinate 3,885,974 of CM077086.1, forward strand.
TAATCACCCACTAACCATCATGGTTAGTAGAGGAATATTTTCTATTCAGTATCGGTCTACGAACAGTGGATTTAATAATCAAAATATACACCCCTAACCATACAAAAAATAATTATGTTGATGGTTACGGTGTGCGGATAGCCGCATAACTACCGTAACCATCTCCTGAAAGCTATAAAAAGTACCTCAGGCCTCCTCATTTCTCATTTTTCTCCTCTCCGCTTTCTTCTTTCTCAAACCAGAGCTCTGCCGGATTCCTCCTACGAGCCACCTTCGAGCTTCCGTCTCTCTACCAAAAATTCGTCCAAGTCCACAAGTGAGCGGCGAGAAAAAAATTCCTGCGATAGGAAGCACCCGTTCGTGCGCAACGCCCATCAAGTAACCTCACGCGATGCAGTCTGTTGCTCTCCGTGAGCCTGAATACCTCTCTCTCATCCCCCAAAGTGTAACGAGGAGCGACTTTTCGTCCTCGATTCTTCAAGAAAGTTGTAACCCGAAGCAAATAGTAGAGTTTGACCGGCACAGACCCGGTCACGTGAGTATTTACCCGGTTGAGGGGTTTTTTCACGTCAAAATATCGTGTGCATTATCTCTCTCATTGACTGTGTGCGCACTAAACCGCTCTGTGGGTTAAGGCGGTGCAAGTTAATCCGGGCGTTGACAGGGGGAATTATGACCTAAATTTATTGGAAATTGATGTGCACATGACGAAAATTGTAGTGCGGTTTAACAATTCCCTTGATAATTAGCCAGTTAAGTGTAATTAATAAAGTGGTTTGTTGATGGATGAATCAATGAACAGGATGACTCTGCTGCTGGGTCCCCCTGGTTCCGGAAAGACCACATTTTTATTAGCTCTTGCAGGAAAGCTTCAGTCGGATCTTAAGGTCCGTAGCTAGCCACTAGCCAGCCCTTAATTTTATGCTCATAGGGATCTCAGAATTAATTAATTAATTAATCAATCAATCAATTAATTAATTTTCTTGTCGTCGCAGCTGGATTAATAATTTGATTAGAATATGAATACTACAGGTATCAGGGAAAGTGAGCTACAACGGGCATGGATTGGAAGAGTTTGTGCCGCAGAGAACTGCTGCGTATGTTGACCACCGTGACCTTCATATAGCAGAGATGACCGTTAGAGAAACCTTGCAGTTCTCCGCTCGCTGTCAAGGGGTCGGCTCTCGTTTTGGTAATTTAACTAGCCAATAACTATACGCGGGCTGTTTTCGGCTATGTATAGGCCGCGCTTATGTGCGGGTCAAGGTCTATACAGGTTCACAGCTTCCAATGATTTTTTATAAGTTTGGACTGTAAATTAAGGTCCGGTTCATGCAGTCGTAACCGCTTGACCGGTGAAAATAACTCACTCTAAACGGAGCCTAAAACTACTATTCATTTCTTTCATTATTCACAAAGATTCAAACAAACACAAACATAATTAAGTACTCATTGCCGTTGCAGATTTATTAACCCAACTGCTAAAGAAAGAGGAGGGCAAAAACATCAAGACGGACCTAGATATTGAACTCTTCATGAAGGTTTTTTTTAAAAAAAAATTATAAATTACAGTTGAATCAAGATATACATTTTGGATAATCTTATATTAACATCGATCTACGTACAGATAGCTGCAATGGAAGGGAATGCCAGTGGAATAATTACAGAGTACATAATGCAGGCATGTAGTAGAACTCTATGCATGAGCAGCTTCTTTTTATATGCATACATATATATAGAAGCTTAAAATTATGTGCTGGAGGAAATATGACATTAATTTGATGCTTAAAATTCTTCTCCTGGCTCTAAATAAATCCAAATGACAGATTCTAAAGTTGGATGGCTGTGCTGATACTCTGGTGGGGAATCAAATGATTAGAGGTATCTCTGGGGGAGAAAAGAAACGCGTCACTATAGGTATATCTACTCAAATAACTTTGTATTGGATCGACTACCGGTACTACTACTAATACCATCTGATATCAGGATCCCCTCCATTTCAAATGAAATGGAGAGGATCCGGATCCTACTATCTGGGGGTGTGCAAAAATAACCGAGAACCGAATCGGAATCGAATCGAGTGTTGGAGTTGGAAAATACTTCGTGTCCTCTCTTTTCTCACACCGGGTTAGCTCGCATTAGCTTAGGGGAATCAAAGTATGGAGCGCTTGGAAATCTCTGGGGTTGATGACAACGGGGCCTGGGATCATCTTGATTCTAGATTGGAGTCAAGGCCTCTCGTTGACCCATGCTTTTTGCAGTTACACTACGATAAGAGACTTGGTTTCTTGAGGTTTGTTTTAGGGTTTGAAATCGCAAAATGGAGCAGCCGCCGAAAACAAGGGGGAGTTTGTCATTTCTGTATGAGTAAGGGGAGAGTGTTCTTGATAGATTGTGAGAGGTTGTTTGTTATGAAATTTCCCGCAATCTCACAACACCGCGGAACGCAACGGAATAACAATACGTAATAATAGCCACGGAAAATTAAGTAAAAGCAATGCAAAGAGACAAGCACACACAGACAATACAAAAATTTATGTGGTTCGGAGAGAACTCCTACATTCACGGAGAGAGCACCGGAGAAGATCCACTAAAATATGAGCAATGTTTACAATATTGAAACCAAGGACTTAAACGACCATGGGGTCTCAATCAAGTGCCAAAGTCGAGGCCCAACGTAACGCCTTCCACTGAGAATCATCGGAGAAGGGGATTCTCTTCTTCCTCTAGATTTGCAACAACACAAGCACCTCCTTTCGGACGGAGACTATTCTCAGGTGGAAACATGACTTCACCCTCACGATCCCGCTCGGGTGGAAATGATCCTCGTGATTCCTATGTGACGGAAACGTCGACTTCCTCTTAGATCTCTTTCCTTTCTTCCTGGACTGGACGAAGGATTCGTGCTCCTGGAGAACAACCATTGTTCTTGCTCCTCGCTCTCACAGCCGACGCCCTAATCTCCCGCATAGATGATAGCCGTTGGTCTTTGCTCTCTTTTTCTGAATGAACCGGAACTCTCCAAATATATATATATCAAACCTAATATGAAAGGGGGTTCTCATAGATCTTGATTTGGTTCTGGGTTCAAAATTTTCAAAATCAATCATTCAATTCAATTATTACATTCGGGTACCCAAAAATGACCCGAGAACAGAGTAATTGAAAATGAGTATAAAAAATATAAATGACGTCCAATCCTTATTTCATCCAATATGAGCCTTCCGATATAGTCCAAGTTTAACATAAAAGCTTTACTCTTCCTACAAATCCACAACTTTTTCAACGAGTCAATGTTGTATTCAAAAATTAGTTCAAGTCATTGTATGAGTTTTTTTGTTCTAAGAGTATGTTAGTGCAAATTGAAGAGCATTATGTATTAAATTTTTTTTCATCTTCTAAGCATTTAAGTATTTAATCAAATTATTTCCTTTGTAAATGATATATAAGTAGAATAGATCGATAATAGCGTTTGCCCTAACTGGGCTTACATATTTATATGCTAGAACAAAAACAAAATAGATATATTTAACTCTCCCCCTCAAGTTGGGAATAAATATTGATCATTCCCAACTTGTTTGTGCTGTCCTTGAAGTTATCGCTGCATAAACCCTTGGTGAAGACGTCCGCAAGCTGGTCGAATGTGTTCACAAAAGGGGTGCAAATATTTCCTTTGTCTAAGTGGTCCTTGATGAAATGTCTATCAACCTCCACATGTTTGGTTCTATCATGTTGCACTGGGTTGTGCGCAATACTGATGGCAGCTTTGTTGTCACAGTAGATCATGATAGGGTTGTTCCCCTGAAGACCAATATCACGAAGAAGATTCTTCATCCACAATCCTTCACAAACACCGTGTGCCATAACCCTATACTCTGCCTCTGCACTTGACCGAGCTACCACATTCTGCTTCTTGCTCCTCCATGAAACGAGGTTGCCTCCCACAAAGGTGCAGTACCCCGTGGTTGATTTTCTATTGTCTCGGCTACCGGCCCAATCAGCATCTGTAAACACTTCAACTTCTAATGATTGGCCGTTTTTGAAAAGGATCCCACGGTCTGGTGCCTTTTTGAGATAACGCAGCACTCTAAAGACCGCCTGCTGATGACGAATGGAAGGAGAGTGCATATGCCTACTTAGGACTCCCACAACATACGTAATGTCAGGGCGAGTATGGGACAAGTATATGAGACATCCAACCAGACGTTGGTATTTTGAGACATCCACTTTTTCTCCACTAGCATCTGCATCAATTTTGTGATTAGCCTCAATAGGTGTGTCCACGGGTGCACACCCAAACATCCCAGTTTCTTCAAGAAGGTCCAGAGTATACTTTCTTTGGGAGATGAAAATCCCCTGTTGAGACCGCACAACTTCAATTCCCAAGAAATATTTCAACTTTCCCAGGTCTTTAACTTCAAATTCTTTGCTCAGTTGCTCCTTCAGGTAAGTGATCCCCTCCAAGTGGTCCCCAGTAATGATAATGTCGTCCACATACACAATAAGAATAGAGACTTGGGCACCCTTTCTCTTAATAAAGAGCGTGTGGTCAGCATGACTTTGAGTGTATCCGAGTTGAAGCATGAACTTGTAAAACGTCCAAACCACGCTCTCGGAGACTGTTTCAAGCTGTACAGGGATTTTAGAACCCGACACACCTTTCCCTTGGACCCTTTGATAACAGAGCCTGGTGGAATATTCATGTAAACTTCCTCCTCCAGATCGCCATTCAAAAAAGCATTCTTGATATCGAGCTGAAGTAGTTCCCATCAACGGCTTCCAGCAACCGAGAAAAGCACGCGGATAGAGTTCCTCTTCGCAACAGGAGCAAAGGTCTTCTGGTAGTCGATACCCTGAGCCTGGGTATATCCCTGAGCCACCAAACGAGCTTTGTACCGCTGCACTACATCATCTTGGTTTTGTTTAACTGTGTAGACCCAATAGGATCCAACTGTTCGATTCCCTGGAGGAAGGCTCACAAGCTGCCATGTTTTATTCCTGTCCAAGGCACAAAGTTCCTCCTCCATTGTCGTTTTCCATTCAGGTATCTGAACAGCATCCTACCATGTCTTAGGGATAACAATAGATGAAAGAGAAGAAATAAAGGCTTGATGTGCCGGAGAAAGATGATCATAACGAATGTAGTTGGCAATGGGGTGATTAGTACTACCCTTCTTACCTATAAGACGGGCAAGAGGAATATGGAGGTCATCATCTGAATCTGGGCTGGAGACAGTCACCGGTACTGGCGAAACGTCCTCAGTCTGCACTTGCTCAACAGTTATAGGACGACGAGAGTATTTGTATATTATCGGAGGAGCGCAGGTGGAAGGAACGAGAGCAGGTGGAGGAATAGGATTAGAGTCAACAATAGGGACGGGAGCAGGAGGAGGAATAGGATGAGGAGCAACAATAGGAAGCGGGGAGTCGATCAGCTCGTCACCAGTGCTAGTCATCTCCCCCTGACGAGAATCAAAGTACGACTCCCCCTCACGAAAGGTGACATCGACAGTACAATAGTACCGACGTGTCGGAGGGTGATAACACTGATACCCTTTGGTGGTAGAGGAATAACCAACGAAAACACACCGAAGAGACCGCGCATCGAGTTTATCACGATGCGGGCTATGGACATGAACAAAACACACGGAGCCGAAGATACGAGGGGGAAGATGAGAGGTATGGACAATGTGCATTTTTTCGAGACGAGATAGGGGCGTATCAAACGAGAGAGCACGGGACGGAAGACGGTTAATGAGATGCGCGGCTGTAAGAATAGCATCCCCCCAGTAGGATTTAGGGAGATGCATAGAAAGAAGTAAACATCGGGCCACCCCATTTTGAGTGGAGGTGTGGACACACGTAGTTTGATGGATGATGTCATGGTCCGCAAGATAGGCCCCAAAGGCGCCGCGATCATCATATTCACCACCATTATCACTACGTAACGCACGTATTTTGCCTCCGAATTGTTGGACCACCATCTTATGAAATTTTTGAAAGCACAAAAAAACATCACTTTTCTTTTTAAGCATATAAAGCCAAGTAGTGCGGGAGTAGCAATCAATAAACGTTACAAACCATTTATAGCCAGATAAAGAGAGGACACAGGATGGACCCCAAACATCAGAGTGAATAACATCAAATGGATACAGACTAGGAACAGACAAATGAGTAGAACGACGACGAACATGTTTAGACTGTTCACACGCATCACAAACAAAAGACTGAAGTAAATGATGAAAGACATGAAACAATTTAGTAAGATATAAAGGAGAAGGGTGGCCAAGGCGCTGATGCCATCGTCGAAGATCATCAAGAGTCGGAGATCTGGTGGAAGAGAGAGCACTGGGAGAAGAATGGTTCAGCAAGTACAGGCCGTCAACATTCCTACCACTGCCAAGTGTCCGCCTCGTAGCCAGATCCTGAAAAACACAAACATCAGGAAAGAATGTCACGGAACAGTGTAGTGAGTTAGTCAAGTGACTAATAGAGAGTAAATTTCTGGGAAAAGAAGGAACATGCAAAACAGAGGAAAGTGATAGGTCAGGAGAACATGGGACTGTCCCTCTGCCAGCAATGGCAGAGAGAGAGAGACATTGGCAGCAATAACCTTATCACGACAAGAGAGGGGAGTGTAAGAGGTAAAACCTAAGGCAGAACCGGTCATGTGGTCGGTCGCACCTGAGTCGATGATCCACTCGGAAGGAGTGGAAGACACAGCATGAGCACTGAACATACCTGAAGTGGCAACAGCAGCGTGAGAGGAAACAAAAGTAGAGTCAGTGTGAGAGCGCAACATGCGGCGGAAGGCCTCTAACTCGGCCGCAGAAAACCACCAGAGGTGTCCTCCAGAACCTCAGTAGAGTGGGCAGAAGACTGAACACGGTCAGCAGAAAAACGACCACCTCCACAATATCCACTTCTACCACGAGTACCAGAACCTCGACCGGATGGGGCAAGGTGCGGATGCAGGTGAAAACATGAGTCTTTGATATGGCCTTTTTTCCCGCAGTGACTGCAAACAGGAGGGGGGCCGTGAGAAATCCCAGCAACCGCAGAGTGGTCGGTAGTAGGGCCAAGAGTGCGGCGACGGTTCTCATCACTAAGGAGCATGCTGAAAGCCTCCCGTAGGGAGGGAAGAGGTTCACGATGGAGAACATGCAGACGAACAGCATCAAACTCCATGTTAAGGCCCATAAGGAAGACGTGAACACGGAAGCGGTCTTTATCCTTCTGAAGAGCCACTGCATCAGTCGTACAGGCTGCAGTAAATGTATTAAAGAAATCCAACTCCTGATAAAGACGCTCAAACTCAGAATAGTAGGCAACAACGGGCATAGTTCCCTGTCTCAGTTCCAGAACACGGCGAGTGAGCTCATATACCTGCATCGAACTGCCGGCCTAGGAGTAAGTATCACGGGCTCTAGTCCAAATATCGTATGCGGAGTCCAACAACATTAGCTCTGATACACCTGAGGAGACATCGAATGAAGAAGCCATGAGACGACCAAGGAATTGTCCGCATCCCATTTGCGCCACAAGGGATCAAAACGTGGTGGCTCAACGATAGTACCATCAATAAGACCATATAACTGGTGGCTACGAATCGCATATTGAGCCGCCCGAGACCATTCCAGGTAATTTATGTCATCCAAGGCAACAGTAGTAATCTTCAATGACTGGTCATGACTCCGAGGAGGATCAGCCGAGGGACTATGCAAAGTATTCGATCGGGTGGCCGGGGAATCGGGAAGAGCACCGAATTGAGAAGCAGGAGACAAAGTGGATTGAGCCTCCATAGTGGAGAACAATAATCTCAAGTGGAAAAAGAGGACATCCTACGGGTGTGGGCTAGATCTGAAAGCCGAAGAGAACACTCGAGGGAGGGGAGGCGTCTCCGGCAACCCCCATGGAGGGCAAAACACCCTCCGATCACGCCCTAACCAGGCGAGCGAAGCGGAGAAGCTAGCGGAGCGGGATGATGCGGGCGCTGCGACGGGCGGATCGAGCGACGGGACGATGCGGGCGCTGCGACGGGACGATGCGGGCGCTGCGGAGCCGGAGCGGGTCGATGCGGGCGGCGGAGCGAGCGGAGAGAGAGAGAGCGTTGCGACGGGCGGATCGAGCGACCGGGAGATGCGAGCGAACGAGCGAGCAGCGGAGTTTCCTGTGCTCTGATACCAAGTAGAATAGATCGATAATAGCGTTTGCCCTAACCGGGCTTACATATTTATATGCTAGAAAAAAAAACAAAATAGATATATTTAACTATATATTTGTGTTTACTATTTGCTTAAATAAATATAATAGTTAGAAATGTTTACTAATATACACGTTTATATGAAAAATTTTCTAACGCGCGAGTGGAACCAAGAGCCAAACCAGAATGGAACCGGGGTTTTCGTTTCGAAAAATCAAAACCGAACCTCTAAGTATCGGTCATTGATTTAGGGTGAAACCAATCCGAGTTGCACTCCCACTAATATCAATGTATTGTGTAGCTAGCTTGTCATGAATAATGAAGACCATAGTTGTTTTTCTATGTTGCAGGTGAGATGATTGTCGGGCCAATAAAAACATTATTCATGGATGATATATCGACAGGCCTCGACAGCTCCACAACCTTTCAGATAGTCAACTCACTAAGACAAGCTATTCATATTCTCGGCGGGACGGCAGTTCTCTCCCTGCTTCAACCAGCACCAGAGACATATGAGCTCTTCGATGACATCATCCTTCTATCTGACGGCCATATTGTCTATCAAGGCTCCCGTACGCACGCGCCCCAGTTCTTCGAGTCTATGGGCTTCAAGTGCCCTGAGAGAAAAGGTTATGCTGACTTCCTACAAGAGGTACAATTTAACCGAGCCTTCCATTCTCTCATTACATTTGTATGTTTTGTATCCTAATCTCCAAATATATATATATATATGTATTCATTCATAGGTGACATCTAGAAAAGATCAGCACAAATATTGGGTAGGGGAACATGAATACAGATACATTCCTATAATGGAATTTGTAGATGCATTTCACAGCTTCCATGAAGGTGAAAAGTTAAAAGAAGAAATGTCTGTCCCATTTGATAGGAGCAAAAGCCACCCTAGTGCTCTGGTCATGTCAAAGTATGGAATCAAAAGAATAGAATTACTAAAAGCATGTGCTTGGAGAGAGCTCATACTGATTAAAAGAAACTCCATTGTTTATGCATTTAGAGCTGTTCAGGTTAAACTCCATTGTTTATGCTCATACTGATTAAAAACATATTTTGTGTTGTGAGTTCACTCATTTATCATGTTGATTTCAGGTAGCTTTAATGTCTTTTATTACGATGACACTCTTTCTTCGGACCAACATGCACGGCGAATCTGTAATTGATGGAGGGATTTATATGGGATTCCTTTATTACTCGGTTCTAATTATGCTGATCAATGCCTTCTCCGAGCTTGCTTTGACCATCGTTAATCTTCCCATCATAACAAAGCAGAGAGATTACCATTTTTACCCGGCATGGGCTTACACAATTCCAATGTGGCTTCTGAAGATCCCATTTTCATTTTCAGAAACTTCTATTTGGTTGCTGCTTAACTATTTTGCAATAGGCTTGGATCCAAGTATAGAAAGGTCATAACTACAATTCAATCATTTTTATGCCTAAATTCATATAGAATGAAGAAGAAACATTCAACTTTACCTTGACTATTGCATGATTGTGCAGGTTCCTGAAGTGTTACATTCTGCTTGTGGTAACCAATCAAACGTCCGTAGGATTGTTTCGCGTCATGGCGGCGATTGGGAGAGTAATGGCAGTAGCCAACGCTTATGCGTCCTTGGCGTTCGGGCTGTCAATAGTGTTGGGCGGTTTTTTGATTTCGCACGGTTTGCTCTTTTGGACAATATGATTTCTTTGCCTTTTTGTAATGTGGTGGAGCAATCACTTGACTACTGTTAACTCTGTTTATGTAGATGATCTGAAGAAATGGTGGGTATGGGCATATTGGCTTTCACCACTGATGTACTCGCAAAATGCCATTTCAGTAAACGAGTTCCTTGGGACGAATTGGAATCGAGTAAGATTTGAAAGTCTCTCTCCTTGAGCCCCTAATATGCTTAAAGAAGAGAGTAATATTGTTCTACAGTAATTGTTAGCATAGTGTAATAAACATGTGTACAAGCGAACAATATGGAAAAGCACATAAATTTTTTAAATGAATCCTTATTATACTAAGCACGCAAGCTAGAACTAAAGAATTTTTTGTTTAAATTAAACAAAATTTTCAATCCTTGGATTAATAATGCCTCAACATTCAATATAATTGACATAATTAAGTTTTATATATGACCTCAAGCAAATAAATTCATGTTGCAGATGATACCCAATTCAAATGTAACACTCGGCATACAAATCTTAGAGTCCCGCGGAATCGTTCCTGAAGCAAATCGGTACTGGATCGGTGTGGTGGTTTTGCTTGCCTATGTGCTCCTATTCAATTTTTTCTTCACCTTAACTGTATCGTATGCAAAAAGTGAGTGCAGATTTACAAAATATGCATTTATCTTATTGAAACTACAACCATGAATTTAAATTATAAGTAATAATATGGTTTATTGGTATTGGTTGTAGAAATTGGAAGAGATAACCAAGTAATATCCAAGGAGACATTAAGAGAAAAAAGAATATGTATAACTGGAAAGCATGAGGATTCATCATTTGAGGGAAATAACTCCACTCATAAACATGAGTATAAAAGTAAGACATATAACACATTCAACATTTATCATGTATGATCTTTGAATACAACATTAATGAAGCTTCATTTTTATAGATAAAGTTATTGACTTGTCACATGAAAGTAAGGGGATGGTCCTTCCATTTATACCGCTTGTAGTTGCATTTGACAATATAAGTTACTCAATTGATATGCCACAGGTATGTAACTGAGTGTGCTTAATTAAGTGCTTAAATATTTTCTAAACCTGAATCTAATCCAGGAAATGAAGGAAATGGGAGCTAAAGATGATAGATTGAAGCTTTTGAATGGCGTGAGCGGCAGCTTGCGGCCTGGAATTCTTACAGCGTTGATGGGTGTTAGTGGAGCAGGTAAAACTACACTTATGGATGTGCTTGCAGGGAGAAAGACAGGTGGATACACAGAAGGAAATATTACTATAAATGGATACCCAAAACAACAGGAAGCATTCACCCGTGTCTTAGGATATTGTGAACAAAATGATATACATTCTGCCAATATAACTGTTTATGAATCTCTAGTGTTCTCCGCTTGGCTTCGCTTACCTCCGGATGTTGATGCGCCAACAAGAAAGGTATTTTAGTCATAAATGGTGATTTTTTCCATCAAATTTCTATTTGCAGTTATTAACCAAAATGTTGGATTGTAGATGTTTATTGAAGAGATAATGGAACTGGTTGAGCTGAGCTCAATAAGGAAAGCATTAGTCGGGGCACCTACCGAGGAATTTGGGCTGAGCCTTGAGCAACGCAAGAGGCTCACGATCGCTGTTGAAATTGTCGCGAACCCTTCAATAATATTCATGGATGAGCCTACCTCGGGTCTTGATTCTAGGGCAGCGTCAATTGTTATGAGAACTGTGAGAAACATAGTAGATACTAAGAGGACAGTGCTGTGCACAATTCACCAACCTAGCATTGATATATTTGAAGCTTTTGATGAGGTAAAATGATATATATATATATATATATATATATATATATATATGGCATGATATGCTACCAATACATAATTTCCACCAGCAATATTTGCATGACATGCTTATCTTGTTGAATATTATAGCTGCTTCTTTTGAAAAGAGGAGGAAAAGAGATATATGTCGGGCCATTAGGGAGCCGTTCTTTCCATGTCATCAGATATTTTGAGGTGATGACATAAAATACTTTTCAGACGACATTTTAGATCAATCGCAATGCGGATGCAGAAATAAATCAAACAATAATTAACTTGATTACTCAAATATTTTGTAGGGGATTCAAGGGGTTAGTAGGATAAAAGACGAGTACAATCCCGCGACATGGATCCTTGAAGAAAGCACATCAAATAAGGAGCAAGCTCTACAAATTGATTTCAGTGAAATATACAAAAACTCTGAATTATATCAGTATGCAACAAATATAATCTCATCCTCACACCACCTTCTACAGTTGATGCTGCCCATCTTATATTTAATTTGCATGATCGATGACTTACAGGAAGAACAAAGAATTGATCAAAGAAAGCAGTGAACCAACTCCCGAACCAAGTGCTCTCCATTTTCAAAAGCAATACTCCCAAGCGTTTCTCACGCAGTGCACTGCGTGTCTATGGAAACAGCACCTGTCATACTGGAGGAATCCCTTATACACTTGTGTGAGATTTTTTGTCACTATGATGCTGGGTTTATTATATGGGACAATATTTTGGGATTTTGGCAATAAAAGGTGTGCATACTATCTACAAACTAATGCATCAACGCTTATTTGCTAGTTTGATGATTTATATGTATATTTTCATTATAATTGAAGAGGCAAAGTACAAGATCTGTTCAATGTGATTGGCTCCATGTATGCCACTTCCATAGTCCTGGGGGTCATGCATTCTATCATGGTTCAACCAATCGTCGCTGTTGAACGTACGGTCTTCTACAGGGAAAGATCAGCAGGAATGTACTCCGCAGTACCGTTTGCCTTCGCACTAGTAATCATAAATTTTGTGTATTCGATCACCATTAACATATACATTCCCAAACTATTTGTTGACCAACATCTTTTTCAACCTCTCAGGTCCTAATCGAGCAGCCTTACATCTTCGTGCAGTCTTTATTATACTGCCTTATAGTCTATTCGATGATCGCACTGCATTGGACTGTGGCTAAATTCTTTTGGTACCTGTTTTTCACACACTTGACATTGTTATACTACACGTACTTCGGGATGCTCGCCGTGTCTATAACCCCTAATAATAGAATAGCAATAATATGTGCTACTATTTTTTATGGGATGTGGAATATTTTTTGTGGATTTTTAATCCCTCAGACAGTAAGTTTGAACATTTGCTACGACAAACATTATTATGACACAGAAGCATAGACTTTCAAATTTTAATTCCTTGATTGGTTTTTGTCGTTTTGTAATAATATAGAGGATACCAGTGTGGTGGAGATGGTATTATTGGGCTTGCCCCGTCTCATGGACGCTGCGTGGACTGATTGAAACACAGTATGGAGATGACATGGCTTATCTTGATGCGAACCAGACCATGGCTCAGTTTATTAAGAGTCACTTTGGATTTAGTCACGATCATTTAGAAGAGCCCGCAGTTATGGTCGCCTTCTTCGCAGTGCTTTTTCCCACGGTCTTTGCTGTAGCAATCAAGTATCTTAATTTCCAGAGAAAATAGTTATAATCTTATGGATATGTAAATTACTAATGATGCAGATTGGAGTCATATCTTATGAATACATTTCAAAAAAATTCCTTGCTCTTTGAAGCATACTAATTAGCTTTGATATTCCTACCCCATAGCTTTGATGATTTTCTCCATGCAAGCAATGTTTCAATTATTTCATGTGTATGTGGAGGCTTGATAACTATTACTAGTATCATGTACAAGCATTTTGTTTTTTGGGTTGTTCGCCGATCGCTGGAGAGAATATATGGTTGGTTTGTCGACCACCGGCCTGATTATTAATGTGAAGGATAAGATTACTTGATTAACAATCTCAACACCATTTCTCGCCTGTTCTCGTCCTCAACTGCGCCCAAAAAGCTTCCCCCTTCCCTTCGTCCACTGAACAAAGATGGTGAGCTATGCGATTAATGGCGAAGGGTGGATTAGAATCATGGGAACAAGTACTCACTCAGCTTTCATCAATTGTGGAAGAAAGGATTAGAAGAATTTGTCAAATGCAGCAAAGGAATTTTACAAGAATTTAGGCCTGCGTATTATTATGTTAGATCCTATAGCAACCTAATGTTGGAGGGTAGATTGGGGAGATGATCAATAAGGTTTAAACCTAATTAAAGCAATATGCATATTCACTTGACAGGGCCGCTATCACTTTGGCGCGCTCTTAGGAATCAATCTTCAACACCGATGGATCCTACCGCTTCTAAGGCTGGTCCACAAGATATCTGGCTTACCCAGAATTAAGAAGAAGAAGAAGAAGAAGAAAGAAAGAACCCCAAAAAAACTTGCTCGAAAAAAAAGATAATCCATGATCTTCGAGAATAAAATCAACGTGATGGAGTTTTCCGCATTCGTGAAGCTGCGGATCCGAAGAGTTCTAGGAATTATCTCTAATTTTCTTTGATTTTCGCTGTGTAGTTTTGTTCTCATCTTTTTTTATGACTTCTTCAGAATTAATTTAATTTAGGAGCGATTGCTCCCGGATTCTATTTCTACTTCTGAGGCTGGTCCACAAGATATTTGTCGTATGCAGAAGAGGAGGAAAGAAACCAAAAAGATTACTCAAAAAAAAGATAATCCGCGACATTCGAGAATAAAATCAACGTGATAGAATTTTCGTATTCGTAAAGCAGTGGAGTGGATACAAAGATTTTTAGGAATTATCTCTAACTTTCTTTAACTTTTGCAAATCCAACCCAAAGATACGAAAAAAAATTTAGGTGAGTTACTCTCACCTATTTCTAGGTACAGAAGTAAATACTGACCGTTGATTTGATATCCTACGGCCCATACGGTATTAAATACTGACCATTGATCAGTATTTGGATCAATCATGCTACTTCTGCAGGAAATCAACGGCTAGTATTTACTCCTGCATCTATTTCTAGGTGAGAATAACGCAATTCTAAAGACCAGTTAAATTTGGGAGAGAGGAGATTAAATGACGTTTCTAAAATGTGTAGACATATTCTTGTGGTTGAAATTAGACACAAAATGATGTTTTGGTGTCAATAATTCCAAACGGTTAAAAAAATTGTAGCTTTTGCTTCTTCCTTCTGGAATTATCTGAATCCCTAATTAATTTTGGTCAATGTTATAAGCACGCACATTTTGGCTATTGATCGCCAAACTATAATGGCACATCAAAATAATTATATGTTATTTTCACACCGACATGTTATTAATACACTAGAGTTAAAAATTTTATTTTTACACACCATATTTAAAAATTTGATTGTTGCGCCTAAAAATATGAAAATAATTATGCACACCAAAGTAAAATATTAATTTTTTTCTATGATATTTTTACTTTATATGAATGATAAATATGAAGTGCGCACTAGTCCTACACTAAACTGTTAAACAGTTGTAATAAAATATAATGTCAGCGAAATGCAATTTGTAGGAGCCACTTAAAGCAACTAGAGACAGCAAAACAACAACAAAATAAGTAGGGGCGGATCCAGAGGGGGGCCAAGGGACACTAAATGATTAGTTTATTTGGATTCCTCTCGTCGAGGCAATGAATTTTGACTACTTATACGTCAAAAACGGTGGCTAGATGAGGGAGAAACATCTCCGATAAGACGAAAGCGTTTAATTTTTTTTGTTGAAGTTAATGTCCGGCCCCCCTTATTAAAATTTCTAGAACTCAGTGACGCATTCCTATGGTGAGGGGCGGAGATAAAAAAAAATATCGTGCGCTCGACGCACAAGAGCTGAGTGCATCGAGTGCAATCCAAGTCATTGATCGTGTGGTTCGATATATTCCACACTACAGAGGTACTTCAAAGATTTTCTGAAAAAAGTGCTGCTTCAATTTAAAAAGATATAATAAATGTTTGAACTATTTCATTTAAAGAAAAATTTGTGCACCCTCATTATCAATTTCCTGGATCTGCCACTAGTATAAGAAAAAAAAAACAGATCTGTGTCGATCTATCATTGTTTCAGGACCTTATTTCAGAGAAATAGTAACAAAGATTTCATATGTATATGGAGAAATGCATAACATGGATATTACCATAAAAGTTTGTTCACATGAACTCAAAAAAATAAAATAAAGAACATGAGACTGTTACGATCCCGTGGCGATGAAGTGATACGAGTAACTGGAGGAAGGCCGGAGGTCGCCAGAGGGAGAGAAGATGAAGTGGAGGAGGAAGTAGACTAAGGTAAAAACGTTCTATTACTTGCTTAAAAAAAACTAATACAGGGATACATGCAGAATATATAGTTAACCAGTGGACCGTTACATGGAACAGAGATGGCAAGACAATGCTATTGGACCGTTACATATAAAAAAAAACAATGCAATAGGAATTAATATCTAAAGAAAATAAACTATATCAGACATAAATGCTGGAGGAATGGCGGGTCAGAACAGTGCCGCTGCTTGTCAAATAGGATTTATTCCCAGGTCAACGATGATTTCTGCCGCATGGTCAGCTTGATAGCTGTCATTTGATCTACCGCTGGATTCATCCCAAGGAACGGTGGCCGTGGATTTCATTTTATTGTTGTACTCGGCTCCACCATTGGATTGCGCTGGGTAATCTGAGACCGTAGGTAGCTTCCTAACATTTCTCTCCTCCTTCAGAACGCTGTCCTCAGCGTTTGCCTTTTTCGCTTCCTCTGGTACGGTCGGTGCTGAGATTGCCGCAGGTTGGTCGGTGAAGTTCGTCGGAGGTTCTTGCGCTGTGTATTCTAGAGCCTTGGTTAAAACCTCAGAGATGGCAAGCCCGATGATGTGTTGCGAGGGGTCAATCTGATTAGGGTTACTGCAACTCGTTGTTGGAGCCAAGGATCGAGGATGATAGGGTAAACTCTCTCACTTTTTCTGAACTGGGATTATTGTTGGTTTTGTGTTTTTGCGTTCGGTTCGTTTCTGTCTTCCTCCCCACGAGCCTGCGTCAGTCTGTTGGTTTTGTGTTTTTGCATTCTGCCTTCTTGTTCACCTAATTTTGTCTGTTGGATGAAGCCTTCCAGGGTTGAGATGTCTTCCCAGGTGCTATCGGCTGGGGGTAGTCTCTTCCATTGTATTAGTGCTTGGGGAACGTCCTTTCCTTGTCAAATGATGTTGCTCGTGTTGATGACCGCCAAGGGTTGGTGAAGGAGGTTGTTCTTCCAGCTGAGGTTTGGTAGATTGGTGACTTGTACCCTTGGTCCCCCCTCATATGGTTTGAGTAGGGATGCATGAAAAACTGGGTGTATCTTTGATTCAGGTGGGAGGAGTAGTCGGTACGCTGTTGCTCCGATGACCTCTGATATCTGGAAGGGGCAGTAATATTTCAGGCTTAGTTTCCTTCCTGTTGGCCTTGTCATTGTTAGCTGTCAGTAGAGGTGTAACTTAAGTAGTACCCAATCGCCCTTGTCTAGTTTGAGTTGTTTCCTCCTTTTATCTGCCTGCATTTTCATTCGATGTTGAGCCCTTGCTAAATTCTGTTTGAGACAGTGAAGTAGATCCTCACGGGTCTGCATAGTCTCTTCCGCAGCTTCATTACTTGTTGTACCTGCATGGAAGGGAAACAGCCCAGGCGGTGGTCGACCAAACATGACCTCGAATGGGGTCATGTTGGTCGAAGAGTTATATGAAGTATTATAGTGGAATTCAGCAAAATTTAAATATTCAGACAATTTTTTTGGGTTTTCATGGGAGAAGATTCTGAGATACTGCTCTAGACAGCGATTAATTCTTTCGGTTAGGCCATCGGTCTGCGGGTGGTATGCTGAGCTATATTTAAGCTGTGTGCCTTGTAACCTAAATAATTCTACCCAAAAGTCGCTCAGGAATATCGTGTCTCTATCGGAAATTATGGACTCAGGCAGTCCATGTAACTTTCCTACACAATCCCAGAATTCGCAGGCCACGCTTGGCCCTGATATTGGGCGTTTCAAGGGGCAAAGTGTGCAACTTTAGAAAACCTATATACTACCACTAATATTATGGTATACCCGTGAAAATTGGGCAACTAAGTGATGAAATCCATTGTGATATCTGCCCATAACCTACTAGGGGTTGGTAGGGGTTGAAGTAGCCCGTAAGGCGCGTGGTTAATGGCTTTAGCTTTTTGGCAAATATCGCACCTTTTATGAATTCTGTGATCTCGTTCTTCATATTTTGCCAAAAAATTGAGATTGTATTCTGTGCATGGTTCCCCTAATTCCGGAATGCCCCTAGTAAGTTTGAGTGAGCCTCTGAGATTATTCTAATTTTTATGTCGAAGTTTTTTGGAATGTAATTTTGTTCTTGTGAATGATGAAATTCCCTTGTGGCTTCCAGTCTGGATAGGAATGGGGGTCCTCCTTTATTTGCTGAGCTAGTCTATCTTGTTCATAATCCAGTTCCAGTCCATCTAGCAAGGGTGAGGTGGGGACTGTGAGAATGTTGAGGCTCCCTGGGGCCTGGTCTTCGGGGATCTCAGGTATTTTGGACAGAGTATCTGCAGCTTGATTGTTTTTTCTTGCCTTATATTTGATGATGAAGTCATACCCTAATAGTTTGGAGAGGAATGTTTGCTGTTCGGGGGTTTGGATGTGCTATGTTAGCAAGTGGTGCAAGCTCTGATTATCAGTTAATATTACAAACTGATGTCCTAGTAGGTATTGGCGCCACTTGCTGACAGCGGAGGTTATGGCAAACATCTCTCGGATGTATGTGGACTTCTTTTGCATGGCTGGTGATAGTTTCTTGCTGAAGTACGATATGGTTTTGTTGGTTTGTTTCAATATTGCTCCTATACCCGTTCCTGAGGCGTCGATTTCTAATATAAATGGCTCTTGGAAATTAGGTAAAGCTAAGATAGGGTAGGTAATTAGTTTATCCTTAAGTTTTAAGAAGGCTTCATGTGATTTTATATTCCATGAGAAAGCGTTCCGTTTGAGTAGGTCAGTGAGAGGGAACGCGATTTTTGCGTAATCCTGAATAAATTTTCGCTAGTAACCGGTGAGCCCTAGGAAGGCTCTTACGGCCTTCTGATTTTTTGGTTCCGGAAAACGCTCAATGGCTTCAACATTAATTTTATTAGGGAGTACCTCCCCCTCCCGGATAGTATGGCCTAGAAATTCGATTTTTGGGGACGAGAAATAACATTTAGGGTCTGTTTGGTTGGGCTGTTGCTGATGGAAAGCTGTTGATGAACTGTTGCTGATAGAATAAGTGCTGATTCTGGAAAACAGAGTTTTGTTAAAAAACTGTTTGGGTGAAACAGAGTTTACAAAATTGAGTTTTCAAAAAGTTGTTTGGATACAAAACGGAGTTTTGAATAAATTTTTTTTCCCCAAATATAACACAAAATAAAACTTCATTCATACATTGTTGCCAAATAAAATTTCATTCATACATTTATCAAATTCTACGTAACATAACACCCAACGCGGAAATTATGCTCTAGATTTGAACACCTGATCTGCAATAATATCACGCAGTGCGATCATCTCTTCTACACCAGCCGCAGTGTCAGAGCAATCTTCTTCCCGCCTTTGCGAGGTCATCCCAAGACATGGATCCCTTTGTTTAGACTCAATGAAATCTATATCTACACGTGAAGGGTGGCGACGTATGAAATTATGCAGTGTCATCGTGGCGATCACGATACATGCTTGTTTGTCGAAACTATAGCTTGGCATGTCCCGTAGTATGGCCCACTTCTTCTTCCAAACACCGAACGAGCGCTCTATCACACTTCTAAGCGATGAGTGTGCATGATTGAACATCTACCGACGTCCTTCTGCTCGACGACCACCACGAGCAAAGTCTGGTAGATGATATCGCGTGTCCTGATATGGTTTTAAGTAACCTTTTTGCATTGGATAGCCAGAGTCAACCAAGTAATATTTTCCTGCACGTTAATAATTATTATTTAGTTGCCCAAATATTATTAGGAATAAATATATAAATGCAAAGTTAATAGTTACCAAGAGGTGGATGAGGGAAATTATAACGTGGATCACTCAGAGCAAAATTGAATATACGGCTATCGTGTGTTGATCCTTCCCAACCAGCCATAACAAAAGTAAAGCACATATTAAAATCACAAGCTGCCATGACATTTTGAGTTGGACTACCGCGCCTCCCAATGTACGGTACTTGACTTCCAACTGGCACGCATGCGTGAACATGTGTCTCATCTATCGCTCCAATGCAATTTTTAAAAAACGGCATGTAACGTCTGTCATATAGAATCTCTGGTGGTGTTACACTGAAATTTCTATCTGATGGTTGTATCACTTCTTTAGATAACTGCATTAATGCGCGAAGACCATGAGAAAAAAATCTGCTAATTGTCTCTGTTGAATGCTGAAATCGCTCGCACGTTTTTCTCATTGATTCATTATGAGACAATATGTACATCGTCAATGCTAAGATTTCCCTTGATGCAGTTCTTCGAGATCCTTGGAAGCCACATTTCTCCTCCAGAGACAGTAATAAATCCATAAAAATTTCTTGACTCATCATAAAAGAGTCATGAAATCGAACTCGAGGTGCACGTAGTAGCTCGGCAACCCATTTGTCTCCTGTTTGTTTTGAAGTCATTCGAGGAACTGGACCGGTTAACAGACCATATTCTGAAACCAAACATACCGCCGATACCACATACTGATGACTTGCAATAGCATAATTTCTTCTCGTTGTCTCCTGCTCTTCCGTCGAATATTCAAAATCATCGGTAGACATTTCCTATTAATAAACACCAGGAATAATTACAGATAATGCCAAAAAGAGATAAATACAGCCATGAATACTAGCATAATGATATCCACATCCACGAAAGAGATAAACAACACATAACAGATAAGATAACATGAGTACACGCATAACAGATAATAGTAATAAACACAACCATGAGTACGTGCAACAGATAATATAGGCTAACATATAACAAAATCCAAAAACAGAACAACTAAGATAGTATCATAGGCTCCCTTTTTAACCCCCACGAAGGAAACGGTTACGCAACCACTTGACGTTCTGGGATTCTGGAAGGCACAGAAAAGTCTCTCTATGACTTTTATCCATAAAATATGTGATGGCGAAGTCATTGAACTCTTCATCAGCTACCACTTCCGGGTACATGGCTAATTTGTCTAATGCTCGCTGAATGCTAAACTCAGAAGAAGCTTTTGGTGGTGGCTCTTGGATGCATCTGCTGATTGTCTTAGAAGACTCCGCCAAATCTCGTAATACAGAGCTAACAGGTTTGTTTTTCCATTTCCTTCTTTTTTTGGAAACTTCTGATGTACCGTCATGAGACGCAGGACCCTTGTTGACCTCAACGTCTACATGTTCACCATCTGACATCACTCTTTCATCAAAAGACTCTGGTGGATCATCGATGGTGTTGGGGGTACATGAATGATGTCCTGTCGCGACAACAGCACTGAACATCAGGGTGAGTTTCTCCTCTAACTCTGGATGGACCCCTGAATACCGAAATTTCTTGGCAGCCGGGACAACCTGAAAAATTATACATTTTAGTAATCCTGAATTAAGAAAAATTTAATTCACAAAATTAATGACTTTAAAAATAAAATACCTTCAATCGCTCATCCCACCACTCGTCGGAGACGTCGATAATTTTCCTTGACGTATTCCAACCTAACCCGGTCTCACCGCGTTTCAACTCCATCCAAAGTTTCCATTCCTTCTTCAGATGATCCCATTTATTTTTGAATTGGACCTTATCGTATTTCTTCCCTGTTGACTCTTCAAATTTCTTCATAACATTACTCCAGCCCTCCTTATTAAAATGCGTCGTTGGTCGATTCCCGAGTTCTATCTCCTTTATGCAAATATCGCAAAAGAGCAGAACATCGGCATTATCCCACATTGCGGCAACACCACCATCTTTTGTTTTGCCCATCTTTATAAGGCAAACATACACAAATATACAAACAGCATTCAAAAATATTATAATGTAAATCTAAACAATATATGGTCGGGCTCTAAATCTAAATCACACACACACACACACACACACAAATACATATACACACACACACACAAGCACACACATATAAACACACACATATAAACACACACATATACACATACATATACACATTTTCAGGCTCAGCCATAGCCTCATCCTCATCAGCAGCGGCATCTTCTATAGAAATCCTTTCTGAGCTACCTCGGACAGCACCAAACATCTCTCGCCTTTTAGCTTCATTAATAAGTGAAGTCAATAAATCCTTGTTGGCTGAGGATGACTCAATCAATTGAGTTAATACTTCAACAGAGGTAGTTAATTCATGAAACTGAGCTGAAGACCATCGATTGGAGGAGAATGAGGAAATCAAGTCCTGGGCTACCTGAGTGAGTAATGTTCCCATCTCAGAAGCTGACATACTAGATGGTTGTTTCATGAATTACTTATAGATAGTTCATTCAGATTGGAGGAGAATGAGGAAATCAAGTCCTGGGCTACCTGAGTGAGTAATGTTCCCATCTCAGAAGCTGACATACTAGATGGTTGTGGAGAAGGTGAAATAGAACAAGTAATGTTAGGATGGGATGGAGAAGTTATCATAGTGATGGGAGAAGTAGAATAAATAGGAGAATCATCCAGAGAAGAAGGGAGTGGAGGAGACAAGAGCCTCAGTAGAAGAGAGTGGAGGAGAAGGTAAAGAATATAGAAGGTGTAACAACCACAGATGGTTGAACATGAGGAGAATCCTTGGGCTTGATATGTCTGCTCCATCTACTAAACAGTTGCGCATTCAACCTTTTCTGTGGGAATATGTGAACCCCTTCAGAGATACAAATACATGAAAAGGAGTTCTGGAGCACCATGCTCAATATCCTTCCATAACAAATTTTTATAAGACCATTCAGTATGTATTGGATTAGCTTAACAATACACTTGCCCCAGTCTATCTTGCTCACACAAAATACACACATACAACACACATATACACACACACACACATATACTCACACATATAAACACACAAACACATATATACAAACACAATAACACACCAACAACACACATATACACACACACATACAAACACATATAAACACACACACATATACACACACACACAAATATACACATACAACTCCTAAACACACACACATATACACATACAACTCCTAAACACACACACATATACACACACACACACGTATAAACACACACACATACAACTCCTAAACACACAATCACACACCTACACACACATATACACACACACACACACATAAATACCTGAGAATAGCTGCTAGGAACTGATGAAAACTATCGATCCCTAGTTTTTGGGATCCCTTCCTGTATCCCATTCATGAAACTAGACTTCAGTGTGGATAGCATTTACCACCAAAAATTCAACAAAAAGAACTAATCCAACTCTCCCAGCTCTAAATCTAGAGCCTCTACCCTCAGAAAAACAGCACACTACACAACTTACAACTAGATCATCATACATATGCAATATGCCAGATACACAATGATTGCATCAAAATACTACTAATCTACCAGAAAATAAGCAACTACTCACAGAAAGGATGGACTTACAGAGATGGCGCCACTTGAGCAGTGGGGAACAACGTCGGAATCTGGACGCCCTGGCGAATACGGCTTCGGCTGGACGCAACCAGGTCGGGATCTGGAGAGATGCCGGTGGCCGTCGATGGGGAAGATGGATCGCCGGTGGTTGTCGATGGGGTAGAAAGGATCGCCGGTGGTCGTCGATTGGGAAGAAGGATCGCCGGTCGTGCTCGATGCGGAAGAAGGATCGCGCTAGGTTTTTCGCGAATAGCGTGAAATACGGCAGCGGCTAGACGCAAGAAAAGGTTGCGGATTGGGGGGTATTGAAAACAGCGGAATTTTAAAACCGCAGTTTTCATTATAAGCCGCTCCAAACGCCTCTTTTATTGAAAATAGCGGTGCGTTTCCACCGCACCGCACGGAATAAGCCGCGCCAAACGCCACCTTAGATAATTTGATATATAAGCTATTTTCTTCTAAAATCTTTAAGGCTTTACTCAGATGCTCAAGGTGATTCATTTCGGTTGGACTGAACACTAGTATATGGTCGAAAAAAATAACAATGAATTTTCGGAGATAGGGTTGAAAGATGGAGTTCATTAAAGCTTGGAAGGTCGAGGGGGCATTAGTCAGTCCGAAAGGCATTACGACAAATTCATAGTGCCCTTGATGGGTCCTGAATGCGGTTTTGGTGATATCCTCCTTGGCCATCCTGATCTGATGGTAACCAGATTTGAGGTCAAGTTTCGAAAAATATCGGGCGTTATTTAACTCGTCTAGTAATTCGTCGATGGTGGATATGCAGAACCTATCCTTGATGGTTATCTTGTTAAGTGTCCTATAATCGACACAAAATCTCTAGGTTTCGTCCTTTTTTTTACTAGTAAGACTGGTGAGCTAAATGCTGATGTAGAGGGCCGGATTTGTCCGTCGTGGAGCATCTCGGTGACCATCCTCTCGATTTCGTTTTTTTGGTGATAGGGGTATCGAAAGGGTCGCAAATTGGGCGTCATTGAGTTAGGGGTCAGGTTGATTTTATGGTCAATTTCTCTTGGGGGTGCTAGTGCTCGGGGTTCCTCGAATAGAGGAGCAAATGACCTTAACATTCTATAAAAAAAGGATAGGGTGTCGCGGTGTTGTTTTGAGGTCGGCGAGAGTTTGTGGTTTCTCTTTGGTGTCGGGGTTATTCTTAGGGATTAATAGGCACATAGCTGAGGGTTTAAGGGCCACCATTCGTAAAAGCTGCGATGATGATACTTGGCCAACCTGAGTCCCTCGTTGGTGACCCATCAAAATCACTTGTCTCTTTGTGCCTGAATAGGTCAAGGTGAGTTTATCATAGTCTGTGGTGACCGGGCCTAACGTCCTAACCACCTTTGACCTAGTATGAGATATGTGCCTTCGATATCGAGGACATATAAGTGAACGTTATATGGGTTGGCTTGAATGAGCAGTTGGATGTCCTTACACTTTCCCTTGCATGTCTCGGTGGACCCATTACCCATGAATACGGGGAATTGGGTGATCTTGAGTATCGGAACTTTTAGGTCATTCTATAGGAGATGAAGTTATGAGTGCTTCCTCCATCGATAAATAGCTCTAAGGGTTGGTTATTAATATACCCTGTTATCCTTAACCCGTGGTCAGGAATTGCCCCGGTTAGTGCGTGGAGGCATATTGTGGTTGTGTGGTCTTCGTCTTCTCCTATGTCTTCCGGGGGTTCATCTAATTCTTCATCTGATTCTTCAGTACCCACTAAGTAAAGCAGGGCCCCCTTGCCCTTACATTTATGGGCCGCGTGGTAACGTTCATCGCAGTTGTAACACAACCCCTTCTCCCTTCTTGCTTGGAGTTCTGCCGGGGAGAGACGCTTAATGGGGGGTAATTTTCGTCTGAAATTGTGGTAGGTGTTGGTTATTGTCTTGTTATTTCCAAAGTTATTCGAGTGATTGAACTGGTTGCACCCTTTATAACTTGAGTTTTGTTGATCCTCATGCATTCTTGCTATTGCGAATGCATCGTGAATTTCTGCGGGTCGTGCTAGCATTACAGGTCCTCTAATGTTCTCCTTGAGACCGGACACAAACATGCCGGTTATAAACTCCGGTGCCAGCCCGAGTACTTAAGTAATTAGTTCTTCGAATTCCCGTTTGTAAGCAAGCACCGTATTAGTTTGTTGTAGTTTCGTTAGTAGTCCGGCTGGTTTGATATAGAGTGAGGGCTTGAACCTTTTTTGTAAGGCGTCAACGAACATTTGAAAAGTAAGGACCGGGTGGTCCTTAAGAGTGGCTTGATACCATTTGGAAGCAGGTTTGTCTAGATGGAACGAAGCGATTAATAGATAGTCTTGTGTGTGAATTTCATTATATTCAAAGTATTGTTTTAGTTCGTATAACCAATCTGTGGGATCCCCTCAGAGTAGCGTGGGCAAGTGATTTCAAAATTTTTGGGACGGTTAGGGATGACCTGAATTTTATTGAGCGTCGGACTGGATTCGAGGATGCCTCTTGATGATTGTGCTGGGAATGCCTCTGGTGGTCGTGGTTGATTGCTCAATGCCTCCTCCAAGATGATGGGGCGTTGGTCTGGCTGAGTCCCCCTTTTGAGTAGGTGCTCGAACTGTATCATCATGTCCTTCCTCAGGGATGAAATCTGGTCCGTGATTTGGTCGGCGGAGTGCTCCCTGGTCTCCATGATTTGCCTTGCAAGTAGATTTTCTTTGGTCTGGAGCTCCGTGGAGAACTGTTGCCGGATTTGTTGGGTTTGTTGAGCAAGCTCAGTCATCATCCGTTGGTGGTTGTCTTCCATCTGGTTTAACCTATTGGTCTGTTCGGCTTGTAGGGCGGTCTTGAACTCTGCTATCGATCTTAAGCCTTCTCCCATGGTACTCCGCGAAATCGTAAATCCTCTCAACGAGAGCACCAAATTGTTACGATCCCGTGGCGATGAAGTGATACGAGTAACTGGAGGAAGGTCGGAGGTGGCCAGAGGGAGAGAAGATGAAGTGGAGGAGGAAGTAGACGAAGGTAAAAATGTTCTATTACTTGCTTAAAAAACCTAATACAGGGATACATGCAGAATATATAGTTAACCAGTGGACCGTTACATGGAACAAAGATGACAAGACAATGTTATTGGACCGTTACATATAAAAAAGAACAATACAGCAGGAATTAATATTTAAAGCAAATAAACTATGTCAGACATAAATGCTGGAGGGAAGGCGGGTCAGAACAGTGCCGCTACTTGTCAAATAGGATTTATTCTCAGGTCAATGATGATTTCCGCCTCATGGTCAGCTTGATAGCTGTCATTTGATCTACCGCTGGATTCATCCCAAGGAACGGAGGCCGTGGATTTCATTTTATTGTTGTACTCAGCTCCACCATTGGATTGCGCTGGGTAATCTGAGACCGTAGGTAGCTTCCTAACAGAGATGTATTGATGCGGAGCATAGACGAAGACTTGCAGTGGATGACAAGTTTTGGGCCCATTCGGGGATGATTTAGCGACTTTACATATATGGCGTGCCCGGATCGATGATCGGACTCCACAGATGTGTTCGAATTTGCGTTGCGAATCGATTTGATATATTATTTCACTATATTGCATTTTATTTTGATGTAGGTGGTCCCATCTTCGGCCAATCATAGCTGTCGATGGTGGGATGCCCTAAGTCTCTTATTATTATAAACAGGATGATAGTGGGCTGATTAGAGCTATTGCAGATTTTGGTGAAAGAATTTCCGGAATCCCACGATCCCGCCAAGGTGCCGACTCCGTGGAACCCTGGGTGACGACTTCTAAGCTTGTATCTCCCTCCGCAAGGTACCCCTAACCCTAGCCCTGTTTTCCCCCTCCCAAACCCTCTCCACAGCCACCCAACTCCTCCCAAAAGCAGCTGCCAGAGGGCTGTCCAGAAAAAAAAGCCCTGTTTTCTATTCAATTCTACTGTTCAAAAATGAAATCTACTGTTCACAACCTATAGTATTCCCCTCCTATTCCACCAGGCGGCCTCCACACCCTCCGTCCAGCAAAGCCTCCGCCTGAGCCCCTTCCTGCCGCCGGGTTTAAAGACTCCAGCAACCCCCTTCCTGAAAGCAGCCGGCCAAGCAGCCCCTCCCCTTCCAACAGTCCCCTCCAGCCTGTCCACCCTCAGCAGCCATTTCCCTGGCCTCCCTGCAGCACCGCCGCCAAGTCCCCCTGCCTTCCTCTGGCCGCCAACCCACAGCCGCCTTCCCCTACTCCCGTGGAGCCACCCCGACCTCCTTCCACATCAGATCTGTCCAGATTTGGACTTTCTATCCAGATCCAACCCGTCCACACACTCCCCACCACTTCTACAGCCCCGATCCACTCCAACATACCCGATCCCTCCCCTCCTCGCCTGGATCCACCCATACATCGCCGGATCTACTCCTTTCCGGCCCTATCCCGCCTCCCACCGTCGAGTACAGCCACCAACGCTATTTTCCGCCACCAGCTCCGGATTCTTTAATGCCTTTGTCAACTCACTACTTGGTGAGTTCTTGTTGTATATCAGATAATTGTTTTCAACATATTCATATTAGATTGGATTTTGTACTGGTTTTGGATCTCTCGAATGGTAGTTGTTTGTTAGATTATTATTCTGATTTGCAGCATTTATTCATCGCGTGCTCTTGCTTTAGCCCTCCACGTAGAAAAAATCTAAGCTTGTTTTGCCCTAGTAAAATATTTTGCTTTGTTGTGAATTAACTGCGTGAGATGTTATTTTTATTATCTAATATGATTTAACCGTAGGATTTGCATAGCATGTAAGGGTTAGGTCACCGCTTATCTCGCCGCCTATAGATTCGTCGTTCATCAATTGGGATCAGAGCTAGGTTACGCGCACTTTTTTATACGCAGTAGTAGAGTCTATAGGTTTTTTTCATTATGTCTAGGTGCCACAATTATTTTTCTCCTCACTTTGAAGGTCTCTAGTCCACTTGCACCCGCCCTCATAGATCCTCTTTAAGAAGATCCTCGCGACACTACGATGATTATTCACGATTACAGCACACCACTTCCAGAAACTCTATTGGCCCACCGACACAACCCCACTATGTTAGAGGCGATCAACATGATGATTGTCGTCATTCTTATCCGTACATGTGAGCAGATCGTGTTGATCCTTCGACACGATTCAGTTACCTTTGACGGCTCATCCAGTCCCGAGTCTTTCAGTTATTGTCTCGTGGATATGGAGTATTATCTCGATCATTTTGAGTTATTCGGTAAGCGTCGCGTGATGTTTGCGAAACTTAGACTTTTAGATCAGACGATGACATATTGGTCTAGCGTTGAGAGGACCCGTGAGCGAGACCATCTACATCGCATCACTAGTTGAGTGGACATGAAGCGTACATTGTGTCAGAGGTATCTGTCTTCATCATATCGGAGTCGCTTGCTCGACAGATTATTTTCCCTTCAGCAAGGATCCATATCTGTTGCTGAGTACAGGAATTGCTTTGATGAGTTAGTTGTGAGGAACGATATTTGAAAGGACTCAGCCATGACCACTTCCAGATTTCGGTCTGGGCTTCAACCAGACATTTGTACTAAGGTGGTTTATCATAGTTTGAAGTCTCTCGAGCAATCGTATCAGCTTGCCCTTCGTTACGAACAGTTTATGAGATCCGCCAGAGCTGGTCGGTTGGACTCTCACCTTGACCTCCGCAGTACGAGCTCCTCCCACACCGAGGACACCACTTTGTCTATCATTGTTTCGTAAGACATGACTGAAGTGATATCTGATGCGGATTGCTCTCGCCCCAGTAAGATGCCTAGCCCAGCGAGTGACCTATATTTTGTTTTTGACGCTCCTCTAGTGACCCCGACTGAGAGTGAGCCAAAGCGACCTGTTGAGTATATAGTGTCGTGTCCCTCACCCATACCTCCACTTTTGACATGTCCTGGGTTGATTAACACCCCTACACTAGGATCATGTCTTGACACCGCATCGACAGATCCATTCTTGAGTGAAAGTCTATGTCGCTCTCCCATTGTTATTGCCCTGAGTCACATCATGATCGAAGTCCCAGAGCCTAGTGTTGATCTCTTAGTGGCTATGTTACCCATTCACGGGAACATTATCCCTCACGATGGTACTCATCTGGAGGATCATGACCATGGTGACGAGTACTATGACGACCCCCCTGTTGAGCCCCCGCATCCTGGTGAGCATGTGATTCATGTGAGCCGCTCGTTTATGAATTTTTAGTTATTAGCGTCTAGGGCATTATCATCTTTGGTCTTGCCCCAAAAAATAAGTCTTGAGTGGAGCATGACGTATATAGCACCGCCCTTGAGTACACTTGGGCATACTCATATCTTGTGGGCCTACCTTATGACACACCACACTCTTGATGAGTTTTGAAACACGCCACCGGCTGACCCATCGGATGAGGTCTTTACTTTCGGGGACAATCACTACACTATAGAGCCACGTCCTCTAGTCAGTGTACATGATTTTCACCTAGGCGGTTGTCTTATTCGCGATGATTTTTTGTACACACCTCCTTGTGAGCCCCCTGATGTGTTACGTTCCCTGAGAGACACTTGGATCTTTACAAGCTCGTACTTGGGTATAGATGTCTCACGCAATCCTCTGAACCCTCGCCACACACGGGATGAGCTTTTTCACACTTCCCGAGAGAGCCTCCTGATAGACCACCTCCTGTGATAGATTTTCAAGGCAATATTAGATTTTCCCATAGAAAGAATGTTGTGTCGGTCATGTGTCATTTGCATTATTTGCATGAGTCTGTTGAGTCGTTTGATCATCATTTGCATGAGTCTGTTGTGTTGTCTGTTCATCATTTGCATGTGTGTCATGAGTCGCTCTGAAGAATAATCAATATTGATAATAAATCTTGTACATCCGTTCATTGCCAAGTGCAGGTACTTCATGAAGGCAAGCAAGTGATGATAAGAATCTGCGTTTTGAGGCTCTGTGCGAGGCTTGCTAAAAGCTTGAGCATTATGCGAATGGATCCATATATAATCATGAGATTGATCGAAGCAAACATCTACGATCATTATATTCCAACAAGTATGGGTATCCACCAATTATTTAATGTTGAAAATCTGACCCCATACTACGAGCCTCGCGAGTATGTGGACCCAAACAGTAGAGACTTCCAGCCGTCCACACCACCACTCTCGTTGTCTTACCACCCTCATAGCTCACCCACATCTGATGGCCACCACTACTCGCTCACTTCTAACAACCACCCACATGGGGACACATTTTCTTTGGTTCTGCCCACAACGCCGCTAATCGCACCGGGATCCACCACTCGTGAGTTGAGCATTGAGAGCTTCATGGAGACCAGACTCCACCAGTGCATTCCTACTATAGACATTGGTGATACCTGGGTACTTACAGCAGAGCGTGATCGATTCACTTCTGAATTTCGACTTCAGAACGGTCGTCTCCATTTACAGGAGATGATAACTTTTCAGACGGGGACAGTCGATAGGCGAGGAAACTCTTTCATCGACGACACTTGGACGACCTCTGGTGGACCTCTTCGAATTTTACCTGGAATACAGCAAGAGAATTCTGATTCCAATTCATTAGGAGATGAATTCTTTCAAGCCGGGAGATTAATGCGGAGCATAGACGAGTACTTGCAGTGGATGACGAGTTTTGGGCCCATTCGGGGCTGATTTGGCGACTTTCCATATATAGCGTGCCCGGATCGACGATCGGACACCGCAAATGTGTTTGGATTTGCATTACGAATCGATTTGATATATTATTTCACTATTTTGCATTTTATTTTGATGTATTTAGATGGCCCCATCTTCGACTAATCATATCCGTCGATGGTGGGATGCCCTAAGTCTCTTATTATTATAAATAGGATGTTAGTGGGCTGATTAGAGCTATTGCAGATTTTGGTGAAAGAATTCCCGAAATACCACAACGGTACCGACTCTGTGGAACCGTAAGTGACGACTCCTAGACTTGTATCTCTCTCTTCAAGGTACCCCCTAACTCTAGCCCATTTTTCCCACTCCCAAACCCTCTCCACAGCCACACAACTCCTCCCAAAAGCAGCTGTCAAGAAAAAAAACCTATTTTCTATTCAATTTTACTGTTCAAAAATGAAGTCTACTGTTCACAGCCTATAGTATTCCCACCCTATTCCACCAGGCGGCTTCCACACCCTCCGTCCAGCAAGCCGCCGCCTGAGCCCCTTCCTGCCGCCTGTCCACCATCAGCCGCCATTTCCCTGGCCTCCCTGCAGCACCGCCACCAAGCCCCCTGCCTTCCTCTGGCAGCCAACCTACAGCCGCCTTCCCCTACTCCTGTGGAGCCACCCCGACCTCCTTTCACATCAGATTTGTCCAGATCTGGACTTTCTATCCAGATCCAACCCGACCACTCACTCCCCACCACTTCTACAGTTCGGATCCACTCCAACGTACCTGATCCCTCCTCTCCTCGCCCAGATCCACCCATACATCACCGGATAAACTCCTTTCTGGTCCTATCCCGCCTCCCATCGCCGAGGACAGCCACCTACGCTGTTTTCCGCCACTGGTTCCACCTCGGATCGTCGTGCACGCATCTCCGGCTCCGTGTTCTTCAGTGTCTTGGTCAGCCCACTACTTGGTGAGTCCTTGTTGTATCGGATATTTGTTTTCAACATATTCATATTAGATTGGATCTTGTATTGATTTTAAATCTCTCGTATCGTAGTAGTTTGTTAGATTATTATTGCGATTTGCAGGATTTATTCACCGCACGCTCTTGCTTTGGCTCTGCACGCGGAGGAAAACCTAAGTTTGTTTTGTCCTAGAAAAATATTTTGTCTTACTAGGAATTAACTGCGTGTGATGTTATTTTTATAATCTAATATGATTTAACCGTCGGATTTGCATATCATGTAAAAGTTAGATCACCGCTTATCTCGCCGCCTATAGATTCGCCCTGGGTCACATATTCATAGCAACAAGGAAGCTATAATGGGGAGATATTGTATAATATTAAGGAGGAAATCTAAAACATTCTTTGAAAAAAAAGATAGAGAACATGATTTTGTCACTGCTATAGTATTCATGATAAGATTAAAAAGGATTAGTAGAATACTGATTAGGGAAACCCTAGGATGATCGATGGGATCCCTGGGCACCGCCTGATTCCAAATCGCTATTCTTCTTCTCAGAAAGTGGTGTCAACTCGCCGGAGAGTTTTCCATTCTCTACCGCCCCAGCAGCCAAAAGATCGTCAGGTGATCGGAACACGGCGTGTGCGAGGATGATCGGGATTGCAGCGGCAAGAGAGAGGAGCGGGTTGGCGAAGGGAAAATGCAGAATGAGGGCGGAGAAATACAGAATAAGGGCGGCCGGCTGAGGAAATGGAGGCGAAATGAGTTCGGCGCCGCGTAGGGCGGCGGGAAGGAGGCGTCGAGGCGGCAACGGGCTGAACAGAAGAAGCAAAATCTAGTGATGCACATTTCTATGGAAATGAATAGTATCCATTCGTTCGTTGGCAGTATGTTTTCTCCTAATTTCTTGCGTCTTTTTGTAATACGTCTTTTACATGCATTTTTAAGAAAAATGTTCAACACGAAAGTTGTAGATCTCAACTTTTGTGTTGAACATTTTTTCTAAAAAGACATGTACAAGACGTATTTCTAAAAGGCGTGAAATCTTGGTGTATTTCCAAAGTACGTCATGTACATGCATTTTTAGGAAAAGTGTTCAACACAAAAGCGAGATCTACAACTTTCGTGTTGAACATTTTTCTTAAAAATGCATGTAAAAGACGTATTTCAAAAAGACGCAAGAAATTAGGAGAAAACATAGTGCGACTAGCCAAAACTGTAGTACTAATAACAATCACCAAAATAAAATTAGGGATGAAATTTTATTATTATTATTAATATATATATATATATATATAAAAATTAATGAGATTATTTAATCCACAATACATTTAGACCTTCAAATGAATAGCATTCATTTCATGAAAAATAGAGAGGATCCTTAAACTTAGGATTTAGGGTGTTATTTGTGAATGTGTCGGGACCAATGAAATGCATGCATTTCGTGAGGTTCATGGCTGCCACTAGTGCACATTGAATTTGTGCATTATGGGCCCCACAAATTGTTTGAATTTGATTGATCCTAGACATTGTCCGAGATCCAACACAAAAATTGTTCTAGTTTATTTTGACGTGCTATATTAGCCAATAATAATGCGTCTATAACATTGCTCTTAATTTTTTTAGAGATTCAAAAAGAATTCATGTTCGTTATTTGTAGCAAGCTCACCAATGATTGCGGTGATTGTTAATCATGAACCCCTTTTAGGGTGTGTCAGTGTGTGAGGGGGATAGTTGAGAGCTATCTATGAGAGTTGGAGTGAACTTTTTTTTTATGATTTGCCAATAGCCAAAAGCGAATTGCAATTAGCCATCGTTTGAATTGTTCATTTCTCGCTAAATGTCTGATGTTGGAACCGAAAAATCGGTCCCGATGAGTTCACCTTTGGGGAAGGGGTGATCGCGCACCTACTTCTCTCCTACGAATTAGATAGCCAGAAATTTAGGATAAAGAACAGACCCAAGGCTCCAACACGGAGGTCTCACACACACCCGGAAGATCTTAGAGCTCTTCCCCTCCTTAGCCAAGTGTTGAAGCTAAGGTACCTCAGAAAGCGCTAAAATACTGAACACAAGTAAGCATGCCTTTCTGAGATACCCCTTGGGTCCTATTTATAGAATTCCGCAAACGGCCTGCAAATAGCTAAATCCCTGTAAGATCCCCTCCTTCAAAACCAGGTGGATCTTATGCCCAAAGCGCTTGCCCCACCAAAAGGTTCGTGTTTCGGTAGAGGACCCACCCCTCTCACCCGACCCACGACCCAATTGGCGGGACATGCGCTTTGTGAGGCTATGTATATCAGAATAGAAAATCATTCACAGAGTATATAAAAATTTACGGAAGCATCACAGATCATATATATATTATCATGATAGAAATAAGTGAACCAAAACAAAACCCACGAGGGGTATAAGTGTCCAAAATGATCATCCAAACAAGAGATGACAAAACATAGAGTCTATAAAAGAAAACTAATCATCCTCTCTCCTACTCGAGCTAATACCCTCAAATCTTCGTAGACTGTCCGGACTAGCTCCTGGAACTCCTCATCAACGGGATCCCGCCTATGGTCCTCCATCCGCTCCTGCTCTGTGGGTAGGCGCATCGGGCCCTAAAATGATACGTACAAAGTACGTTAGCCACATCATGACCAAGTAAATCCCACGCTCCTCCCCAGCCCCCTTAATGGGTACAAGGAAGGAAACCTGCAAGAAATATTAGTACAATAGCTGAAGCAACATATCTTGTATAAATGGCAAAAAGATAGTAGCAGGAGAAAACAATGGTTTATAAAGAGAGTACTGAAGTAGTAAGTTTACCCGCGATCGTATAACTCCTCCTGATGGTGGTTATACTATGACGGACCAAGGTGATAACACATGTAAACATATCATATATAATTGATGTAATGAGCATGTATGATGTTCTCACGGTCACTCGAATGATGTATCACAATCATTTTCCCCTATGTCGACATAATGACCTGTTAAGAGAAGGAGCTCACTTCCCAGGCCTCACCGCCGTGGCCAGACGGTGACAGTGGGTCGGTCGTTCCCACTTCTAGGTTATGGATACACCCCAACTTCCTAGGCCTTCGTACCTCAAAAGACAGGTACTCTTGGTGGGAACATATCCACACCCGTGCGGAGATCGACCCTCTCGGCACATAACCAAACAGGCGTGAGACAGACCTATGTGGAAGGGGTAGCTAGCCCCCGGTCCTCTTCACCACCCAACAACAATTGAGTTCGCCATCACAACTTCACCCATAGTGTATAGTAGGGGAAGCCGACGAACCTGCCACATCGGTAACCATGCACCATCCCATTTTCCCATGAATTAAGTAATGAATGAAATGACTATCTCGAGATGCTTAAGCTAGCAATGACAACTTGTAAGATTGAAGCGTCACACCTTCATGTGTACAATATCATGAATCATTAATACTTGTCACAATGACTCGATGACTCTGCTACTTTTGCTTGCAATAATTTTAAGCAGCTATTATTGTTATTACTATAGTTATAAACATGTATATACCAAGATTATGATTGCACATATACTTGGTCTACTCAAAACTCCTCGCAGCGAGGTATGCTGGTTTGTACAATTTGGTGAATGAGGCAAAGTATAATACTCATTGACTAAAGAGACAAGGTTTTAAATAAATTAACTTAAACATGTATATAAATCGCACCTCATTCAAATGAGAAATAAACAAGAAGCTAGCCGGGGGACCGTACGGGAAACCCAAAATAAATTTGAAAATGAAACGCAGTCCGCGAGGAATCGAACGCGAATTTTTCCATGGCCGGCCGGAGCGACTATTCGCTCCGGCCATTACACTCGGATAGCGGCGCCCGGGGAGGTAGTTCCGGCGAGGTACTGGCCGGCGGCCTACCGCCGCCGTCGCGGAGGCGATCCGCGCCCAGAGGAGATAAAAACGAATACACATATATATATTTATATATATGTGTATATATATAAATATAAATATATATACAAATATATACATATCTATATCTATATCTATATCTATATATATATATCTTTTTTTTTCAACAGGGCCTCACGGTGGCTGAATGCATGTAGCCACCGTGAGCTTTGCGGGTTGCATCGTGGCCGGCCGGAGCACCGGCTGCTCCGACCACTACCCTCAGCAGACTCGCTCGGGAGGGGCGCTCCGGCAGGGAGTCGGCCGGCGGCCGTCCGCCGCCGCCGGCGGCGACCTGGAGAAGAGTTTCTCCGGGTCCTTGGTGGCTGAAAATCCACCGTGAAACAGGAAGTTGGAGGGGGGTTACGGGCTGCCCCTCCACCGTTGGTGGAGGCTTGGGTTCCGGCCAGTACCCCCATTGAGAGTGCCCCGGGAAGGGCCTCCGGTGGGGAGACCTCCGACGGCCGGCCGCCGCCGGTGGTGGCCGGAAAAACTTAACAGAAACTTTTTTTTTGTCTTTTTATTTGATTGGATGAAGAGGCCGTCGGAGCGGATTCCGTCGAGCCCCTTCGCCTCAAGGGCCTTGAGGAGGGGTCGTGGGGACTCCTCCCCTTCACACGCCCCATGCAAGGTCGAAACCCGCAGCGGTGGCGGAGGTCGTGGGGGTGGTCCGAAGCTTCCATGGCCGGGAACACCGTCTCCGGTGGTCAGAGGCGGCGGAGGTCGACGAGAAAAAGATCTAGGACAGGGAGGGGTCGTAAGAACTTACATTCGCGCCGTTTTGGCGAGGGGATCGTCGCGCGGCCATGGCGGTGGAGTTCGTCGGAGTTCGTGGAGGGGCTCGCCGGAAGGTCGTCGGGGAGTGTGCTCTTGCTGGTTAGTGTGGTATGGTGCTGGGAAAAACTAAAAACCTAGTCTTGAGGGGTTTATATAGGAGGGGGGTGGTCTTTTGAGGTGTTGGGAGGGTTTATTGAGGAGCATTTACTCCTCCTTGGTGGTTCTGCCCACACCAGCCGAATTTAGTCTTTTCAAGACTTTGAAAATAGGGGGGAGACCTCCAGCCACCACATTAAAAGGGGAGTTAATATGGGGGTTTAACTTATTAATGAAAGCTTATAAATGTAATAATTAATTAACCGTTAATTATTTTTAACCAAAATTTTTATGACAGCCTACTGAAGTTATAACGTATTTTTATAAATTATTTCGTAATTTTTGAACGTATTTTCGTATTTTTATTTATTTATTTGGTGTTATAAACATAATAAATAAAAATAAATAATATATATTTTAAATAATAATTTTTAATTTTTACATCTCTTTCAAATATGTTTAGGGTGCTATGATAAAAATTTGGGGGACTAAAAATGTTATTTGCTACCTATCGTAATTTTCCAAATAAATTAATTACTCAAATAATAAATTAATATATTTTTTAAAAAAGATTAATTAAATTTTTTATTTTATTGGCCCATCATACTTTAATTATTCATAGGGTGTCTTGATAAAGCTTTGGGGTTGATAGGAGTGTACTCGTCACGATTCTCATTACGTTTATCATTTACGTGATTCGGTGTCCGTTTAGATGGGTCGAGGTGTTTCGAGCTTTGCATAATTCAAAACGTTCAACTTGAAGAAAGTGTATCATAATGAGTTAATTTGACTAATTTAGGGTGACGACATACTACTCATGTGTTTATTGGCCTAGTGGGGGCTAGTGAGTCGATATACGCAATATAAAAGTCCAATATTTATTTTAGTCACAAAAGGCTGGTGTGACCCGGAATGTGGAGAGAGTGACTTATTGGGTCAATAATACTCAATAGGTCGTGAACATATTACTCGGGTGCCAATCTGACCCATAAAACCCTAGCAGGTCAAATAACACAAAGGGGGTCTATAAAATCGAAATTGGGATGTTACAATCCCGCTGTTCTGAGTAGCTATGTGCAACCTAGGTTGGTCTACCAACAGTGTAACTCCGCTGTTTTGGGAGGCTAGGGGCAGACCAATGGGAAAACGTGGTGACACACATCACTGCAAGAATCTGGGCTAGCTGCCCCCTGGAGCTCCTGCTCGCAAGTGGCGGATGGGGCTCACACTCGCCTACCCCTTGGCCTAGGGCGAGTACGAGTTCGGAGCCCTGCTTGCGCGATGTCCCAGCCCCCATTTGTCGGGCTCAGCTCCACGAACTCAGAGCTTGGCCCGACGAATGCCGAACTTGGTCCGACCATTGCCGAGTTCGGACTCGACACGTTGGACCTAGCGTGCATACTCTCCTACCAAGCTCGATTGGGCTTGGGGGCGGTCTGAACCGGCCGGTCTAACTTCTGTCGACCCACTCATCGGATACGGGGTTGTACACAATCCCCGCTCTTTGCAGGTTGGGACAAGCTAGGAAGGAAACATCCAACCCCACAAAATTCTGCGAGTGTGGCTGGAGCCAGAAAAGAATATTGCGGAGGGGCCCACCGCCGGCTATATATACGTGTGTCCGCGTACCTGGCTGACCTTTGTCATTCCACTTGAGTCTTGCGAGGATGCCGATCCCCAAGGAGATTCTCGAGCGAGTCGCGCGAAACCGCGCGAAACCGCGCGAAACCTCAATCTGCGTTGCCGGTCTAACGGACCTCAAGGCCCCACCTCATAATCATGCCGACTTCATTTGTACCAAGAAAGTGAATCCCCTCCCAAAAGATGTCGAGTCCACCTACAATGATTTCAAGGCAGCCCTGGATAATGGGACCAGTTCCTCCATTCGGCGAACTCCCGACCCTCAATAAAAAGAGATCATCGATCTCTTCGGCGACCAGGACATCCAGCGCCACAGCGGCGAGGTCCCCGTACCGCGAACCAAGTCTATCCTTGGCGCGCTGCCAAACCACGATCTCGGCACACCCCCGTGGGGGCTGCTTCCCCCTCTTAGGACCACAGGGTTAGACTTGCAGAAGCCGAAGTCGCCAACCCGGCCTAATTCCCGACAGCCTTCTCCTACTCCAGCATCTGTGGGGGGAGGCATCAAGGTCATCCCCATCCCTGGATTTCTCCGCACCTCTCCAAAAGACCCTCGGCGACGCCACGACAAGGACATTGGCTTGCTGCCTCCTCGTGTCAACCCGGAGGAACTGGGCCCGCGCGGTAAGTCCTCACCTTTCCTGAGTCTTGCTCGGCATTCACGGTGCTCGCCTTCCGCACCTTACGTTCTTTTGCTTGTCTGCACAGACCCCCCCCCCCATCGACTCCGATGCTGGCGAGTCCTCGGACCCGGCTTGCTATTCACCCATGCCCTCTCCGCACATGTTGGATGCATACCTGGATTCCGCGCTGGAGAGCCTTGAGCGGGCGAAACAGGGACATCAGGTGATGAAGAAGGTGGTACGCGAGCTCCACTGGCTGCGGAAGGACAATTTCGAGTTGCGGCAGGAGTGTGCGCGGCTCGCGGGTCGGACGAGGGTCAGCGAGGCCTTTGAAACATCGTCTTCCTCCATGCTCCTGGACGAGATCGACGAGAACCTCCAAATAATTCACAGGAATCTGGGGAGACTCCGCGCGATGATCGGCGGCGGAACCGCGAGACCGGGGTAGTTAGAAATGGCTCGCCTAGCGG
Source organism: Platanthera zijinensis (assembly GCA_039513925.1). Lineage (NCBI taxonomy): Eukaryota > Viridiplantae > Streptophyta > Magnoliopsida > Asparagales > Orchidaceae > Platanthera > Platanthera zijinensis. The sequence goes on from CM077086.1 coordinate 3,925,577, forward strand.
GTCGGCCGGTACTCGCCCCCTGCCCCCTTTGGTCCGCGCGTGCTGATCGATTTCATTTATGCGCTGAACAATATTTGAACCTCCGCCTATAATAACTTAGACAATTCTTCGTTAAATCAGTGCATTTAAATATGATATCACGTGTTTTATCAAACTCGTCTTGCCGTAGGATAGGACGAACTCGCGGGGCGGCGAGTGGAGAGTGGCGAGTTGGAGCAAGCGAGCTGGACTATCCGGCCGGCTCGGCCTTAACTTTCCCTTCCTATAAATTGGCCTTCTCAATAACCCTCTGTTGTGCCTTTATTGCTCTCAGCCCCCCCCCCCTCTTTGTTCCCCTATCCTTCTATACTCGCACTTCTAATCTCGCAATAATAATGGTGAAGACCAACTCTGACTCTGACGACCGAACGAAGTGTGCCCGACATTTCACCGAGCATTGCTTCTTCGAGGGGAACACTACCGCTGAGGAGCTCGCCGTCTTTGCGGCCAACTTTCCCCCCCGGCTTCACAGCTCTCCTGCCAGAGGACCACGAAGCCATCAATTCCTTCTACAGTGACGAACTCGCCTTCCCCATCTCGCACTTCGAGGTGGTGTTGCGCCTACCCCTCTGGTCGGAGATCCACCAGATCCTAAAGTACTTCGGCACGGTACCCGCGCAACTGCTTGAGTCTTGCGAGGATGCCGCTCCCCAAGGAGATTCTCGAGCGATTCGCACGAAACCACGCGGAAACCTCAATCCGCGTTGCCGGTCTAACAGACCTCAAGGCCCCACCTCGTAATCATGCCGACTTCAGTTCGACCAAGAAAACGAAGCCCCTCCAAAAAGATGTCGAGTCCACCTACAATGATTTCAAGGTAGCCCTGGATAATGGGATCAGTTCCTCCACTCGGCGAACTCCCAACCCTCAAGAAAAAGAGATCATCGACCTCTTCGGCGACCAGGACAGCCAGCGCCACAGCGGCGAGGCCTCCGTGCTGCGAACAAAGTCTATCCTTGGCGCGCCACCAAACCACGATCTCGGCACACCCTCGTGGGGGCCGCTTCCCCCTCTTAGGACCACGGGGTTAGACTTGCAGAAGCCGAAGTCGCCAGCCCGGCCTAATTCCTGACAGCCTTCTCCTACTCCAGCATCTGTGGGGGGAGGCATCGAGGTCATCCCCGTCCCTAGCTTTCTTTGCACCTCTCCAAAAGACCCTCGGCGTCGCCGCAGCAAGGACATTGGCTTGCTGCCTCCTCGTGTCAACCCGGAGGAACTGGGCCCGCGCGGTAAGTCCTCACCTTTCCCGAGTCTCGCTCTGCATTCATGGTGCTCGCCTTCCGCACCTGACGTTCTTTTGCTTGTCTGCACAGACCCCCACCCCCCACCCCCCGTCGACTCTGATGCTTGCGAGTCCTCAGACCCGGCTTGCTACTCGCCCATGCCCTCTCCGTACGTGCTGGATTCATACCTGGATTCCACGCTGGAGAGCCCTGAGCGGGCGAAACGGGGACATCGGGTGATGAAGAAGGTGGTACGCGAGCTCCACTGGCTGCGGAAGGACAACTTCGAGTTGTGGAGGGAGTGTGCGCGGCTCGCGGGTCGGACGAGGGTCAACGAGGCCTTTGAAACGACGTCTTCCGCCATGCTCCTGGACGAGATCGACGAGAACCTCCAAATAAATCACAGGAATCTGGGGAGACTCCGCGAGCTTCACGCACGACGATCGGCGACGGAACCGTGAGACCGGGGTAGTTATAAATGGCTCGCCTAGCGGGCCCGCCGGTACTCGCCCCCTGCCCCCTTTGGTCCGCGCGTGCTGATCGATTTCATTTATGCGCTGAACAATATTTGAACCTCCGCCTATAATAACTTAGATAATTCTTCGTTAAATCAGCGCATTTAAATATGATATCACATGTTTTATAAAACTCGCCTTGCCGTAGGATAGGACGAACTCGCGTGGCGAGTTGGAGCAAGCGAGTTGGACTATCCGGCCGGCTCGGCCTTAACTTTCCCTTCCTATAAGTAGGCCTTCTCAATAACCCCCTGTTGTGCCTTTATTGCTCTCAGATCCCCCCTCGTTGTTCCCCTGTCCTTCTGTACTCGCACTTCTAATCTCGCAGCGATAATGGTGAAGACCAACCCTGACTCTGACGGCCGAATGAAGTGTGCCCGGCATTTCACCGAGTATTGCTTCTTCGAGGGGAACACTACCGCTGAGGAGCTCGCCGTCTTTGCGGCCGACTTTGTCCCCCCCCCCCCCGACTTCAAAGCTCGCCTGCCACAGGACCACGAAGCCATCAATTCCTTCTACAGTGACGAACTCGCCTTCCCCGTCTCGCACTTCGAGGTGGGGTTGCGCCTAACCCTCTGGCCGGAGATCCACCAGATCCTAAAGTACTTCAGCGCGGTACCTGCGCAACCCGAACGCCATCACCATGACGATCGTGTTCGCCTGTTACCTCCGCCAGGAGCGGATTGAGTTCAACTTGACAGTCTTTCGCAAGTTGTTTTCCTACAAAGCCACCCCCGACAGAGTCGCCTTCTTTGGTGGCTCCTCTATAAAGGTTCGCGTGGTCGCGAATAAGAACCAAAACTGGATGACCAAGATCGCCTTCATCAAGGGCGATCTCGGCAACATTCCCTTCTCGCCCCAGCAAAAAAGCAAGGAGGTCTACCACCCCCCCCCCACCCCCCCCCCGACCGTCTCCGACAATGACGTCGAGCTCCACAAATTCTTCCTCCACCAACACTTCAAGGTCGTCCATCTCCGCTGAGACCTCGACTCGCTCCTACCTGTCCTCCCTGGAGAAGGTTAGTCTCGCCTACCCCTCTTTACCTGACTCGGCAAGGTGGTCAACATATCTGACGCATCTGTCTTTTTTGGCAAGGGAGCGACTCCTCCCCGAGCACCCGCCATTCACGGACTCGGGACTCTTTGCATATTCCCTCGAACTCGCCCGGGCAGCCGCGTTAGCCTGCCGAGGAGAACGGGCAGAAGACCAGCCTTCCTCCAACAAAAGGCGGCTGGAGTTTGAAAAGACGGGCTCGCCTCGTCAGCATCCGACCAAGAAGAAGAAGGCCAGGGTGGTCTTCAGGGGGGGACAACAGCCGCGACCGTCCCCCAAATACATGGACTCGCCCGTAGCCTCTCCAGATGCTTCGCTGAAAAGCCCGCTGAAGGAGACGTCAACGAGGGAGGGCCAAAAGGGGCGCGAGTCCTCCCCCCAACCTGCTGCCGAGGAGACCTTGCCCTGTGAGTGGGGCCTGCCCAAGGACCACCCCCTCTTCGGCAAGGGGGAGAGGTGCAAGGATCTGGCTGGCAAGCCAATGGTGACGTGGGATGAGCGGGCCAACCGAGTCTCTGTCTCCACTCGCCGCCCTCCCTGGGGAGCTCGCCAGCCTCCCGCTGGCCATGCTTATGCGCTAGGCTTCGGTCTGTACGGTCGCGACGCTGCTGAGGAGTATGAGGGTATGTCCCCCCGTCAGACCGGTCATGAGGGCCTGCAGGCCCACCTGCGGGCCTTTGATCTCCATCACACATGATGGTCCGCCTCGCTTTAAACCTCGACCAACTCCTTCAAAAAGCCGAGCAGGAGCGCGACGTGGCGAGAGAGAATGCGGCCATTGCGGGTCAACAACGCGACGTCACCGAGGGCCTACTCGCCAAAGCTATCGACGAGTTGGTGAGCATCTGCCACTCCCTTTGTTTTTTTACTTGGATACATTTCGTCGTAATTCTGACTTCCTGATTCACAGGGTGCCGAGGACGCCAGCGTGCTTCGGGCTCGCGCCTCCAGGCTAGAGGAGGAGGTCGCCCAGTTGCGAGCCCGCATCACAGAGCAGGACAATCGTTCCGTTGAGCAAGGGGCAGACATCGAGAAGCTGAGAGGGCAGAACAAGGAGCTTCTCAATGATCTCACCCAGCAGATGGAGTTCTTTTTTCCCGCCGCCGCCGCTGGGCCCCCGTATCCCTACAAAAGGCCGTGAATTTTCAGCGAAAGGGAGGTCGATGAGAGACTGTGAGTCAACTCAATCGAGTCTGTCGAGTGCATCCTGGAGGAGATGCGGGGTACGGGGATCCTGGAGGAAGGCTGTGAGGAGGTCACAGTGCGGGATCTGATGCCAACCTTGTTCCCTCCGAGCCCGCCTAGCGAGAAGGAGGACAGCTTCGATGCGTTGTTCAGGACGGCGGGAAACAGGGACAAGGAGGAGTCGCCCGGGGACCAGGAGGATCTCTATTCTAGGGAGGGGGGCGAGAGCTGACCACCCTCTCGGTTCTTCCCTTTCTCCCTTTTTTGTATACCTGTGAAATTTCTTCTTCCCCCATTTTGTAACCTCGCCAAGGCGAGTTCTTATTTTGTAACAGTCATATTAAAAAATGAAGAACAACATTTGCATAATTTTTCTATCTTCTTTTTCTTTGGACTTGTTCACTGTGATGCACTCGCCTGTGAGTTATCCATCTTGGGTGACCTTGCCAAGCTCATCCTCTTCGTTAGAATGCTGAGTTAGGACGTGTGCTTGCATTGGGCCCTGAGTGCCAACAGTCATTAGGTCCGCGAGCGCCAGCAGTCGTTAGGTCCGCGAGCGCTAGCAGTCATTAGGTATGCGAGCGCCAGCAGTCGTTAGGTCCGCGAGCGCCATCATTCGTTAGGTCCGCGAGCGTCACCAGTCGTTAGGTCCGCGAGTGCCATCAGTCGTTAGGTTCGCGAGCGTCAGCAGTCGTTAGGTCCACGAGCGGCAGCCGTCATTAGGTCCGCGAGCTTCTAGCTCGCCCGCGAGCGCCCAGCTCGGCCGCGAGCGCCCAGCTCGGCCACGAGCGCCCAGCTCGCCTGCGAGCTGTATCCCTCCTCCTTTTGCCTTCGGGATCCCGGGTGCTACCACCCGGCCAATCGAATAGGTGAGATCCTGACGGCGGGTGTTGATCATCCTCCGGGCTCAGCCCTAGGGTCATAACAATGTTCATCGAGACCCTAGCCCTGCCAGTTAGGTGGAAGCCTGACAGCGGGAGCATTAAAACCAAACCCTAGAGCGAGAATACTTAGAACACTTTCCACTTCCGGGTGCTACCACCGGGTCAATAAGCTAGGTGAGAGCTTAACGATTGGTGTTGAACATCCTCCGGGCTCAGCGTCAGGGTCATAGCGACGTCCATCGAGACCCCAGCCCTGCTAGCTAGGTAAAAGCCTAACAGCGGGAGCATCGATACCTAACCCCAGAGCGAGAATACTTTGAACACTTTCCACTCCCTGGTGCTACCACCGGGCCAATCAGTTAGGTGAGAGCCTGACGGCGGGTGTTGAACATCCTACGGGCTCAGCCCCAGGGTCATAATGACGTCCATCTAGACCCCCAGCCCTGCCAGCTAGGTGGAAGCCTGATAGCGGGAGCATCGAGACCGAACCCCAGAGCGAGAATAATTAGAACACTTTCCACTCCCGGGTGCTACCACCAGGCCAATCAGCTAGGTGAGAGCCTGACGGCGGGTGTTGAACATCCTCCGGGCTCAGCCCCAGGATCATAACGACGTCCATCGAGACCCCAGCCCTGCCAACTAGGTGGAAGGAAGCCTGACAGCGGGAGCATTGAGACCTAACCCCAGAGTGAGAATACTTAGAACACTTTCCACTCCTGGGTGCTACCACAGGGCCAATCAGCTAGGTGAGAGCCTATCAGCGGGTGTTGAACATCCTCTGGGCTCATTCCCAGGGTCATAATGACGTCCATCAAGACCCCAGCCCTGCCAGCTAGATGGAAGCCTGATAGCGGAAGCATCGAGACCTTACCTCAGAGCGAGAATACTTAGAACATTTAAGCGGCTCTGGACTCGAATCTGAATTCTTCCTGCTATCAAGGTTACTGCCGAAATACAAGATCCAGAGAATGAGGCAATCTATATTCATAAAGAAGGCACATACAGAGTTTAGGGATAGAAGCGCTTTAGGTCTTCGCCGCTCCAAGTATGGCTCAAGGCCTCACCCTCTATATTTTGGAGGCGGTATCCCCCCGACCTTAGTGCTTCTTGTACAATATAAGGACCTTCCTAGTTCGGATGGAGCTTGCCTACGGCAGCTGACCTCCCTGCCACATCCACCTTCTTCAGGACCAGGTCTCCTTCGGTAAATTGTTTGACCCGGACATGATTGTCAAAGTATTTGGCCATCCTGCATTTGAGCTCTTCTTGCCGGATAGCCGACAGATCACGCATGTAACACCTCCCCTGTAATGACCGTATAATATGGGTCCGGCCGGGGCCCCACAACATTCAAATGCCATAGCTTTGGCCTTAAAAGATGACATTAACTACCCAATCTCAAAACTCAGAATAAAACACAGCGGAAATATACCAAACAATTAGAACTTACCCACTACTAAAACAGGAGTATCACCACAGCCTTATGGCCTTACATCAAATGAGTCCAAAACAGAAAGACCACAAGGTCAAACATCAACATGCAACAGCACTCCTAGGCTACTGTAATGCCCCAAAAACTCAAAAGAGTGACGGGTGGTGTTTTGAGCCAAATCTGGGATTTGGTAGAGGTGACACGGCCTGGGACACGGGCGTGTCCCAGACTCCCAGGGCGTGTCATGCTTGGGTTCAGCGATGGTCGTGTGGTCGACAATATTTCCAGTCAGCGATCGTCGGGGCAGCGAACACGGCCTGGGACACGGGCGTGTCCCAGGGCGTGTCAGCCACTAAAAACTTTCCACTCAACGATCGTTGAGTGAGGGAACACGGCCTGACACATGGGGGTGTCAGTGGTCGTGTGCTGCTCGGGAAGTTTGCAGGTTTGTGCTGAGGGAACTACACGGCCTGGGACAAGGGCGTGTCTAGCACACGACATGTGACACGGGAGTGTCGCATGGCTGTGTCGTGCTCTGTATGTTTTGGTCCTGAGTCGATGGAGGAACACGCCCAACTACACGGGCATGTACTGGATGACACGGGCGTGTCAAGCCTGACACGGGCATGTCAATCCTGACACGGACGTGTCGAGTGCCCGTGTTCTTTTCGGGATGCGATGGTTTCAGTGTCGATTGAGGCACACGGCCTTGGACACGGGTGTGTCGCAAGCCGTATTCTGCCCAGGAAGTTCATTTTAAGTGCGAATCATGGCTGTCCGTTTCCTTATTTTTGGATCTAACAGTTCAGGGATGTTCTTGATGGGATATACCTGGGAAAACGGCTTAGAAACTCTCACTCTATTTGGGTTTTCTCTTTCTAAATCCTAGAGAGAAGGGAGAGCAAGGAAGAAGAAGGAAGAGGGAGATCCGGTCGCCGGAGGAGATTCGGAGCGCAAAACTCAAAACCGAGCCCAGATCCGCGGAGGCAAGATCGTTGCGGTGCTTTTCATTCGCATAGTTTTCCATGGCGCCGAGGAGAAATGCTAGGGTAACGATTCTCATCTTGAGCATGTGAAGCTCTTCTTCCTTTGCATAGGAAAACCCTCTCCCGCGAGTGTGCGGTGAGTTACGGTGTTCTTTGGGGGTATATATGTAAAGTCCCCCTTGTTTAGAGTCTGGAATCGAAGTACGGGCATATGCATGATGTGTGAAGCCTACCCGGACATATTGGTCTGGATTGGTGATGATTTGCTATGCATTGTTAGCCCGAGAAGACTCCGTGCATTTTGTTTGTTTTCGGGTTTCTATGCATTAGAATGCGTCAGGGAATCTTGGGGATTAACCCCAAGATGCACCCAAAAATCTGGGCGGAAACGCATTTCTGCCATTTCGGTGGTCTGGGAGCCAGCCGGGTATATAGCGGGGCTATGTACCGTGTTTGATCGAAAGTTGGGACCAGGGGAAGTCGGGCCCGCATCAAAGGCCAAAGGGCCGCGACGGGGTGAGCGACGGGCTGGTGGAACCCTACCCGCTCCATCTGTTTCGGTTAAAGTGACCTAAAGTTAACGTAGGACTTACCGATGATTTGGAGATCGAGTCTAGGCTACAACTGAAAGGACTAAATGCTCACGAGGTTTGCCGCCCTGGGGTTGGTGGTGGAGTCAAGGATCGGACTGGCTTCGCCGAGTAAGTGCCCTGAGAGCACGGGGTGTATGGTCGTGTGTGCGTGCACCTGTGATGTGATGTTTATTCGCCATATTGCTTGTTTTGCGAATAAGTGTAGGGAAGAAGCTTTGCCGCCCCGGTTTGCGGGCAGAATCGTTATAATTTGGTCAGCTTTAGCTGACCGTTATTCTTGTTTGCCACCGTTGCGGTGATTTGTGCTTGCAGGTGCTGCGGAGCCGAGCGACAAATAGCAGGCCAAAGCCCAAGTTACTGAGCCGACCCTCGAAGGCCTTGTGTGTTTACTTTATTAGTTCATGTGTGGCCAGCCTGCGAGCCGAAGTTTGTAAAATACAATTTTATTCAAGTGAACTGTTGTAAGGTCATAAGGCCGGTACTTTTTGTGTATTTTGTACTTCATTCCTAATGGACTTTTGTTAGTATACATTCGTGCTTGTGCTGGATTCATTTCTTTGCAACATAATAAATTGCTTCTGCTAAATGCTCTGTGTAGGACGTTGTGATTGGTTGATTGGTTTCAATTAGTAACCCACCGGTCTGTCCGTGGTACATGACGTCGGGCCCCGGTCGGACCTACTATTATATGCTATGTGACGGATATGGGTGTTACAATTTGGTATCAGACTACCGGTTTTGGTCAGGCTTAAATGAATTCGTGGGTGAATTCACTTTAAGGGGTGGTGAGCATATGCGTGTGCGTCATCATTATAACATGAAAAGAACCTATGAATGTCCACTTAGGAATGAAAATACACATGTTTGAGGAACCTACGTGTTCCTATAATTGCTTTTCACAATGTTGTTTGGTCGCTTATCGGTGTTTTATACGATTATAAGTAACCGGGAGTGGTGTTGGGCCGTCAGAATGACCAGTTTCTGAGGCAAGCAGCGCACCAAATGATGTGCCGACAACACCTCCTTCGACCGAGACCATTCGATTGGTAGTGGAGACAGTGTTTGCAATGATTAATGTGCATCCTGCGAGACAAGTGAAGCAGCCTGCCCCTGTTGTGGAGCAAGTACCGCTCCAAGCGGCGGAGCCAAGGAGAGTGGAGCAGGTCATTGTGGAGCCAGTGTTGCCTAGGAGAGCAACGGAGAAGAAACTTAAGCACATGATGGGCTTCAATCCTCCTATGTTCTCGGGGATGGGAACCCCAACTCAAGCAGAGGATTGGCTCTCTAGAATTAAGAGAGTGCTGACAGCTACTGAGACTGAAGAGTGGCAGAAGACCACAATTGTGATGTTCTTGCTGGACGGTGACGCAAGGTTATGGTGGGAAGGCTTGGAGCTACACCATCTGAGGGGTAGGCAGTTGACTGATGTCTCAATTGAGGAGTTTTCGAGGTTGTTCTTGGCTCGATACTTCCCCTCAGCTCAGAGGATTGCTTTGGAGAATGAATTCCAGAAGTTGGTTCAAGGAGACAGTACCGTGGACGAGTATCTCCATGAGTTTACTCGTTTAGGCCGGTACGCAAGTGCTACCTTTGCTGATGAGGAGCGCAAGACAAACCGATTCTACGAAGGTTTGAGAGATGACTTGAGATTGCTACTTTCGGGGCATATGACGCAGGGTTTCCTGACCTTGGTCAATACGGCCTGGTCGTTGGAAAAGGACATGAAGAATGTTCAGGCGAAGGACTCCAGTGGCAGGAAATCAAAGTTCAAGGTGCCGCCTGCAAAGTCTGGTTTTCGAAGATGGAACAAGAAGGCTAGGACGTCTGGTCCAGCCCCTTCTTCAGGTGCCTCGGGGAAAACTACCAACCGAACCCTGGGAGCTTTTTTTACTTGTGGTAAGACGGGGCATTTTGCCCGTGATTGTTGGAGCGGACGTCCGAAGTTCGAGAGAAAGCAAGGAGCAACTTATGAAGAAAAGGGCAAGGCGGTGGAAGGCGGTGGAGTCAACCGCATCCCATTATGCTCCGACTCAATCGAGAGTCTATAATCTGGGCCAGCAGGAGGCCATCAAACAGACATACGTGGTGACATGTACGGTTTAATTTATAACAAGTTAGCTTTAAATACTGTTACCTAATGCCTGTTAGCTTAATACTGTTTGTATAGGCTTTGTTCTGATTTGCGATAGTCCGGCACGAGCATTATTCGATACGGGAGCTTCACACTCCTTTTTGTTCGAAAGTTTCATAACGCGCATCGGAGTCCCTTCTTCGATGACGAAGGACAAATTGGATGTGTTGTTGCTGAATGGGTGTTCGATGCACGCAGACAGAGTATGTGCCGTAAAGGTTCATATTGGAAGTCAAGAGTTCGACTTGCTAGCGTCATTGCTGCCGCTAGTAGAGTTCAACGTCATCTTCGGTATGAATTGGCTTTCGGAGCAGAAGGCTTATATAGATTGCAACCGTAAAGATGTCAAGCTGGGTGTTGGGCGGGAGACAACGTTTGCGGGATTGAAGGGGTCGAGCAAGACGTTGATGTCTGCTCTTCAGGTGGTCAAGGCAGTCCGTGCTGGTGCAGAGCTGTTATTCACGTTAGTGGAGGATGTAAATCCTAAAGCCACTTTGGGTAGTATCCCAGCAGTGTGCGAGTACCCTGAAGTGTTCCCGGACAATCTTCCCGGAGCCCCATCGCAGCGAGATCGATTTCGCCATCGAGCTAGTGTCAGGTGTCAAACCTGTGTCACACTCTCCTTATAGGTTGGCGCGTAAGGAGATGGCAGAACTAAAGGTTCAACTCGAGGAGTTATGGAGTAAGGGTATGTGCTCCCAAGTTCGTTGCCTTGGAGCGCACCGGTCCTATTTGTTAAGAAGAAGCACGGGAGTTTGTGGCTGTGTATCGACTACAGAGAACTGAACAAGTTAACGGAAAAGAACAAATACCCGATCCCAAGGATTGATGATCTTTTCGATTAGTTAGTCGGGTCGTCGGTATATTCAAAATTGGATCTGAAGTCCGGTTACTATCAGTTGAGGATAAGGGAGAGTGATATCCCAAAGACAGCGTTCAGCACAAGGTATGGGCATTTCGAGTTTACGGTCATGTCGTTCGGGCTGACTAATGCTCCATCAGTATTCATGGATCTGATGAACAGGACGTTCAGGGAGTACTTAGACCATTTTGTGATCGTCTTTATTGACGACATATTGGTGTACTCGTAGTGCGAAGAAGATCACTTCAAGCATCTGCATTTGGTTTTGGAGACGTTGAGGAGGAACGAACTATACGCAAAGTTCTCCAAATGCGAGTTCTAGTTGTCCTCAGTGGCGTTCCTTGGTCACATAGTCAGTGGTGAAGGGATTGCGGTAGATCCGGCGAAGATTATTGCGATACGGGAGTGGCCTGTGTTGTCTTCGGTAACGGAAGTCCAGAGTTTTCTGGGGCTTGCTAGTTATTACAGGCGCTTCGTAGAGAACTTCTCGTGAATAGTGTTACCTCTCACGACGTTGACAAGGAAAGATCAGAAGTTTGTATGGACGCAGGAGTGCGCGCAAGCATTCGAAGAGTTGAAGAGACGGTTGACCACGACACCAGAGCTAAGTTCGCCGAGTGGGACCGAAGGTTTTGAGATATACAACGATGCCTCTGGCAGTGGTTTGGGCTGCGTGCTGCTACAACGTGGTAGTGTTATTGCGTATGGCTCGCGTCAGCTGAAAGTGCATGAAAGGAATTATCTGGTCCACGACTTGGAGTTAGTGGCCGTGATTTTTGCGCTAAAGCTGTGGAGGCACTATTTGTACGACGTAATGGTCGATATTTATACCGACCACAAGAGCCTGAAATACCTGTTGGATCAGAAGGATCTGAACATGAGGCAGCGGAGATGGATGGAGTTCCTAGGGGACTATATGTTCAAAATTCATTATGTGCCCGGGAAAGGCAATGCAGTTGCGGATGCGTTAAGTTGCATGGCTCCCGCCCAAGCCAACTGGTTGTCGGTTCATGATGAGAGGTTGATTCGGGAGTTGGAGGCGTTAGACATCTGTTGTGTTGACAAGCAGACTAGCGCCGAAGCGCTTTTAAACTGGATGGAAGTTCAGTATGACCTGGCTGATCGGATTCGGCAGGCTATGGAATTGGATAGCAGTATGAAGGAGATCATGGATGCAGGTTCAGATGGGTCAAATTCCCAATTTACAATTGAAGATGGACTGCTAAGGAAGGACAATCGTTTGTGCGTCCCAAATGTGGGTAATTTACGGGTGGAGTTGATGTACGAGGCTCATCATACCAAGTACTCGATCCACCCAGGGAGCACAAAGATGTACCGGGATCAAAAGAAGTTATTCTGGTGGTCAGGGCTCAAGAAGGATGTGGCACTGTTTATGGCTAAATATCAGACTTACGCCTTAGTAAAGGCAGAGTGCCAAAAGCCAGAGGGATTCTTGAAATCCTTGCATATTCCGGAGTGGAATTTCGACGACATTTCGATGGAATTTGTGCATGGCTTGCCAAGGTCGCAGAAGGGAAATGACGCCATCTGGGTGATCGTAGACCGGTTAACGAAGGTGTCACACTTCATTCCGCATAGGAAGGATGATTCAGTGGAGAAACTAGTGAAGCTGTATGTGGATATTATAGTCAGACTGTACGGTGTGCCTCACAACATCGTGAGTGATCGAGATGGGCGTTTTACGTCCAATGATTGGAGGTTGGTGCAGCAGATGCTGAGGACTAAATTGAAGTTCAGCACAGCCTTCCATCCGCAGACGGATGGGCAGACCGAGAGGGTCAACAGAACCATGGAGGACATGCTCCGCATGTGCGTTCTAGACTTCGGAAAGCATTGGGAAGACCACCTGTATCTGGTGGAATTTGCGTACAACAATAGCTATCAGGCGAGTATATAAATGGCGCCCTTCGAGGCCCTATACAATAGGAAGTATCGCACGTCGTTGTCGTGGCTAGAAACGGGTGAGGCAAGGTTATACAAAAAGCAGGAGGTGGAGAAAGCTACTTCTTTGGTGCGAATCATTCGAGAGCATTTGTTGATCGCTCGGGATAGGCAATCGAAGTACTACAATGCACAGCATCAGAATGTGGAGTTCGCGGTCGGCGATTGGGTATACTTGAAGGTAAAGTCGTTCAAGGGTGTTTCACAGGTACGACGCTTGAAGAAGCTGAGCCCGAGATACCTTGGACCATTTGAGATTCTGGAGTGGATCGGCGAAGCGGCTTATCGTCTGAGGCTATCAGTGGAGTTGAGTGGTCTACACGATGTATTTCACATATCAGTGTTGCGGAAGGCGGTGCAAGAGCCTTTGCAGGTGATCGCAGTTGATCAAGTACCGGTGGACGAAGGGTTGACGATGAGGGTCAAGCCCGTTTGTATTGAAGACTCTGAAGTTAAGCAACTCCGTAATAAGGAGGTTAGGATGGTCAAGGTCCGATGGGACAATTACGGTCAGGAGGAGCTCTCTTGGGAATGGAAGCAGATCATGCTGGAGGAGTACCCAGAGTTATTTCACTCAGGTACCGCTTTTGGTTTTGTGTATCTTTCCTTTGGTAATTTTGTGGACAAAATTCTTTTAAGAGGGAGAGAGTTGTAACGCCCCGAAAATACAAAAGAGTGACGGGTGGTGTTTTGAGCCAAATCTGGGATTTGGTAGAGGTGACACGTCCTGGGACACGGGCGTGTCTTAGGGCGTGTCGTGCTCGGGTTCGGCGATGGTCGTGTGGTCGATGATATTTCCAGTAGCGGACGTCAGGGCAGTGAACACGGCCTGAGACACGGGCGTGTCCCAGGGCGTGTCAGCCACTCAAAGCTTTCCACTCAACGATCGTTGAGTGAGGGCACATAGCCTGACACACGGGCGTGTCAGTGGCCGTGTGCTGCTCGGGAAGTTTACGGGTTTGTGCTGAAGGAACTACACGTCCTGGGACACGGGCGTGTCCCAGGGCATGTCTAGCACACGACATGTAACGGCCCAGCCCTTTAGACCAAGCGCCGCTACAGGGCTGCAGCCCGCACACCCCAACGCCATCCCAATACGGCCATTTAAATCCACACAGTAGGTTGTTAGCTCAGTTGGTAACAACCGCTGTTAGGCAAAGCTGTTTAAGGGTTGCGGGTTCGAAACCTTGCGCCAACAACCTACTGTGCGGATTTAAATGGCCGTATTGGGATGGCGTTGGGGTGTGCGGGCTGCAGCCCTGTAGCGGAGCTTGGTCTAAAGGGCCGGGCCATTACATAAAAGTGCAATGGGCGTGTCACATGGCAGTTTCGTGCTCTGAACGTTTTGGTCCTGAGTCGATGGAGGAACACGCCCAGCTACACGGGCATGTACAGGATGACACAGGCGTGTCAAGCCTTACACGGGCGTGTCGAGTGCCCGTATTCTTTTCGGGATGCGACGGTTTCGGTGTCGATTGAGGCACACGGACTTGGACACGGGCGTGTCGCAAGCCGTGTTCGACCTAGGAAGTTCATTTTAAGTGTGAATCGTGGCCGTCCGTTTCCTTATTTTGGGATCCAACAGTTTAGGGTTGTTCTTACTGGGATATACCCGGGAATAGGGCTTAGAAACCCTCATTCTATTTGGGTTTTATCTTTCTAAATCCTAGAGAGAAGGGAGAGCAAGGAGGAAGAAGGAAGAGGGAGATCCGGTTGTCGGAGGATATTCGGAGCGCCAACCCGCAAACCGAGCCCAGATCCACGGAGGCAAGATAGTTGCGGTGCTTTTCATTCGCATAGTTTTCCATGGCGCCGAGGAGAAACGCTAGGGTAACGATTCTAATCTTGAGCATGTGAAGATCTTCTTCCTTTGCATGGGAAAACCCTCTCCCACGAGTTTGCGGTGAGTTGCGGTGTTCCTTGGGGTAGATATGTAAAGTCCCCCTTGTTTAGAGTCCGGAATCGAAGTACGGGCATAGGCATGATGTGTGAAGACTACCCGGACATGTTGATCTGGATCGGTGATGATTTGCTATGCATTGTTAGCCGGAGAAGACTCCGTGCATTTTGTTTGTTTTCAGGTTATTATGCGTTAGAATGCATCAGGGAATCTTGGGGATTAACCCCAAGGAGCAACTGGAAATCTGGGCGGAAACGCATTTTTGCCATTTCGGTGGCCTGGGAGCCAGCCGGGTATATAGCGGGGCTATGTACCGTGTTTGATCAAAATTTTGGACTGGGGGAAGCCGGGCCCGCGTCAAAGGCCAAAGGGTCGCGACAGGTTGAGCAACAGGCTGGTGGAACCCTACCCGCTCCATCTGTTTCGGTTAAAGTGACCTAAAGTTAATGTGGGACTTACCGATGATTTGGAGATCGAGTCTAGGCTACGACTGAAAGGACTAAATGCTCACGAGGTTTGCCATCCTGGGGTGGTGGTGGAGTCAAGGATTAGACTGGGTTCGGACTGGCTTCGCCGAGTAAGTGCCCTGAGAGCACGGGGTGTACGGTCGTGTGTGCGTGCGCCTGTGATGTGATGTTTATTCACTATATTGCTTGTTTTGCTAACAAGTGCAGGGAAGAAGCTTTGCCGCCCTGGTTTGGGGGAGGAATCGTTATAATTTGGTCAGCTTTAGCTGACCGTTATTCTTGTTTGCCACCGTTGCAGTGATTTATGCTTGCAGGTGCTGCGGAGCTGAGCGGCAAATAGCGGGCCAAAGCCCAAGTTGCTGAGCCGTCCCTCGAAGGTCTCGTGTGTTTACTTTATTAGCTCATGTGTGGCCGGCCTGCGAGCTGAAGTTTGTAAAACACAATTTTATTCAAGTGAACTGTTGTAAGGATATAAGGCCAGTACTTTTTGTGTATTTTGTACTTCATTCCTACTGGGCTTTTGTTAGTGGACATTCGTGCTTGTGCTGAGTTCATTTATTTGCAACATAATAAATTGCTTCCGCTAGATGCTCTGTGTAGGACGTTATGATTGGTTTATTGGTTTCAATGAGTAACCCACCGATCTGTCTATGGTATATGGCGTCGGGCCCCGGCCAGACCTACTGTTATATGTTATGTGACAGATATAGGTGTTACAGCTACCTCGGTATGCAAGCCAGAATATACCAAAACATGAAGCATACAGTCAAAAGGAAATAAGCTAGAAAGCACAGCAAACACTTCATGAGGCTTAAGGATTTTCAGCCGGCACACTTGCTCCCGCTTGCGATCCTTGCCCTGTAAAAATTTGTAGTAACGCGGGTCAGCAAAGGTTGACCTCTACTGTGTAACCAACACATCTCCTCCCGGCCGCCCCTAACGGACCCTAGGGTACCCCTCCAACCTGCAAGTCAGCACTTCGTATACCATATACATAAACATGTAAAGCTTTAAAATAGGTTTGGATGTCTCATACAACAATCACGTTTTCTATGTTGAGCACAGAATAAAAAAGGGCCTACTATGCAACATATATGCAAACCCGGGCTTCGCCTAAGGCACCCTATAGTGTATGCAACTAGCACATCATCATTTCAACTGGGTACTTCCATTTCCCCATTGGCGTAAAGCCGCAAACAAAAGGGGACTGCAATTCCCCTAACGACCCAAAAGCCGCTACACGAAAATCTTGCAAAGGCCCCACCCGCACATGGGTTAAACCTGGGCTTTCCTGCAAATTCTGACTTCTCGCATCAGGATTCCGTCTCACACACAAACTGATTCTAAGAAACCTTGCTGGACCCCACCTGCTCATGACTTCATTTCTCGGGCTTACCCTACGCTCGACGTTCTCGTCATTCTCACAGAAGGGGACAAGTCTCACCGGGACACTCTCCCCACATGACTTGCACGTCATGAGATAGCCAGCCGACCACGGAGACATAACCACGCCTTAGCATAACACAACCAAAAACATTCCCACCCTAATCCACTGTTGGTACTGTAACATTCCCGCGCACCAAGGAAACCATCTACCGCCAATGCGTAGCTAACCTTGTCCGGTTCTGGCTACAAGTACTCACTCAAGAAAATGGGGAAAACGCATACATCACAACGACATCTTGCCACAACGGATTTCTACTGAATCCTTATGGCTCGCTATGCAACATCA
Source organism: Platanthera zijinensis (assembly GCA_039513925.1). NCBI lineage: Eukaryota > Viridiplantae > Streptophyta > Magnoliopsida > Asparagales > Orchidaceae > Platanthera > Platanthera zijinensis. The sequence continues at coordinate 3,942,542 of CM077086.1, forward strand.
CCGAGTCGGACTAACGGTCACGACTACGGCTTCATCCACAATGCCTAATCCACTAATGAAGCGGATCTTTAATGCAAAATCATGTCGGGGACAAACACAATCGACCCGGAGGTTCCTCTTGAACCATGGCAACCCAAACCCCTCTCATTTGAGAGATCTGGAGCCCAAAAACTGAAAAAGAAGAGATGCTAAGCGTGCATCCTAAAAATCAAGAGGAGAAGTGTCGTTACCTTACGACCCCTCTTCCTAGCCATGGAGAAACTTAGTCGGATGAACACCACCGCGACGGTCTTGCCTTCGCGGATCTGGACTCGGCTCGAGAAACAGGGCTCCGAAGATTCTCCAGCAGCCGGAGTTGACCTCCTCCTTCTTCCTTGCTCTCCCCTCTCTCTCTAAACCTTAGAAAGAGAAAAATCTAAGTGCAAATGAGGGTTTGAAAACCCTATTCCCGGCCAAATACCAGCAGGGGAGAGCCTGAGCCGTCGGATCCTAATTGAAGAAAACGAACGACCACGATTCGCCATGAAAAAGAACTTCCTGGGTCGAACACGTCTTGTGACACGCCCGTATCCAACGCCGTGTTCCCTCACTCGCCGCCAAACCAGAAATTACAGAATAGGACATGTCCTATGACACGGCTTGGGACACGCCCGTGTCTCAAGTGACACGCCCGAGTCATGGACCGTGTTCCTCAAGCGACGCTGAAACTGTCGAATCCCGAACAGGACACGGCTTGGGACACGCCCGTGTCTCAAGCCTTGTGCCAGACAAGCCCTGGGACACGCCCGTGTCCCAGGCCGTGTAACTTCCTCAGAACAACTCGGCAAACAGCCCGAGAAGGACACGGCTTGGGACACGCCTGTATCTCAAGCCGTGTGTCCGACCCCAAACAAACGTTGACCGCAATTTCGTCGACCTCCCGAAAATTGTCTATCTCAAACATGACATGGCTTGTGACATACCCGTGTCATAGGCCGTGTCAGCCTATTCAGAACCCAACTCGGCCTGAAAACGCCATCCGTTCCTCTTTCGAGTTTCGGGGAGTTACAACGCAGCTCCTCCACCATGTCCAGGGAGAGACGCAGATCCTCCTCGTTCTCGACTCTCCACTCTTCCCGGCCTTCCTGGACTTTCGCCACTCGAGGCGTTCGAACCTCAAATTTTATTGGAAGCACGACCTCACAACCATGGGAAAGCTTGAAGGGAGTCTCACCCGTGGGGCGTGTTTGGGGTAGTTCGCAAGGACCAGAGAACTGAAGGGAGTTGCTCGACCCAGCTCCCCTTCAAGTTTTCCACCTTCTTTTTCAGTAAGTTGACGATGATCTTGTTTGCCATCTCCACCTGCCCGTTGCTCCTGGGTTGGTGAACTGAAGTAAACCTGAGGTCAATCCCGAGCTGCCCGCAGAAACTGATGAACTCAGTACTAACGAATTAAGGCCCGTTGTTTGTGACTATGGCCTGGGGCAGCCCGTGCCTACAGATGATCTCTCCCCAAACAAAATTTCTGATCACCTGTGAGGTCACTTTGGCCAGCGCCTTCACCTCCAACCATTTAGAAAAGTAATCGATCATTACCAACAGAACCTCCTCTACCCGCTGGCCTGAGGGAAAGGCCCTACCAGGTCCAACCCCCATATCACAAAGGGCCAAGGGGCTGTGATACTTATGAGTCACTGAGCTGGTTGTAATTGTACGGGGGCGAACAGTTGATATTTTCGACACTTCTTTGCGAAGTCGGAAGCATCATGGCTCAGGGTAGGCCAAAAATACCCCTGCCTGATGATCCTTCCTTCCAGAGTCCAACCTCCAGAGTGACTACCGCACTTCCCAAAGTGGACCTCCTCCAAAATCCTCGGTAATTCCCTCTCGGCCACACAACGAGCCAACATCCCTGAGAGTCTTTCGATATAATTGCCCGTCACGTATGAGGTAGCATGCCGATTTGTGCTTGAGTCTCTTCTTATCCGTCCCTCCCGGGAACTCCCATGTGGATAGGAATGTTGTGAATGGGTCAATCCACGAGGGGTGTTGGTCCACCTTCATCAGATCCCCCTCTTGGATGGATGGATGGAACAGGTCAGTGATGACACCCCCCCCCCCCACCCGGGGACCGTGCTTGGCTAGCTGATCCACCTGTTCGTTTTCTTCCCGGGGCACATGCCAGATGGAGAAGGTTTGAAAATCCCCAATGATCCCCTTGACTTTGGTTAAGTATAATTACATGGTGGACTCCCTTACTTCAAACTCCCCGTTGATCTGGAAAGCCACCAACATGGAGTTAGTGAGGACCTCTACATCATGCACCCCCAATTCACTGGCCAGGCGCAGACCCGCGATCACAGCTTCATACTCGGCCTGATTGTTGGTGATGGGAAAATGTACTACCACCGTTTGCTCGATCCTTGTCCTCTGGGGATTTTCCAAGATGACCCCAATCCCCAGGGAATGTCTCCCTGAAGCACGGTCCACTATGACCTTCCAAGAAACGGGGCGAGTGAGTTCCTCCTCCGCAACCTCGACCACATAGTCGGCTAGAAAGTCGGCCATCGCCTGCACCTTGATCTAGAGACAAGGGATGAAGGAGATGTCAAATTCGCTCAGTTCTACCAACCACTTGGACAGTCTTCCTGAATTCTCCACCCCCTCAAAGATGTTGCGGAGGGGATGGTCAGTCACCACCCAGATAGAGTGTGCCTGGAAATAGGGTCGGAGCCTCCGGGCCGAGAGGACCAGAGCGAAGGTCAGCTTCTCCAAGAGGGGATAACAAAGTTCTGCTTTCCTCAGGACCCTGCTGACGTAGTAAATGGGTAGTTATTTCTTACCCTCTTCTCTGACCAACACGGAACTCAGGGCCTCTGTCCCAATTCCTAGATACAGGGACAGGTCCTTCCCATCCTTTGGCCCTTGGAGGAGAGGTGCCTGGGTGAGCTGCCTCTTCAAGGCCTAGAATGCCTCCTGGCATTCTTTAGTCCATTCAAATTTTTTGCCTCCCCTTAACGCCTTGAAGAAGGGGGAGAAATTTTCCCCTGCCCGGGAGAGGAACCTACTCTGCCCGGCCAACCTTCCTGTCAGCCGTTGGACTTCCTTAGCATTCTAGGGCGACCCCAGCTCCATGATCTCCTTGATCTTGTCCGGATTTGGCTCCACCCCCGCGGGAGTGAGGAGGTGCCCCAAGAACTTCCCCTTCTTGGCCCTGAAGACACACTTCAACGGGTTCAGCCTCATTTTGTATTCCCGCAAGGTGCCGAAGGTTTCCTCCAGATCCCGGAGATGGGAGTCGACCTCTCGGCTCTTGATCATTAGATCATCTACGTATACCTCCAGGTTCCGCCCTCTCTGCTCCCGGAAGACGCGGTCCATCATTTTTTGGTATGTTGCACCTGCGTTCTTCAGCCCAAAAGGCATCATTTTATAGCAGTAGCATCCATCCCCCGTGATGAAGGAGGCATCATTCACATCGAGGGGGGGGGGGTCATCCTGATTTGGTGATAACCTGAAAAATGCATCTAAAAAGCTCATTACAGGGAACAGACAGCTAAGTCAACCAACGCGTCGATCCGAGGCAAGGGGTAACAAGCTTTGGGGCACGATTTATTAAGCAAAGAAAAATCAACACACATACGCCACCGGTCGTACCCTTTTTTAACCATAACTACATTGGAGACCCAGCCAGGATATTGAATTTTGGATGCAAAGCCGACCTTGAGGAGCTTGGCGACCTCCTCCCTGATTGGCTCGGCTAGCTTGTCTGCGGTGGACCTCTTCCTCTTTTGAACGGGGCGAGCCTCCGGGTCTAAGTTGAGACGGTGACAGGCGACGTCCGCGTCGATCCAGGGCATCTCGGTCGCACTCCAGGAGAAGACGTCTACATTCTTCTGGATGCACTCCAGCATCCTTCCCTGGTCCTCCGAGGTCAGCCCCCCGCTGATGCAGACCTTCTCCACCCTGCCTCCCTGGGTGAAAACCTCCATCTCCACTACCTCCTCCGCAGCCTCCAACCTGGACTGCTCCTCCCACTCAGCAGTGTCCCCCTCTCTAGGGGCAGGAACCTCCACCTCATCCCTGGCCATCACCTTGGCCGGCTCCTTTAGAACCTCCTCCGCCTCTGTTGCCCGGATGTGGGCCTCCCCCTCTACTGCCTCCACCTCCTCCACTTCCTCTTCGGACTCCTGCCCGACCAACTCCTCCATCCTCCTATCCATCTCCTCGGCTCCCTCCTGTCATGAGATGGAGTTCAATGCCGTCACATAGCACTCCCTCGCTGCCCTGGGATCTCCACAGACTCGGCCACCCCTTGGCCTCTCCTCCTCTATTGCCAACCTGGCCAACCTCCGGGAAAACTCCGAGTGTGCCGCCTCCATATCAGCCTCCCTTGCCGCCCTCTCCATGAGTGCCTCAAAAGACACTGGAGGCATCCTCTTCAGCTCCATGGCGAAGAATCCGGGCTGGAGGCCCAGGGTAAAGGCTACCATCATGGTGTGCCCCAACATCTCCTGTGCAACACCCCCATCCATCGTATGACATATAACAGAAGGTCCAGCTGGAACCCGATGCCATATATCACGGACAGTCGGAAGGGTTACAGAATAATACCAAAAACTTAACTACTCGTCCTAACACAGAGCATTCTAGCAGAAGCTTTTAAACAGTTTAAGAGAACCCAAAATTTGCACAACACTGACATGAATGTCCACTATACAAAACATGAATGAAATACAACAAATACACAAAAGAGTACATGGACTTAAGGCCTCATAAATGTTCACTTGACAATATAATATTTTACATACATCGGCTCACAGGCCGGCCACACATGACAAAAGCAAAACAACAGTTCGCTTGGCCTTCGAAGGCCAGCTCAGCAGCTTGGGCTTCAGCCCGCTATTTGGCGCTTGGTTCCGCAGCACCTGCAAACAACATTCCACCGCATGGTGGCAAACAAAGCAATGGTCAACTAAGGCTGACCAAAATATAACGACCCCGCCTCTTACTCGGGACGGCGGTGCTCCTTCCCTGCATATCATTAGCCCAGCTAAATAGTAAAGTGCAAATATATATTTCGCCACAGATGTAGGCTCGCTCGGCCAAACACCATGTGCACTCAGGGCACATTCTCGGTGAATCCGGTCAATTCTGTGGCTTCACCACCACCCTCAGGATGGCAAACATTGTGAGTATTTTTGAGTCTTTCCGACCGCAGTCCAAGACTCCCGACTATGCCAACGGTTAGTTCCACTTTAGGGCCTCTATCATGAACCGTAAAGCCCAGGTCCGTTTTCACCCGCTCGTTGCTCACGCCGCCTAGTCACTTTAAGACGTACGCGCGGGCCAAGCTTCACCCGGATACTAAAACATTCCCAAACATCACATAACCCAGTTATGTTCAAGGCTAGCTCCTCGGCCGCCAAGATAGCAGAATCACGTTTCCGCCCACTTTTCTGGGTGCGCCTTGGAGTTAATCCCCAAGGATCAATGCTGCAATCTACCGCGTAGAAACTCGAAAACAACACACGGAGTCTTCTCCGGCTATTCATGCAATGCAACATCACCGATCTAGACAAACACGTCCGGGTAGGCTTCACACACAATGCCTATAGACGTACTTCGATTCCGGACTTTAAACAAGGGGGACTTCACATAACTACCCCAAGGAACACCGCAAACTCACCCCACACTCGCGGGAGAGGGTTTTCCTATGCAAAGTAAGAAGAGCTTCACATGCTCAAGTTGAGAATCATTACCCTTGAAGTCTGCTTAGGAGCCATGAAAAACTAGCCGGATGAAAGGTTTCGCAAGGAAATTCTCTCCACGGATCTGGTCTCGGTTCTCAATTTCGTGCTCCGATGCTCCGCCGCCAGCCGGATTCCTCCCCTTCCCTCTTCCTTGCTCTCTCCTCTCTCTAACTCCTTAGAAAGAGAAAACTTAAGAGGAAATGAGGAATTAATCCTTTATTCCCGGACTTAAGAAAGCAGGAACTCATCTTGGCCGTCAGATCTTGTTTAAAGAAAACGAACGGCTCAGATTTGCCTAAAACCTCCAAACCCTGGGCCGAACACGGCTTTGCACACGGCCGTATCCCAGGCCATGTGCCACGATCCAGACACGATTGTTGAGGACAGAAAAGGACACGGGTTGGGACACGCCCGTGTCCCAACCTGATATGCCCGTGTCGGGTCATCGACACGCCCGTGACCAGTGGCGTGTCACGAATAACCGCCACGCAAACCATCACGTCCCTTGCTGGACACGAGTGACCACACGCCCGTGCCAAAACTGACACGCTCGTGTCATACAGTACACGCCCGTGTTCCGGGCCGTGTCCCTCAGTCGACACAGGCCCAAACTTCCAGAGGAGTACACGGCCAGGTGACACGCCCGTCTCACATGTCGTGTGCCTGACACACCCTGTAACACGCCCGTGTCACAGGCCGTGTTCAAGAACTCAACGCTCGTTGACCTCAACTCGACTATCCGAGCACGACACGCCATGTGACACGCCCGTGTCACAGGCCGTGTTCACCCTTCCTAGACACGAACTTGGCTCAAAATACAGCCTGATTCACTTCTGAGTTTCGGGGAGTTACAAATCTCCCCCACTTAAAGAATTTCGTGCACGAAATTAAGTATAGGTACGCAAAACAATTTAAATATTACCTGTGTCGAATAATTCGGGGTATGCTTCCAACATAGTCTGCTCTCGCTCCCAAGAAAGCTCCTCACATCCGCAGTTATCCCATCGGACTTTAACCATTCGAATTTCCTTGTTGCGGAGCAAATTGACTTCACTGTTTTCAATGCGAATTGGCTTGACCTTGGTCGTCAACCCACTATCAATCAGAACTTGATTGACCGCAACAACTTGAGAAGGCTCTTGTACTACCTTCCGCAACACCGAAACGTGGAATACATCGTGTAGCCCACTCAATTCCACCGACAACTTCAATCGATACGTTGCTTCGCCAATCCGCTCCAAGATCTCAAACGGTCCAAGGTATCTCAGACTCAGCTTCTTCAAGCATCGAATCCGCGAGACACCCTTGAATGGCTTGATTTTCAAGTACACCCAATCGCCAACATTGAACTCCACATTCCTATGCTTCGCATTATAGTATTTTGCCTGCCTGTCCTGAGCGATCTTTAACCGTTCCTGAATCGTACGTATCATTGAAGTGACGTCTTCCACTGCCTGACGTTTATATAACTTTGACTCTCCTGTCTCCAACCAAGACAACGACGTGCGACACTTTCTCCCATACAGGGCCTCGAACGGTGTCATTCCAATACTCGCTTGAAAATTGTTATTGTAAGCAAACTCTACCATGTACAGGTGATCTTTCCACTATCTTCCGAAATCCAAGACGCACATGCGAAGCATGTCCTCCATCGTCGTGTTGACTCTTTCAGTCTGACCATCTGTCTGTGGATGAAAGGCTGTGCTAAAACTCGGCTTAGTTCCCAACAACTTATGCACCAGCCTCCAGTCATTAGACGTGAAGCGTCCTTCTCGGTCAGTAACAATACTGCGTGGCACACCATGCAATCGTACAATATTATCCACATAGAGCTTGACTAACTTTTCCACCGGGTCTTCCTTCCTATTCGGGATGAAGTGCGACACCTTTGTCAATCTATCTGCGACCACCCAGATGGCGTCGTTTCCCTTCTGCGACCTTGGCAAACCATGCACAAAATCCATAGAAATGTCGTCGAACTTCCACTCCGGTATAGGCAAGGACTTCAAGAAACCTCCGGGCTTCTGGCACTCCGCCTTCACCAGGGCACAAGTTTGGCACTTCGCCACATAAAATGCTACATCCTTCTTCAACCCTGACCACCTAAACAACTTCCTCACGTCCCTAGACATCTTTGTGCTCCCCGGGTGGATTGAGTACTTGGTATGATGAGCCTCATACATCAACTCCTCCCGAAGGTTATCCGCACTTGGGATGCATAGGCGACCGTCCTTCCTTAGCAGTCCATCACCAACCGGAAATTGGGAATTTGACCCATTCAACGATTCGTCCAAGATTTGCCTCATACTACTATCCTGAACCAAAGCCCGCCGAATCTTATCAGCTAGGTCATACTGCACCTCCGCTGTCTCATATTCAGGTCCTTCTGATCTAGCAAATACTTCAGGCTCTTATGATCGGTGTAGATATCGACCTTCACACCATAAAGATAGTGCCTCCACAGCTTTAGAGCAAATATCATGGTCGCTAAATCCAAGTCATGGACCAGATAATTTCTCTCATGAACCTTTAACTGTCGTGATCCATAGGTTATTATGCTCCCATGCTGTAGCAGAACACAACCCAAACCACTGCCTGAAGCATCACTATAAATTTCAAACCCTTCGGACCCACTCGGCGAACGCAAAATAGGCGACATGACCAACCACCTCTTTAATTCTTCAAAAGTGAAAGAAAAGGGATAGATACTACTCTAGAGGGGGGTGAATAGAGTAATCAAAAATTGCACTAGCAAAGTTGACTGTCTACTCAACTCCCTTGGAGTTAATTGCGGAATGAAGGTTATAGATATTTGAGATGAAACCCTAAAGCCTAACACAAGTGTTATGCACAAAAGGCAGCCAACTGTAATTATAGTTAAGTCTTGGAATCCTAAACAGCAACTAGCAATCCTAGTTAAAATCTAATCACAACCAATCAGCACAGAGAATTAATTAAACAATCCAGACGACACAAGGAATTTATAGTGGTTCCCCAAACAACTTGGGTACGTCCACTCTTCTACCAACAAGGTAGGAATCCACTCAGGTTTTTGATCAGGTGCCCTGCCACCAACAAGATCTGCTTCAGGTAGATCCAGAAACCCTTTAGACTTTTGATCAGGTGTCTAAAAACCAACACAGGTTTTTGATCAGGTGTCCTGCCATCAAGGTATACTTTTGAAGGGAGTAATAATCCTTTACAGGAGGGGGAAAGGAGGTTAAGATGTCATCTCTATTTTACAATAGATTAGAAAAGCATAAGAACTTGCACTGAGCTAGAAAGCTCTAAAGAATCAAGGCTCCCCCTGGCTAAAAGAATGTCCAGGTGAAGTCTTGCTTCAGTACAGAAACACTTCAGAAAATCTGAAGGAAAAAGCTACAAGAAGATAAAGAATATGAATTGAAATTTCTTCTTCAGCCAGCTATCTTCTTCTTCTTCTTCAAAAAGCTCTGAGTGTAAATCTTCCTGTAAGCAGGAGAACTCAGGTTGAAGAAGAGTGAAGAGCTAAAACTTCTTCTCAGTTGGATGTGAACGAGCTGAGAGTAGTTGAAAACTGTAAGTTCTAAGCTTGAATGCAGTTGTTAGCTTTTGAACTCCTTTTTCCTGAATGAACTCGGTTTTTGGCTATGTGAACTAGTTGATTTCTTTCTTAAAAGAATTCTTTATATAGCAGCAGCAGCAACGACTCTTATTTGAGTTTGAATCTTGTCTTCTACTGAAATCTGCAAGCTAGGCTGCAAATAGCATAAAGCAAAACAAATACTGCAGACAGATATCCTATAAGAGGATAAAGCTTTCTAAGAAGCTGCAAATAACTCTGATGAAATAATACTAGAGAAAGTCACATCAGAAAAGACTCTTTACAGCCAAGGAAGACTTTCTGAGTCTAACGGCTATAAAGGACAGCCTGGCAGATAAAGCAGAAATTATATCTCAGCAAATAAGACAAACAACTTTGTCAGAAAAGATTGGCTCATGCATAAGGAATGGAGCAGATATTGCATGGAAATAATATCATAAATTTATTCAAACAATCTTTTATAAAATATGCCAAAATAAATATGAAATAAATCACATCAAAGAAGATGACAAAATTACTCAAAACATACAGCAAAACGTCGAACGACCCTCGGAGATCGTCGACCGAAGCACGGAGATCGTCGACCTATCAGACAGATAGTCGAACGATCCAGATAGTCGAACTATCAAAGAAGATAGTCGAACTACCACAACAGATAGTCGAACTATCAGGACAGATAGTCGAGCTAACAGATAGTCGATCTATCAGGACAGATAGTCGAGCTATCAGATAGTCGATCTATCAGGACAGATAGTCGAACTACCAAAGAAAAATAGATAGTCGACCTATCAACAGATAGTCGAACTATCACAAAAAATAGATAGTCGACCTATCAGCAGATAGTCGAACTATCACAGAAAACAGATAGTCGACCTATCAACAGATAGTCGAACTATCAGATAGTTGAACTATCCAAGCAGATAGTCGAACTATCAAAGAAAACAGATAGTCGACCTATCAACAGATAGTCGAGCTATCAAACAAAACAGATAGTCGACCTATCAACAGATAGTCGAACTATCAGATAGTTGAACTATCCAAGCAGATAGTCGAACTATCAGAGAAAACAGATAGTCGAGCTATCAAAGAAAGCAGACAGTCGACCTATCAACAGATAGTCGAGCTATCAACCAAGACAGATAGTCGACCTATCAACAGATAGTCGAACTATCAGATAGTTGAACTATCCAAGCAGATAGTCGAACTATCAAACACAACAGATAGTCGACCTATCAAACAGATAGTCGATCTATCAACGCAGACAGAACGTCGACCAACTGATAGACGATCGTCGATCAGTCGATAGACGATAGTCGAGCGGCGTTCGACCATAGTCGAACGAAAAACAACTTAACCAAATTTACATCTGGAAAAGTGACGCCTCTAAAACTAGAGCAACAAACTAAACAACTAACCTTTGACCATAGATAAATCTTGGGTCAAGAGACAAAAAGAGAATACTGAACTCAAATCAAAACCTAGGGTACCAACAATCTCCCCCTATTTGAGTTAAGTCTCTCAATAATTAAATACAGAACTAAATACAGAAAAGTAAATAACATGCATGAAGAGAAATAACTAAGCAGATAACATCAATCAAACAGATAAGCAAATAACTGTCAATCAATGAATTTTTAAGATGCTTCAGAGTTAGATTTAGGATCAGAAGAACTAGGAACAAAATTAATCTTTCTAGAAGGGTCTAGAGCTTCTTTTCTCGACAGCTTCAGGTCTTGTTCTCCAATGATTTTCAATTCTGACGCTCTAGGGACAACTGCCTCAGGATGTTTTTCCATGTACTTTGAAGGATCAAATACCTCAGGTCTAACCTGGAATTTATCGAGCTCCTTCATTCTGAATTTTGACATCGTGGTCAATCCTGCAGTGTTTTTCCCTTCAGCTTTAGCTTTCTTAATTTGAGCTGCTCCAACAAGTTCAAGAAAACGAGCCATCCTAAAATTAGGATCAAGCTCTGGGCTTTCATACACATTTTCAGAAGATGTATCAACTGATTCTTTATCCTGAATAACTAGATAAGGAGGAGCAGACTCAGCAAATATCTTGTTAGAATTTTCAGAGAAAATAATTTGCTTACCTTTTGAAACATCCTTCACAGAATGATCTGGCTTAGGAGAGATTGAGCTTTTGAGTTCTTTGGAATGAGGAGGAGAGAAAGTTGGTCTTTGATACACCACCTCCTTTACTTGTTCCTTAACAGCATCAAGTCTTTGATAGCCAGTTTGAGTCTTACCTTGATATCCTTGAGAACTTCTCCTTTGTGATGACTGAGATGGATTGAACCTTTCAGACTGAGCAGCAGGGTTTGCAGATAAGTTTCCTGAGGCTCCTACACTGGGAGGTGGAGGAGGAGGACCTCTAGGAGTCCATCTTTGGACAGGACTGTCATACCTCTTTGACTTCTTCCTTTGCTTCTGCTGATTTTTAGAGAAAGCCATCCAGTGCTGGAAATCTTTTGATTTAGGATCAATTCCTTTCAGGATATAGTAAGGAGTATCATTATCTGGATTAGGAGGAGGAGGAGCCACAGCTTTCCTTTTCTTTTAGCAGATCTTTTTTTTGACTCATCAGATTCATCAGAATCAATATCATCCTCAGAATTTGAAGAGATAGGAAGATCATAGGGATCAATTGCTTCTTGCATAGCTCTTTCCTTTTCCTTTAGAGCAGCTTTTTCTAATTCTTCTTCTATGGCATCCTGTGCCAGGAGAGCATCTAAATCCAATCCAGGGGAATCATCCCATACAGTAGACTTTTCAATTTGAGCATCTGCAGCTTTTTCTTGTTGATCAGAAACTGTCATGGTGACCAGTTCTATTTGCACTGCTAGCTGAGCTGGCTGAGCAGCCTCAGAAACTTGAGCAACTTGTTCTGTTTCAGTTTGAACTTCTGTAGCTGGTAGGTGATCAGGCTCTTGAACATCTAAAACTTCTTCCATTTTATCTGTAATATTATGAATAAAATTTTGCTAAATGACATCGAATCATCCCTTCCAGGTATTCCCAAACTATCATATCAGTTATCAAGTCTAAAAAGTAAGTAAAAGGGATACCTTCAGAATTGTCCTTTGCGTGTCCTAACTCCCATAATTCATCTAGAAAGGAAGTGATAACTCCTTCTAGGTATAGGGCGACCAGGGGAGTAGAACATTCTTCCAGGCACGCTTTGACAATAAATTCATACTTCAATAAGGCATCAGAAATTTCTTTTTCAGTCAAACTTTGAGGAGGAGTTGATTCTTCTAATTCTTTCTCTACCACTGCAGGAGGATCTGCTGGAGGGGAGGCCAAAGACAGCTCAGAGACATCTTCATTAAGCATCTCCCCCTGCCTGATTTCAGTAGATACTGAAACCAGGCCCCTAGAGGAAGAGGGCTCAGCAGACTTTGAGAGTGCTCGAATAGCAGCAGTCAAAGAAGATATAGAGGAAACAAGTGGAGCAATTGCCTCTTCAATCATAATTTTGATCGAAGGAGTAATTAACTCCAAGATGCTAGAAATGAATGCTGGGGAGATTTCAGATGATGAAGGGGGAATCTCAGTGGATGGATGATCAGCAGGAGTGGTGTATTCTTGATGATCTGGAGAGTGAACTGGAGATGGAACTGGAGATGGAGAGTGATGGGTGGATGCAGGATGATCAATGTGATCTGAAGAAGGAATTGGAGACTAAGGAGGAGTAGAAATCTCAGAAACCAATAAATCAAAACTGGGATGTGAGATCCCAGCAAGATGAGATGGGAGAGGAGATGCAGGAGGAGATGTAAGGTGAGAAGCAGAAGGTCGTACTTTAATTGAAGTTGATGGAACTTCAACTGAAGTAGATGGCAAAGCAGAAGAAGAAGATGGAAGGGAGAGGTTTGCTGAGCCAGCTTCTTGTAGGAGAGGAGTGACTGAGGCAGTCCTGGTGCTCTCAGATGCAGCTGGAGCAACCCCTGCGGGAGCGGGCTTCAGAAACGTCCTTTTCCACTTGGCGAACAAGGTAGGATCCATCTTCTTGCTGGCATTTATGGAGGTAGCAGCTGAAACTAACAGATTGGGATACTTTTCCTTCAGAAAAATCCCAACTACCCTACCTAGGGTAACTTCTTTCTTGTTGTTCTTTTTCCTGATCAAATCAAACAGAACTCCTACCCAATTAATCTATTTCTTATTCACAATTGCACACATCAGTGCAAACTATTGCCTTGTAATATTGTCATGGGCGGAGTGCTTTCCCAGTAGCACTTTTCCGACGATTTCAGCAAGGAACTTAATCTTAAACGGAAAGTTTACTTTAAGCAGCTTAGAGGGAATGCCTTCGGCATGTCCCAGCTCTGTCAGCATTCTCCCAAACTCTGGGGTATCTTGCTCGTACTCTTCTTCCTCATTTATCAATCCAAATATTTCAGTTAAAATGGCTGGAGTCAAAGTTACCTCTTCTCCGCCAATGGTTCCGGTCATTGAATCATCATTTGAAGACGAAGTGAATGCCCATTCTTTGATCTCTTGAATATTTATCTTTATCCTGGAGGACATGAGCTTTTCTAAACCTTGATCTTTGCATAAGGTGAGAATTTCCACAATTCCGGATTCGCAGCAGCTGAAGGAGTCGAAATCCACACTGAATCCTGCATCGAACTTCACTACTGCCAGGAGCGCTGGAGCTATCGCCATCGAAAGGGCTGGAGAAGACGAGGGAGAGACAGCGAGGACGAAGCGGCAGAAATTGCAAGACAAAGAGCAAGCGGGAAGACGGAATGAGAAAAGACGCTCTCCGTCGACGATAAAAACAACGATCTCTTAACCTAGGTCGACCATCGGCTTTATATTAAAACAACGATCGTCGATCTATTTAAAAGATACTGGAGACGATGGTCGAACGGTCGTTCGACGATCGGTCCTGAAGCAGAGTAGTCGATCAATCGTTCGACTATTTCTGTCTTCACAAACAACAAGCTGTCGTCAACCATAGATCGACGATAGGCTCGACCTGTTCGACGATCTTCGAACGCCGGTCGACGATCTTCAAGCAGATAAGCTATCATCAACCATAGGTCGACGATAGGCTTGATCCGATCGACTATCTTCGAGCATCGTTCGACGATCTTCAAACAGGTTTCAACAAGGCAGACGTCACACTTAGTCTCTTCCATTAATCATGCCTAGTTGAACCAAAAAGAACAGATGCTTCTGTTCATCTAAGGGCTTGGTGAATATATCATCTCTCTGAAGGTCTGTGGATATGATGTAACACCCCTATCCGTCGCATAGCATATAACAGTAGGTCCGGCCGGGGCCCGACGCCATATACTATGGACAGACCGGTTGGTTACACGTTGAAACCATTCAACCAATCACAACGTCCTACACAACACCTAGCGGAAGCAATTTATTAGAGTTGCAAAGAATAAAGAACCCTGCTAAGCATGAATGTCCACTACTCAATCCCATAGGAATGTATAATACACAAAACGGAAAAATAGCCTTAAGGCTTTACAAGAGTTTACTTAAATACAAGTGTCTTCCAAACCTCGACACGCAGGCCGGCCACACATGAGTACAAGAGGTAAAACACTCAAAACAAGGCCTTCGAGGGCCAGCACAGCAACTTGGGCTTTAGCCCGCTAATTACCTCTCAACTTCGCAGCACCTGCAAGCAACAACCCACCGCACGGTGGTAAACAAAGGCAACGGTCAGCTATGCTGACCAAATTATAACGATTCCGCCCCCAAACCGGGGCGGCAAAGCTTCTTCCCTGCACTTGTTAGCAAAACGCGCAACACAGCAAAACAAGCATCTCAACATAGGTGCACGCTCTCACGGCCGTACACCCCGTGCTCTCAGGGCACTTTCTCGGCGAAGCCAGTCCGAACCCCGTCCGGTCCTCGGCTCCACCACCACACCCAGGGTGGCAATCTTTGTGAGCATTTAGTATTCTCAGCCGCAGCCTAGAATCGATCTCCAAATCTCGGTAAGTCCCACGTAAAACTTTAGGTCGCTTTAACCGAGCAGGTGGAGTGGGTAGAGGGCTACTAGTCCGTTGCTCACTCCGCCACTGCCATTCGGCCCTTTGGCGCAGACTAAGCTTTCCCCAGTCCCAATTAACGATCAAACACGGTACATAGCCCCGCTAAGTACCCGGTTGGCTCCCAGGCCACCGCTATGACAGAACTACATTTCCATCCAAAATTTCCGGGTGCACCTCGGGTTTCATCCCCAAGGCTCCCTGCTGCAATCAAAACATGATACATAGCCCCGCTATGTTCCCGGCTGGCACCCTGGCCACCGAGATGGCAGAACTTCGTTTCCGCCCAGATTTCCGGGTGCACCTCGGG
Source organism: Platanthera zijinensis (assembly GCA_039513925.1). Classification (NCBI taxonomy): domain Eukaryota; kingdom Viridiplantae; phylum Streptophyta; class Magnoliopsida; order Asparagales; family Orchidaceae; genus Platanthera; species Platanthera zijinensis. The sequence goes on from CM077086.1 coordinate 3,958,192, forward strand.
GTTAATCTCCAAGATTCCCTGATGCATTCTACCGCATAGCAACCCGAAAACAACCACAACGCTCGGAGTCTTCTCCGGCTAAAAATATGCATAGCAAAACATCACCGATCCGAAAAACACGTCCGGGTAGGCTTCACACACCATGCCTATGTCCGTACTACGATTCCGGACTCTAACAAGGGGGACTTTACATATCTACCCCAAGGAATACCACGATCTTGCCGCACACTCGCGGGAGAGGGGTTTTCCCATGCAAAGGAAGAAGAGCTTCACATGCTCAAGAAGAGAATCGTTACCCTTGCGTTCTTCCGCGGCGCCATGACAATCTATGTGGATGAAAAGCACCGCAATCTCCTTGCCTCCGCGGATCCGAAGACGGCTCGCGATTTGGAGCCCCGAATCCCCACCGGCCGCCGGAGTTGACCTCCTTCTTCCTCCTCCAAGCTCTCCTTTCTCTCTAGGTTTTAGAGAGAGAGTACCCAAGTGAAATAAGGGTTTCAAAACCCTATTCCCGGCTAAAAACCACCCAGGAGCAGCCCCCCACCGTCGGATCCAAAGCCAAGGAAACGAACGGCCAGGATTAGATCTGAAATCCCAAAAACTGGGCCGAACACGGGTTCACACACGGCCGTGTGCCTGGCCATGTAGCTCATTCGCCGTCTCGACCAAAATTGAAAACCAGCAACACGGCATCTGACACGGCCTCCGACACGCCCGTGTCGCCTGCGACACGCCCGTGTCGGGACCCGTGTCACGCCCCCCGTGTGTAATTTATCAACACTTCGCAGTCAGAGAGGTACACGGCTTGGTGACACGGCATTAGACACGCCCGTATCAAACTAGACACGCCCGTGTTCGTGCCCGTGTCACTGCCCGTGTAACCGACCGTGCAGCCCAGGTGTGACACGGCCTGGGACACGCCCGTGTCCTAGGCCGTGTTCCACCACACGACCATCGTCGACCTGAACTGGTCGACTACACGGCCAGCTCGACGGCCCGAGCTCGATACGCCCGACACGGCCTCCGACACGCCCGTGTCGGGGCCCGTGTCACCTGCACCAAAACCCTGTCTTGGCCAAATTCGATCCCCGTCGCTCCTACAACATTTTGGGGTGTTACAATTCTACCCCCCTTAAAGAATTTCGTCCACGAAATTAATAAAGGAAAAACAGGACTTAACGTAAATCAGTACCTGAGCGGAACAATTCCGAGTACTCCTCCAGCATAGTCTGCTCCTGTTCCCAAGAGAGCTCCTCTCGCCCGCAATTATTCCCACTGGACCCTAACCATCCGGATCTCCTTGTTACGGAGTCTCTTGACCTCCACATCTTCGATACGAATGGGCTTGACCCTAGTCGTCAACCCCTCGTCTACCGGCACTTGGTCAACTGCGATCACCTGCGAAGGCTCTTGCACCGCCTTCCGCAACACAGAAATGTGGAACACATCATGTAATCCACTTAACTTCTCCGATAACCTCAAACGGTAAGCCGCTTCGCCGACTCGCTCCAGAACCTCAAAAGGTCCAAGGTATCTTGGGCTCAGCTTCTTCAAGCGTCTCACCCGCGAAACCCCCTTGAACGGCTTCACTTTAAGGTATACCCAATCGCCTACCGCGAACTCCACGTTCCGGTGCTTGGCATTGTAATACTTCGCCTGCCGGTCCTGAGCGATCAACAAGCGCTCCTGAATGATCCGCACTAATGAGGTAGCACTCTCCACCTCCTGCTTCTTGTACAACCTTGCCTCACCCGTTTCTAACCAGGATAACGGCGTGCGACATTTTCTACCATATAGGGCCTCAAAGGGCACCATTTGGATACTCGCCTGGTAGCTATTGTTGTACGAGAACTCCACTAAAACAGGTGGTCCTCCCAAAGCTTCCCGAAGTCTAGAACACACATGCAGAGCATGTCCTCCATTGTTCTATTGACTCTCTCGGTCTGCTCATCCGTCCGCGGTTGTAAGATTGGACTAAACTTCAGCTTAACCTCCAGCACTTTCTTTAACCACTTCCAATCATTTGACGTGAACCGCCCATCGCGATCACTCACAATGCTACGGGGCACACCATGCAGCCTAACGATATTGTCAACATACAACTTTGCCAACTTCTCTACCGAGTCATCCTTCCTATGCGGAATGAAGTGCGACACTAGTGTCACCACAACTACGATCACACAAACGGCGTCGTTAATTCACTGTGACTTTGGCAAACCATGCCCACAGTCCAGTCGAACTTCTATTCCGAACTAGGCATGGATTCAAGAATCCCCTGGCACTAGGCACTCTGCCTTCACTAAGGCGCAAGGCTGGCACTTTGCCACATATGGTGCCACGACCTTCTAAAGTTCTGGCCACCAGAGCACTTCTTCAGATATCGGCACAACTTCGTGCCTCTTAAGCGAGTTGAGTACTTGATATGACGTATCACAACTCCACCAATAGATTACCCAAGCTTGGGCCGCACAAACAATGGTCTTTCCTTGGTAGCCCACCTACAACCGTCGATTCGGGATTTCGACCCAACGAGCCGCACTCATGATTTCCTTCATGCAGCTACACAAACCATAGTTGCCAACTACGATTAGCCAGGTCATACTGGACTTCCGTCCAGTTCAACACTGCTTCGGCGCTAGTCTGCTTGTCAATACAACGGATCTCTAACGCTTCCAATTCCTGAACTAGCCTCTCAACATATACCAACAACCATTTGGCTTGGGCGGGAGCCCTACGACTCAACGCCTCCACACTGCGTTGCCCTCGCCGGGTGCATGATAAATCTTGAACGTATAGTCCCCCAGGAACTCCTTTCATCTCCGCTGCCTCAAGTTCAGGTCCTATTGATCCAACAGATATTTCAGGCTCTTAAGGTCGGTATGAATATCGACCTAACGTCGTACGAGTAGCGCCTCCACAGCTTAAGCGCAAATATCACGGCCGCCAACTCCCAGTCGCAGACCGGACAATACCTTTCATGCACTTTTAGCTGACGTGAACCTTAGGCTATCAAGTTCCCATGCTGCACCAGCACGCAGCCCAAACCACTACCCGAAGCGTCACTAAAAACCTCGAAGCCCTCGGTCCCACTCGGCGAACTAAGCACTGGCCCCGTGGTCAACTGACTCTTCAGCTCTTCGAAAGCTTGCGCACACTCATGCGCCCACACAAAACTCTGATCTTTCCTTGTCAAAGTCGTGAGAGGTAGCGCTATCTGCGAGAAGTTCTCCACGAAGTGCCTGTAAAAGCCGGCAAGCCCCAGCAAACTCCGGACTTCCGCTATCGAAGACAACACAGGCCACTTTCGTATTGTAACAGTCCACGCCGGATCCACCGCAACTCTTCCCTACTGACTAAGTGACCAAGGAACGTCACTGAAGATAACCAAGGCTCGCCTTTGGAGAACTTTGCGTATAGCTCGTTCTTCCTCAGCGTCCCCAAAACCAAACGCTGATGCTTGAAGCGAACTTCTTCGCACTGCGAGCACACCGATAGGTTGTCAATAAAGATGATCACAACATGGTCTAAGTACTCCCTGAACGTCCTGTTCATCAGGTCCATGAACACCGATGGCGCATTAGTCAGCCCGAACGACATGACCGTAAACTCGAAATGCCCATATCTTGTGTTGAACGCTATCTTTGGGATAACACTTTCCTTGATTCTCATCTGATAGTAACCAGACTTAAGTTCCAACTTTAAGTACACCGATGACCCACCCAACTGATCAAATAGATCGCCAATCCTTGGGATCAGGTACTTGATCTCTTTTAACGACTTGCTCAGTTTTTCATAAACGATTCAGTGCCGCAAACTCCCGTCCTTCTTCTTCACGAAGAGGGCCGGTGTGCTCCAAGACGACAAACTTGGACGCACAAGACCTTGATCCATACGCTCTTCAAATTGAACTTTCAGTTCTGCCCACTCCTTAGGCGTTAGCCTATAAGGAGAGCATGACCCAGATTTGGCACCTGGCGCCAGCTCACTCGCGAAATCGATCGCTCGCTACGGAGGGACTCCAGGGAAACACATCAGGATATTCGGATACACCCGAGATACTACCCAATGTAGGCTTAAGCTTCAAAGCCTCCCATGGTGGCAGTAACGACGCTTGCACGTCGAATCCCTGACCCCTAAACTGTAACCTTGCAACTCAGAAACTCTTTTCGCGCGCATTGAACATCCGTAACGCCACAACGCATCCAATTCGTCCTTTGCCATCGAAGAAGGTACTTCAATACATGATATAAACCCCTTGGACAAAAGGTGCGCGAAGCTCCCGTATCGAACAATGCTCTCGCCGGATTGCCAATAATCCAAACAAAGCCTAGAACATCCAGTCCTAAGCTAACACGCAAAAGGTAGCAGGTATAAGAAGCTAAATTGCTATCAATTGAACCATACCTGTCTTCCCGACAGTCGGTCATAAGGCCTCCTGCTGACCAAGGATGTCCATTCACAGTTGTGCCGGAGTAAATAGCGGTGCGGTAGATGCCACCGCCTTTCCTTTCTCCTCAACCATTGCCCCCGACTTCTTTTTAGACATTGGGCGTCCAAACCAACAATCCCGGGCATAGTGCCCCGGCTTTCCACAAACAAAGCATTCATCCAGGGTTTGGACTGTAGTCGCTCCGGATGTGCTAGAGGAAGGGACTAGACCCGACCTCCTAGCCTTCTTGTACCACCTACGGTACCCAGATTTTGAGGTTGTCCGCTTGACCACCGAATCTTTTGCCACAGAATCTCCGACTGTTCCTGCTAAAACTTTCCTTGTCTTCTGAGCACTCTCCCAACACTCTCTGGCGAGGTACCCTTTCTTGCCACAAGAAAAACATTTGACGGTAGTTTGGGTAGTAGATGACCCAGCCTCTTCTCTCGGTATCTTTCGATAAGCAGTCCTTATAGGATCTGTAAGGTTTGGTACCCTATTCACCGGTACTCGGTGAGTTTCCCCCAACTCCACTTCCAACGCTCTGGCCGATTCCACCAAAGCCCGGAATCCCAATAACTTTGGTCCTAGCAGTAGGATACGCAACTCGCTGCGCAGACCGTTATAAAATCTATCCACTATAGATTGCTCGCTTTCCCATTCAAAGCCTGGGTAGCGCCTTACCATAAGGAACGTCTGCAAATATGCGTCCACCGAATGCGCTCCCTGCGCCACAGTCATGCTCCTCTGCTGCTCTACTTGACCCCCAAATGCCCTTTGCTCCAACATACCACCCGATGTTGGGGCCAACTCAGGGATAAATGGTTGCACATTACTCCCATGATGTGCGTTGGTCATAGCGAACACCACTTCAACCACCCTTCTTATGGTTTCCAAAGACGTAGGGGTCTTCAGCACGTCGCTGGGTGCATTACTTTTCTCAGAAAGTGCGCATTCAGACTGCCACGCGCCACTCTCGGACACCTACAATCGTACAGAACACCAATAAGGGACCGAACAAAATTGCAAAAAGCAATTATAGGAACACGCAGGTTCCCCAAACATGTGTATTTTCATTCCTAAGTGGACATTCATGGGTTCTTTTCATGTTATAACGATGACGCACATACATATGCTCACCACTCCTTAAAGTGAATTCGCCCACGAATTCATTTAAGTTTGACCGAAACCAGTAGTCTGATACCAATTTGTAACACCCCTATCCGTCGCATAGCATATAACAGTAGGTCCGGCCGGGGCCCGACGCCATATACTACGGACAGACCGGTTGGTTACGCGTTGAAACCATTCAACCAATCACAACGTCCTACACAACACCTAGCGGAAGCAATTTATTAGAGTTGCAAAGAATAACGAACCCTGCCAAGCATGAATGTCCACTACTCAAACCCATAGGAATGTATAATACACAAAACGGAAAAATAGCCTTAAGGCTTTACAAGAGTTTACTTAAATACAAGTGTCTTCCAAACCTCGGCACGCAGGCCGGCCACACATGAGTACAAGAGGTAAAACACTCAAAACAAGGCCTTCGAGGGCCAGCACAGCAACTTGGGCTTTAGCCCGCTAATTACCTCTCAACTCTGCAGCACCTGCAAGCAACAACCCACCGCACGGTGGTAAACAAAGGCAACGGTCAGCTATGCTGACCAAATTATAACGATTCCGCCCCCAAACCGGGGCGGCAAAGCTTCTTCCCTGCACTTGTTAGCAAAACGCGCAACACAGCAAAACAAGCATCTCAACATAGGTGCACGCTCTCACGGCCGTACACCCCGTGCTCTCAGGGCACTTACTCGGCGAAGCCAGTCCGAAGCCCGTCCGGTCCTCGGCTCCACCACCACCCCCAGGGTGGCAATCTTTGTGAGCATTTAGTCTTCTCAGCCGCAGCCTAGACTCGATCTCCAAATCTCGGTAAGTCCCACGTAAAACTTTAGGTCGCTTTAACCGAGCAGGTGGAGCGGGTAGAGGGCTACTAGTCCGTTACTCACTCCGCCACTATCATTCGGCCCTTTGGCGCGGACTAAGCTTTCCCCAGTCCCAATTAACGATCAAACACGGTACATAGCCCCGCTAAGTACCCGGTTGGCTCCCAGGCCACCGCTATGACAGAACTACATTTCCGTCCAAAATTTCCGGGTGCAGGTCATTTTACACGGCCTGGGACACGGGCGTGTCCCAGGGCGTGTCACGCAAATTAAAATGTGGTTTGAGGGGGGGAGGGTTGTAACACCCCAAAAAGACCCCAAAAAGACTCAAAATGTAGTTTGAGGTGCAGGTCATTTTACACGGCCTGGGACACGGGCGTGTCCCAGGGCGTGTCGGGGGTACACGGCCTGGGACACGGGCGTGTCCCAGGGCGTATCACGCAAATTAAAATGTGGCCCGATTCAGAAGATTACACGGCCTTGAACCAAGCCTTGAACACGGGCGTGTCAGGTTGGACACGGGCGTGTCTGATGCCGTGTTCCGACCCGTGTGCTGCTTGCAGCTCGATGAGGCAAGGGTGACACGGGCGTGTCTCAGAAATGACACGGGCGTGTCAGGTTCGACACGGGCGTGTCGATGCCCGTGTTCTGGTAAATCTCAGTCGGTACGATTACCGTGTGTGCCGCTTAAGGGTACACGGCCTGTGACACGGGCGTGTCACAGGCCGTGTCAGCCAAAAATTGGGTTTTTTGGGCAAATCGTGGCCGTTCAGATTTAATCCGTGAAGGCTGATGAAGATTCATTCTTCATGTGCTTAAGGAAGAGAGAAAGAGAGAGGAGGAAGGAGAAGGAGGAGGAGATCAAGCCACCGGCGGAGTTCCCGTGGTCCGATTCGTGATCCAAAGCCGGCGTTGTGAAGGCAAGGCTGCTGCGGTTCTTTCTCACCGGCTAGTTTTCGATGGCTCCCAAGAGATCGACAAGGGTAACGATCTCCCTTCTTGGACATGTGAAGTCCTTCTTTTCTGCATTACATAGGGAAAACCCTTCCCCGCGAGTGTGCGGTGGGTTGTGGTATCCCTTGGGGTAGATATGTGAAGTCCCCCTTGTTAGAGGCCGGAATTGGAGTACGGCTCTAGGCATGCTGTGTGAAGCCCATCTGGACATGGTCTGGATTGGTGATGCTTGTTTGCATATCGGAGAAGGCTCCGTGATTATGGCTTGTGTTGCCTTGTGCCTACCTGTTGCTTGGTGCAGCAGGAAGTACTGGATGATGTCCAGGAAATGAAGAGGGTTGGATGCAACTCTTGTGGCCGTGCGTTGCCACTTTATGAGCGGTTGAGCCGTTGGGCTGCAACTCGATGAAAAGGCAGATTGCCGAACAGGAAAGGTGAAACCGACCCGCGCCTATAAATAGCCATGGATACTTCCGTATTCGAGGTGGCACGGCGACTTGAGCAACGGGGGGTGGCTGATCCGTACCTGCGTTAGGTCTGTCCGACTTGGAAGCCTGGTTATAGGTTTGTTGGAGAGCCTAATGAGAGTCTTAGGCCCGCGCGCCGGAAAGACTAGAATGCTCAAATACCGTGTAGACGGTGGTGTTGACCCTGGTATTCCGGTACACCGAGAATGTGCCCTGAGTGCACGGACTGTCGGGCCGTGTGGCCGATAGTTGTGATGGCTTGAATGTGCCTGCGCGCACATAGTTGCTATATGATTATGCCATGCTTTGCAGGGAAAGAATGTTAATGCCCCGAGAAAGGGGTAAGATTGTTATAATTGGGTCAGCTGAATGCTGACCGTTGCATTGTTTGCCACCGGTTGGGTGGATTGTTCCCTTGCAGGTGCTGGAGAGCCAAGTGGTAAGTAAAGGGCTGAAGCCCTACTGCTGTTGCTACTGCTGCTGCGGCTAGCCCTTGAAGGCTATGCGAATGTTTTGCTTATTTGCTTTTACTCATGTATGGCCGGCCTACGCGCCGAGGTTTGTAAACCATACGTTGTGAAAAGAGGAACTGTAAGGCCTTAAGGCCAAACTCTATGTATTTGTGTACATTCCGTGATATATATAAAGGTGGTTTATATATTGGACATTCCTGGTTAGAGTTCAAATTACTACTTAAAGCTTCCGCTAGAATGCTCTGAGTTAGGATTCATGGTTGGTTTGGTATTATCCTGTGACCTCACCGTCTGTTTGTGGCATATAGTGTGGGGCCCCGGCCGGACCTTCTACTATACGTCATTTAACGGATGGGGTCGTTACATTTTGGTATCAGCTTCGTTCGGTCTTCCTCTATCGAATTCGTGGACGAATTCTTTTATGGGGTGGCGAGCGCGTGTTTATGCGCCCTGCTGTAACGCTAATGAACTCTGGAATGTCCACTAAGGAATGTACAAAATCTTGTTTGAGGAATCTGCGCGTTCCTTTTTGTGTTGTTTTGCTTGCATACGTTCGCTAATGTGTGTCTTGTCCACCTATAGGTGATGCGTAGTGGTGCTGGGCAGTCTGAGCCCCAGCGTTCTGATGAGTGCGGCACCAGCTGAGGTGCCCACACCTCCTCCATCTGCGGAAACTGTTCGTTTAGTTACTGAGGCTCTATTTGCCATGATTCAGCCGACCGGGCAAGCGCAGCCGGCAGTCGAGCCAGTTCGTGTTGTTGTAAGACCCGAGCCGGTTGAGGCTGTAGATCCACGAGCAGCTGACCGACAGTTGAAGCAATTCATGAGCTTCAGTCCTCCTACGTTTGCGGGAATGGGATCCCCAACGCAGGCGGAAGATTGGTTATCGCGTGTCAAGAGGATAATGACAGCGATCAGGGCGGAGGAAACTCTAAAGGTCACCTTGGCCACCTTCATGCTTGAAGGAGAGGCGCGGTTGTGGTGGGACGAGGTTGAGGTACACCATTTGGCGGGCAGGCAATTAACGCAAGTGTCGATTGAGGAGTTCTCTCGAATATTTCTGGCGAAACATGTCCCAGCGGCGCAACGCATTGCTATGGAAAATGAGTTCCAACGGTTAAAGCAAGGGGAAGATAGTGTGGATATCTACTTGCATGAGTTTACCAGGTTGGGACGGTATGCGGGCACAATCTTCGCGGATGACCAAAGGAAAATGAATCGGTTCTATGAAGGATTGCGGGATGAGTTGCGATTCCTGCTTTCAAGTTCAGTGAACCAAGGGTTTCAGGCGTTGGTTGATACTGCGTGTGCGTTGGAGAAGGACATGCGGCGGGTGCAAGGGAACAAGGGCTTAGTTGTGTCAAAGCCAGAGGTACAAGCACCTCGCCCGAGCAAATCGTTTTACCAGAAGAAAGGGGGCAAGAGGTCCAAGCCGTCTGGGCAAGTGACTACGACCGTTGTGTCGGGAGCGACATCAAGGCCGGATTCTCGTACATGCTATAACTGTGGCCGGGTGGGGCATATAGCTCGTGACTGTCGGGTTGTTCAGCCCAAAGGGGATAAGAAGGCGGGTGCGTCGTATGATGAGAAGGGCAAAGAGGTGGTTGATTCCTCTGCGTCTCAGGCACAGCCCCGAATCTATCAGCTTGGCCAACAGGAAGCGATTAAGCAAAGTGACGTCGTCACAGGTACGAGTTGATTTAGCTTACTTGCTTATGTTCTATTGTTTTTGGTTATGTATAGCTTGTGCATGTGTGTGTGCTGCAGGCTTTGTCCTGATTTGGAATAATTTGGCGAGAGCCCTGTTTGATACGGGTGCTTCGCATTCTTTTCTGTCTGAGGATTTCGTATCTCGCATTGGGGCACCAAGTCATGTGACGGTGGATAGTACAAGGGTGCTATTGCTAAATGGCTGTGTGATGCTTGCGGATAGGTCTTGCGATGTGGATGTGCAAATAGGAAGTCGGGATTTCGGTTTGAGTGCAGCTGTGCTACCGTTATCGGAGTTTGATGTGATCTTTGGTATGGACTAGCTCTCGGAGCAGCGTGCCTTTATTGATTGCAACTCTAAGGAGATTACACTGGGCCAGAATACCGGACTTGTGACGAAGTTCGCTGGTATGCGAGGAGTTGGCGGGACTCTGTTGTCTGCACTCCAAGTCGTCAATGCTGTTCGGAAGGGCGCGGAGTTATTCTTCACGCTAATTCAGGCTGTTGAGCCAAAGGCCAGTGTCGGTGAAGTACTAGTTGTGTCAGAGTTTGCCGATGTGTTTCCTAAAGATCTTCCTGGGTTACCACCCCAGCGGGAGATTGACTTCTCTATTGAGTTGGTGCCAGGTGCGAAACCTGTGGCCCGCTCTCCATATCGCATTGCGCCAAAAGAGATGGCTGAGTTGAAAGTCCAAATGCAAGAGTTGGTGGAGCAGGGATATATACGCCCAAGTATGTCACCTTAGAGCGCGCCTGTTCTATTTGTGAAAAAGAAAGACGGTAGCTTACGGTTGTGTATTGACTACCGCGAATTGAATAAGCTGACGGAGAAAAACAAATATCCGATCCCGCGGATTGATGACCTCTTTGATCAGCTGGCAGGATCAACGGTCTATTCCAAATTGGATTTGAAATCGGGATATTATCAGCTGCGGATTAGGGAAGGTGACATTCCCAAGACGGCGTTTGGAATACGCTACGGTCATTATGAGTTCACGGTAATGCCGTTTGGCCTATGTAATGCGCCTTCGGTATTTATGGACCTAATGCATCGAACGTTCCGAGAGTACTTGGATTTGTTTGTTATTGTGTTTATCGATGACATCTTAGTATACTCTCAGTCGGAAGAGGATCACACAAACCATTTGCGGTTGGTCTTGCATACCCTGCGGAGGAATAAGCTTTTTGCCAAGTTCTCAAAGTGTGAATTCTGGCTCTCTTCAGTAGCCTTTTTAGGCCATGTGGTAAGCGGAGAGGGTATCGCGGTGGATCCGTTGAAGATAAGTGCCATCCGAGATTGGCTAGTGATGTCTTCAGTGGCCGAGGTCAGGAGCTTCCTTGGACTTGCGGGCTACTATAGACGGTTTGTGGAAAACTTCTCACGGATTGCTTTACCTCTGACCACGCTGACGAGAAAAGATCAAAAGTTCATTTGGACGCCGGAGTGCGCGCGAGCTTTTGAAGAATTGAAGAGTCGTTTGACCACGGCGCCTGTGTTGACATCGCCATGTGGTACCGATGGGTATGAGATCTATAGTGATGCTTCCGGGAGCGGCTTAGGCTGCGTTCTTCTGCAGTTTGGTAAAGTGATTGCTTATGGCTCGCGCCAGTTGAAAGTGCATGAGCGGAATTACCCCGTCCATGATTTGGAGTTGGCGGCGGTAATCTTTGCGCTCAAGTTGTGGCGGCACTATCTATATGGCGTTAAAGTGGATATCTATATAGATCATAAAAGCCTAAAGTATTTGTTGGATCAGAAGGATCTGAATATGCGACAACGAAGATGGATGGAGTTCCTTGGGGACTACACCTTCGAGATTCACTATACTCCCGGGAAGGGAAATGTGGTCGCTGATGCTTTGAGTCGAAAGACTCCGGTACGGGCAAGCTGGTTGCAGAGGCATGATCAGCGTTTAATCCAGGAATTGGAAGCGTTGGAGATATCTTGTGTTGACAAGGGTTCGTCAACCGATGCATGCTTGAACTGGACGGAGGTGCAATATGACCTTACGGACAGAGTTCGGCGAGCAACGGAGCTTGATGAAAGCCTCCAGCGCTATGCAAAAGATGGGCCGGATGACCAATTCTCTTGGGATAACGGGTTGTTAAGAAGAAATGGTCGAGTGTGCGTCCCGAGTGTGGGTAAATTGAGGGAAGAGTTGGTGTACGAAACTCACTTTGCAAAGTACTCATTTCACCCAGGGAGCACAAAGATGTACAGAGATCTGAAAAAGCTGTTCTGGTGGCCCGGATTAAAGAAAGATGTCGCACGTTATGTGGCTGAATGCAATACCTGTGCATTGGTGAAAGCAGAATGCCAGAAGCCGGGCGGTTTCCTGAAGTCGTTACCTATTCCGGAGTGGAAGTTCGATGATATTTCGATGGATTTCGTGCATGGGTTGCCGAGATCTCAACGCGGTCATGATTCAATCTGGGTGATTGTGGACCGGTTGACAAAAGTGGCGCACTTCCTTCCAAACAGAAGAGACGATTCAGTGGAAACCTTGGCCAAGCTTTATGTGGAGCAGGTTGTTCGACTGCACGGTGTTCCCCGGAGCATCGTTAGTGACCGTGATGGGCGGTTCACATCGAATGATTGGTGGCTCGTTCATCAAATGTTGGGTACAAAGTTAGCGTTTAGTACGGCCTTTCATCCCCAAACGGATGGCCAGACTGAACGAACCAACAGGACGATGGAGGATATGCTCCGCATGTGCGCCCTAGACTTTGGTAAGAGATGGGAAGATTATATATTTCTTGTCGAATTTGCCTATAATAATAGCTACCAAGCGAGTATTGGTATGGCGCCATTTGAAGCTTTATATGGTCGGAAATGCTGTACACCGTTAGCTTGGGCAGAAGCAGGCGAATCTAAGCTGAGTGGGAAAAAGGAAGTCGAAGAAGCTACCTCGCTCATACGCTCTATTCGGGAGAGGCTATTGATAGCCCAAGATCGTCAAGCAAAGTACTACAATGCCAAACACTGGAACGTGGAGTTCGCGGTGGGTGATTGGGTATATTTGAAGATCAAACCCTTCAAAGGCGTGTCCAGGATTCGGCGTTTGAAAAAGCTAAGTCCGAGGTATCTTGGTCCATTTGAGGTGGTGGAGCGAGTTGGGGAAGCTGCTTATCGACTAGCACTTTCAGCAGACTTGGGTGGATTACATGATGTATTTCACATCTCAGTCCTTCGTAAGGCGGTGAAGGATCCAGCTCAAGTAGTGGAGAATGATCGGGTACCGGTCGAGTATGGGCTAACGACGAGGGTTAGACCCATTCGGATCGAGGATCGAGCTGAGAAATAGTTGCGGAACAAAGTGATCGGGATGGTCAAGGTCCGATGGGACAATTGTGGCCGTGAAGAGCTAACATGGGAGCGAGAGCAGACCATGCGAGCTGAATTTCCCGAGTTATTTGTATAAACTGTAGACCGTGTACTTTTTGTTATAACATAGTTATCAAGTTATAGCATTGCTGGTTCTTGTTTCCTTACCGTGCAAATTTCGAGACGAAATTTTGTTAAGGGGGGAGGGTTGTAACACCCCAAAAAGACCCCAAAAAGACTCAAAATGTAGTTTGAGGTGCAGGTCATTTTACACGGCCTGGGACACGGGCGTGTCCCAGGGCGTGTCGGGGGTACACGGCCTGGGACACGGGCGTGTCCCAGGGCGTGTCACGCAAATTAAAATGTGGCCTGAGTCAGAAGATTACACGGCCTTGAACCAAGCCTTGAACACGGGCGTGTCAGGTTGGACACGGGCGTGTCTGATGCCGTGTTCCGACCCGTGTGCTGCTTGCAGCTCGATGAGGCAAGGGTGACACGGGCGTGTCTCAGAAATGACACGGGCGTGTCAGGTTCGACACGGGCGTGTCGATGCCCGTGTTTTGGTAAATCTCAGTCGGTACGATTACCGTGTGTGCCGCTTAAGGGTACACGGCCTGTGACACGGGCGTGTCACAGGCCGTGTCAGCCAAAAATTGGGTTTTTTGGGCAAATCGTGGCCGTTCAGATTTCTCTCTTTTGATCCAAGGGCTCAGGTGGTTTCCTGGCTGGATTTAATCCGTGAAGGCTGATGAAGATTCATTCTTCATGTGCTTAAGGAAGAGAGAAAGAGAGAGGAGGAAGGAGAAGGAGGAGGAGATCAAGCCACCGGCGGAGTTCCCGTGGTCCGATTCGTGATCCAAAGCCGGCATTGTGAAGGCAAGGCTGCTGCGGTTCTTTCTCACCAGCTAGTTTTCGATGGCTCCCAAGAGATCGACAAGGGTAACGATCTCCCTTCTTGGACATGTGAAGTCCTTCTTTTCTGCATTGCATAGGGAAAACCCTTCCCCGCGAGTGTGCGGTGGGTTATGGTGTCCCTCGGGGTAGATATGTGAAGTCCCCCTTGTTAGAGGCCGGAATTGGAGTACGGCTCTAGGCATGCTGTGTGAAGCCCATCTGGACATGGTCTGGATTGGTGATGCTTGTTTGCATATCGGAGAAGGCTCCGTGATTATGGCTTGTGTTGCCTTGTGCCTACCTGTTGCTTGGTGCAGCAGGAAGTACTGGATGATGTCCAGGAAATGAAGAGGGTTGGATGCAACTCTTGTGGCCGTGCGTTGCCACTTTATGAGCGGTTGAGCCGTTGGGCTGCAACTCGATGAAAAGGCAGATTGCCGAACAGGAAAGGTGAAACTGACCCGCGCCTATAAATAGCCATGGATACTTCCGTATTTGAGGTGGCACGGCGACTTAAGCAACGGGGGGTGGCTGATCCGTACCTGCGTTAGGTCCGTCCGACTTGGAAGCCTAGTTATAGGTTTGTTGGAGCGCCTAATGAGAGTCTTAGGCCCGCGCGCCGGAAAGACTAGAATGCTCAAATACCGTATAGACGGTGGTGTTGACCCTGGTATTCCGGTACACCGAGAATGTGCCCTGAGTGCACGGACTGTCGGGCCGTGTGGCTGATAGTTGTGATGGCTTGAATGTGCCTGCGCGCACATAGTTGCTATATGATGATGCCATGCTTTACAGGGAAAGAATGTTAATGCCCCGAGAAAGGGGTAAGATTGTTATAATTGGGTCAGCTGAATGCTGACCGTTGCATTGTTTGCCACCGGTTGGGTGGATTGTTCCCTTGCAGGTGCTGGAGAGCCAAGTGGTAAGTAAAGGGCTGAAGCCCTACTGCTGTTGCTGCTGCTGATGCGGCTAGCCCTTGAAGGCTAAGCGAATGTTTTGCTTATTTGCTTTTACTCATGTATGGCCGGCCTGCGCGCCGAGGTTTGTAAACCATACGTTGTGAAAAGAGGAACTGTAAGGCCTTAAGGCCAAACTCTATGTATTTGTGTACATTCCGTGATATATATAAAGGTGGTTTATATATTGGACATTCCTGGTTAGAGTTCAAATTACTACTTAAAGCTTCCGCTAGAATGCTCTGAGTTAGGATTTGTGGTTGGTTTGGTATTATCCTGTGACCTCACCGTCTGTTTGTGGCATATAGTGTGGGGCCCCGGCCGGACCTTCTACTATACGTCATTTAACGGATGGGGTCGTTACACAACTACTCCCCTAACAAAGTTGTGCTCTAACAGGAAACTAGCTAGAGTCTCATACTAGGCTCTGGGTGCTTGTTTGAGTCCATAAAGATGCTTTTTGCAACTTGAAAACATGTGAGGGCTGAGTTGAAGAAACAAACCCAGGTGGCTGTTCAACAAATACCTCTTCCTTTAGCTCACCATTTAGAAAGGCACTTTTGACATCCATCTGAAAAACTTTAAACTTCATATAGGCTGCATAGGCTAGAAAGATCCTTATTGCCTCTAGCCTTGCAACAGGAGCAAAGGTTTGGTCATAATCTATACCTTCCTCCTGTCTGTAGCCCTGAGCTACAAGCCTAGCTTTGTTCCTTACAATGATTCCATTTGCATCTAACTTGTTTCTATACACCCACTTGGTGCCTATGATCAGTTGGCCTTTAGGTCTTGGGACCAAAGTCCATACTTTACATCTTTCAAACTGATTGAGTTCCTCTTGCATAGCAATGATCTAGTGGGGATCTAGCTCAGCATCTTTAATGGTGAGGGGCTCAATCTGTGAAAGGAAACAAGCATGCATCACATCCTGTCTTAACTGATGTCTTGTTTGAATACCAGCTGATATGTCTCCTATCACTTGAGATGTAGGATGATCTCTAAGTGTGACAACATCAGCAGGTGGGATGTGATCTTCAGCAATAGTTGGGATTAATTCCTCAGGAAGAATTTGATCTACTATTGGTGGTACAGCAACAATTTCTGCAAGATCTTCATCACTGTCTGATTCAGTGATATGAAGAGTTGAAAGATGGAGAATCTCTTGAGTGACATCTTTGCTAGATTCTGGTACCTGTAATGAACTTGAGGAAGGGGAAGTTTCCTTCTCCTTGTAAAACATTTGAGATTCATCAAAGAACACATGAACAGACTCTTCAATTTTAGAAGAAGATTTATTAAATACCCTATAAGCTTTGCTTACTTGGGAATATCCAAGAAAAATTCTCATTGAAGCTTTTGCTTCAAACTTTCTAAGGTATTCTTTATTATTATTATGAATATAAACTACACAACCAAATACTCTAAAATAATTTATTTTAGGTTTCTTTCCTTTAAGCAACTCATAAGGAGTTTTACACTTAAGCTTGTGTATCAGACTTCTATTCAAGACATAGTTGGTTGTACTAACAGCTTCTGCCCAATAGGAAAGAGGCATATTAGCATCTGCCAACAATGTGCCAGCAGCTTCAATCAGGGTTCTGTTCTTCCTTTCAACTACCCCATTTTGTTGGGGAGTTCTAGGAGCTGAGAAGCTGTGTTTGATACCTTCTCTCTCACAGAATTCTTGCATGAGAAGAGAGTCAAACTCAGTACCATGATCACTTCTGATCAAGGCCACATGAGTAGAGTACTCAATCTGCACATATAATAGAAAATCTGTAAGGGCTTTGAAGTTATCAGCCTTAGTTCTCAAAAAGAACACACAAGTGAACCTAGAGAAGTCATCTACAATGACTAGGGTGTAATACTTCCCTCCTAAACTCTGTACATTTATTGGGCCAAATAGGTCCAAATGTAATAAATACAGGATTCTAGGAGAATCCTTTTATTTACTGATTTAAATGAATTCTTGGTTTGCTTGCCTAATTGACAAGCCTTGCATAGGCTCTCCTTCTAGTAGGGGCAAGAAGGTAAACCTCTAACAAGGTTGTGTTTAGATAACCTAGATATATTCTTGAGGTTAACATAGCTAAGTCTTTTATGCCATAAAGTATTGTTATTGGTTACTTCATTAAATAAGCAGATTTCAGAGTGAGTTGAGTTAAAATCTACTAAATAAATGTTACCTTGTCTAATACCTACTAACACAACATTATTATTTAAAATAATATTACAAAGAGGGTTAGAAAATGATACCTGGTATCCAGCATCACATAACTGACTTACTGAAATAAGATTATGCTTCAGTCCAGTTACATAAGCAACTCTCTTGAATGTTACAGCTCCAATTGTCATCCTTCCATAGCCTTCAGTTTGACCACAGCTTGAATCTCCAAAGATAACCTTTGGGCCAAGCTTGGCCTTGAATCTTGACAGATGTTCTTTATTTCCTGTCATATGCTTGGAGTAACCACTATCCAAATACCACTTATTTTGAGTGATAGGATAGGTCTTCACCAGCAAATAAATCAATTAAACATTGTGGACCCAGGTAACCTTGGGTCCCTTGTTTTTCACATAAGAAAAACTGGAAATAAATGAATAAGCAGGCTGAGGGTGATAACCTAACGGGTAAGATCTCCTAGGTGGGATTCTCCATGCAGATGATGGGTCAATGAACCTAGGGTTTCTATTTTCATTCTGGTTTCTAAAGTTCTGGGTGAAGTTTTGAAATTCATGTTGAAAGCGTCGATCAGCGTTCGACGATGGGTGCCCAGATCGTCGATCTTCGTTCGACCATTGGGCCTACGATCGTCGAGTAGCATTCGACGCTCTTTGTATTTCCTTAAATTTTTGTTTTCTTGTCTCTCTCTTAGCTTTATTTAAAGCTTTATTAACCTGATTAACTTGCTCAGTGTTCTTTATCCCATCAGCTGAGATAAAGTTCACTGGAGTTGAAAGATGGTTTTTAAGAATGATTGGGGGTTCACTAGAAGATGCTCCTAAGCCTAATTTATTATTGCCTGACCTAGTGTTAGACATGCTGGTTATTTCAAGCAACTTAAGGCTTCTACCATTCAGAGATTCTTCTAACCTTTTGGACTTAGCTAACTCATTCTTAAGAAATTTTATTTCTTCACTAGAATTAGTGAGTTCTGCTGTTAACCTAATGTTTTCATTAGAAATTAATTCAGATTCAGCTAGTTTATTTTTAAGCTCTTTTATTTCCTTTTCAGAACTAATTAAATCTAAGCATAAAGATTTAAAATCTGATTTAAATTCAGCAGATGTAAAATCATAAGATGACAATACCTCATCTTCAGTTGGCATTTCTTCATCAGAATCTGAACTCTCAGCAGCTGAGTGATTGCTGCAGGCATCAATTGCCATCAGGCAAACTTCCTTTGCCTTCTTTTCTTCTTCATCCTCACTGGAGCTTGAGGAGGAAGATTCCTCATCAGAATCGCTCCAGGTTTCAGTAACAAAACCTCTCTCCTTCTTTTTGTTCTTGTAGGAGGATGGCTTGGAATGCTTCCTGTGCTGATCCTTGTCTTTCCTTTTATCTTTATTCTTTTCCTCTGGACAATCTGGAAGAATATGTCCAGGCTTCCTGCAACCATAGCAAATTATTTCTTTAGAAGGAGTACGATCATACATTGGTTTATCTTCATACTTTGAAGATTACTTTCTGAATTCTTTCCTTCCCATCTTGAGAAACCTTTTGGCAAATAATATCATCAGTTCCTCATTGGACTGGCTTCCTTCAGAAGCATCAGCAGCTTTGAGAGCAAGGGTTTGCTCTTTTCTTATGGGAGTTGGGGTCTTTGCTTCAGCCTCAGCTTCCCTGGACTTCAGCACTTGCTCAAAGGACTTGAGCTTGCCAAGGAGGGCTTCTGTTGAGATTTCTGTTGTGCTTCTGGCCTCCTTGATAGGCCAGATTCTCAGATCCCATGTGCTAGGGAAGCACATAAGAATCTTATCATTGACCTCTGTCAATGAAATATCCTTATCAAGAGTCCTCAGCTCATTGATGATTGAGCTGAGCCTTGTGTACATTGCTTCAACTAATTCAGCATCAATTTTCTTGAAATTCTCATACTGGGAGATAAGGTTGGACCTTCTGTCCTTCCTTTCATCAGCTAAACCAGCTATAATCTGGTTCAGTGTATCCCACATTGCTTTTCCTGAGGAGCAGTCAGCAACCTTCTGGAATACTTCATCAGACATTGTCTGAGCCAGAATGTTCATTGCTTTAGCATCTGCTATCTTTGCCTTTTTGTATTCATCATTGTAATCTGGAGGAGGGACTGCACTCATATCAGTTGATGATGAGGCAGTAGCTGCAGCAGGTGCTCTTGGTGGTCCTGTCAAAATAGAAGCAAAAATACTCTCATCAATAGAGTTCATATATAATTTAATCCTTGCCTTCCAGATGCTAAACTTAGCTAAGTTGCATGCTGGAGGTCTGGTGCTAGAGTAATCCTTGGACTGGGCCATGATAGTGAAAGTGAATATCTATAAGCCTTGGTATCTATCAGGATCTTGTGACTTAGGTGTTAGCCTATACAGTCAGTCAACCTCCCTCTGATACCAATTGAAAGAAAAAGGATAGATACTACTCTAGAGGGGGGGTGAATAGAGTAATCAAAAATTGCACTAGCAAAGTTGACTGTCTACTCAACTCCCTTGGATTTAATTGCGGAATGAAGGTTATAGATATTTGAGATGAAACCCTAAAGCCTAACACAAGTGTTGTGCACAAAAGGCAGCCAACTGTAATTACAGTTAAGGCTTGGAATCCTAAACAGCAACTAGCAATCCTAGTTAAAATCTAATCACAGTCAATCAGTACAGAGAATTAATTAAACAATCCAGACGACACAAGGAATTTATAGTGGTTCCCCAAATAACTTGGGTACGTCCACTCTTCTACCAACAAGGTAGGAATCCACTCAGGTTTTTGATCAGGTGCCCTGCCACCAACAAGATCTGCTTCAGGTAGATCCAGAAACCCTTTAGACTTTTGATCATGTGTCTAAAAACCAACACAGGTTTTTGATCAGGTGCCCTGCCACCAAGGTATACTTTTGAAGGGAGTAATAACCCTTTACAGGAGGGGGAAAGGAGGTTAAGATGTCTTCTCTATTTTACAATAGATTAGAGAAGCACAAGAACTTGCACTGAGCTAGAAAGCTCTAAAGAATCAAGGCTCCCCCTGGCTAAAAGAATATCCAAGTGAAGTCTTGCTTCAGTGCAGAAACACTTCAGAAAATCTGAAGGAAAAAGCTACAAGAAGATAAAGAATATGAATTGAAATTTCTTCTTCAGGCAGCTATCTTCTTCTTCTTCTTCAAAAAGCTCTGAGTGTAAATCTTCCTGTAAGCAGGAGAACTCAGGTTGAAGAAGAGTGAAGAGCTAAAACTTCTTCTCAGTTGGATGTGAACGAGCTGAGAGCAGTTGAAAACTGTAAGTTCTAAGCTTGAATGCAACCGTTAGCTTTTGAACTCCTTTTTCCTGAATGAACTCGGTTTTTGGCTATGTAAACTAGTTGATTTGTTTCTTCAAAGAATTTTTTATATAGCAGCAGCAGCAACGGCTCTTATTTGAGTTTGAATCTTGTCTTCTACTGAAATATGCAAGCTGGGCTGCAAATAGCATAAAGCAAAACAAATACTGCAGACAGATATCCTATAAGAGGATAAAGCTTTCTAAGAAGCTGCAAATAACTCTAATGAAATAATACTAGAGAAAGTCACATCAGAAAAGACTCTTTATAGCCAAGGAAGACTTTCTGAGTCTAACGGCTATAAAGGACAGCCTGGCAGATAAAGCAGAAATCATATCTCAGCAAATAAGACAAACAACTTTGTCAGAAAAGATTGGCTCATGCATAAGGAATGGAGCAGATATTGCATGGAAATAATATCATAAATTTATTCAAACAATCTTTTATAAAATATGCCAAAATAAATATAAAATAAATCACATCAAAGAAGATGACAAAATTACTCAAAACATACAGCAAAACGTCGACCGACCCTCGGAGATCGTCGACCGAAGCACGGAGATCGTCGACCTATCAGACAGATAGTCGAACGATCCAGATAGTCGAACTATCAAAGAAGATAGTCGAACTACCACAACAGATAATCGAACTATCAGGACAGATAGTCAAGCTATCAGATAATCGATCTATCAGGACAGATAGTCGAACTACCAAAGCAAAACAGATAGTCGACCTATCAACAGATAGTCGAACTATCACAGAAAACAGATAGTCGACCTATCAGCAGATAGTCGAACTATCACAGAAAACAGATAGTCGACCTATCAACAGATAGTCGAACTATCAGATAGTTGAACTATCCAAGCAGATAGTCGAACTATCAAAGAAAACAGATAGTCGACCTATCAACAGATAGTCGAGCTATCAAACAAAACAGATAGTCGACCTATCAACAGATAGTCGAACTATCAGATAGTTGAACTATCCAAGCAGATAGTCGAACTATCAGAGAAAACAGATAGTCGACCTATCAACAGATAGTCGAGCTATCAAAGAAAGCAAACAGTCGACCTATCAACAGATAGTCGAGCTATCAACCTAGACAGATAGTCGACATATCAACAGATAGTCGAACTATCAGATAGTTGAACTATCCAAGCAGATAGTCGAACTATCAAACACAACAGATAGTCGACCTATCAAACAGATAGTCGATCTATCAACGCAGACAGAACGTCGACCAACTGATAGACGATCGTCGATCAGTCGATAGACAATAGTCGAGCGGCGTTCGACCATAGTCGAACGAAAAACAACTTAACCAAATTTACATCTGGAAAAGTGACGCCTCTAAAACTAGAGCAACAAACTAAACAACTAACCTTTGACCATAGATAAATCTTGGGTCAAGAGACAAAAAGAGAAGACTGAACTCAAATAAAAACCTAGGGTACCAACAAAAAGGCTGTGCGCACTCCAGCGTCCACACAAACTTTTGATCCTTCCTTGTCAGCGCGTGAGTGGTAGCGCTATCCGCGATAAGTTCTCTACGAAGCGCCTATAATAGCCGACAAGCCCCAGAAAGCTCCGGACTTCCGCCACCGTAGTCAACTCTGGCCACTCCTGAATCGTCGCTATCTTCGCTGGATCCACTGTTATGTCTTCACCACTAACAATATGACCAAGGAACGCGATTGAGGATAACCAAAACTCCCACTTGGAGAACTTAACATACAACTGATTCTTCCTCAACGTATCCAATACCATATGTAGATGTTTGTAGTGATCATCCTCACACCGCGAGTACACCAAGATGTCGTCGATAAATACTATCAAGAAATGGTCCAGATACTCTCTGAACGTCCTGTTCATCAAATCCATAAACACGGATGACGCATTGGTCAACCCAAACGACATGACCGTAAACTCGTAATGCCCAAATCGCGTGTTGAATGCCGTCTTTAGGATGTCACTTTCCCTTATCCTTAGCTGGCAGTATCCGGATTTCAGATCTAGCTTCGAATATACCGTTGACCCAACCAACTGATCAAATAGATCGTCAATCCTTAGGATCGGATACTTATTCTTTTCTGTAAGCTTGTTCAACTCCCGATTGTCAATACAGAGTCACAAGCTCCCATCTTTCTTCTTAACGAAGAGGACCGGTGCGCTCCAAGGCGACGAACTTGGACGCACATAACCTTGCTCTAACAATTCTTGTAGTTGCACCTTCAACTCCGCCATCTCCTTAGGCGTTATCCGATACGGAGAGCGTGACACCGGTTTGGCACCCGGCACCAGCTCAATTGTGAAATCAATCTCCCGCTGATGAGGGGCTCCCGGGAGATCGTCTGGGAATACATCGGGACACTCGGACACAACTGCAATACTGTCAAGACTAGGTTTAGGCATTGAAGCCTGCACTAATGCGACAAATAGTTCTGCCCTAGACCGAACTGCCTTAATCACCTGAAGAGCCGACATCAAAATCTTGCTCGCCCCTTTCATGCCTGCAAACGTAGTCTCCTGATCAGTATTCAGTCCCAACTTAACCTCCTTTCGGTTGCAATCAATGCATGCTCGCTGCTCCGAGAGCCAGTCCATTCCAAAGATTACATCGAACTCCACTAATGGCAGCACTGATGCTTGTAAATCAAACTTTTGATCCCCGATCTGCAACTTTACCACACAGACTCTATCTGCATGCATTGAGCACCCATTGGGCAACAACACATCCAACTTGTCTTTTGCCATCGAGGAAGGAACTCCGATGCGCGATACGAATCTTTCGGACAAGAAGGAATGCGAAGCTCCCGTATCAAAAAAGGCTCTCGTCAGACTATCGAAAACTAACACAAAACCTAGCACCGAGATTTATAAGCTAACATGTAAAAAGGTAACAGCTACAAAAGCTAAACAGTAAATATTTAACTCATACCTGTCACCACGTCAGCTTGCTTAATGGCCTCTTGCAGACCAAGGTTGTAAACTTTAGGCTGGGCTGGAGTATGGTGGGATGCGGTTGATTCCTCCACCTTCCCTTTTTCTTCATAAGTTGCTCCATGCCTCTTCTCAGAATTTGCACGTCCGCTCCAACACTCACGTGCAAAATGCCCCACCTTTCTACAGTTGTAGCATGCTCCTGGGACTCGACTTAAGTTTGCCCCCGTCGCACCAGACGAAGGGGCTGAACTCGAAGTCTTCTGCTTCTTGTTCCATCCGCGGAAACCAAACTTTGAACTCGGCATTTTGAACTCTGACCTCTTTTCCCCTGGCTCCTTCTTCTCTTGAACTTTCTTCGCGACCCTTTCCAAAGATCGAGCCGCATTAACCAAGGCTAGTAGGCCCTGTGCCTTAGGCCCAGCGAGGAGTAGTTGTAGGTCGCCCCGTAGGCCCTCATAAAATCGGTTGGTCTTCCGCTCTTCTTCAGTAAACATAGCACCAGCAAAACGACCAAACCGAGTAAACTCGTGGAGATACTCATCCACGCTACTCTCTCCCTGAGTCAAACCAAGGTACTTATTCTCCATCTCAAGCTTTTGGGCAGAAGGTAGGCATCTGGACAAGAACAACCTTGAGAATTCCTCCATCGGTACTTCGGCAAGTTGCCTTCCCACTAAGAGATGAACCTCTAACTCGTCCCACAACATCCTTGCCTCACCAGCCAATAGGAAGGTCGCTATTGTGGTCTTCTGCCACTCCGCAGTTTCTATGGCGGTCATGACCCTCTTCATCGTAGAGAGTCAATCCTCAGCTTGATTTGGCGTTCCCATCCCATCGAACACCGGAGGATTAAAGCTCATCACATGCTTGAGCTGTTTCTCCGTGGCTCTCCTTGGTGCTACCGGATCAACTGCCACGCGTTCTACCACTCTAATCGGTTCTTGCTCATTAGCAGGTGGTGCGTGTTGCACTTGTTGGGCATTGATCATAGCAAAGACTGCTTCAGCCACCAATCTGATGGTTTTTGCTGAAGGAGGTGTTGTAGGCACGTCACTCGGTGAAATACTTTCCGCCAATTGCGGATGTTCTGATTGCCCAGTACCGCTCCTAGTTACCTATAATAGCATAAACCCTTGATTAGGCGACACACAAATTGTAAAAGCAATCATTTGAACACTCAGATTCCTCAAAACAAGTGTATTTTTTTCATTCCTAAGTGGACATTCATGGGTTCTTTTATATTATAACGATGACGCACATACATGTGCTCACCACCCCTTAAAATAATTCGCCCATGAATTCAAATACAGACGACCGACACCCTAGTCTGATATCAAACTGTAACACCCACATCCGTTGTATGACATATAACAAAAGGTCCAGCTGGAACCCGACGCCATATACCACGGACAGTCGGAAGGGTTACAGAATAATACCAAAAACTCAACTACTTGTACTAACACAGAGCATTATAGCGGAAGCTTTTAAACAGTTTAAGAGAGCCCAAAATTTGCACAACACTGGCATGAATGTCAACTATACAACACAGGAATGAAATACAACAAATACACAAAAGAGTACATGGTCTCAAGGCCTTACAAATATTCACTTGACAATATAATATTTTACATACATCGTCTCACAGGCCGCCCACACATGACAAAAGCAAAACAACAGTTCGTTTGGCCTTCGAGGGCCAGCTCAGCAGCTTGGGCTTCAGCCTGCTATTTGATGCTTGGTTCCGCAGCACCTGCAAGCAACATTCCACCGCATGGTGGCAAACAAAGCAACAGTCAGCTAAAGCTGACCAAAATATAATGACCCCGCCCCTTACTCGGGACGACGGTGCTCATTCCCTGCATATCATTAGCCCAGCTAAATAGTAAAGTGCAAATATATATTTCGCCACAGATGTAGGCTTGCTCTGCAAAACACCTCTTGCACTCAGGGCACATTCTTGGTGAATCCGGTCAATTCTATGGCTTCACCGCCACCCTCAGGATGGCAAACATTGTGAGCATTTTTGAGTCTTTCCGACCGCAGTCCAAGACTCCCGACTATGCCAACGACCAGTTCCACTTTAGGGCTTCTAACATCGAACCACAAAGCCCAGGTCCGTTTCCACCCGCCCGTTACTCACGCCGCCTAGTCACTTTAAGACGTATGCGTGGGCCAAGCTTCACCCGGATCCTAAAACATTCCCAAACATCACATAACCCAGTTATGCTCAAGGCTGGCTCCCCAGCCACCAAGTTAGCAGAATAACGTTTCCGCCCAGTTTTCCGGGTGCGCCTTAGAGTTAATCCCCAAGGATCCCTGCTGCAATCTACCGCATAGAAACCTGAAAACAACACACAGAGTCTTCTCCGGCTATTCATGAAATGCAACATCACCAATCCAGACAAACACATCCGGGTAGGCTTCACACACAATGTCTATGCCCGTACTTCGATTTCGGACTCTAAACAAGGGGGACTTCACATATTTATCCCAAGGAACACCGCAAACTCACCGCACACTCGCGGGAGAGGGTTTTCCTATGCAAAGGAAGAAGAGCTTTACATGCTCAAGTTGAGAATCGTTACCCTTGAAGTTTGCTTAGGCGTCATGAAAAATTAGCTGGATGAAAGGTTTCGCAAGGGAATTCTCTCCACGGATCTGGTCTCGGCTCTCAATTTCGTGTTGTGATGCTCCGCCGGCGGCCAGATTCCTCCCCTTCCCTCTTCCTTGCTCTCTCCTCTCTCTAACTCCTTAGAAAGAGAAAACTTAAGAGGAAATGAGGAATTAATCCTCTATTCCCGGACTTAAGAAAGCAGGAACTCATCTGGGCCGTCAGATCTTGTTTAAAGAAAACGAATAGCTCAGATTTACCTAAAATCTCCAAACCCTGGGCCGAACACGGCTTTGCACACGGCCGTGTCCCAGGCCATGTGCCTCGATCCAGACACGATTGTCAAGGACAGAAAAGGACACGGGTTGGGACACGCCCGTGTCCCAACCTGACACGCCCGTGTCGGATCATCGACACGCCTGTGACCAGTGGCGTGTCACAAATAACCGTCACGCCAACCGTCACGTCCCTTAGTGGACCCAGGTGACCACACGCCCGTGCCGAAACTGTCACGTTCGTGTCATACAGTACACGCCCGTGTTCCGGGTCGTGTCTCTCAATCGACACAGGCCCAAACTTCCAGAGGAGTACACGGCCAGGTGATACGCCCGTGTCACATATCGTGTGCCTGACACGCCCTGTGACACGCCCGTGTCATAGGTCGTGTTCGAGCACTCAATGCTCGTCGACCTCAACTCGACTACCCGAGCACGACACGCCCTGTGACACACCCGTGTCACAGGCCGTGTTCACCCTTCCTAGACACGAACTTGGCTCAAAACACCGCCCGATTCACTTCTGAGTTTCGGGGCGTTACATCCTGCACCTAGGACAGTTCCTCCTGGAACCTGTCCATGTAGCTACCCAGGGTCTAGCATGTCCCCTGCTTGATGCGGAACAAAGACTCCGCCTCCTTCTTCATCTTCCTGGACGTGGTGAATCTCAGCTTGAACCCCCGGTGTAGGTCCTTGAAACAATAAATGGAGCTGGCCGGGAGCTGGTGGAACCACTCTCTTGCCTTCTCCTTGAGGGTGATGGCGAAGAGTTGGCACTTAAACCCATCTGACATTTGTCGGATCGAGACCACGTCCTCAAACCATTGGACGTGCGGGACCGGGTCTCCCTTCCCGGTGTAGTAGGACATCTCCGGCTCCCGAAACTCCTCTGGAACTGGGGCAGAAGAAACGAGCTCGTTGAAAGGGCTTCCGCCCATAACCGGGCGAGCTGGGAACTCTTCCCCTGCTGTCTCGCCGAAATGGTACTCGCCTGCCGAGTCGGGGAATAGGACTCGCCCCGCAGATCGCGCTCTCCTCCTCCAGCGACCTCCTTCCCAGCTCGTCGGATAGGCGCGTCGTCTCCCAAGGCCGGGGCGGTGACCACAGGATATGTCGGTGTCGCGCTCTCGGCCCACATGCCGAGTGCGACCCTGACGAGCCCGAGCACTTCGTCTCTGAGCTCCGTGGACATCCCCGCCGCTGCGGGATGGGGAGGGGGTGGTGAGTTGCCCCCGCCTGAACCTCGTCCCTCATCTCCAGCCATCGAACTTACAGAAGATTTTCTTTGCTGACCACGCTCCACGCTCACCGCACCAAAATGTTGGAACCGAAAAATCGGTCCCGAGGAGTTCACCCTTGGGGAAGGGGTGATCGCGCGCCTACTTCTCTCCTACGAATTAGATAGCCAGAAATTTAGGACAAAGAACAGACCCAAGGCTCCAGCACGGAGGTCCCACCACACACCCGGAAGATCTTAGAGCGCTTCCCCTCCTTAGCCAAGTGCTGAAGCTAAGGTACCTCAGAAAGCGCTAGAATACTGGGCACAAGTAAGCATGCCTTTCTGAGATACCCCCTTGGGTTTTATTTATAGGATTCCGTAAACGGCCTGCAAATAGCAAAATCCCGCTGTTCTGAGTAGCTATATGCAGCCCAGGTTGGCCTGCCAATTGCGTAACTCCGCTGTTTTAGGGGGCTAGGGGCAGACCAATGGGGCAACGTGGTGACACACATCATTGCAAGAACCTGGGCGAGCTGCCCACTGGAGCTCCTGCTCGCAAGTGGCGGATGGGGCTCGCACTCGCCTACCCCTTGGCCTAGGGCGAATACGAGCTCGGCGCCCTGCTTGCGCGATGTCCCAGCCCCCATTCGTCGGGCTCAGCTCTACGAAATCCGAGCTCGGCCCGACGAATGCCGAACTTGGTCCGACCATTGCCGAGTTCGGACTCGGCACGTTAGACCTGGCGTGCATACTTTCCTTCTGAGCTCGCCTGGGGCTTGGGGCGGTCTGAACCGACCGGTCTGGCTTCTGTCGACCCACTCGCCGGATACGGGGTTGTACACCTGAAATTATAAAAAAAAATATTAGTATAACTCGTAATTCGTCGAGATTAGAAATGCCTAAGGAGAGACATGTTCACAAACCATTCAACCCAACTAATAGTTATTTGCAGACCATACCAGAAGAGGACTCAATAGCCTCAAGTAAGAGACTATGAGCGAGTATAGACGAATATTGGCGAGTTTGAGCGAGTATGAGCGAATATAGGTGAGTATGAGCGAGTATTGGCGAGTATGGACGAGTATGGGCGAATGTAGGCGAGTACTCATATCCCCCCCAGGATTTGTCTATAAATAGACTCACAGGGGTACCAGGAATGACACTTTGAAAGAAATGGACTCCCCCCAACTTTGATACTCGCTAAGTCCGTGTCTTCCTCGTACCTCGCTCAGCCTTTTGGTTGCGGAAAGGAAGTTTTTCATAACTTTTGGATATGTGATGAGACCTCCCTACTGGAGCGCTGGGAGTGTACTTATAGATATCTATCCATCTATCTCTAGTCATCTGAATTGTGACGTTCGATCGCAGAATCAGAAACCTTAGACTACACTCGCTTCCGAACATTTGGAGATGCGAACTTTCTTGAGTTCAACAATATTTCTAAAAAAATAATAATTTTGATAATTTAAATTTTGTTTCCTACTAGAAAACACAACATTAATTTTGAGTTTATACCCACAAAAGCATTTTAAACTTCATTTATGATGGTTATATTTTTACATAAAATAATGTTAAGATAAAACCATTGATTTAAAATAAAACCATTATCATTTTCTTCTAATTTTGTTTGAGCCCATTTGTCATCTTTGTATTTAAAACAATTTCTTGAAAATATAATAATGCAATAATTTATTATTAAAAAAAATTAGTTGAAATGTCATGCCAGCTACATTAATCAAATAATATGCACTTGAAAATCAGAATCAAAGCAAAAGACAGGAAGTTACAAAATCAAATTCAAATTTAATGAGATACTTTAGCCTGATTATGAAGCTTAATTGATTAATTTATGTATTTATTTATTATCAATGACAATATTAATTGGCACATGCCGTCTCCTAAGAAAGCTTTTGGGCTGATTATTTCTTGATATGGAAAATGACATACTAATTCAACCAAAAGAGCTCGGAAATTGATTAATGAGCTTATCTAGCCTAATTAATCAAGTTAATTTTAATTATTGTTGCGGGTCGCCCTGTCTTTCCTCCGTCCGGAGAAATCAGACCAGCATAGCTCAGAATCGGACCGGGCGCACAAACAGTCAAAATGGTTCTCAACAAATGACAAGTGACGCTTTTTACATGAAAACACGAAAATGGTGAAAAATCACGTGGCCGAAACTGAGTCGAGCCAAAATCCACTATCATCTTGGTGTTTTACAGAGTTTGTTTTGATTTCGGAGGGTGAAGGGTCGCTACTCCGTTACAGGTGTAGGAAACGAGGAAAAATAACTAAGTCCTCGTACTCTCGATGGAAGCGCTCCGACCTTCGAATGTTGCTGAGCACGCAAAACCTGGGTGGGAGCGTCCTGGCTGAAAAATTCTGTAAGTCCATGAAACTTCAGGAGGGAGCGCTCTTGCGGAGGCGGTTGACGTGACTTGGCGCGTGTTGGTTCTTGAGCGCAAGGAGGGGAGCAGGGAGAATTTCTAAGCGGAGAATCGGCCTAATTCCACGATCTCGCTGGAAAACCTCAGAGTTCTCTCATGCCTCCGGAGTTGCTTTTCTTCAAATGAAGGCCTACGAGTATATTTATAGTTTTTTGGATGGTCATTGTGGTAATTGCATCGGGGAGTGATTTGTGCTTGCGAATGACGTTGCTCCGTTTTGATCACCTGAATCATCTTTTTTTGCCAAAATGACGAGAGTGCCCTCTTCTCCTTGATGGGATAGCCAATAATTACAGGAGAAATCACGAACACAGACAATGTCAATTTATAATATAATTTATAAATCAATTACAATGAAGAAACAAGTGAAGAAATAACCGTCCGGTGAAACGCACGCGGATGCGCCGGACACGCACGATCCGCAGAAAATGGAAGATCTGGGACTGCAATCCGACTAACAGACGCACAAGGTTCACCAAACCTTCAACGTCAACTTCCGACGTTCAACCACAACCACCGCCACCACCGGAGAGAAACTCCAAGTTCGGACCCGGACCTTGCCACGAACGTGTAGCCCGTCCTCAACGCAAACTTTTTCTCTCCAACGCCTCCACAAACAGCCGGGTTAAAAACAGCCCTGTCTCCGTCTTCCTTCCATAGCAATGGCCGACTGGACTCGGACGGCGACGGCGACGGCGACGGAGGGCTGCCCTCCTCTTCACGTCAGCGACGGCAAACACCGGCGGCTGCCTTCCTCCAACGGCGACTCCGGCAAGAGATCCCAAGGCTGCAACCTCCTGCACCAAGCCGAGAGAGAGAGAGAGAGAGAGCGGTTGCGGTTGGAGAGTGGGTGGCGGGCTGCGATTTTTAATGCAGGGAGGGGGGTTGCGGTTACCATTCATGGGATAGAGAGAGAAAGGAATATAATAATGGGTATATTATATTCCCATTTCCACCTCCCAATTAAAACCACCGGGCCACATTCCAAATTAAAAACTGTTTAATTTGGACATATTTCAAGACTTTTTAATTTGGACAGATTTCAAGACGGCTTAATTTGTACAGATTTCAAGACAACAAAAAACAGTTGCAACCTCAAATACTGCGTTGCAACCTGTTTTCTGCTCCTAATGCGCCCGGTCCATATGAACCGGGTATGAGCCAACCCAACAAACACCACCTTGGCCCATATCTTGGTTCCGCCACCACCTGCACGAAGCATCATCTGTACTGGGCACCAACTGCGCGAAGCTACCGTTCTGCACGAAGCATCAGTCTGCACGAAGCACCACCTAAAGAACTTGAGGCGTCAGCCGACCTGCTCCAGTCGACTCATCCCTGCTCGGGCTCAACCCCTGAATGTCAACGCAACTGAATCGCTGAATCTGACTCGCCTAGTCAGACTACCAGAAGGGCGATCCCCTGCACCACCTCGACCATTCACACCGTCGGCCGCAGAAATCATGGGCGCACCACCTCGCATCGTGGTCCCCATCAGTCGGTACAGACTACCGCGCTGCATAGCTCGCATGAGCACGGTGCGCCCTCGCCTCACCGTCAGAACTCCACCTCTAGATGCAAACCTGCACCCACCGGTGTCCAATCTGCCCAACGAAATTAGATTCCTGCGTAACTTCGGTACCAGGTGTACCTGCTCAAGTCTACGCACAGCTCCACCATGCATCCGCAAGTTCACCGTCCCAATCCCTGTGCTAAGTTCACCGGTGTCCAATCACATGCTAAGTCGTCACCCAGAAAGACCGACCCAGACGTCACCTCCAGTGAACTGAACATCGCCGTATCTGAGCAAATGTGTTGCGAGGCACCAGAATCCAAAATCCAGCTATCAGAGTCACTCTGACTCTCAGTGACACAATAAAATCCGTCATCTCCTTCCAGGTCGAGTGTCACCATGCCCGCATCTTGGACATCCTTCGAAGTTCCAGAACTTCCTGCACGCTGCGAACAATTTCTCCTAATGTTACCAACCTGTCTGCAGTGGTAACACGTCAATGCCTTTTTCGACGCCGACCGAGCTCGTGCACTGCTCGATCCTTTGTTAAAACTCCTTCCACATTCATGCGCTACCAAGATCTGGTCACCCCTAGGAGTGGGGTCCTTTCACATCTGACTGGATAACAGCGCCGACGTGACTTCTTCCAGCCCCACCGTATCCTTCCCATACAGGAGCGTAGTCACCATGTGCTTGTATGACGCTGGGAGTGAGGTAAGAAGCAAGAGGGTTTTGTCTTCTTCCTCTACCTTCGAGTCAACCACATGCAATTGGCTCAGGAGACCGTTGAATACATTGAAGTGTTCCTGCAGGTTGCCACCTTCCTGCATCTTCAGCGCATAGAGGCGCTGCTTCAACAACAATCTTGTCGTCACGGATTTTGCCAAGTACAGTCGCTCAAGCTTTTCCCAAAGCCCGACTGCCATCTCTTCAGTCCCGATGTTGAAGAGCACCTGGTCAGCAACACACATCCTGATTGTGCTCGTGGCATTTTCATCAAAATCCTTTCATTCCTCATCTTTCACCGCCGTGGATAATTTGTCGCGCCCCCGCAAGACTTGAATCAAAACTTGTTGAACCAACATATCCTTGACTCGAATCTGCCATAGGCTAAAATTCTCACTACCATCGAACTTCTCCACTGAAAATTTGTCCAAAACTGCGTTCTTCCCTGTCATGACTGTCTCTGACAAACTAAAAGACTTGATTTGTTCAAAGGTCGGATCTGAAAGAGTGGGAAGAGGACCTAGTCGTTCACCACCGCAGTCAAACCCTTCCTAGAACGTCCAATCATGGTCGTCTACCGAACCTAGCTCTGATACCACTTGATGGGATAGCCAATAATTGCATGAGAAATCACGAACACATACAATGCAAATTTATAATATAATTTATAAATCAATTACAATGAAGAAACAAGTGAAGAAATAACCGTCCGGTGAAACGCACGCGGATGCGCCGGACACGCACGATCCGCAGGAAATGGAAGATCTGGGACTGCAATCCGACTAACGGACGCACAAGGTTCACGGAACCTTCAACGTCAACTTCCGACGTTCAACCGCAACCACCGCCACCACCGGAGAGAAACTCTAAGTTAGGACCCGGACCTTGCCACGAACGTGTAGTCCGTCCTCAACGCAAATTTTTCCTCTCCACAGCCTCCACAAACAGCCGGGATAAAAACAGCCCCGTCTCCGTCTTCCTTCCACGGCAACGGCCGACTGGACTCGGACGGCGACGACGACGGTGGGCTGCCCTCCTCTTCACGTCAGCGACGACAAACACCGGCGGCTGCCTTCCTCTAGCGGCGACTCCGGTAAGAGATCCCAAGGCAGCAGCCTCCTGCACCAAGCCGAGAGAGAGAGAGAGAGAGAGAGAGAGAGCGGTTGCGGTTGGAGAGCGGGTGGCGGGCTGCGATTTTTAATGCAGGGAGAGGGGTTGCGGTTACCATTCATGGGAGAGAGAGAGAAATGAATATAATAATGAGTGTATATATTCTCATTACCACCTCCCAATTAAAACTACCGGGACACATTCCAAATTAAAAACTGTTTAATTTGGACAGATTTCAAGACTTTTAATTTGGACAGATTTCAAGACTTTTAATTTGGACAGATTTCAAGACAGCTTAATTTGGACAGATTTCAAGAAAGCAAAAAATAGTTGCGACCTCAAATACTGCGTTGCAACCTGTTTTCTGATCTTAATGCGCCTGGTCCATATGAACCGGGTATGAGCCAATCCAACACTCCTCGGGCAGTTCGGGCGGCCCAGGAAAGGTTCCCAAAGGCGTCGGCGGCCGGAGGTGAACGCGGGCCGGCCGCGCACAACTCTGTGGCCGCGCGGGTTGGCCGCGAAGGGAGCGGAAGCGGGTAGCTTATGTTCAAGAGCTGGTATAAACTGTCACATCTATAAACTGTCACATCTATAAACTGTCGAACGCATTCTGCGATACCTGAAGAATGCTCCTGTTCAAGAGCTGGCATACAGAACTTCCTCCTCTACTCCAACCTTGATTGCATATTCAGATGTCGATTATGCTGGTTCCCTGGATGATCGGTGT
The DNA here is from genome assembly GCA_039513925.1 of Platanthera zijinensis. NCBI lineage: Eukaryota > Viridiplantae > Streptophyta > Magnoliopsida > Asparagales > Orchidaceae > Platanthera > Platanthera zijinensis. The sequence continues at coordinate 3,992,429 of CM077086.1, forward strand.
TCCACCAACGGTTTTTGTGCTTACTTCGGAGGTCATCTTGTTATATGGCGCAGTAAGAAACAGGTTGTAGTTTCTAGATCTTCGGCCGAGACTGAGTACCGTTCAATGACGTCTGTTGTATCTGAACTCACATGGCTTGAGAGTCTCCTGAGTGATATGGGAGTAAAACTTTCCTCACCAGCCACATAACTCTGTGACAGTCAAGCTTTTTGGAAGCAAAAAAGACAGCTTTTTGGATGGAACTGCAGAGCTTTCTTCACACCAAGGTGAACTTTTGGGAGTTGAAGCGCGTAGCTTTTTGCAATGTAAATGGAGCTTTCTGGAGGGGAATCGCGAAACTTTCTTCCCGGCAAACAGTGGAACTGCGGAGCTTTCTACGGTCGCCAACAAAGCTTTCCTATAAACTATAGAGTATAGAGGGTCACAACTACTTTAATCACTGTCATCGTTACCATCACCGGCACGCTAAACTAAGCCTTAGTGTTCAGATTTAGCAATAATTAATTTATTATACAGTGCCATGTTTCAAAGAATGAGTAGGGGTCCCTCGTGTATTTACTAAATGAATGAGTACGGGTCCCTCGTGCTGTTGTGCATAATATTCCGTCTAACTTATTGCCGCATGACGCCAACGTAAAGAGTGACATGTATGTATATGTCATTTTGTGTACTGCATATAATTATTATATATTCAAGGCATATTCCAAATATAAAATAAAAATATTGAAAGATTATTATCATCCCTTAAAAATAAGGTGCTGTTATTAGCAAATTCATTTTCGCTTCTAGCAAATCAGAAAAAAACAGATTCAGTCTTTTTTTGCATTTTTTTTTCTCTTCCCAAAAATTACTACTAGCAAACTAATCTTATTTTTTTTGACAATTTTTGCATTTTTGAATTTTGAGCCCCAAATATTTCTCATTTGAAAAAGCGATGAACATGAAAGTTGTAGATCTCATCGATATATACAACTTTCATGTTGATCTTTTTTTGATTTGAAGTCGTTCATGCCTCCAATTTGGGCCCTGAAAAAGACATGCATGGAATGTACAGATTTTCGGCGTCATTTTTTTTGGGACCCAAATCGAGAGTCTAAACTACTTCAAATCAAAAAGTGTTCAACATGAAAGTTGTAGATCTCGACGAGATCTACAACTTTCATGTTGAACACTTTTTGATTTGAAGCCGTTTATGCCTCCGATTTGTCCCCCGAAAAAAGGTCATGCCGATCCTGGGCGTCCGCACATATGTACGACGTAACTTTTTTCAGGGGTCAAATCGGGGGTCTAAAATGCTTCAAATCAAAAAGTGTTCAACATGAAAATTGTAGATCTCGTCGAGATCTACAACTTTTATGTTGAACACTTCTCATGAAATTGTACGTATAAGACGCAGTTCAAAAGGACGTATATATTCTTATATACACTTAACTCCTATATACAACACGTCCTTATAGGAATTAGAAATCAAATATATTTCTAAACCGACCGATATTTTGTTTAAAGATTTTGATGCAAATAATGAAATTTTGTTGAAAAAATAGTTTTGGACATACTAAATATTTGCGGCATTTTGACTCATCTATAATACTAACATAAGTGGTTGAATGAATACATTTGAAATCATTTCTAATGTCTTTATATGCAGTAAGTTATTCTGAAAGAATGAACGTTTTAAACAAAAATTTTTTTTTTTTTTTTAAATTATGTTGGTTTGCTAGTAACAAAATGATTTTCAAATAGCCATTTTGAAAAATGAGAGTTTGCTAATAGTAATGGTTTGCTAAAAGTCAAACTGGGTTTGCTAGTAACAGCACCCTAAAAATTGTAGGAAATCCGGAGCGCCGAGAAGCAGAAATCCGAATCAAAGTACTAGACAAATATAAACAGAGAGCAAGCACACAGACACACAGATTTCAGAGGTTCACCCAATAACAGGGCTACGTCCTCTCTCCCCTTCCTTTCTCAGTTCTTGTAATCACCAAAAGAAAATACAGATTACAAAAGGTTACAAGGATCTAAACCGATCCTACCTTAACTCCTTCTGGACAAGAAAACAAAGGAAAAACCACCTTCTGGATTGCCACCAACAATCTCCTCGTATGCGCCTCCAAAAGGAAAACCAGCCGTCAGCCGTCATCAAAACCGTATCGACCGTATCCCTAAAAAAAGAACCGGAATACGCCTAAATAGGCTTCAACATGACAGGGTCGTCGAACGCCGAACGGCGTTCGACAATCGTCCAACTCGGCCCGAACGTCGAACGTCGAGCTGGGTTCGACGCGTCGAACGTCGAGCTGGGTTCAACGTTCGACGTCGAACCGAGTTCGACGATCGTCGAGCTGGGTTCGACGAACGTTTAACCCAGTTCGACGACTGGAGAGATCCCAAGGCAGCAGCCTCCTGCACCAAGCCGAGAGAGAGAGAGCGAGAGCGGTTGCGATTGGAGAGCGGGTGGCGGGCTGCGATTTTTAATGCAGGGAGGGGGGTTGCGGTTACCATTCATGGGAGAGAGAGAAAAATGAATATAATAATGAGTGTATTATATTCTCATTACCACCTCCCAATTAAAACTACCGGGACACATTCCAAATTAAAAACTGTTTAATTTGGGCAGATTTCAAGACTTTTAATTTGGACAGATTTCAAGACAGCTTAATTTGGACAGATTTCAAGAAAGCAAAAAACAGTTGCGACCTCAAATACTGCGTTGCAACCTGTTTTCTGATCTTAATGCGCCCGGTCCATATGAACCGGGTATGAGCCAATCCAACACTCCTCGGGCAGTTCGGGCGGCCCAGGAAAGGTGCCCAGAGGCGTCGACGGCCGGAGGTGAACGCGGGCCGGCCGCGCACAACTCTGTGGCCGCGCGGGTTGGCCGCGAAGGGAGCGGAAGCGGGTAGCTTATGTTCAAGAGCTGGTATAAACTGTCACATCTATAAACTGTCACATCTATAAACTGTCGAACGCATTCTGCGATACCTGAAGAATGCTCCTGTTCAAGAGCTGGCATACAGAACTTCCTCCTCTACTCCAACCTTGATTGCATATTCAGATGTCGATTATGCTGGTTCCCTGGATGATCGGTGTTCCACCAACGGTTTTTGTGCTTACTTCGGAGGTCATCTTGTTACATGGCGCAGTAAGAAACAGGTTGTAGTTTCTAGATCTTCGGCCGAGACTGAGTACCGTTCAATGGCGTCTGTTGTATCTAAGCTCACATGGCTTGAGAGTCTTCTGAGTGATATGGGAGTAAAACTTTCCTCACCAGCCACCTAACTCTGTGACAGTCATGCTTTTGGAAGCAAAAAAGACAGCTTTTTAGATGGAACTGCAGAGCTTTCTTCACACAAAGGTGAACTTTTTGGAGTTGAAGCGCGTAGCTTTTTGCAATGCAAACGGAACTTTCTGGAGGGGAATCGCGAAACTTTCTTCCGGCCAAATAGTGGAACTGCGGAGCTTTCTACGGTCGCCAACAAAGCTTTCTTATAAACTATAGAGTATAGAGGGTCACAACTACTTTAATCACCGTCATCGTCACCATCACCGGCACGCCAAACTAAGCTTTAGTGTTCAGATTTAACAACAATTAATTTATTATAAAGTGCCATGTTTCAAAGAATGAGTAGGGGTCCCTCATGTATTTACTAAATGAATGAGTACGGGTCCCTCCTGCTGTCGTGCATAATATTCCGTCTAACTTATTGCCGCATGACGCCAACGTAAAGCGTGACATGCAGCTAGCGACTAGTGAACATGTATGTATATGTCATTTTGTGTACTGCATATAATTATTATATATTCAACGTATATTCCAAATATAAAAAAAAATATTGAAAGATTATTATCATCCCTTAAAAATAAGCCCGGTTATGTATCGCTTAGCGCTTTTCCTATTAGGAGAATTGATTCCTCTTACCTTGAGAATGAGATAAACGCGCAAACGGTTAAAAAAGAATCAACAACGGAGACGGCAAGACTTTTTAAATTGTTTGAAAAAACCCAGAAAAGGAAAAAATCATGGGATCGGTTCTGTGTCGGCCAAATTTACTAATTTGTTTGAGGTTACAACTATTAGGAATTTCAGGATGGTGATGAGTCACCGCACTATTTACAAGCACTGAAAATAAAAAAATGCAGAACAATTATTGGTAGGTCGCTTGAAGCAACCCGCGTGATGGTCTAAGTGGAACTTGGCACTCTCAGGAGCAGCTTTGAGAGCCGGCTCTAGAGTAGGGGTGGAAATAGGCCAAACGGCCTATCAGAGGCCTGCGGCCTGGCTTGCCATCGACCTGGCCTAGCATGGCCTATTTTTTTTTACCATAAAAATAGGCCTATAATTGGACTTGTTTTAAAAACAGGCCCAGACTTCTATTATTAAAGCCTGACATGTAAGCCTGCAAGCCGACCTATATTATTTTTAAATAATAAATAATATAAATTTAATATATAAATTTAAATATTAATCAAATATAAATTAATTATATATATCTAATTTCTAATCATATATTAAGAGAGACTTTTGAAAAATAAATTATTAAATAGATCTAAGTAGGCCTGCAGGCCAGACCAGGCCTACCCGTTTTACAAAATAGGTCAGGCCAGACCTACATTTTGCCTACATCTGGTTAATAGGCCAGGCTCAGGCCCAAAAATAATAATGTAGGTCGGGCCTGTTTTCCATAAAGCCTGGCCTGGCCTGGTCTATTTCCACCCCTAATGAAGGCTCACTCAACGCCTACTCAGTTAGACTGCAAGAGTCAATATTCGTTGAGTAATGACTGATCACTCAACGCCTGAAGATGCAGAAATCTGTGTAAGTGTTTTGGCGTTGAGTGACAATGCCTCACTCAATGCCTATGCAGAATTGTGAATTTGGCTAAGTCCACAAGTGCTGTGTCATGATGACGTCGACAACAATTCAAATTGTTGTGGGAACTGAATAGTAGACGACAAATGACGTTGCTTGTCTATTGCACTGCATTTAATGCAAAAGGCTTGTTGCAGCTATCAACTCATGGTGGTCTCACTGCTCAAAGATCCGTTGGATGGCAGAATAGAAAAGCAAGAGATCAAGGAAGAAGAGATTAACTTTTTGGGGATTTATAGAACTTCATCTTTTTCCTCTCGACCAAGTTGCAGAAGTTGAAGAACTTGCTCCTTTTGTTAAAACAAGCTGTTCAAAAAAGTTAGTTGTTGACCTACTCAACTTCAACAACAAGTTCAGAGAGCTTTCTCTCTGAGGTAGAAGGAAGCAACAGAGCAAGTCTCTCATGTAGAGTCTTAGGGCTAACTAATTTTAATTGAACTTATTGAACTATTTCGTTTGCTAGACTTAGTCGGTACATTCTATTTTGGAGGTATACACATCTAAATAGTATGAGTTAACTTACATTATTACTCTACTGCTACAAAAATTAAAAGAAAACATATAAGCATCACAAAGTAAACTAATAAATGTTAAAAATAGCAACAAGTGAATGGAAAATTTTAATATTTTCAAAAATTAAATTTTTACCTGATGAGAGGACCAATGTAGCCTTCCCAGCATGGGTCACCTCGGTCTCTCTTCCATTGCAGTTCTCCATCTTTTCCATAACTACTGTGATCTTAGATAGAAGATCTTTGTCATTAGTTACATGACAGGTAGCAGCGTTGTTCAGCCACCACTCAGAAGACCATCATATTGCAGTATACATTAATAATATATATGTGATTTGATTTGATTAATAAAGGTCAAAGGAGCTTAATGATGTCCTTCATTTATATATTTATTTATATCTTAATGATAAAAAATCTATAAATCTTCTCATAAGCTCTAATTAGTTCATCCAAATACATAGGGAAAAAAGAGATGAGGGACAAGACTCTTTAGTCCCACATCACAAAATAATTTCAAATTTTGGTGCATATAAAATTTATTGCTCTTGCTTAGAATCTTTGATTAGATAAAGCTAGTGTGATCTACAAACAGGGATGTTTTTTTTTTTTGAAATACCTATATTTCGAAAATTCACTTCTTTACGGTCCTCTCTTTCTCCTATTTTCAAACTACTTCACTCTTGTTAATTTTCATTTACTATGAATTCCATCGTTTTCCTCGCTAGTTTTTGGAACGTGCACTTACTATTGCACTTTTCGTCGATAAGAAATATTACGAGCGTCAAACAATCATGCGCAGGTTTCATTTCGATTTACTGTTTAAATTATTCAGAGCACATAAAACCGATGAACCAAATTTTCTAAAACTCATATAATCTGTGTGCCGGCCAAAGTTCTGAAAGTGCTAGGGAATGTTGTTCCCTAAGATTAATTTTAATTTATCAAGTGTGGAGCAAGTAGATGTCACGACTTGCAGTACTAAATAACAAACATGATGATATAGCATTGCACTTTTATATGTTTGCATTAACATTGATCCACATCTCTAAATGCATTTGTGTCATAAGTTTTCTCCCAATTTACTTTAATAATAAATTTACCCAAATTTTCTAATAATACTAGCCAATATTATACGGATGTGCCATAATCCTGTAATTGATACATGTCCGTATTGAATCAACCACGTTCTCCTACTGGGAAAATTTTTTTGTGCGCGTAACGTTTGATGACATGGTCCTTAAATAAATAGTCCCCCTATTGTTATTTCTCTCTTCTTTGCTTATTTTCTAGATTTTGACGGAAAGCTGCCGGAACTTTTGGCGGAAAGCTCCGGACGGCGACCTAGCTGCTATCTTGGAAAATACCGGGTTTCTTTACGATCGCTCGCTCAAGACAGACTCCTTCGCTCTCTCGCCGGCAACTACAGGTTCTCCACCGACAACATTTTCCCTTTTCTACTTCCTCTTCCTACCCATTGCAGGCTCCTAACTTGTCATTGATCTACCATTTATGTATAGGTTATTTGAGAAAGCCATAGAAGAAACTAGAAATGATTCTCTTATGGCTTCGGAAACAACTGTAAATCTGCTTAATTTTCTAATTAATGTAGTTTTGAGGTTCTATATGACTGTGTATTGGATTGTATATAACTTTGTTTTAATAAATTTCTTAATTCATAACAGGGAAGTTGATGTTTTTAGAACCGATATTTTTGGAACTCTAATGTTAGATATTTTTGGAACTGTAATTATAATGTGTTTTTTAACGGTAAATTTTAACTGTAATTATAATGGTTTTTGAAAATGTAACTTTTAACGGTAATTTTAACTTTGAACTGTATGCATGGTTGAAAGTTTACCATAATTTATAGATGTAATTTAACTGATTTTTGGACTGAAGTTTACTGTAATGTTAGATATTTTACTGTAATTTAAACTTTGAAATGTATGTATGATTGAAAATTTACCATAATTTGAAACTATAATGTAACTATATACTACCCACAATTAAGATAGTAAATTAAGTAAGAAATGTAAAGCAAATAAAGGTACCAAATTAAGGTAGCAAAAAATGTCACATGCTACTGTTGAAAGTGAGGGTTGATTGGGCAGACCGCGCGGTCTGGGAGGACAATCTAGCGGACTAGTGTGCGGCCTGAGCGGTCTTATGTTTGCGGCCCGGTGGTTTGTCCTTGGTGAAAGCCGTGCGGATAGGTTGGTTATCCGCGACTTGGGCGGTCTGGTTTGGAGTCCGCAGATTTCGCTCTATGCGGACTGCTCTTCGAGCTCGTGAGATCAGCATTGGCATGTGCCCTTGATCTCAAGTGGTGCAATTAGGAAGTAACCGTGGAGTTCGCGGCTGGGCAAATTGGTTTGGATCTGGCGGACTGAGCGGACTGATAGTTTATGTCCGCGGAGTTCGCACCAGAGGTTCTCTGGTTGCTGGACTTGGTCATAATCTATGACAAGTCCAGGTTGATCGCAGAGTCCGCAATGTCCGCTGATTGACCGGGCGGTCTGTGCCTTGGTCGTGGACTTGTTATTGCGGACTGGTGTTGTGTCCGCTGCAGCTTGCGGGCTGGTGTGGTGTCATCAGGGATGCAGACAACAAGGCTGCTATACACATATCCAAAAATCCGGTCTTCCATGAGAGAACGAAACATATAGAAGTCGACTGTCATTTCATTCCTGAAGAGATCGTGAGTAAACAGATTTGTACTCCGTTCGTCACCTCCGACAAAGAGTTAGCAGATATCTTCACCAAGCCGATCTCTACTTCCTTCTTCCATATTTGTGACAAGCTAGGCATGATTGATATCTATGCTCCAGCTTGAGGGGGAGTGTTGAAGTATGGTTGGGCGGACTGGCGGTTAAAATCAGCGGGTTGTTAATCGCGCGGTCAAGCGACTTCTCTCCAGCGGATTGATGTCCAGACTGTTGTTGTTGGTGTCCGGGCGGTCTTGTGGTCTACTACTGCGACATGTTCTCTTCTGTCTCTGGTGTTGCCGATCGGTTAGTGTGGTCTAACCGCGCGGCCTTGTCGGCCTGATCGGTCACTTTGATCTAGCCGCCCAGCTCTGTATTTTGTTTTTTTAGTCCCACATTGTTTATATGTATTCTTTCTTCTCTCCTCCATTCTATAAAAGGGAGAGCATACCTTTGTCAAGGATAATTTTTTGGATAATAAAACTTTCAATTATTCAAAGTTCTGGCTCCTTTTTGTTCGCTACTTTCACAGAAAGATGGGCTTGAAACCCGGCACTAGCTTAATCTGGAATTCTACTTCCCTGAGCGGGGGCAATCCAGGTAACTTTTCGGGAAAAATCTCAAGAAAATCCAGCACCACTAGTACATCTTTCATGTTCATCTCCATCTCTTTTAGTTCAAAACAGTAACAAGGAATTTTTATTTTATGTATAAATGTTACAAGTTACAAAATGTTCCCAGTATACAACTGTCTTTACAAGTTTGGATGTAGGAAATCGCCGACCGACTATGACTCCTCGTCGTAGTATCAGGCTGATACTCCTTGTCTTCGATGATGACATCCTCCTCGTCCTTGGCGTCATCCTTGTCATCATCCTCATCGTCGATGCCGTCACTGCTCTCTCCGCTGCTGCTGTCGCTGCCGCTAGAGCTAGAATTCGAGGAGAGGACGCGATTAGGCGAGTTGGACTCCCCAGCAAGTAGGAACGGGATGAGGTCCAGGACTGTCAAGTGCTCGGCCTTCATGCCGAGGAAGTCGTCCATCCTCAGTTTGGCGAGAACGGCTTCCCCCGTTGCTCGCTCTATCCCGCAGCGGATAGCCGACATCTCGTCCCCATGCAGGCGGATCCTTTTTCCCATCCCATGGGGACTCGCCTCCTGCTGCGACTCAACCGGGCGAGTACCAGAGGGACCCGAGCGATCATCGACGGCAACCTAGCGAGTTTCCAACTCGGTGACCCGGACTTGGGAAGCCTCAAGCTTGGCCTTAGTGTTGGCGAGTTCTTGCTCGAGCTCTGAGAACTTCTGCGCCATCTCAACCTCGACGGCCTGCGAGTATAAACAACAATCAGTTAGAGAAATGATCCAAAATCAGCTAAGTCGTGCAGAGGAGGCGACCTACCTCGTACTCTTTCAACAAAGCATTTTGCAACCCCAGATCGATCGCCTTCTGCGAGATGATCTTCGTCACCTTCTCCATCTCTATGAGCTTCCTCGCTGTGTAATGCCCCGGCTCGGTAGTTCGCAAGAGCGAGCGGGATGTCTGATGGGCGAGCACCTTCGAGATGAGGTCGGATAGGGACTCAGCATCTACTTTCCCGTACAGCGCGAAGGCGACATCGAAAGCCTCCCCCTTGTCCTCCCAATCTTCCGACCAGGCAGGTAGGTTCGTGCTCAATGACACCTTGTGCTCGTCCTCGGACCAGGAGACCAGAGGGAGACCAAAGGCATTTTTGCCACCTCGCCCGAGGTTATAGTTCAGGTGGTAATAAGACGCCCCGACGTCGACTGGAGATTCTCTCTCGTCGAATAGCTCGCGAGAAAGTTTTGCTCACTTGCTCGCGTGATCCGAGGACTTGGCTTTCTCCTTCCCCTTGGAGAGTTTCTTCTGCTGCGAGCCGCCCTTGTCGCCGACGCGCAACTGGCCCTCCTCAATCTCGGTAGGTGGGTTTGAGGTTTCTTAGCGCGAGGATGCGACTTCCTTCGCCGGAGGGAGTGGTTCTCGCAGGAACTCGCGAGCCTCTGCAAGTACTGAAGAACAGTTAGCACGATTTCCAACAGCGAACAGAGGCAATGCAGAGAGTATGGCAGAATCTCGCATACTTATACCTTTGCAAGGAAGGACTTCATCGAGCACGTTTACGTTGATACGCCAGTGGACGACGTCGAATCGTCGCCCACAGAAAGCTTCGAATAACTTCTCGCGCATGCCTTCCATGATCGGCGGCAGGAAGGTGACTTTGGCGGGTTGGTGCGGCCTCTGCGGCATGCCTTCAAAGTCGTCGGCGACGATGACCAGATACTCGGCCCACCGATGGACTTTATTCGTCGTTTCGAACAACGTACAGACATGACTGCTAAAGAAGATGACTCCCTCGATAGTCGGGGCGAAGGCGAAGACCTTCCGGAAGACGGAAAGGTCGAAAGCGATCCTCTCTTCCCGAAGGAAGCAGAGGAAGCTCATGATCATCACCACGTCGTTGGGGTTGATCTGGGCGGGGACGATGCCAAAATATCGCAGGATCTGGTGATATTCAGGCCACAGCGAAAGTCGCAGGCCGACTTCGAAGTGGCGGAGGGGCAGGACTAGCTCACCTTCGAGGAGGGTGTTTAGTTGCTCGTTCCGGGAGGGGAGCCCGGCCGAGTATTCCTCCGGTAGGTGCCTTTGGCGAAAATCCTCCAGATCTCACTCGGTTGTGGCAGACTTCTTGAAAACAGCGTCCGTGAAGTTAATCTCATGAGCCTGTCGGCGAGCGCTGGCATCGTCAGCGACCGTCCTGTGCGAGTAGTATGTGCGAGAAGAAAGAGCTTGGAGAGCAAGAACGAAAAGAAAGGCGCGAGCAAGGGCAGTGACTCGCGAGCAATAAGTCAGAAATCGCAACAGCGTACTAAAGACTCACCTACCTCTTCTATTTATAGGCAGAGGCAAGGGGGGATGTATATCATGCTCATGTGAGTATCCACCTAAGTGACGTCCTAACCAAAAGATCAATCCTAGCTACGAACGCTATCTCGCACAAAATAATTCAGAATCTCGCCCGCTCGCCGGAACTTGCCCATGCAAGTCGAGACATCGCAGAAAGAAGACAGAGAAAAAGCATAAATCAAATACAAGCTCGGCAAATATAACACGAGATTCAAACTCACTTATTACAAATGAAATATGATTCTTTACATAGTCGTCAAGAGACGAGTACAAATGAAAATAAAGAGAAAGAATCTAAGTCCTAGGAGGCCCCCGGTCAGGAAGATGTGGATGCTGTCTGGCCCAGCCCATCTCGCGAGCTCATCGGAAGTGCTCGCTGGACACCGCCATCGAATCGTCGCCTCATCGCAGTTGCTCCCCCATCCTCGCCAGTCGCCCAGCAGACCCCATGCTCGCGCGCATGCCAGCCACTTCTTCGCCGAAGAGCTGGACGCGATGGTCTATCGTCGCTAGTCGCTTGTCCATCTCTTGGATCATATAGAAGCGAGCCTCGTAGGCCACCAGACTTTCCCGAAGTTCTTCCATCTTTGCCATCCTCACCTCCAGTGCTAAGATTCGGTGATGAGCCTTGCAAATGACGAGTTTGTTGAACTTGGCCTCCAGTTCGATGTAGGTGCGAGCGGCGACATGGCGGTACTCGTTCCCAGAAAGCCCAAGAGCGTCAATGAAAGCCGCTCTAGGAGTTTAGGGCGACCTTTCAGAACAGAGAGAAGTTGCTAAGTCAGCAAGAAGTCAGCAGCAGTGGTCAGATCAGATCAGCATCAGTGCAAGTTACCTTGCCGAGGGGGCCGAGATCGCCGAGGAGAAGGACTACGGCGAGCTGATTCTCGCGGGCCGGATGACGAGCCGCCAGGGAGCTCGGCAGGCTGTCCCTGTCCGCGACCCCCATGGTCGCGGCCTCCGTTCCTCGGCGGGAAGTAGTTTGGGCGTCGTCTTTCCGGATCTCGCGTCGAGCTCTCCGGCGAGATCCGAGGGACCGCGATTTCCGGGCAAAGTTGAGGGCGAGCTTCGTTGTTCGGCGGCAGAGGAGGCAATAGTAGTGTAGTGGTCACCGATTATTGCGAACTCGCCGGAGGAGGCGGCGGTGGCAGTGGTGTGCTCTATTTTTGCGGTTTAGTCAGAGGCAGCGGCGGCAAAGGAGTGCTCGTCGCCGACAACATTGTGATAGTCGCAAGGGGAGGAAGGACTTTGCTCGCCTCTGGTTACGGGGACTTAGTCGCCAGAGTATCTTTCTTCCTCAACGTGGGGACTTGTGTTTCTGGCACATTCTTGGAGCCAAGGTTGATCTGGACGGTGTGCGCGGTTCGGAGCGAAGGCCGAGCCTCGAGGTCGACCATCGGAGTTGATCGCAGGGGTGCAACATCTAGAACCCACCTGAAGTAGTCTCCAGAAGAGTTGCAGATACACGGACAAGTCAGTATGGGGACAGATCAATCAACAATTTTGTGTAGAGTTCGGCCAGATGGCGACCTTGCGAGGCAACGAGATCTGCCTCCATCAGTGCTTGAGATCGATCGACTTCGGGAGCAGGAGGAGAAGCCGTCAAAGGGATGGGAGTGACGTCAGGAGCAGATAGCTCGGGGATGTCACTCAACCCAAGGTCGTCGAGGAGCAGTTGGGTGCTAGTTGAAGGTTTCGGGGTTACGACTTTCTTGGCCGAAGAGGCGACTTTCTCCGTCGCTGGAGGTGGGTTGTTGGCTTTAGAGGCAAGCGTCTTCTTCCACTTTTTTCAATTTCTTCTTCTTTGCGGGAGGGAGGTCGACTGCGACTTCGCCTTCTCGCGGCCTTTTAGAACTTGAAGGTTCGAAGAATCCCGACAGTGCGACAAGGCTTGCTTGGTAGGCTTCCTCGGTAGACTTTGACATCGCGTGCAAGTTCAAAAAGCATGCCTCAAATATCAGTCATCCCCCCTATTTATAGAGTTCAGAAGACATTCATCAAGAGCGAGTAACTCAGATATGTTAGATAATTCTTTTCGAGTTCCTACGTCGCTCGGAAAGAGCGGGGATTGTGTACAACTCATATTTGTCGAGGGTGGACCCCTCCAAAGCCAGGTCAGCAGAAGTCAAAGTTAACAAATCAAGACAAAGGTCGGAGTCAAAGCGTAAGGCCGCAGAAGACCTGTGCGAGTACGGCGAGCTTCCCTCGCATACTCGTCAGGTAGGCAACTAGGCCAGTTGCTCGCCCGGCCGAGCGAGCTCCTCCAGAGAAGTTTCCTATTCGTCGGGGGTGGACTATAATAAGACCCACCCCTCCCCTTGGATTTGCCTATAAATAGGATCTCGAGAGTACGAGGAAGGAGACTTTTGAATCTCGCCGAGATCTCTCAAATTCTTTTCTTGGACGTCAGCTGAGCCTTTGAATTCCTTTTTCAGAGAGACTTATTCGCGAGCTTGCGACTATCCCCTTTAGTCGTCGCGACTTAGTTATCAGTCTGTCTTCCTCGTCCCTGCTCAGCCATTTTTGGTTGTGGAGGAGTTGTTTTTTCTAAGCTTCCGGGTACGTGATGGGACCTTCCTGCCGCAGCACCTGGGGTACTGTACGTTTGTTCTTCGGCGACTTCTGTGTCTTAGCCCGGTAGCCGTCGAGCCCAACCGTTGAGCCGGTAACCTTAGGCTGCCTTGATCCGATTTTTGGAGTAGGGAATTTTTCCGGCATCAACAATAGCCCACCACTCCGTTACAAAGCCTTGAGCACACAAAAATGACAGAAAATAAACCAAGTCCGCAATGCTCTCACAGGATTGTCCAATGGAGCTGAGGATTCTCTAAGGCTTCGAGGCTTTGATGAGAGCAATGGCCAAGTCCCTGCAACGTTGAGCGTTGCACGCTTGACGACCTAGAGAGGGAGCAGAGCGAATTCCGAGCGGAGGAACGATATAAGTCTCACGTCTCCGCCGGAAAACGTCAGAGCTCTCTCTACCTCCTGGAGTTGTTTGCCTTCAAATGAGAGTATGTGGGCTCTTTTTTGTTTTCTGGAACGACTTGGTGGTAATTGCGTCAGGGAGGATTTTGAGGTGGCGAATGATGTTACTCCGTTTCAATCACCTGGATCACCAATTTTCATGAAAAGACAAAAGTGCCCCCCGCGCGATGCGTCATGCCTGCTCCGGCGTGCTGCGCTTGTGCTCGGGCCTGCTGCATCCCCTTGGCCTGATTCAGAAATACTTAAGAGAAACCTCATCAATTACTATAAATATTATTTTAAAATTAAAAATGAAACTCGAACTTAAAACACTAGAAATTATAATTTATTAGGACAATATTTCCCGTTGGCCCAGTTAAAATTATTGTTGATAGGAGCATCACATAATTTTATTTTAATAATATAATTTTTAATAATTTAATTTAAAATAAAATGACAAATTCAAATTAAATTAAAATGATAATAAAATTGGATGACGAAAATCATCATCATTTTTAATGATTTCTTAAGAGGGGAATGTTGCCACGTGGTAGAATGCGCCACAAGAAGAGTCCGCTCCCGGCTGCTTGTGTTGTATACTGTAATTAATGTAACTATCAATTTGATTTTTTTTTCTAAAAAAGCCTTTCCTACATTCCTGATTCCTTCGTTCAAACTTCAAACCAATGCATTTTTTTTATTTATATTAAATAAAAAAAATTGTATAAATCATGAAATAGCTGGCAGGAGATCCGAACCAAGCGAAAGTTTTCTGTCCATTACACATACGGGAAAGATTGTGGGGGAAAATATAAATTTTGCCTATGAATTTTTATTTTTCACGTCACGAAATATTGATTTATGTATTTTTACACTCATTTTAAGCTCTCGCATGACTAAATTTTTGGGAGAAAATAAAACTGTAAAAATGTGATTTTTTTGAACTAAAAATCCAATACATTTTTTGAATTAAAATCCAGTTGTATGAAAATCCAATGTGATCTCGCATGCTTCGGACTCCGGGTCCGTTTGGCGCCGCGGTGACGGTGAAGAACACGGGGATTAAATTGTCATTTGCTAATGCCCATCAAAATAATTTCATCCACTTTTATATTCAAACGGATGATAGATGTTTGTTAGGCGATCCTTAACGAATGACACGTTCCCTATCAAACAGTGCCGGATCCGTTTGGGGCGACGGCAGCTGAACCCTTGACCACATGTAAATACAATACCTTCGATCACTTTTATGTTCAAAACATGTATAAGAATGCTGTAGGGGGTACAACGAGGGACAAAGGCAGAAGCTCAGTTTATTTGCTAGCTAATGGCTATTGAAAATGAGATGAAGATGCTGCTGGAGAGGCTGGCCAGAGCAGCAACGGAGGATAACCAGAGTTTCCTTCTCAGGCTCAAACAGCGCTTCCAACAGTACTACTGCTGAGCTAGTTGTAAATTTCATTAATTTGTAATTAGATATGACTGATATGTATATATATGTTGCAGAGCTGGGATTGAACTGCCAACAATCGAGGTGCGTTTCGAGAATCTGAGTGTTGCGGCAGAGGCTTATGTTGGCAGCAGGAGCTCACCTTCCTTCTCCAACGCCATTCTCAACACAATCCAAGTATATTGCCCTATAAATATAAAATTTATATATATGCTCGCTTATATATGTTGTGTTATAAAGTGATTTTGCGGGCTTCTTCATTGTTTTTATAATAAATTGCAGAGCGTTGGGGATTTGCTTCATTTCATGCCGAGCAAGAAGAGGAGAATAATAAACATACTGGAAGATGCCACTGGAATCATTAAGCCTGGAAGGTGGTGTATATAATTATTTATATTATATTATTATATTATTATATTATAGATTATATTTATATTATTTTAATTTTATTTAATACAAGCATCAAGCAACTATAAGTCATAAGTTTTGTTGATGGATGAATCAATGAACAGGATGACTCTGCTGCTGGGTCCCCCTGGTTCCGGAAAGACCACATTTTTATTAGCTCTTGCAGGAAAGCTTCAGTCGGATCTTAAGGTCCGTAGCTAGCCGCTAGCCGGCCCTTAATTTTATGTTCATAGGGATCTCAGAATTAATTAATTAATCAATTAATTAATTTTCCTGTCGCCGCAGCTGGATTAATAATTTGATTAGAATATGAATACTACAGGTATCAGGGAAAGTGAGCTACAACGGGCATGGATTGGAAGAGTTTGTGCCGCAGAGAACTGCTGCTTATGTTGACCACCGTGACCTTCATATAGCAGAGATGACCGTTAGAGAAACCTTGCAGTTCTCCGCTCGCTGTCAAGGGGTCGGCTCTCGTTTTGGTAATTTAACTAGCCAATAACTATACGCGGGCTGATTTCGGCTATGTATAGGCCGCGCTTATGTGCGGGTCAAGGTCTATACAGGTTCACAGCTTCCAATGGTTTTTTATAAGTTTGGACTGTAAATTAAGGTCTGGTTCATGCAGTCGTAACCGCTTGACCGGTGAAAATAAGTCACTCTAAACGGAGCCTAAAACTACTATTCATTTCTTTAATTATTCACAAAGATTCAAACAAACACAAACATAATTAAGTACTCATTGCCGTTGCAGATTTATTAACCCAACTGCTAAACAAAGAGGAGGGCAAAAACATCAAGACGGACCTAGATATTGAACTCTTCATGAAGGTTTTTTTTAAAAAAAATTTATTCATACAAATTACAGTTGAATCAAGATATACAATTTGGATAATCTTATTTTAACATCGAGCTACATACAGATAGCTGCAATGGAAGGGAATGCCAGTGGAATAATTACAGAGTACATAATGCAGGCATGTAGTAGAACTCTATGCATGAGCAGCTTCATTTTATATGCATACATATATATAGAAGCTTAAAATTATGTGCTGGAGGAAATATGACATTAATTTGATGCTTAAAATTCTTCTCCTGGCTCTAAATAAATCCAAATGACAGATTCTAAAGTTGGATGGCTGTGCTGACACTCTGGTGGGGAATCAAATGATTAGAGGTATCTCTGGGGGAGAAAAGAAACGCGTCACTATAGGTATATCTACTCAAATAACTTTGTATTGGATCGACTACCGGTACTACTACTAATACCATCTGATATCAGGATCCCCTTCATTTCAAATGAAATGGAGAGGATCCGGATCCTACTATCTGGGGGTGTGCAAAAATAACCGAGAACCGAGCCGGAATCGAATCGAGTGTTGGAGTTGGAAAATACTTCGTGTCCTCTCTTTTCTCACACCGGGTTAGCTCGCATTAGCTTAGGGGAATCAAAGTATGGAGCGCTTGGAAATCTCTGGGGTTGATGACAACGGGGCCTGGGATCATCTTGATTCTAGATTGGAGTCAAGGCCTCTCGTCGACCCATGCTTTTTGCAGTTACACTACGATAAGAGACTTGGTTTCTTGAGGTTTGTTTTAGGGTTTGAAATCGCAAAATGGAGCAGCCGCCGAAAACAAGGGGGGAGTTTGTCATTTCTGTATGAGTAAGGGGAGAGTGTTCTTGATAGATTGTGAGAGGTTGTTTGTTATGAAATTTCCCGCAATCTCACAACACCGCGGAACGCAACGGAATAACAATACGTAATAATAGCCACAGAAAATTAAGTAAAAGCAATGCAAAGAGACAAGCACACACAGACAATACAAAAATTTATGTGGTTCGGAGAGAACTCCTACATTCACGGAGAGAGCACCGGAGAAGATCCACTAAAATATGAGCAATGTTTACAATATTGAAACCAAGAACTTGAACGACCATGGGGTCTCAATCAAGTGCCAAAGTCGAGGCCCAACGTAAGGCTTCCACTGAGAATCATCGGAGAAGGGGATTCTCTTCTTCCTCTAGATTTGCAACAACACAAGCACCTCCTTTCGGAAGGAGACTATTCTCAGGTGGAAACATGACTTCACCCTCACGATCCCGCTCGGGTGGAAATGATCCTCGTGATTCCTATGTGACAGAAACGCCGACTTCCTCTTAATCTCTCTCCTTTCTTCCTGGACTGGACGAAGGATTCGTGCTCCTGGAGAACAACCATTGTTCTTTCTCCTCGCTCTCACAGCCGACGCCCTAATCTCCCGCATAGATGATAGCCGTTGGTCTTTGCTCTCTTTTTCTGAATGAACCGGAACTCTCGAAATATATATATCAAACCTAATATGAAAGGGCGTTCTCATTGATCTCGATTTGGTTCTGGGTTCAAAATTTTCAAAATCAGTCGTTCGATTCGGCTATTACATTCGGGTACCCAAAAATGACCCGAGAACAGAGTTATTGAAAATGAGTATAAATAATATAAATGTCGTCTGATCCTTATTTCATCCAATATGAGCCTTTCAATATAGTCCAAGTTTAACATAAAAGCTTCACTCTTTCTAACTGTTGTTCTAAGAGTATGTTAGTGCAAATTGAAGAGGATTATGTATTAAAAAAAATTTCATCTTCAAGCATTTAATTATTTAATCAAATTATTTCCTTTGTAAATGATATATATTTGTGTTTACTAATTGCTTAAATAAATACAATAGTTAGAAATGTTTACTAATATACACGTTTATATGAAAATTTTTCTAACGCGTGTGTGGAACCAAGAGCCAAACCAGAATGAAACCGAGTTTTTCGTTTCGAAAAGTCAGAACCGAACCTCTATGTATCGGTCATTGATTTAGGGTGAAACCGATCCGAGTTGCACTCCTACTAATGTCAATGTATTGTGTAGCTAGCTTGTCATGAATAATGAAGACCATAGTTGTTTTTCTATGTTGCAGGTGAGATGATTGTCGGGCCAATAAAAACATTTTTCATGGATGATATATCGACGGGCCTCGACAGCTCCACAACCTTTCAGATAGTCAACTCACTAAGACAAGCTATTCATATTCTCGGTGGGACGGCAGTTCTCTCCCTACTTCAACCAGCACCAGAGACGTATGAGCTCTTCGATGACATCATCCTTCTATCTGACGGCCATATTGTCTATCAAGGCTCTCGTACGCACGCGCCCCAGTTCTTCGAGTCTATGGGCTTCAAGTGCCCTGAGAGAAAAGGTTATGCTGACTTCCTACAAGAGGTACAATTTAACCGAGCCTTCCATTCTCTCATTACATTTGTATGTTTTGTATCCTAATCTCCAAATATATATATATATATATATATATATATATATATATATATATATATATATATATATATATGTATTCATAGGTGACATCTAGAAAAGATCAGCACAAATATTGGATAGGGGAACATGAATACAGATACATTCCTATAATGGAATTTGCAGATGCATTTCACAGCTTCCATGAAGGTGAGAAGTTAAAAGAAGAAATGTCTGTCCCATTTGATAGGAGCAAAAGCCACCCTAGTGCTCTGTTCATGTCAAAGTACGGAATCAAAAGAATAGAATTACTAAAAGCATGTGCTTGGAGAGAGCTCATACTGATTAAAAGAAACTCCATTGTTTATGCATTTAGAGCTGTTCAGGTTAAACTCCATTGTTTATGCTCATACTGATTAAAAACATCTTTCGTGTTGTGAGTTCACTCATTTATCATGTTGATTTCAGGTAACTTTAATGTCGTTTATTACAATGACACTCTTTCTTCGGACCAACATGCACGGCGAATCTGTAATTGATGGAGGGATTTATATGGGATTCCTTTATTACTCGGTTCTAATTATGCTGCTCAATGCCTTCTCCGAGCTTGCTTTGACCATTGTTAATCTTCCCATCATAACAAAGCAGAGAGATTACAATTTTTACCCGGCATGGGCTTACACAATTCCAATGTGGCTTCTGAAGATCCCATTTTCATTTACAGAAACTTCTATTTGGTTGCTGCTTAACTATTTTGCAATAGGCTTGGATCCAAGTATAGAAAGGTCATAACTACAATTCAATCATTTTTATGCCTAAATTCATATAGAATGAAGAAGAAACATTCAACTTTACCTTGACTATTGCATGATTGTGCAGGTTCCTGAAGTGTTACATTCTGCTTGTGGTAACCAATCAAATGTCCGTAGGATTGTTTCGCATCATTGCGGCGATTGGGAGAGTAATGGCGGTAGCCAACACTTATGCGTCCTTTGCGTTCGGGCTGTCAATAGTGTTGGGCGGTTTTTTTAATTTCGCACGGTTTGCTCTTTTGGACAATATGATTTCTTTGCCTTTTTGTAATGTGGTGGGGGGATCACTTGACTACTGTTAACTCTGTTTATGTAGATGGTATGAAGAAATGGTGGATATGGGCATATTGGCTTTCACCGCTGATGTACTCGCAAAATGCCATTTCAGTAAACGAGTTTCTTGGGACGAATTGGAATCGAGTAAGATTTGAAAGTCTCTCTCCTTGAGCCCCTAATATGCTTAAAGAAGAGAGAAAAATTGTTCTACAGTAATTGTTAGCATAGTGTAATAATCATGTGTACAAGCGAACAATATGGAAAATCACATAAATTTTTTAAATGAATCCTTATTATACAAAGCATGAAAGCTAGAACTATAGAATTTTTTGTTTAAATTAAACAAAATTTTCAATCCTTGAATTAATAATGCTCTCAACATTCAATATAATTGACATAATTTAGTTTTATATATGACCTCAAGCAAATAAATTCATGTTGCAGATGATACCCAATTCAAATGTAACACTCGGCATACAAATCTTAGAGTCCCGCGGGATCGTTCCTGAAGCAAATCGGTACTGGATCGGTGTGATGGTTTTGCTTGGCTATGTGCTTCTATTCAATTTTTTCTTCACCTTAACTGTATCGTATGCAAAAAGTGAGTGCAGATTTACAAAATATGCATTTATCTTATTGAAACTACGACCATGAATTTAAATTATAAGTAATAATATGGTTTATTGGTATTGGTTGTAGAAATTGGAAGAGATAACCAAGTAATATCCGAGGAGACATTAAGAGAAAAAAGAATATGTATAACTGGAAAGCATGAGGATTCATCATTTGAGGGAAATAACTCCACTCATAAACATGAGTATAAAAGTAAGACATATAACACATTCAACATTTATCATGTATGATCTTTGAATACAACATTAATGAAGCTTCATTTTTATAGATAAAGTTATTGACTTGTCACATGAAAGTAAGGGGATGGTCCTTCCATTTATACCGCTTGTAGTTGCATTTGACAATATAAGTTACTCAATTGATATGCCACAGGTATGTAACTGAGCGTGCTTAATTAAGTGCTTAAATATTTTCTAAACCTGAATCTAATCCAGGAAATGAAGGAAATGGGAGCTAAAGATGATAGATTGAAGCTTTTGAATGGCGTGAGCGGCAGCTTGCGGCCTGGAATTCTTACGGCGTTGATGGGTGTTAGTGGAGCAGGTAAAACTACACTTATGGATGTGCTTGCAGGGAGAAAGACAGGTGGATACACAGAAGGAAATATTACTATAAATGGATACCCAAAACAACAGGAAGCATTCACCCGTGTCTTAGGATATTGTGAACAAAATGATATACATTCTGCCAATATAACTGTTTATGAATCTCTAGTGTTCTCCGCTTGGCTTCGCTTACCTCCGGATGTTGATGCGCCAACAAGAAAGGTATTTTAGTCATAAATGGTGATTTTTTCCATCAAATTTCTGTTTCCAGTTATTAACCAAATTGTTGGATTGTAGATGTTTATTGAAGAGATAATGGAACTAGTTGAGCTGAGCTCAATAAGGAAAGCATTAGTCGGGTCACCTACCGAGGAATTTGGGCTGAGCCTTGAGCAACGCAAGAGGCTCACGATCGCTGTTGAAATTGTCGCGAACCCTTCAATAATATTCATGGATGAGCCTACCTCGGGTCTTGATTCTAGGGCAGCGTCAATTGTTATGAGAACTGTGAGAAACATAGTAGATACTACGAGGACAGTGCTGTGCACAATTCACCAACCTAGCATTGATATATTTGAAGCTTTTGATGAGGTAAAATGATATATATATATATATGGCATGATATGCTACCAATACATAATTTTCACAGCAATATTTGCATGACATTCTTATCTTGTTGAATATTATAGCTGTTTCTTTTGAAAAAAGGAGGAAAAGAGATATATGTCGGGCCATTAGGGAGCTGTTCTTTCCATCTCATCAGATATTTTGAGGTGATGACAAAAATACTTTTCAGACGACATTTTAAATCAATAGCAATGCGGATGCAGAATAAATCAAACAATAATTAACTTGATTCCTCAAATATTTTGTAGGGGATTAAAGGGGTTAGTAGGATAAAAGACAAGTACAATCCTGCGACATGGATCCTTGAAGAAAGCACATCAACTAAGGAGCAAGCTCTACAAATTGATTTCAGTGAAATATACAAAAACTCTGAATTATATCAGTATGCAACAAATATAATCTCATCCTCACACCAACTTCTACATTTGATGCTGCCTATCTGATATTTAATTTGCATGATCGATAACTTACAGGAAGAACAAAGAATTGATCAAAGAAAGCAGTGAACCAACTCCCGAACTAAGTGCTCTCCATTTTCAAAAGCAATACTCCCAAGCGTTTCTCACGCAGTGCACTGCGTGTCTATGGAAACAGCACCTGTCATACTGGAGGAATCCCTTATACACTTGTGCGAGATTTTTTGCCACTATGATGCTGGGTTTATTATATGGGACAATATTTTGGGATTTTGGCAATAAAAGGTGTGCATACTATCTACAAACTAATGCATCAACGCCTATTTGCTAGTTTGAAGATTTATATGTATATTTTCATTATAATGAAGAGGCAAAGTACAAGATCTGTTCAATGTGATTGGCTCCATGTACGCCGCTTCCATAGTCCTGGGGGTCATGCATTCTATCATGGTTCAACCAATCGTTGCTGTTGAACGTACGGTCTTCTACAGAGAAAGATCAGCCGGAATGTACTCCGCAGTACCGTTTACCTTCGCACTAGTAATCATAAATTTTGCGTATTCGATCACCATTAACATATACATTCCCAAACTATTGTTGACCGACATCTTTTTCATCCTCTCAGGTCCTAATCGAGCAGCCTTACATCTTCGTGCAGTCTTTATTATACAGCCTTATAGTCTATTCGATGATTGCACTGCATTGGACTATGGCTAAATTCTTTTGGTACCTGTTTTTCACATACTTGACATTGTTATACTACACGTACTTCGGGATGCTCGCCGTGTCTATAACCCCTAATAATAGAATAGCAATAATATGGGCTACTATTTTTTATGGGATGTGGAATATTTTTTGTGGATTTTTAATGCCTCAGACAGTAAGTTTGAACATTTGCTACCACAAACATTATTATGACACAGTTGTATAGACTTTCAAATTTTAATTCCTTGATTGGTTTTTGTTGTTTTGTAATAATATAGAGGATACCAGTGTGGTGGAGATGGTATTATTGGGCTTGCCCCGTCTCATGGACGCTGCGTGGACTGATTGAAACGCAGTATGGAGATGACATGGCTTATCTTGATACAAACCAGACCGTGGCTCAGTTTATTAAGAGTTACTTTGGATTTAGTCATGATCATTTAGAAGTGCCCGCAGTTATGGTCGCCTTATTCGCGGTGCTTTTTCCCGCGGTCTTTGCTGTAGCAATCAAGTGTCTTAATTTCCAGAGAAAATAGTTATAATCTTATGGATATGTAAACTACTAATGATGCAGATTGGAGTCATATCTGCACATTTCAAAGAATTTCCTTGCTCTTTGAAGCATGCTAATTAGCTTTGATATTCCTACCATAGCTTTGATGATTTTCTCCATGCAAGCAATGTTTCAATTATTTCATGTGTATGTGGAGGCTTGATAACTATTACCAGTATCATGTACAAGCATTTTTTTTGGTTGTTCACAGATCGCTGGAGAGAATATATGGTTGTTTGTCGATCACCGACCTGATTATTAATGTGAAGGATAAGATTACTTGATTAACAATCTCAACACCATTTCTCACCTCATTCTCGTCCTCAACTGCGCCCAAAAAGCTTCTCCCTTTCCTTCGTCCACTGAACAAAGATGGTGAGCTATGCGATCAATGGCCAAGGGTGGATTATAATCATGGGAACAAGTACTCACTCAGCTTTCATCAATTGTGGAAGAAAAAATTAGAAGATTTTGTCAAATGAAGCAAAGGAATTTTACAAGAATATAGGCTGCGTATTATTATGTTAGATCCTATAGCAACCTAATGTTGGAGGGTAGATTGGGGAGATGATCAATAAGGTTTAAACCTAATTAAAGCAATATGCATATTCACTTGACAGGGCCGCTATCACTTTGGCGCGCTCTTAGGAATCAATCTTCAACACCAATGGATCCTACTGCTTCTAAGGCTGGTCCACAAGATATCTGGCTTACCCAGAATTAAGAAGAAGAAAGAACCCCAAAAAAACTTGCTCGAAAAAAAAGATAATCCATGATCTTCGAGAATAAAATCAACGTGATGGAGTTTTCCGCATTCGTGAAGCTGTGGATCCGAAGAGTTCTAGGAATTATCTCTAATTTTCTTTGATTTTCGCTGTGTAGTTTTGTTCTCATCTTTTTTATGACTTCTTCAGAATTAATTTAATTTAGGAGTGATTGCTCCTAGATCCTATTTCTACTTCTGAGGCTGGTCAACAAGATATTTGCCGTATGCAGAAGAGGAGGAAAGAAACCAAAAAGATTACTCAAAAAAAAAAGATAATCCGCGACATTCGAGAATAAAATCAACGTGATAGAATTTTCGTATTAGTAAAGCAGTGGAGTGGATACAAAGATTTTTTGGAATTATCTCTAACTTTCTTTAACTTTTGCAAATCCAACCCAAAGATACGAAAAAAAATTTAGGTGAGTTACTCTCACCTATTTCTAGGTGCAGAAGTAAATACTGACCGTTGATTTGATATCCTACGACCCATACGGTATTAAATACTGACCATTGATCAGTATTTACATTAATCATGCTACTTCTGCATGAAATCAACGGCCAATATTTACTTCTGCACCTATTTCTATGTGAGAGTAACGCAATCCTAAAGACCGGTTAAATTTGGGAGAGAGAAGGAGATTAAATGACGTTTCTAAAATGTGTAGACATATTCTTGTGGCTGGAATTAGACACAAAATGGTGTTTTGGTGTCAAGAACTCCAAACGGTTAAAAAATTTGTAGCTTTTGCTTCTTCCTTCTAGAATTATCTGGATCCCTAATTAATTTTGGTCGATGTTATAAGCACGCACATTTTGGCTATTGATCGCCAAACTATACTGACACGTCAAAATAATTATATGTTATTTTCACACTGTCATGTTAATAACACACTAAAGTTAATATTTTTATTTTTACACACCATATTTAAAAATTTAATTGTTGCACATAAAAGTATAAAAATAATTATGCACGCCAAAGTAAAATATTAATTTTTTCTATGATATTTTCACTTTATATGAATGATAAATATGAAGTACACACTAGTCCGACACTAAACTGTTAAACAGTTGCAATAAAATATAATGTTAGCGAAATGCAATTTGTAGGAGCCACTTAAACCAACTAGAGATAGCAAAACAGCAGCAGTATAAGTAGGGGATCCATAGGGGGGCCCAAGGGACACTGCCCCCCATAATTTTTCAAAATGGTTAGTTTATTTGGATTCATCTCCTCGAGGCAATGAATTTTGACTACTTATACGTCAAAAACGGTGGCTAGATGAGTGAGAGAACATCTCTGATAAGATGAAAGTGTTTAATTTTTTTTGTTGAAGTTAATGTCCGGCCCCCCTTATTAAAATTTCTAGAACTCAGTGACGCATTCCTATGTTGAGGCGCGGACATAAGAAAAAAAATATTGTACACTCGACACACATGAGCTAAGTGCATCGAGTGCAATCCAAGTCATTGATCGTATGACTCGATATATTCCACACTACAGAGGTATTTCAAGGATTTTCAGAAAAAAGTGCTACTTAAATTTAAAAATATATAATAAATGTTTATGCTATTTCATTTAAAGAAAAATTTGTGCACCCTCATTATCAATTTCCTGGATCCGCCACTGGTATACAAAAAGAAAAACAGATCTGTGTCGATCTATCATTGTTTCAGGACCTTATTTCAGAGAAATAGTAACAAAGATTTCATATGTATATGGAAAAATGCATAACATGGATATTACCATAAAAGTTTGTTCACATGAACTCAAAATAAAAATAAAGAACATCAGACGTATTGATGCGGAGCATAGACGAGGACTTGCAGTGGATCACGAGTTTTGGGCTCATTCGGGGGTTATTTGTCGACTTTCCATATATGGCGTGCCCGGATCGACGATCGGACACCGCAAATGTGTTCGGATTCGCGTTGCGAATCGATTTGATATATTATTTCACTATTTTGCATTTTATTTTGATGTAGGTGGACTCATCTTCGGCCAATCATAGTCGTCGATGGTGGGATGTCCTAAGTCTCTTATTATTATAAATAGGATGTTAGTGGGCTGATTAGAGCTATTGCAGATTTTGGTGAAAGAATTCCCGGAATCCTGCGATCCCGTCACGGTGCCGACTCCGTGGAACTTGAGTGACGACTCTTAGGCTTGTATCTCCCTCCCCAAGGTACCCCTTAACCCTAGCCCTCTTTTCCCCCTCCTAAACCGTCTCCACAGCCACCCAACACCTCCCAAAAGCAGCAGGGCTGTCCAGAAAAAAAAACCTTGTTTTCTATTCAATTTTACTGTTCAAATATGAATTCTACTGTTCACAGCCTATAGTATTCCCCTCCTATTCCGCCAGGCGGCTTCCACACCCTCCGTCCAGCAAGCCGCCGCCTGAGCCCCTTCCTACCGCTGGGTTTAAAGACTCCAGCAACCCCCTTCCTGAAAGGGGCCGACCAAGCGGCCTCTCCCCTTCTAGTGGGCCCCTCCTCCAGTCTGTCCACCCTCAGTCGCCATTTCCCTGGCCTCCCTGCAACACCGCTACCAAGCCCCCTGCCTTCTCTAGCGTGTCGGTGTCGGAGAGTCCAACACTCGTCCGACTCTCCGACACCCTCCGACACTCGAGTCGGAAATCTGACACGCTGGCTCACGCGGGACTCACGTGTCCCGCTCAATCGGACACGCGTGTCCCTAAGTTAGCTACTCATGATGAGACGGGTGATAATTTATCATGAAAGTGTTTTACCCCATTCTAGCATTTCAAGTAGTGAAAGTGGATCTACTAGTGACGTAGATATTTTCTCTAGAAAAAGGAAGATTGAAAGTAGGGAAAAAGTTTGCATGTGAATCCATTATTTTTACTGATGATATATAATGGTAATGTGTTAATGTTCTATCATTTTTTTGATCATTTGTTAAGTTTTGCATTTGAATATTTGATGAGTAATATTTAAACATGACTTAACTTATTTAAATATTTGTTAATTGTTAATTTTTTTATTTTTTGTTAAATGTTTTAGGATTTTCATAATTAAAAAAAATGAATATTTAATATACGTGTCCCAGCGTGTCAGAATATGGTATTTTTTGAGAAATGACGAGTCGCGTGTCGTGTCGTGTCGTATCGCGTGTCGTGTCGTGTCGTATCGCGTGTCCCGTGTCGGTGTCGGTGCAACATAGGGAGCCACCCCGACCTCCTTCCACATCAGATCTGGACAGATCTGGACTTTCTATTCAGATCCAACCCAGCCATTCACTCCCCACCACTTCTACAGCCCGGATCCACTCCAACATACCTGATCCCTCCCCTCCTCGCCCGGATCCACCATACATCGCCGGATCTACTCCTTTTCGGCCTGATCCCGCCTCCCACCGCCGAGGACAGCCACCTATACTGTTTTCCACCTCGGATTGTCGTGCACGCATCTCCGGCTCTGAATTCTTCAGTGCTTTGGTCAGCCCGCTACTTGGTGAGTCCTTGTTGTATATCAGATAATTGTTTTCAACATATTCATATTAGATTGGATCTTGTACTGGTTTTGGATCTCTCGTATGGTAGTTATTTGTTAGATTATTATTGTGATTTACAGGATTTATTCACCACGCGCTCTTGCTTTGACCCTCCACGCGGAGGAAAACTTAAGCTTGTTTTGCCCTAGTAAAATATTTTGCCTTGTTGTGAATTAACTGCGTGGGATCTTATTTTTATTATCTAATATGACTTAACCGTCGGATTTGCATGACATGTATGGGTTAGGTCACCGTTTATCTCACCGCCTATAGATTCGTCCTGCGTCAATTGGGATCAGAGTTAGATTACGCGCACTTTTTGATACGCAGTCGTAGAGTCTATAGGTTTTTTTTCATCATGTCTAAGTGTCACAATTATTTCTCTCCTCACTTTGGAAGTCTCGAGTCCACTTGCACCCGCCCTCATAGATCCCTTTTAAGGAGATCCTCACGACGCTACGATGATTATTCGTGATTGCAGCACACCATTTCCAGAGACCGTGTTGACCCACCGACACAACCCCACTATGCTAGAGGCGATCAACATGATGATTGTCGTCGCACTTATCCGTACACGCGAGCGGATCGTGTCGATCCTTTGACACGATTCGGTTACCTTAAGGATGATTATTATGAGGATCGTCGTTCCGAAGGAGATCTTCATAGTCAAATTTGTACTGTTGCCCCTCCCTTTGACAGTTCATCGAGTCCCGAGTCTTTCAGTTATTCGCTCGTGGATATGGAGTATTATCTCGATCATTTTGAGTTATTTGGTGAGCGTCGCTTCATGTTTGCGAAACTTAGACTTTTAGATCAGGCGATGACATATTGGTCTAGCGTTGAGAGGGCCCGTAAGCGAGACCGTCTACATCGCATCACTAGTTGAGTGGACATGAAGCGTACATTGTGTCAGAGGTATCTGTCTTCATCGTATCGGAGTCACTTACTCGACCGATTATTTTTCCTTTAGCAAGGATCCATATATTCGCTGAGTACAGGGATCGCTTTGATGAGTTAGTTGTGAGGAGCAATATTCGAGAGGACTCAGCCATGACCACTTCCAGATTTCGGTCTGGGCTTCAACCAGACATTCGTACTAAGGCGATTTATCATAGTTCGAAGTATCTCGAGCAAACGTATCAGCTTACCCTTCGTTACGTACAGTCTATGAGATCAGCCAAAGCTGGTCGGTTGGACCCTCACCTTGACCTCCGTAGTACGAGCTCCTCCCAAACCGATGACACCACTTTGCCTATCATTGTTCCGTAAGACATGACTGAAGTGACATCTGATGCGGATTGCTCTCGCCCCAGTGAGGTGTTTAGCTCAGCGAGTGACCTATCTTTTGTTTTTGACGCTCCTCTAGTGACCCTACCTGAGAGTGAGCCAGAGCGACCTATTGAGTATATAGTATTATGTCCCTCACCCACACCTCCACTTTTGACATGTCCTGGGTTGATTAACACCCCTAAACTAGCTCATGTCTTGACACCGCGCCGACAGATCCATTCTTGAGTGAAGGTCTGTGTGGCTCTCCCATTGTCATTGCCCTGAGTCACATCACGATCGAGGGCCCAGAGCCTGGTGTTGATCTCTTAGTGGCCATGTCACTCATTCACGGGGACACTACCCCTCACGATGGTACTCATCTGGAGGATCATGACCATGGTGATGAGTACTATGACGACCCCCCTATTAAGCCGCCTGATGAGCCCCTACATCCTGGTGAGCATGTGATTCAGGTGAGCCGCTAGTTTATGGATTTTGAGTTATTGACGTCTCGGGCATTATCATCTCTGACCTTGCCCCGAAAAATAAGTCTTGAGTGGAGCATGACGTATATAGAGCCGCCCTTGAGTACACTTGGGCCTACTCATATCTTGTGGACCTACCTTATGACACATCACACTCTTGATGAGTTTTAAAACATGCCACCTGCTGACCCACCGGATGAGGTCTTTACTTTCGGGGACACTCACTACACTATAGAGTCACGTCCTCTAGTCGGTGTACATGATTTTCACCTAGGCGGTCGTCTTATTCGCGATGACTTTTCGTACACACCATGCGAGCCCCCTGATGTGTTACGTTCCCTGAGAGACACTTAGATCTTTACGAGCTCGTACTTGGGTATAGATGTATCACGCAATCCTCCGAACCCTCGTCACATACGAGATGAGCTTTTCCACACTCCCCCGAGAGAGCCTCCTGATAGGCCACCTCCTGTGATAGATTTTCAGGGCAATATTATATTTTCCCATAGAGAACATGTTGCGTCGGTCATGTGTCATTTACATTATTTACATGAGTCTGTTGAGTCGTTTGGTCATCATTTGCATGAGTCTGTTGTGTTGTCTGTTCATCGTTTGCATGTGTGTCATGAGTCGGTCCGAAGAATAATCCATATTGGTAATAAATCTTGGAAATCACATGCGGATGTTCATTGACAAGTGCGGGTACTTCATGAAGGCGAGCAGGTGATGGTAAAAATCTGTGTTGTGAGGCTCCGTGCGAGGCTTGCTAAAAGCTTGAGCGTTATGCGAATGGATCCATATATAATCATGAGATGGATCAAAGAAAACATCTACGATCTTGATATCCCTACAAGTATGAGTATCCACTCAGTATTTAATGTTGAAAATCTGACGTCATACTACGAGCATTGCGAGTATGTGGACCCAAGCAGTGGAGACTTCTAGCCGCCCACACCACCACTCTCATTGTCTTACCACCCTCATAGCCCACCCACGTCTGATGGCCACCACTACTCACCCACTTCTGACAACCATCCACCTGGGGACTCGTTTTCTTTGGTTTTACCTACGACGCCGCCGATCGCACCGGGAACCACCACTCGTGAGTTGAGTGTTGAGAGCTTCATGGAGACCAGACTCCACTAGTGCATTCCTACTACAGACGTTGGTGATACCTGGGTACTTGCAGCAGAGCGTGATCGATTCACCTCTGGACTTCGACTTCAGTACGGTCATCTCCATTTACATGAGATGACAGGTTTTCAGACGGGGAGAGTCGATTGGCAAGGACACTCTTCTATCGACGACACTTGGACGATCTTTGGTGGACATCTTCGAGTTTTAACTTACATACAGCAAGAGAATTCTGATTCTAATTCATCAGGAGATGAATTCTTTCAATCCGGGGAGATTAATGAGGAGCATAGACGAGGACTTGCAGTGGATGACGAGTTTTGGGCCCATTCGGGGCTGATTTGGCGACTTTCCATATATAGTGTGCCCTGATCGACGATCGGACACCGCAAATGTGTTCGGATTTGCGTTGCGAATCGATTTTGTTAGAAAAGCCTAGTTAAGGGCCCATCTAGGGGCCCATTTTTCTCTCTTTTCTCTCTTTTTGTATTAACATCTTGGAGTGGGATTTCTCTTTTTCCTCTTTTCCTATATAAATGTATTCATACTTATAACTTGACAATTCAAGAAGTATATACAAGGTTTGGAGCTTTCTTTACATGGTATCAGAGGCAGCCCGGTCCGGCCTGTCTCTGACCGCTCGGCTTCTCTGTCCGCCCGGTTTCCCCTTTTTTGACCGCGGCAGCTTGGTCATCCTTCTTACCGCTTGTTGATTGTGGCCTCTCTCCCTCTACCCGCCTCCCTCTCATCTCCCATGGATCCACCTCTCTTTTCCACTTTATATAGCCCTCCTCTCTCTGGCTCGTGGACCCCACCCCGTTCGGTTTGTTTTCCTATCCGCTGCGGTCTCTCTCTGCTCCTTTCCGCTGCGGTCTGCTCCTTACCGCTCGGCCTCCGCTTGGGTGCGGTCTATTTATAAACCGCCCAGTCTGCAGCCCCTTTCCCGTGACGTCTGTCTTTACCGTGGCGGCCTTCTCTTCTCTTCTCGTCGCGGATTTTTCTACCCGCAGCAGCTGCTTCTTCTCGCGACGACCTCTTTTTACCCGCAGCGATCTCTTTTACCCGCATCCCCCTCTTCTCCTCGCCTTCTCTCTTGCTCGCTGCGACCTGTCTTGTCGCTAGCGGTTTCTCCTCTTCTCGGCAAGCTCCGCATCTAGGTCATGGCATCTTTCCTTATCGCTGGTGTCCTCACCTTGACCGTGTGAATTCCTGCCTAGTCGCTGCGACCTGTCTTGTCGCTAGCGGTTTCTCCTTCTCGTTGCGGACTCCGCATCCTGGTCATGGCATTCTCCTTGTCGCTGGTGTTATCACCGTGACCGTGCGGATTCTCTTTTCTTTCTCTCTCCAGGTGGCCTCTCTTCTCTTCCCGCTGCGGCCTTCTGTCTTCCCGCTGGGGCTAGACTCTTCCTGCGGCTGGACTCTTCCCGTTGCGGCCTTCTGTCTTCCCGCTGCGGCCTTCTGTCTTCTCGTTGCGGCCTTCTGTCTTCCCGCTGCGGCCTTCTGTCTTCCCGTTGCGGCCTTCTGTGTTTAACCTTGGTGCGGTCTGCTTCTATCTGCCCAGTCTAGTTCCTGTTCGCCAGTTTTTTGCTCCTGTTGCGATCTTCTCCTAACCGCGTTGCCTGCTTGGTTTTTCTAACCGCAGCGGCGTGTTTTTAGCCGCTGCGAGCTCTTTTCTTACCGCGCTGGTCGTGGCCGTTTCTTTCCGCTAGTGCGTTGTCACCGTGACCGCTGCGAGCTATTCCTTGGAAGATGATCAGCTGTCCTCCGGGCTCTGTGGAGTCTGTTTTCGATGGTGGTACCTCCTGCCTTGCTCATAGCTCATCCTGGATTTTGGATTCTGGGGCTTCTCACCACATTACCTCACGAAAACTACCATAATATTTGAACTCCGTACATCCCAAGTTCATTACTGTTGCTAGTGGGAACACAATTCCTGTTTCTGGCGCGGCAGATATTCACCTCACTCCCTTCATTACTCTTCGTTCTGCTCTTCATGTTCCGGGCTCTCCTTTCAACCTTCTCTTTGTTGGTCGACTCACTACTGACCTCGATTGTGATGTTATTTTTCCTTCTAACTTGTGTGTTGTGCAGGATCGCAAGACGCAAACCATCATTGGAAAAGGGCATCTGTCGAATGGTCTCTATATCCTTCACCCCTCTCCCCCAACAGTGTTGTCTTCTATTAGCTCTGTTGATTGGCATCGATGTCTGGGTTACGCTCCTCTAAACATACTCAGAAAATCTCTCTCAGACGTATCCTTCCAAGAGTTCACATGTGAGTCATGTATCTATGAGAAACAGCATCGCTCTACGTTCTCACCACATCCTACTCGGAGTCCTGCTCTCTTTGATCTTGTTCACTCCGATATTTGGGGACCTTATAAAATTGCGAGTGTTTTTGAATACCGTTTGTCACATTTGTCGATGACTACTCTCGGGTGACATAGATGTACCTCCTTTGTGACAGCTCTGAATTGTCCGGAGTATTCCGTACCTTTTACATTGAAACTCGCAACCAGTTTTCCACTATCATTAAAACCCTTCGCACCGACAATGCCCGTAAATACACTAGTTATGTCTTTGCTCACCTCTGTGCTGAGTTTGGGATCATCCATCAAACCTTCTGTTTCTATACCCCCCAACAAAATGGCGTTGCTGAACGCAAAAATTGACACCTGTTTGAGGTCACCCGCTCCCTTATGATTCAGATGAATGTTCCCAAGCAGTATTGGAATTTTGCGGTCTCTACCGTATGCACTCTTATTAACCGCGTGGCTTCCTCTATTCTCAATTTTGCGGTTCCCTTCAATCTTCTTTTTCCCTCCAAACCTCCTTTCTCCATCACCCCACGCGTGTTTGCTTGTGTGTGCTTTGTTCATCATCTTGGCCCGTCCACTGACAAACTTGCTCCCCGTGCCACTAAATATATGTTTGTGGGGTTATTCTCGGACTCAGAAGGGCTACGTTTGTTTTTTTCCCACGGATCACAAGGTGGTTACTTCTGTTGATGTCACCTTCCTCGAATATCAGTCATATTACTCTCAACCTGTTGATTCTCCTCTTCCGCCACCTCTCCCGCGGCCCGTTATCCATGTTAATTCAAACCTTTCACCTCTCCTTCCCACACCAATCCTTCCCACACCCATCCCACCTAAACCACCTACACCACCTATCATTTGTGTGTACACTCGACGTCCTTCCTCGTCTACTACCCTACGGGAGCTGCCCTGCTCTAATAATGTTTTGCAGCCTGCGGATCCGGCAACTGCTTCCACTGCCCACCCGCTGGCCAACTATGTCTCTTTTCACCGCCTCTCTCCGGAACTCCGACAGAGTGCTCTCTCTTTATCCTCTATCTCCACCCCTAATTCTGTACAGGATGCTCTTCAACACCCGGGGTGGCGGGCGGCCATGGACGATGAAATGCGGGCTCTCTGGGCTAACCGGACTTGGGATCTGGTTCCTCTTCCTGCAGGCCAACCCTGTGTTAGCTGCAAGTGGGTCTTTGTTGTTAAACATGCGGCGGATGACACCGTTGAGCGTCTAAAGGCCAGCCTCGTGGTCCGGGGTTTTACTCAGCATCATGGCCTTGATTATGAGGAAACCTTCTCTCTGGTTACCAAATTGAACATATTCCGCGTTCTTCTCTCCTTGGATGTTCATCGTCATTGGCCTCTTTATCAGCTGGATATTAAGAACACCTTCCTCAACGGTGATCTGCAGGAGACTGTTTATATGCACCAACCTCCCGGGTTTGAGACCACGGGGGAGTCTCGGGTCTGTCATCTTCGGAAATCTATTTATGGTCTCAAACAGTCTCCGAGCGCTTGGTTTGAAAAATTCAGCAAGGTTGTCTGTGATATTGGCTTCATTCGAAGCTCGGCTGACTTTTCTCTCTTCACCCGACACCGGTCAACCGGAACTGTGATCCTACTTGTCTATGTTGACGATATCCTCATTACTGGCAATGATACTACAGGGATACAACATATCAAGCAATAGTTAAACTCCGCTTTTCAGACCAAAGATCTTGGCAACCTTCGATATTTTCTTGGTCTTGAAGTTGCATGACGCTCTGATGGTCTTGTGTTATCCCAAAGGAAGTATTGTATGGACCTCCTTCATGATGCCGGCTATTCTGGATGCAAACCTGCGGATACTCCTATGGACGCCAATCACAAGCTCTCGGCCCACAGCTCTGACTCCGACAAGCTGCTTACAAATCCGGAATACTATAGACGCTTAGTTGGGAAGCTGATCTATCTTACGGTTACTCGACCAGACATCTCTTTTGTCGTGGGAGTCGTGAGTCGTTTTATGCATGCTCCTCGGACATCTCATCTTCAAGCTGTCGAGCGCATTCTTCGATATCTCAAGATCGCTCCAGGACAAGGGCTTGTGTACAAGCCATCCACATCTCCATCTCTTGTCGCGTACTCTGACGCTGACTATGCAGGATCCATTGATGATAGGCGTTTCACAACTGGTTTTTGTACTTACTTCGGTGGACATCTCATAACCTGGCGTAACAAGAAACAGACTGTGGTTGCTCGCTCTTCTGCTGAAGCCGAGTACCGGGCTATGACTGCTGTTGTTTCCGAGTTAACCTAGCTTGAGAGCCTTCTGGGAGACTTGGGTGTTCGTCTCTCATCACCGGCGGCCCTATTTTGTGACAGTCAAGCAGCAATACACATTGCCAAGAATCCGGTCTTTCACGAACGCACAAAGCATATTGAAGTTGACTATCACTTTATTCGGGAAAATATACAGTCAAAGAAGATAGATTTGGAGCATGTTCCTGCTACAAACCAAGTTGCTGACATCCTGACTAAAGCTCTCTCTCGGCCGCTATACTACTAGTTTTTATCCAAGCTTGGTGCCTATGACTTGTACACTCCAGCTTACGGTGGACTGTTAGAAAAACCTAGTTAAGGGCCCATCTAGGGGCCCATTTTTCTATCTTTTCTCTCTCTTTGTATTAGTCTCACATCTGGGAGTGGGATTTCTCTTTTTCCTCTTTTCCTATATAAATGTATTCATACTTGTAACTTGACAATTCAAGAAGTATATACAAGGTTTGGAGCTTTCTCTACAGATTTGATATATTATTTCACTATTTTGCATTTTATTTTGATGTATTTAGGTGGCCCCATCTTCGGCAAATCATATTCGTCGACGGTGGGATGCCCTAAGTCTCTTATTATTATAAATAGGATGTTAGTGGGCTGATTAGAGCTATTGCAGATTTTGGTGAAAGAATTCCCGAAATCACGTGATCCCGCCACGGTGCCGACTCCGTGGAACCCTAGGTGACGACTCCTAGGCTTATATTTCTCTCCCCAAGGTACCCCCTAACCCTAGCCCTCTTTTCCCCCTCCCAAACCCTCTCCACAACCACCCAACTCCTCCCAAAAGCAGCTGCCAGAGGGCTGTCCAGAAAAAAGAACCTGTTTTATATTCAATTGTACTGGTCAAAAATGAAATCTACTGTTCACAGCCTATAGTATTCCCCTCCTATTCCACCAGGCGGCTTCCACACCCTCCGTCCAGCAAGCCGCCGCCTGAGCCCCTTCCTGCCGTCGGGTTTAAAGACTCCAGCAACCCCCTTCCTGAAAGCAGCCGGCCAAGAAGCCTCTCCCCTTCCAGTGGGCCCCTCCTCCAGCCTGTCCACCTTCAATCGCCATTTCCCTGGCCTCCCTGCAGCACCGCCACCAAGCCCCCTGCCTTCCTCTAGACGCCAACCCACAGCCGTCTTCCCGTACTCCCGTGGAGCCACCCCGACCTCCTTCCACATCAGATCCAGATACAACTCGACCACTCACTCCCCACCACTTCTACAGCCTGAATCCACTCCAACATACCTGATCCTTCCCCTCCTCGCCCGGATCCACCCATATATCGCCGGATCTACTCCTTTTCGGCCCGATCCCGCCTCCCACCGCCGAGGACAGCCACCTATGATATTTTTCGCCACCAGTTCCACCTCGGATCGCTGTGCACGCATCTCCGGCTCCGGATTCTTCAGTGTCTTGGTCAGCCCACTACTT
This sequence comes from Platanthera zijinensis, assembly GCA_039513925.1. Taxonomy (NCBI): domain Eukaryota; kingdom Viridiplantae; phylum Streptophyta; class Magnoliopsida; order Asparagales; family Orchidaceae; genus Platanthera; species Platanthera zijinensis. The sequence goes on from CM077086.1 coordinate 4,029,321, forward strand.
GATGAGTCCTTGTTGTATCAGATAATTGTTTTCAACATATTCATATTAGATTGGATCTTGTACTGGTTTTAAATCTCTCGTATGGTAGTCGTTTGTTAGATTATTATTGTGATTTGCAGAATTTATTCATCTCGCGCTCTTGCTTTGATCCTCCACGCGGAGGAAAACTTAAGCTTGCTTTGCCCTAATAAAATATTTTGTCTTGCTGTGAATTAACTGCGTGTGATGTTATTTTTATTATCTAATATGATTTAACCGTCGGATTTGCACATCATGTAAGAGTTAGATCACCGCTTATCTCGCCGCCTATAGATTCGCCCTGCGTCACATATTCATGGCAACAAAGAAGCTGTAATGGGGGATATTGTATTATATTAAGGAGGAAATCTAAAACATTCTTTGAAAAAAAAGATACAGAACATGATTTTGTCACTGCTATAGTATTCATGATAAGATTAAAAAGGATTAGTACAATACCGATTAGGGAAACCCTAGTATGATCGATGGGATCCCCCCGGGCACTGCCTGATTCCAAATCGCTATTCTTCTTCTCAGAAAGTGGTGTCAACTCGCCGGAGAGTTTTCCATTCTCTACCGCCCCAGCAGCCGAAGGATCGTCAGGTGATCGGAACACGGCGTGTGCGAGGATGATCGGGATTGCAGCGGCAAGAGAGAGGAGCGGGTTGGCGACGGCAAAATGCAGAATGAGGGCAGAGAAATGCAGAATAAGGGCGTCCGGCTGAGGAGATGGAGGCGAAATGAGTTCGGCGCCGTCGTAGGGCGGCGAGAAGGAGGCGTCGAGCGGCAACGGGCTGAACAGAAGAAGCAAAATCTAGTGATGCACATTTCTAAGGAAATGAATAATTAGTGGTGCAGTTTTTTTTTTTATTAAAAAAATATAAAATTAGTGGTGCATGGGTTAAACCGTCACTCGTTAAGGATCACCTAACAAACATCATCTGTTTGGACATAAAAGTGGATGAAGTTTCTTATTTGGTCATTACCGAATGACAATTTAACTTCCATGTTCATGACTGTCGCCATCTTGACAAACGGAGCCTTCGGCTCCTTTTGGGAGACTTATTTAAGTCTCGGTTCATACGGTCCTGACTGCTTGACCGGTGAAAATAAGGCTCTGTTTGGGAGGACTTATTTTCACCGATCAAGCGGTCACGACCGCATGAACCGGCCCTTAATTAAGGACAGGTTCATGGGGTTGTGAACGCTTGACCGGTGAAAATTAGTCCTCCCAAACGGAGCCTAAGTCCCCCCAAACAGAACCTTAATCCGTCAGATCATCTTACAATACATTTAGACCTTGAAATGAATAACATCCATTTCATCAAAAAAAGGAGGATCCTTAAACTTAAGTTTTAGGGTGTTATTTGTGAATGTGTCGGGACCAATGAAATGCATGCATTTGGTGTGGTCCATGGCTGCCACTAGTGCACATTAAACCTGTGCATCATGAGCCCCACAAACTGTTTGAATTTGATTGGTCCCGGACCAAACGCAAAAATTGTTCGTTACTTGTAGTATATTTTGACGTGTTATATTAGCCAATAATAATGCGCTTATAACATTGCTCTTAATTTTTTAGAGATTCAAAAAGAATTCATGTTCGTTATTTGTAGCAAGCTCACCGTTGATTGCGGTGATTGTTAACCGCGAACCCCTTTTAGGGTGTGTCAGTGTGTGGGGGGGATAGTTGAGAGCTATCTAAGAGAGTTTGAGTGAAGTTTTTTATGATTTGCCAATAGCCAAAATCGAATTGCAGTTAGAAATTATTTGAATTGTTCATTTCTCGCTATATGCCTGAAATAATAAAAAAAAAATTTGTATAACTCGTAATTAGTCGAGATTAGAAATACCTAAGGAGAGGCATGTTTGCAAACCATTCAACCCAACAACCTAACGGTTATTTGCAGACCATACCAGAAGAGTACTCAATAGCCTCAAGTAAGAGACTATGAGCGAGTATAGACGAATATTGGCGAGTTTTAGCGAGTATGTGCGAATATAGGTGAGTATGAGAGAGTATTGGCGTGTATGGGCGAATGTAGGCAAGTAATCATATCCCCCCGGGATTTGTCTATAAATAGACTCACAGGGGTAGCAGGAATGACACTTTGAAAGAAATTGACTCCCTCCCCCCAACTTTGATACTCGCTAAGTCCGTCTCTTCCTCGTATCTCGCTCAGCCTTTTTGTTGCGAAGAATAAGTTTTTCATAACTTTTGGATATGTGATGAGACCTCCCTACTGGAGCTCTGGGGGTGTGCTTGTAGATATCTATCCCTCTATCTCTAATCATCTAAATTGTAAATGTTCGGCCGCAGAATCAGAGACATTAGGCTACACTCACGTCCGAATATTTGGAGCTACGAACTTTTTTGAGTTCAACAATATTTCTAAAAAAATAATAATTTTGATAATTTAAATTTTGTTTCCTACTAGAAAACCGAACATTAATATTGAGTTTATACTCCACAGAAACATTTTAAACTTCAATTATGATGGTTTTATTTTTACATAAAATAATGTTAAGATAAAACCATTAATTTAAAATAAAACCATTATCATTTTCTAATTTTGTTTGAGCCCATTTGTCATCTTTGTATTTAAAACAATTTCTTGAAAATATAATAATGCAATAATTTATTATTTTAAAAAATAGTTGAAATGTCATGCCAGCTACATTAATAAAATAATATGCACATGAAAAACGGAATCAAAGCAAAAGACAGAGGAAGTTACAAAATCAAATTCAAATTTAATGAGATACTTTAGCCTAATTATGAAGCTTAATTGGTTAATTTAATATTAATTGGTTAATTCAAATTCAAATTTAATATTAATTGGCACATGCCGTCTCCTAAGAAAGCTTTGGGCCTTGATGGGTTCCCCTTTTTATGGAAAGTCATGGGTGGGTCCCACCCCCACCCCCCCACCCCCCCATGATCTCTCATGGAGATGATGGGGGCGGACCCCCACTCCCTCCCCTCATGGGGAAACCGCCGCCATAAGAACCGCCGCCGGCAAGAGGCCGAGCCACCACCGGCGGCCGGCCCTCCCACGGCCACCACGACCGTGGCCGGCCTCGGCCATGGCCACCCCAGCCATGGCCGACCGGGGCCATGGCCGCCCCGGCCATGGCCGGCCGGGGCCATGGCCGCCCCGGCCATGGCCGCCCGGCCATGGCCGCCCCGGCCATGGCCGGCCGGGGCCATGGCCGCCCCGGCCATGGCCGGCCGGGGCCATGGCCGCCCCGGCCATGGCCGGCCGGGGCCATGGCCGCCCCGGCCATGGCCGCCCCGGCCATGGCCGGCCGGGGCCATGGCCGCCCCGGCCATGGCCGGCCGGGGCCATGGCCGCCCCGGCCATGGCCGGCCGGGGCCATGGCCGCCCCGGCCATGGCCGCCGGGGCCATGGCCGCCCCGGCCATGGCCGCCCCGGCCATGGCCGGCCGGGGCCATGGCCGCCCCGGCCATGGCCGGCCGTGGCCATGGCCGGCCGCGACCTTGGCCGCCGCCGGCCTCCCTCGCCGGCCGCCCGGCTGTCGCCGCCGTCATGACGGCCCGCCATCGTGGGAAGCCCCCCCCCCCCCCGGCCGTCTGATCAAGGGAGAGCCCTCCCTGCCGTCCGATTAAGGGGGTAACCACCCATTTCCCCACCACTAACCCACTATGTTAGTGGTGGGGCCCGCCATAACTTCCCCCTGGAGCCTATAAAAGGACCCCAGGGCTCCTCATTTAATCATCTTCTTCTTCTACGCCTTCCCCCTTCTTCTTCTTCCTCAGGTGGAAGCTCTCCCGTTCTTCTCCGCCGGCGGCCACCCCCCGTCGCCAACAACCAGCGGTCGCCTCTCGCCGCCAACCACCGGCCGCCGCCCGAGACCTCCAGCGGCCCCCAGTGGCTATCAGCACCCGCCAGCAGCTATCAGCACTCGTCATAGGCCGTCGGCCTGTCATCGGCTATTGGCACACCACCAGCGCTCAATCGCCAAGGAAGCACCCCAAGAACAAAGAAGGACGAGCAAGGGAGGCAGCAACAACCCTGGAGTGCACACCGCCTCTGAGCACACGCGCCTAAAGCGTCCCGCGCATTCCACCGTCCAAGTCCCGTTGGTGAGGCAGTCTGTTGCCCACCAACGGCTGCGTACACTCTCCCCCTCTTCAAGATTGTAACGGGAGCGGCCTGTCGCCCCGATTCCCCCATCAAATTGTAACCTCCAGCAATCTAGTGGATTTTGACCGGCAGCGACCCGGTCACGTGGTTTTTCACCCGGTTGAAGGGTTTTCCACGCTAAAACTCTCTGTGTTCATTCCTCCTTTTCAACTGACTGTGTGCGCGCTCGACCGCTCCGCGAGCTAAGGCGGTCCAAGGTTATCCGGTCCGATCGGGGCGTCGAGTCAGTCCGCAACAGGCCTGATTATTTCTTGATATGAACAATGACATACTAATTAATTCAAACAAGTTAATGAGCTTATCTAGCCTAATTAATCAAGTTAATTTTAATTATTGTTGTAGGTCGCCCTGTCTTTTCCCGGTCCGGAGAAATCGGATCAGCTTAGCTCGGAATCAGATCGGGCGCACAAACAGTCAAAATGGATCACAACAAATGACAAGTGGCATTTTTTACATGAAAACCACGAAAATGGTGAAAAATCACGTGGTTAAAACTGTGTAGAGCCAAAATCCACTATCTTCTTGGTGTTTTACAGAGCTTGGTTTGATTTCGGAGGGTAAAGGGCCGCTACTCCGTTACAGGTGTAGGAAACAAGGAAAAATAGCTAAGCTCTCGTAGTCTCGATGGAAGCGCTCCGGCTTTTGAATGCTCGCGCTTTTGAATGCTGCTGAGCTCGCAGAATCTAGGTGGGAGCATCCTGATTGAAAAATTCTCTAAGGGTCTGTTTGGCGGAGCGGCAGCACAGCTGCATGCAGCTATTTTTGCTGCCGCTCCGCCAAACCAAAATTTGGTGCGGACGATGGCAGGAAGACACCGCCCACGGCAGGCAGCTGCAGCATTGCTTGCAGCCCTTTTTTCACAGTGCTGTTTTTTTTATATAAAAACGTTTTATATTTATAATATTATAACTTTAATTGTTAACTTTAATTTTAAAAACGTTTTATAATATAAAAACGTTTACTTTAGTTTTTATAAAAACGTTTTATATTTATAAAAACGTTTTATAACATTATTTTTGCATAGTTATACTTATTTATAAAAAGTGAAATTATTAACGTTATTAATATTATAACTTTAATTATTATTCTTTATTATAACTTTAATTAATACATTAAAATTATTAACATTAATTCAAATTTATTATTTATATTATTTACATTATTAATGTTAATTAATTTAAATATTAACATTTAATTAGTTATAAATGAATTCTATAATTAAATATTTTATATATTAATATTTTAATTAATATATATTAATACTTTATCGTATATTCTTTGTTATACAGCAACGCTCGTGAGCTAATTGAGTGCACATACGTGCGTCCGGACGTCTGTTTAGAATACTGAACGTACTTGAAATTGTGCGAGAATGTGCTCGTTGAAATTGTAGCGTCGAGCCGGACAAGATCGGGGAAAAAATATATAGTTCGTCCAAAAATATTTTGGAGAACTCCATCGATATTAATATATTTACTTTTATAATTAAATAAAATTAATGTCAAGCAAATTGTTTATTTATTTTTAGATTTTGTAAATTCACCGGGTTGTTTAATAATTACTACCACTGTTTAATTTTGCACCACTATTTCACACAACACTGCAAATACAGTTTTTCAAACAGTTTCATAATTTTTTTCACCACTGCAAAATAGTTGATTCCTGCACCACTGTTTCTCACCACTGCTTCATGCACCGCCATAGCTTAGCCAAACAGGCCCTAAGTCCACGAAGCTTCGGGAGGGAGCGCTCTCGCGGAGGCGATTGATGTGACTTGGCGCGTGCTGGCGCTTGAGCGCAAGGAGGGGAGCAAAGAGAATTCCTGAGCGGAGAATCGGCCTAATTCCACGATCTCGCTGGAAAACCGCAGAGTTCTCTCATGCCTCCGGAATTGCTTGTCTTCAAATGAAGACCTGAGAGTCTATTTATAGTTTTCTGGAGGGTCATTGTGGTAATTGCATCGGGGAGTGATTTGTGTTTGCGAATGACGTTGCTCCGTTTTGATCACCTGAATCATCTTTTTTACCAAAATGAATAGAGTGCCCCCTTCTCCTCGGGCAGTTCGGGCGGCCCAGGCAAGGTGCCTAGAGGCGTCGGCGGCCGGAGGTGAACGCGGGCCGGTCGCGCACAGCCCTGCGACCGCGTGGGTTGGCCACGAAGGGAGAGAGCTGGCCACGCGCAGGCCCCTGCTGCGCGTGTGCGCGGGTTCGGCCTCCCTCTTGGGTGTTTTTGGGATTTCCGGCTTTGTGCGCGGCTGGCTTGACCGGGTCGCTTGCCCCCATGTCCTTGACCGAAAACCTTTCTGGTTTTACTTGGAAAATTCAGAGGAAACCCTATCAATTATAATAGAAGACGGTTCCTTAATATTTCAAAGTGGTTTCAACATGACTATGACCCTCACCGACTCGCCAAGACGACTCCAACAAGCTAAATGTTGTGTGAGTTCGAGTATGTTTGACCCCTCAAACGACCTCCAATGCGGTGCACGTGGGAGTCAGACCAATCCGATCTGGGGGGAAGTTGTTCGAGATTTAAACTGATGATTTGGGTGGTCATAATTTTTTTTTGGGGGGGAGACAAGTTGTCCGAGATTTAAACTGATGGTTTGGGGGTCAAAAATTTTATTGGACGTTGTTAATAGCAAACCTAATTTCCCTATTAGCAAACCCCAAAAAACCGGGTTCAGTGAATTTAAGTCTTTTTTTCAGTCTTGAGAAGCCACTATTAGAAAACCATTTTTCCGCCATTCCCGAAAGTCGCTTTTCTACTCCCCGCGAAACCCCCAATCGTGAATTAGGGCTTCTCGCCGCACGACGCCGTCGCACTTCTTCTGCCAACGATTCGCTCTGCCAAACATACGTCGCACGGTGCCGCCGACCTCGATAGTGATCTGTGGTTGTGCTCTTCCGCGGCAATGCCGAGGTTAGGCTCTGTTCTGCTCTTCTTTTTGTCATGTTCTCCTTGATTTTGAATGAGTGGCGTGTTATTGGGGCTCTGTTCTGTATAGTTGCAGAAGAAGGGTGGCGGCGTCCATAGACAGCCATTTTTTGGGGAAAGGGGGGTGTTGTACTGCACCGTGCAGTGCAGCATCTAGTGGCTGACAGTGCATCTGCACTCGCGCACGCATCTCGACACGAGTGATGATGCACTCGCAGCTGTTGGATGTGCTGCACTCCACGGTGCAGTGCAGCCCCCCCCCCCCTCCATTTTTTTGGGACCTGGATGCGACTTGATTATGCTGATGTTATTTTTTCCAGGAAATATTGTCTTTAACATTATCATTGATAGTTATTCATGCACTAGTTGATTTGCTGCTTTAATATTATTATTGATATACCAATACTTTTTGAGAATGAAGAATGGTTTTAATGTTGGTATAATGAAGAAGAGTTTTAATATTTTGACATTATGAAAATGTATTTTTTGAGACAATGAAAAGATAGAGTAGACTCTAACTAATATAATTTTGAACAATGTCGCTTAATAATGCTTGTAAATTCTTCAAAAATGTTTGAATTTTTTTTTGATGGTTTGCTAATGACAAAAATGTTTGTTAATAGCCAATTTCAAAATGGATAGTTAATGATTTGTTAATATCATAACGTGGTTTGCTAATAACAACGTCCATTTTTTTGGAGGGGGGGATGGGGGGGAGGCAAGTTGTTCGAGATTTAAACGGGTGGTTTGGGGGCCATAAATTTTGCATTTCAATGGAAGTATTGTCTTGGCCTTGAAATCGCAAGCCGTCCCGATGGCTTGTCTTATCTCAACCTTCTTCAGGATGCTGGATATTTTGGATCTAAATCAGTTAACATTCCTATGGATGTCAATCACAAGCTTTGTGTTCATGCCTCTGATGAAGATCTTCTTCTTCCAAACCCAGAATACTATCGACGGTTGGTGGGAAAACTGATATATCTAACCGTCACAAGACCTGACATATCATTTATTGTTGGGGTTGTCAGCAGGTTTATGCATTCTCCTCGGGTGTCACATCTACAAACTGTCGAACCCATTATGCGATACCTGAAGAATACTCCTGGTCAAGAGCTGGTATACAGAACTTCCTCCTCTACTCCAACCTTGATTGCATATTCAGATGTCGATTATGTTGGTTCCTTAGATGATCGGCGTTCCACCAGCGGTTTTTGTGCTTACTTCTGAGGTCATCTTGTTACATGGCGCTGTAAGAAATGGGTTGTAGTTGCTAGATCTTCGTCCGAGACTAAGTACCGTTCAATGACGTCTGTTGTATCTGAACTCACATAGCTTGAGTATCCTGAGTGATATGAGAGTAAAACTTTCCAAACCAGCCACCTTACTCTGTGATAGTCAAGCTTTTTGGAAGCAAAAAAGAGAGCTTTTTGGATGGAACTACAGAGCTTTCTTCACACCAAAGTGAACTTTTTGGAGTGGAAGCGTGTAGCTTTTTGCAATGCAAATGGAGCTTTCTGGAGGGGAACCGTGAAACTTTCTTCCCGACAAACGGTGGAACTGCGGAGCTTTCTACGGTTGCCAACAAAGCTTTCCTATAAACTATAGAGTATAGAGGGTCACAACTACTTCACCGCCGCCACCGTCACCATCACTACCACCGGCACGCCAAACGAAGCCTTAGTGTTCAGATTTAGCAAAAATTAATTTATTATAAAGTGCCATGTTCCAAAGAATGAGTAGGGGTCCCTCATGTATATACTAAATGAATGAATATGTTTAAAATGGTGAAGTGAAAGTGGGTGATTGGGCAACCTGGGCGACATGTCCGCGCAGTCTATGCGGACATGACTGGCGGTTAGCCAGGTCGGCAGAGTTGCTGCAGTCGGCTTGTTCTTGGGCAGCCTGGGCTGTCTGTTCGCGCGGTCTGTGCGGACAGAGGTGGCGGCCAACCAGGCCGGCTTATGCTCAGCTAACAGTTCTTCCCAGAAGGTAACCAAGCAGATATTTTCTCTATCCGTGAAGTCCGGCAAGATGCGGACTGGGTTGGAGCTTGGCAGACCGACATGGCAGATGCCTTGGTCTAGCTCTGGTGGCGCGTGTTGAAGCCAAAAAATGACCTCAACGAATGTTCACGAACCAAAGTGCAGCTGACGCCTACTTATCCCAAATCTCGACCCCTGACTGGCTGCTAAGGTCCTAAAACAGACCCAAAGCCTCAGCTGGGAGGTCCCACCACACACCCGGAAGATCCCTGAGAGCTTCCCCTCCAAAGTCAAATGCTGGGCTGGGAGCTCCTCAGAAAGCGCTAGAGTCAGAGAATAATGAAAGCCTGCTTTCCAAAGAGCCCCTATGGGTCTTTTTATAGTCTTCCTTTGACCGGAAAATACTGAAATACCCCTGAGGGGTCTGCCAATAGCCAAATCCCGCTACCATCCCAAGGGCATTTGGGTAATTTTACCTGGGGATAAAAAATAATAATAATAAAATAATCTCCTCTGGACTCCGGGTCCTACCCCGTGGGCCCACTTGGCGAGACCCCCGGCCTAGAAGGCTCTCGCTGGGTCCCCACTAGGCCCACCTTGGCGAGAACTCCTGCCAGGAAGGTTCTCGCGCTAGGTAGTCGTGATGCCATTGCGAATGAAGGCTCACCTAAGGCCTTCTCGCCTGCCCTGGGCGGGAGCTTTCCCTAAGGCGGGAGCCTCCGTAGTCAAGCCATCTGCTCTGGTCGGTCGACGATCTCTCCTGCCGGGAGCTCGACTTTCTGCTCTGGTCGGTCGACGATCTCTCCTGCCGGGAGCTCGACTTTCTGCTCTGGTCGGTCGACGATCTCTCCTGCCGGGAGCTCGACTTTCTGCTCTGGTCGGTCGAGGATCTCTCCTGCCGGGAGCTCGACTTTCTGCTCTGGTTTCCCCAGCTTTCGCCTGCCCTTGGCGGGAGCTCCTTCAGGGCGGAAGCTCCTCTGGCTTTGGACCCGAAGCCTGTCGTGGCGCGAACGATATCGCCCACCGCCAGGCGGGAGCCTTTAAGGACGAAAACTCCACAAGTATGCCTTAGGGTTAACCCAAGGCTAGCCTGAGGCTAGCCCAATTCCTCAGTGGAGTCTCCGGGTCCCACCCAGCGAATATGGGGTTGTACACAATCCCCGCTCTTTTCGAGCTAGCCCGGCGCTCGACAAGACAAGTCCAACCCCCAAAATATTCGCTGGACACGTGCCCGCCTACCGAGGGAATCTTTTGGTGGGTCCTACTGCGGCTATAAATATGCACTGATTGGCGTCCATACGCCACACCCTTGAAATACGGTTTTCCAACTGAGCTCTCGCCTCAGGGATTTTTGTGCGAGCTTACCATGCATCCCAAACGTGCTGCCAAACCACTTCCGCAAGACCTCCAAGACCGGTTAGCCGCTGCCCAAGCGCGAGCCTTGGCTAACTGTGCGGCGGTGGCTCCATGGTTAGCGAGAAAGACTTCAACCGCCGGGCCTTCCGAGCCGAAGAAGAAGGAAAAGAAAAGGGCGAAGGTGGTCCGGCGGGACCTTTCTCGCGAGAACAGGGATCCTCCTTCCCCCACTCCAAATCCTGCAGGGGATCCTTCCCCGCAGAAGGTAAGTCTTTCAAGCGTGTCTACCGAGCTGATTGCGCACTAGGTCCGATGGTTAAAGTGAGCTTTCGCAGGAATCCGCTCCTAACGATGGCGCCGAGATCCCGCCGAGTTCTTCGAACCTGCCCGCTCATTCCCCCAAGGACCAAACGCGGGTCTCGGACGCAATTCCTTCAGCCGAGACCGAAACGACAGGTACGTTTTGCTACTGTCGATATGTCAACCATGCCTTTTCTTTTCTGAACTGTCTTCTCGCAGTGCCTGTTCCCGCCGACCCGGGCCTAACCGCCCGGGAAGTAGAAGCGAGAACTGTGGAATTGCCTCCCTTGGTGACCAATCCTACCCTGCAGACGGGAGGGACGGCCTCTGAACCCTCCGCTACTCCCAAGGATTCCGATCATCTCTTGGGAGAAGACAATTCACCCCGAGCTTCTGGCCAGGTCTGGACTATCGTGCGCGAGCCCTTCCGCCCGGGGCTGGGCAAGCCTCTTCACCTCCTTTATGGAACCAACGGAGGGGCCGGGCCTTCTCGTCCAACTTTGGTTAACGATTCTCGCCCAACCGCAGGTATGCGAAACTTTTCTGGACTGTTAATTGTCATGCCTTGACCAAAATTCTCGTGCGTTCCCTTTGCAGGTGATCCCGGCTTGCGGTCGGAAGCCAACCTGGAAGAAGAAGATGATGATGAAGATGATGACGATGAAGAAGAGGAAGATTCTCCCCTCCCTTCGTCTGGCGAGATAGAAGGAATATTGAACAGCGCCGGGAGCGCGAAGGGGAGGAGGAAGAAGATCTCGGCTATCCTGGCCAGGCTCATCCGGCGAGAACGTGCTCACTCTTCCGCGGCAAAAGCGTTCCGCGAATCTGTGGAGCAAAGGTTGGAGACTCTGGAGCGGGATTTCTTCTTAGGCGAGGCTGATCGTCCGGGAGGGCCTTCCGCCGAGTCTTCGCCAGGGAGATGCATCTCGCAGATCCGAGATCACGCCAGGCGGATCAACCTTGGGTGTACCACCCTATCGTCTTATTTCAATCCGCTGGTGCCTCCAAGAACTAGGCGGCGAGAACGAGGACGATGGTATTGGAAGCCCTATTAGACTTCTCGCTTGAATCTCTTTTATCAGTGTATCTGTAATAAACATTACTGTTAATTAAGTTTATCCAGCTTGCGCTAGCGAGGATCTCGCTGTTACCCATGCCTCTCTTTTCTTTTTCTTTTTATTGCTCTGCGAGGCTTTTAAATTAAGACGCTTACGCCAATCTGGGATGCTTGCGCCAATCTGGGATGCTTGCGCCAATCTGGGATGCTTGCGCTGATCTAGATAATTGCGTCGAAACCAGGGACGACCGTTGACCGCTGTCATCCTGAGGGGGGAAAATCGAGGCGTCGTTAGCCCAGATTCTGTCAGCTGTACTCCGCCGTCATTTTCTCTCTCCGTCGGACGGAGCCATGATGATCACGATTCCCTTATAAATAGAGAAGTCTACCAACCGCATTTACTTCTTCGATCCGGAACCTCAGCCTTCCTTCCTTGCTCTCGCGTTCTTGCTTCCGCTTCGACCTCTTTTCAGCTCTCGCACTCACTCGCAAACCCACCATGCCCGGCGAGAACAAGGGTCGCGCCCACTGCGCGGAAGCTTTCCAAAAAAACCTCTTCCCTTCCTGCAAGCTCACCCTAGACGAATATAACCTGATCGTTGACCGCTACATTCCCGCTGGCTTCTCGGCGCGGAACCCAGGTAATCACGATAAGGTGAATACTCCGGAGGCGGGAGAGCTCGCCATCCCCCTCGAGCACTTCGAGGTGGGCTTCCGCCTTCCCCTTTGGCCGGAGGTTCGGCTTGCTCTTCGTTACTATGGGGTGGTTCCCGCCCAACTGAACCCGAACTCAGTCGCGATCCTTATAGCATTCATATGCTACATGCGATCCGAGAGGATCGAGTTCAGTTTGCCCATCTTCCGGAAGCTATTCAACTTCTGCGCCAAGGGAGGGGTGGTCTTCTTCTCCGGTCAACTGCTCGAGGTTACCGGTCTCGCCAACAAGCACCACCACTGGGGAGAGAAATTCGTCTATGTCAGTGGGGACTTCGGCAACGTCCCGCTTCAGCCTGTTCAGTACGAGGACGCTGCCTACAAACCGCCTACTCTGGGATCGCGCGAGAGCGCAATCCTGGAATTCTTTGGAACCAAGGAGTTCGATGTTCCCTACCTCAGGCGAGACGTCGACTCCCTCCCACTCGTACACTCGGGCGAAGGTACGGTCTCGCCTCAGATTCCCTCTTTTATCAAAGATCTTCTTGTGCTGAAGTGTTTTAACTTTGTAGGAGAGCGGGAGGTCCCTCTGCGCCAACCCTTCGCTGAAGGCCGGGGTGTCGAGGGTCTGGCCGCGAGAGGCTCCCTTGCGCTCGCGGAAGCTAGCGCCAGCGCCTGCCGAGAAGATCCAGCCCCTCCTTTGCCGCCACCAGCCAAGAAGCGGAAGGTTACCCTTCCTCCTCTCCGAGTGCTGAAGAGGCCCAAGCCTTCTGCTACCGAGAAGGGGAAATCGTTGGCGGTCTCGCCCGTCCAACCTCCTCCCGAGGGCAGATCCTTTGAAGCGATCCTTCAGATGGCCAGTGTAACGCCCCCGAATTTTCGACGATTTATTTAAATCCTTGTTCGGCGTTACGTTGACGTTTTCCGTCTCGAGCCGTTGTTAGAATACCTCGTTAGGTGTTCTTAGAGGTTTAGCCTGTTTGCGGGTTTCCCCAGCTAGCCGGTGTCTGTTTTGGAGACCCGGTTGAGCCTTTCAGGGAATTCTCGTGTTGGGCTTCGGGCGAGGTTAGCTCGAGTTTTGTTCGTCGGATGTCGTTTTTGACTTCGCCGTTGTTCTCGTAGCCCGGGTTTTTAGCTACGGTGCGATTTTGGTCGAATTCCGAGGACGTCGCGTTTTCGCGTCGTTTTGACGGTCGCCAGTTAGCGAGTTGTCACTTATGTGAGCGTATTTTCATGTTTACGCGTGTATAGCATGACGCGTGTTTTGTGCGTACCGGTAGTTATGTACGTGCGCGTGCGCGCGTGTGCGTTTGTGCGCGCGGTGGTATGCGAGTTCGTGCGTAAATGCATGTATGTGTATGTATTTATATATTTGGTTATATGAGTTAGTTAATATGTTTGATTACACGAGTTAGATTAGGTGTAATTATACGTGTAATTATAAGTTTGACTATATGACTTATGATTATATTATTTACGCTAGTTAGTTATTAGGTTATGGGTTTATATTATGAGATTTTACTTAGGTTATATTAAATAGAATTAGTATTAGTATTTAGGTATTAATTCTAATATAAAGCATAAGGATTAAATTAGATTTAATATCTCCTTACCTCCCCTCCCCCAATTAATCAAAACCGCCCCCCCTAATCAAAAAAAAACCTAAACAGCCGGCCCCTTGACTTAAGAAATAAAAACTGCAGCCGGTCCCCCTCCAAATCAAAACAGCCGCAGCTGTTCTCCTGTGCGAAACCCCGAGCCCGACGACAGCCGACCTAGCCGGCCCCCTTCCACCGCCCGCCGCCGGCCGCTCCGGCCTCCCCTTTCCGATCCGAGCCCGGATCCGCGTTCCCCTCGCCGAGAGCTTCGAGCCGAGGTAGTCTATTCGCCCTTTCCTCCATGATTTTCATTTGGATTTCGTTTTGGATTTTTCTTTGTTTTGGAATATATTGTTCTCCTTTCATGTTTAGATGCAATCTTAGGTGGATTTGGGGTTTGTTGGAGCTTTTCGTGCTCTTGGACGTCCGCCATAGCGCCGTTGTGCCGGCGAATTTTTTGGTGATACGTGCGAGGCAAGTGTTTCTCCCTTTTTTTTTTTGCCGTTTGGCCTCTTGTGCTCTCAATTCCTTTGTAATTACTTTTATTTCATGCTTATCCGTCATGATATCGAAACCCCTAATCCTAATCCCCGACCGGTAACCGCGTTAATAATTAGATTTTGTGACCCTCCCGCTAGTGGATTCCCGTTTTAGGACGGCGTCGCGGTAGGTGATTAGCGTAGGTTTGGATTAGCGTAGAGTTGAGTTTATGTTAGGCCTAGGTGTAGGTCTAGGGTTTGAGATTTTTCCTAGTTTGCCTATTTGAGGTGTTAGGTGTAATTGTGCACGCACGGCCTATGGTCGTGCGTCTTTTAAGTCGTGCGACCCGATGTCGGTGCTCGTACGCTAGGCTTAGGATCGGGTGAGTGTACTCACTCGCAGCGGCGTTGCGTAACCGCAATGATGAGTCCCTTAGCGTTGATTTCTCCCCGAGTGTTTGCTCGTGAATCGAAAGTCCCTTGTCGGCTGTTACCTTTCGAAGGCCGAATCGTGGGTTGTGGTCAGTAGTGGTGGTGGATGGCTCTTTTATGGGTTGTGTGGTGTGAGGTAGCCTTGACCGCACTCTTTACCTTGACCCGAGTAGTTTTCTGGGCAAGTGAGTGATGGGTCTTTTGTGCCTTCACGTGTCAACCCTTGAGCAATTTGTTGACTTGGAATTAGTGGTTGGGCGATTTGGAACGTTTTCAACCTGATTCCAAGTTTCTTGTTTTTGCTACTGCCGCCTCTCACAATTTAGGATGTTAGGCGTTTCTTCCGTAGGTGTTGCAGCATTTTTTTTTGGCATCATGGCCATGTTGACTCTGCAGGTTTTTAGGCAGAGTAGTTGCTGTTTACCCGCACTTGGTGCAGGTTTGCTTTTCGCCCTTCCTTGGGCATTGTTGTTTTTACTCTAGTTTGTACTCTCTTTACTTTACCTTACCTGCTTTTACCTTACTCCTTTTTAGCACTTGCATTCCTTTTTCCTTGCTCTGAGGTGTTCTATTTTCTTCTGAACGCCTCAGGTTCTGGGCAGTAGCCAGTAGGTGACTGTTGCTGTGGTGCTGTTGGAGGTCCTTCTGTTGTCTGTTGAGACTCTCTTGAGTCATTGTGAGGTAGTTTTACTGCACTTTCTACAGACATACATACTTGCCAGTGGGTTCGTGTCAGCTGTTGGCGCCCCTGGTAGTTTTACCTTTTGCACTAGATATGTTTACTTTTACTGCTACCCTGTCTTTGGGGACCTAGTTTACTTGCTCTGGGAAGATTTTATGCTAGGTTGCTAGTTACTTTAAAAAGCTAAAAACAAAACTATACTATGTATATAAACATGATCGGCATGATTTCCAAAAGAGAACACGCAACGTACTTTCTTAATTACGTATATCAAATGATTTTTCTATATATGTATAAATTAAAGTTAGAGTGTTGGTTTAGCGTAAGTGTCCCTTGGGATCACTTATGCGCTCACTTAGGGTGTCAACATAAATGATGTATTTTCCGCTACGTATATAAAAAATCAGTTTTCAAACCGTGGACTCTTTGATCCACTGAGCCGAGGGATACGGCCAATAAATTAATCAAGTTTTTATAATCAATTAAGTCATGATTTGAAAGGATTTGGAGTGTTGCCTGAACGTCGGCAGTTATCCCCTGCTCGACGTGGCATCACAGCTCGTAGTTTTCTCTTGCTCTGATTTATTAAATAGTGAGAAAAATGCGGGTTGTGACAGTTGGTATCAGAGGGAGGTTGCTCGACAAGTTGGTCGGGCAACCTTTCCTTTGTTTGTGTTAGATGTTTAGAGTCATATCATACACACACCGACATGTCATCGGCACGTTTTGGCTGAAGCACGAACACTGCACTACACTCATAAGCATAACATGAAGTATACGGGGCATATTATGTATTTTACGATACATAATATGTGGTTGTATATGGATCCACCATAGGGGCAACATGCGAGGGTTATGTATTATGGGGTGCATAACCTCACCGCATGGATGCGACTAGCACGTTTTCCTTTTAGTTGCATGAGAATGTTATGTATTATGGGATGCATAACATTTTCATGTGTACTCCGCCATGGCATGCACTAGGACCTTTTTAGAATGCATAGCATAATCATGCATAGCATAACATTACATAAGCACAACGCGCCAAGCTAAGACTTGCAGGATGACATGTGTACACACATAATTTTTTTGAGTCAAAAAGAATATAAATTCATGCATTCCCGATCTAGGCACAAGAGTCAGTGATGGTGGTGAACCATCTTAGGCTAAGCATATCATTCCTTTTGTATTAAATAAAATAAAATCCCAGAGCAAGTATAGCAGTAGAAGATCATATTTATGTATGTATTGTCTGTACCTTTTGTCTAATCCTAGGAGTTTAGCTAAGTTCTAATTGTTTGATCTGTTTTAATTTTTTTTATATATAGCATGCCGCCGAAGCGTAGAGTGACGATGTCGACTCCCCAGTCTGAGGGTGAGTCCTCCGGTGCTCAAAGTGATGCGTTGGTGGAAAGCCTGAGGCAGAGTAACGAGGCCTTATCAAGGCAGGTGGTGGAGTTGCAGGCCCAGATGCAGTCCTTTTTATCCGGAGCGGCGGGTCAGACTCCGGGAGTTCAGGACCCCGCCGTGGGTACAGCTGTCCTAGCCCCTCCTGCCCCTCCTGCTCCTCTCGTGCCTCCAGTGGTGGTGCCCCCCGGGATGACTTTCATCTCCCAGTTTCAGCGGCTGCGACCTCCTACCTACGATGGTAAGGCGGACTATATGGTACTGGATGACTGGGTGATCTCCATAGAGGAGATGTTTCACTACTCTGGGGTGACTGAGGACCAGAAGGTGATGTTAGCCGCCTATCAGCTGAAGGGGCTAGCGAAGGGCTGGTGGATGCGAGAGAAGGAAGGCATGGTGGGAGGATGTACTTGGGCATCCTTCAAAGAGATCCTGATGAGGAAGTTTCTACCGTCAGTAGAGCGAGACAGGCTGATGAATGACTTTCTTCATCTGAAACAGCGTCAGCTCACCATCAACGAGTACGAGATTGAGTTTAGCAAACTCAGTCGATTTGCTCCGAGTTTGGTGGCTACTGAGGAGGACAGAGCAAAGTGTTTTCTGGGTGGCCTCAGGAGCGATGTCCAGCAGCTTGCGGTTGCTCACGGCGCAGTTACTTATGCGGGAGCAGTTG
Organism: Platanthera zijinensis; assembly: GCA_039513925.1. Taxonomy (NCBI): domain Eukaryota; kingdom Viridiplantae; phylum Streptophyta; class Magnoliopsida; order Asparagales; family Orchidaceae; genus Platanthera; species Platanthera zijinensis. The sequence goes on from CM077086.1 coordinate 4,047,065, forward strand.
AGGCCGCTTTGAAGGTAGAGGCTATCGAGAACGCGAAGCAGCGCGGACAGCAGGCGAGAAGCGAGAAGAGGAGGTCAGTTGAGGAAAAGGGCCCCCAGGTTCTTGGTGCTGCTTCTGAGAAGAAGAGCAAGGTAGTGTGCAGTTTCTGTGGCCATCCGGGCCACCCAGCTGAGAGGTGCTTCAAGAGGGCAAGGGTCCAGAAGAAGGAGCATGTGCATGCCATCCAGGGTGCTCCTAGGAGGGATGTTCCTTGTCCTGTCTGCAAGCGACCCGGTCACGATGCTGCTCAGTGCTGGTCCAAGGATCGTGTTTGCTACCAGTGTGGCCAGAAGGGCCATATTAAGTCGAGGTGCCCTCAGGTTCAGTCCGCTCTGCATGCTGTTCCGCTTCAGGCTTTACCTCCGCCTCAGCCGGTGGACAAGGGTAAAGGGAAGCTGAATGTGGTATCTTCAGCGGAGGCTGAGACTTCGGCGCAGGTCATTTCAGGTAACCCCCCCCCCCCCCTCGCTTGACTTTCTCTTTTGTAGCAGTTTTAGTGTTGCTATTGTTTTGTTAATTGCTTGTGCGTTTAATATTTTGTTTGTGTATAGGGAAATTTAAGGTAAGGAACCGCTGGGCCCGCGTTCTGTTTGACTCAGGTGCTACCCACTCCTTTGTGGCTAGGGCCTTTGTCGAGCGGTGCCAGTGGGTTCTTGATCGTGTTGGTGGTGCCTTTAGCGTCAAGTTCCCCTCGGGTGAATCCGTGATATCAGATCAGGGCATTCTGGACTGCCCTATTTGGTTGGGGGATTTTCTGGCCAAGGCTGATCTGAAGGTTATAGACCTGGAGGATTTCGATGTCATCCTGGGTATGGACTGGCTGTCCCGATATGATGCAGTGATTCAGTGCAGGGGAAAGCGCTTGGATTTCAGGAAGGACAGCGGTCAGCCTGGGAGTGTTTTCGGTGATTCGCGTCGGGACTCTCCGGCGATTTCTGCGGTATGTGCTCAGAGGGTTTTTCCTGCTAGCTGTTTTGCTTGTTTAGTCTCAGTGTTGGGGACTGTTAGCAGTGTGCCGCTTTTGGATGAGATTCCGGTTGCGCGAGAGTTTCCTGACGTGTTTCCTATCGATCTTCCCGGTCTTCCTCCAGACAGGGATGTGGAGTTCGTGATTGATTTGGAGCCTGGTACGCGCCCGATTGCCAAGGCGCCGTATCGGATGGCCCCGCGAGAGCTGGAGGAGCTTCGTACTCAGCTTGATGAGTTATTGGAAAAGGGCTTCATAAGGCAAAGCTCGTCGCCCTGGGGTGCTCCGGTTCTCTTTGTGAAGAAGAAGGATGGTTCGATGCGCCTTTGTATCGACTATAGAGAGTTGAACAAAGTCACCATCAAGAACAGGTATCCACTGCCCAGAATCGACGATTTATTTGATCAGTTGCGTGGCAGTTCAGTATTTTCGAAGATAGACCTCCGTTCGGGTTACCATCAGCTTAGGATCCGAGAGTCGGATGTTCCACGGACGGCTTTCCGATCGAGGCATGGTCATTTCGAGTTCCTGGTCATGTCTTTTGGGCTGACCAATGCGCCTTCAGCATTTATGGACATGATGAACCGGGTGTTCAAGGACTTTCTGGACAAGTTTGTCGTCGTGTTCATTGACGACGTTCTGATTTATTCTCGAAATGCGGCGGAGCATGATCAGCATTTGCGGTTGGTGTTATCCGCCTTGAGGGATCATCAGTTGTATGCCAAGCTGAGCAAATGCGAGTTCTGGTTGCCTCAGGTTTCCTTCCTGGGTCATGTGGTGAACAAAGATGGTATTTCAGTGGACCCAGAGAAGATCTCGGCAGTGATGGATTGGCATAGGCCGAGCACACCCAAGGAGATCAGGAGTTTCTTGGGGTTGGCCGGCTATTATAGAAGATTCGTCGAGGGCTTTTCTACCTTGGCAGCGCCCTTGACAAAGCTGACGCAGAAGCATGCGGCGTTCGTTTGGAGTGATAAGTGTGAGGAGGCTTTTCTGGAGCTGAAGAGCAGGTTATGTTCTGCCCCTGTGTTGACCTTACCGGCGGAGGGACAGGACTATGATGTTTATGTGGATGCCTCGCATGTCGGGCTCGGTGGCGTGTTGATGCAGGAGGGGAAGGTGATCGCTTATGGGTCTCGTCAGTTGAAGATTCATGAGCGGAACTATCCTACGCACGACCTCGAGTTCGCAGCGGTGATTTTTGCCTTGAAGCTGTGGAGACACTTACTTTATGGGGCCCAGTGCAGGATCTTTACCGATCATAAGAGCCTGAAGTACGTGTTCACTCAGAAGGAGCTGAATTTGCGCCAGCGGCGGTGGCTTAAGTATGTTGCTGATTATGATGTTGAGATTCAGTACCATCCGGGCAAGGCCAATGTGGTGGCCGACGCCTTGAGCCGGAAGACGGGGAAGGTCTTCAATCTCACCGCGGATCGCTTAGTGGAGGAGTTTCTATTGATGGATATCACCGCAGGACGCTGTGAGTTGCAGAGCAGTTTGGTAGTGGCAGAGCCGTCATGGATTTCTCTCACCAGATTGCATCAGAAAGAGGATCCGGATTTGTTGCACTTGTACCTCAGAGCTGAGAGGGGAGAGTTGCCAGATTTCTCCATCGACGAGGCGGGTACTTTGAAGTACCGCGGCAGGTTTTGCATCCCCGCAGTTGGAGACATCAGAGTATTGATTTGCAAAGAGGCTCACGGATCCAGTGTTTCCTACCACCCGGGATCTACGAAGATGTACCATGATCTGAAGCAGATCGCCTGGTGGTATGGGATGAAGGGTGATATAGCTCGTTTTGTCTCGGAGTGTTACACTTGCAGGCGGGTGAAGGCCGACCATGGGAGGCCTGGTGGCAAGTTGGCACCTTTGGAGATCCCGACTTGGAAGTGGGAAAGCATCTCGATGGATTTCATTACAGGCTTACCGAGATCTCCGAGAGGGTTTGATTCTGTTTGGGTGATCGTGGACCGATTGACGAAGTGTGCGCACTTCGTACCATATAAGATCGATTACTCGATGAAGAAGATTGCTGAGTTGTACTTGGATGAGGTCGTCAGATTGCACGGCGTTCCAGTTAGCATCGTTTCAGATCGAGACTCTCGGTTTACATCTCGTTTCTGGAGGAGTTTGCAGGAGGGTTTGGGCACTGATTTGAGGTATTCCACAGCTTACCATCCGCAGACCAACGGGCAGACCGAGCGTGTGAATCAGATTGTGGAAGATATGATCCGGTGCTATATTCTTGATCATGGAGGTGCGTGGGATGAGCGTTTGCGGCTCATGGAATTTGCCTACAACAACAGCTACCAAGAGAGTCTACAGATGGCTCCCTTCGAGGCGTTGTATGGAAGGCGCTGCAGAACCCCTTTGTTTTGGGCCGAGGCCGGTGAGAGGCCTGTTTTGGGTCCTGATGCGCTCGAGGAGATGGAGGTTTCCGTGAAGCTCATTCGGGAGAAGCTTCGAGTTGCTCAGGAGAGGTATGAGAAGAACGCCAATCGGCGTAGGTCCGATTTGGAGTTTTCAGTGGATGACTTGGTCTTCTTGAAGGTGTCTCCGATGGTAGGAGTGAAGAGGTTTGGCAAGAATCGGAAGTTGGATCCGAGATTTGTGGGCCCGTTCAGGATTTTGGAGCGTATTGGTGTGGCTGCTTATAGGCTGGATCTGCCAGCTAGCTTCCCGGGGGTTCATAATGTCTTTCATGTGAGCCAGTTGCGGAAGTGCGTGCGGAGCAGTGGGCAAGTCTTGGACGCTGTGCCCCAGTTGGAGCCCAATCTCTCGTATGTCGAGGTGCCAGTCCGCATTTTGGAAGCTCAAGCTCGAGTGTTGCGGACGAAGTCTATTCCTATGGTGAAGGTTCTTTGGAGGAACCAGGATTTGGAGAGCGCGACTTGGGAGCTAGAGTCGGCTATGAGGGAGGCTCACCCTCATTTGTTCCCCTGAGTTTTCGGGTACGTTCCCTTTCTAGTAGTTTGTTTCTTTCCTTCTGTTGTAGGAGTAGTTCTCGCAAAGTTTCGGGTCGAAACTTTTTGTTAGGGGGAGTGACTGTAACGCCCCCGAATTTTCGACGATTTATTTAAATCCTTGTTCGGCGTTACGTTGACGTTTTCCGTCTCGAGCCGTTGTTAGAATACCTCGTTAGGTGTTCTTAGAGGTTTAGCCTGTTTGCGGGTTTCCCCAGCTAGCCGGTGTCTGTTTTGGAGACCCGGTTGAGCCTTTCAGGGAATTCTCGTGTTGGGCTTCGGGCGAGGTTAGCTCGAGTTTTGTTCGTCGGATGTCGTTTTTGACTTCGCCGTTGTTCTCGTAGCCCGGGTTTTTAGCTACGGTGCGATTTTGGTCGAATTCCGAGGACGTCGCGTTTTCGCGTCGTTTTGACGGTCGCCAGTTAGCGAGTTGTCACTTATGTGAGCGTATTTTCATGTTTACGCGTGTGTAGCATGACGCGTGTTTTGTGCGTACCGGTAGTTATGTACGTGCGCGTGTGCGCGTGTGCGTTTGTGCGCGCGGTGGTATGCGAGTTCGTGCGTAAATGCATGTATGTGTATGTATTTATATATTTGGTTATATGAGTTAGTTAATATGTTTGATTACACGAGTTAGATTAGGTGTAATTATACGTGTAATTATAAGTTTGACTATATGACTTATGATTATATTATTTACGCTAGTTAGTTATTAGGTTATGGGTTTATATTATGAGATTTTACTTAGGTTATATTAAATAGAATTAGTATTAGTATTTAGGTATTAATTCTAATATAAAGCATAAGGATTAAATTAGATTTAATATCTCCTTACCTCCCCTCCCCCAATTAATCAAAACCGCCCCCCCTAATCAAAAAAAAACCTAAACAGCCGGCCCCTTGACTTAAGAAATAAAAACTGCAGCCGGTCCCCCTCCAAATCAAAACAGCCGCAGCTGTTCTCCTGTGCGAAACCCCGAGCCCGACGACAGCCGACCTAGCCGGCCCCCTTCCACCGCCCGCCGCCGGCCGCTCCGGCCTCCCCTTTCTGATCCGAGCCCGGATCCGCGTTCCCCTCGCCGAGAGCTTCGAGCCGAGGTAGTCTATTCGCCCTTTCCTCCATGATTTTCATTTGGATTTCGTTTTGGATTTTTCTTTGTTTTGGAATATATTGTTCTCCTTTCATGTTTAGATGCAATCTTAGGTGGATTTGGGGTTTGTTGGAGCTTTTCGTGCTCTTGGACGTCCGCCATAGCGCCGTTGTGCCGGCGAATTTTTTGGTGATACGTGCGAGGCAAGAGTTTCTCCCTTTTTTTTTTGCCGTTTGGCCTCTTGTGCTCTCAATTCCTTTGTAATTACTTTTATTTCATGCTTATCCGTCATGATATCGAAACCCCTAATCCTAATCCCCGACCGGTAACCGCGTTAATAATTAGATTTTGTGACCCTCCCGCTAGTGGATTCCCGTTTTAGGACGGCGTCGCGGTAGGTGATTAGCGTAGGTTTGGATTAGCGTAGAGTTGAGTTTATGTTAGGCCTAGGTGTAGGTCTAGGGTTTGGGATTTTTCCTAGTTTGCCTATTTGAGGTGTTAGGTGTAATTGTGCACGCACGGCCTATGGTCGTGCGTCTTTTAAGTCGTGCGACCCGATGTCGGTGCTCGTACGCTAGGCTTAGGATCGGGTGAGTGTACTCACTCGCAGCGGCGTTGCGTAACCGCAATGATGAGTCCCTTAGCGTTGATTTCTCCCCGAGTGTTTGCTCGTGAATCGAAAGTCCCTTGTCGGCTGTTACCTTTCGAAGGCCGAATCGTGGGTTGTGGTCAGTAGTGGTGGTGGATGGCTCTTTTATGGGTTGTGTGGTGTGAGGTAGCCTTGACCGCACTCTTTACCTTGACCCGAGTAGTTTTCTGGGCAAGTGAGTGATGGGTCTTTTGTGCCTTCACGTGTCAACCCTTGAGCAATTTGTTGACTTGGAATTAGTGGTTGGGCGATTTGGAACGTTTTCAACCTGATTCCAAGTTTCTTGTTTTTGCTACTGCCGCCTCTCACAATTTAGGATGTTAGGCGTTTCTTCCGTAGGTGTTGCAGCATTTTTTTTTGGCATCATGGCCATGTTGACTCTGCAGGTTTTTAGGCAGAGTAGTTGCTGTTTACCCGCACTTGGTGCAGGTTTGCTTTTCGCCCTTCCTTGGGCATTGTTGTTTTTACTCTAGTTTGTACTCTCTTTACTTTACCTTACCTGCTTTTACCTTACTCCTTTTTAGCACTTGCATTCCTTTTTCCTTGCTCTGAGGTGTTCTATTTTCTTCTGAACGCCTCAGGTTCTGGGCAGTAGCCAGTAGGTGGCTGTTGCTGTGGTGCTGTTGGAGGTCCTTCTGTTGCCTGTTGAGACTCTCTTGAGTCATTGTGAGGTAGTTTTACTGCACTTTCTACAGACATACATACTTGCCAGTGGGTTCGTGTCAGCTGTTGGCGCCCCTGGTAGTTTTACCTTTTGCACTAGATATGTTTACTTTTACTGCTACCCTGTCTTTGGGGACCTAGTTTACTTGCTCTGGGAAGATTTTATGCTAGGTTGCTAGTTACTTTAAAAAGCTAAAAACAAAACTATACTATGTATATAAACATGATCGGCATGATTTCCAAAAGAGAACACGCAACGTACTTTCTTAATTACGTATATCAAATGATTTTTCTATATATGTATAAATTAAAGTTAGAGTGTTGGTTTAGCGTAAGTGTCCCTTGGGATCACTTATGCGCTCACTTAGGGTGTCAACATAAATGATGTATTTTCCGCTACGTATATAAAAAATCAGTTTTCAAACCGTGGACTCTTTGGTCCACTGAGCCGAGGGATACGGCCAATAAATTAATCAAGTTTTTATAATCAATTAAGTCATGATTTGAAAGGATTTGGAGTGTTGCCTGAACGTCGGCAGTTATCCCCTGCTCGACGTGGCATCACAGCTCGTAGTTTTCTCTTGCTCTGATTTATTAAATAGTGAGAAAAATGCGGGTTGTGACAGCCAGCGAGATGGATGCCGCCACCAAGAGCCGCGTCGAGGCTTCCACCAGGAACCCACCGGCCGCAAGCGAGGCTGGGGGAGAAGTGGTCGCCGCCGAAACCTCCGCCCGAGCTCCGCCCCAGGAGGTGCCGAAAGGGCACAGGAACTTTGGTTTCGACGTGAAGTATGCCGACGCGGAGGGGAAGCCTCAGATGGAATGGGACCCCGAGTCAAACTTAATCAGGGTTACGACGCTCCTTCCCAGCTGGGCGGAGGGGGAAAATGTGACTGGCGAGGCCTTCTCGCTTGGATATGGCCTTTACAGCCGAGAGGATGCCAGCGTGTTTGACTAGATATCCACCCGCCTTCTAGCCTTTGATGCCACCCGGGCTCTATTGCGCGGGTTCGAGCTTACGCATATGTGTGCGCGCCGAAGCGTCACCCTCGACAAGAATTTCACCGATATGCGCAAGGCAAGGGAGGACGTAATGGCTCGAGCGCACACCGCGGGAGAAGAACTCGCGAGAGCTCAACAGGAGCTTGTGGACGCTCGACTGGCGCTGTCTCTACGCCCCGTGACTGAGGTAAGCGAGACCCTCCTAAACCCTTGCTCTCGTTACTCGAAGTTACGACTGCGATGTTTCCAGACTGAACTCTTTTTCCACAGGATTTTGCCCAAGTCAAGGAGCTTCGCGCAGAGCTGGCCGACGCGCGCTGCGAGAGCGTCCTCCTGAGGGAACAGCTTCGCGCTGAGGTGACGAAGGTCCCGCCTCCGGAGCTAGATGCGAGGCTGAGGAGTCGCTACCTCTCAGAGTACGATGTTGACAAGCTGTTGCAAGCCAACGCTCAGGCAACCGTCAAGCTGACGCTCGAGACGCTGCGAGACGTCAAGCTGCTTCGGGAGGACGGCGCGACCATCGACGCTCGCCAACTCCTCCCTTGGCTATACGATCCAGTCCCCAAACCTCCTGGCGCGCCCGACTCGCCTCCCTCAGATATCCCGAAGTCTTCTACCGCCGCTGGCGAGACATCGGAAGCGAGCTCTGGTGATGATTCAAGCGAGAGCACCAGCGGGAGTTACAGCGCGTCCCTCTAAGCTTCTTTTTCCTTTTGTTTCTCTTGTAATGAGCGAGAGGCTCCAACTTTTGTAATTAATTTTATGTAAAGTAATGTTTCATCTTTCATTGTCAGTGTGTGCTTGAAAGTGTATTATTCTGCCGAATGGCTTCCGCGCGAGCTTCCGCCAAGACTCTTAGTCTCTTTAGGGTAATCTTCCTTAGAGATCAGTTAGGCGGGAACCTCGCGTCGTCGATTAAGTCGTCCTGCCCAGGTCCGCCGGGAGCCTCCTTTTGCGAGAACCCCCTTTGACCGAGACCTTTACTGACCGAGACCTTTGAGCTGAGACCCTTACTGGCCGAGACCTCCAAACCGAGGCCTTTACTGGTTGAGACCTCTGAGCCGAGACCTTTAGGGCCTTGCCTCCGGTCTAGGTCAGGGCCCTGCCCACATATTTTTCCAACCAATTAAACCCCTATCCCACCGGCGAGCCGTCGGACCTGCTAGCTTATATGGGAGCCTGCGCAGCGGGTCTACCGGGGTTCGAGCCGAGCTTGTTGTAACGTAGTAACTATCAACCAAGAACCAAGGATCAAAAAGTCAAGGACTCCACCTATCCCCCGCAGGCGAGCCTTTGGACCTGTCAGCTTGATGGGAGCCTGCGCAGCGGGTCAACCTAGGGCTGAGCCGAGCTCGGGGTGTCGTAGAAGTGGCTAAGAACAAAGTATCACAAGAGCCAACCTTTCCCCCACAGGCGAGCCTTCGGACCTGCCAGCTTGATGAGAGCCTGCGCAGCGGGTCTACCTGGGGCCGAGCCGAGCTCGGGGTGTCGTAGAAGTGGCTAAGAACAAAGTATCACAAGAGCCAACCTTTCCCCCACAGGCGAGCCTTCGGACCTGCCAGCTTGATGAGAGCCTGCGCAGCGGGTCAACCTGGGGCCGAGCCGAGCTCAGGGTGTCGTAGAAGTGGCTAAGAACAAAGTATCACAAGAGCCAACCTTTCCCCCACAGGCGAGCCTTCGGACCTGCCAGCTTGATGAGAGCCTGCGCAGCGGGTCTACCTGGGGCCGAGCCGAGCTCGGGGTATCGTAGAAGTGGCTAAGAACAAAGTATCACAAGAGCCAACCTTTCCCCCACAGGCGAGCCTTCGGACCTGCCAGCTTGATGAGAGCCTGCGCAGCGGGTCTACCTGGGGTCGAGCCGAGCTCGGGGTGTCGTAGAAGTGGCTAAGAACAAAGTATCACAAGAGCCAACCTTTCCCCCACAGGCGAGCCTTCGGACCTGCCAGCTTGATGAGAGCCTGCGCAGCGGGTCTACCTGGGGCCGAGCCGAGCTCGGGGTGTCGTAGAAGTGGCTAAGAATAAAGTATCACAAGAGCCAACCTTTCCCCCACAGGCGAGCCTTCGGACCTGCCAGCTTGATGAGAGTCTGCGCAGCGGGTCTACCTGGGGCCGAGCCGAGCTTGGGGTGTCGTAGAAGTGGCTAAGAACAAAGTATCACAAGAGCCAACCTTTCCCCCACAGGCGAGCCTTCGGACCTGTCAGCTTGATGAGAGCCTGCGCAGCGGGTCTACCTGGGGCCGAGCCGAGCTCGGGGTGTCGTAGAAGTGGCTAAGAACAAAGTATCACAAGAGCCAACCTTTCCCCCACAGGCGAGCCTTCGGACCTGCCAGCTTGATGAGAGCCTGCGCAGCGGGTCTACCTGGGGCCGAGCCGAGCTCGGGGTGTCGTAGAAGTGGCTAAGAACAAAGTATCACAAGAGCCAACCTTTCCCCCACAGGCGAGCCTTCGGACCTGCCAGCTTGATGAGAGCCTGCGCAGCGGGTCTACCTGGGGCCGAGCCGAGCTCGGGGTGTCGTAGAAGTGGCTAAGAACAAAGTATCACAAGAGCCAACCTTTCCCCCACAGGCGAGCCTTCGGACCTGCCAGCTTGATGAGAGCCTGCGCAGCGGGTCTACCTGGGGCCGAGCCGAGCTCGGGGTGTCGTAGAAGTGGCTAAGAACAAAGTATCACAAGAGCCAACCTTTCCCCCACAGGCGAGCCTTCGGACCTGCCAGCTTGATGAGAGCCTGCGCAGCGGGTCTACCTGGGGCCGAGCCGAGCTCGGGGTGTCGTAGAAGATTCCCTCAACCAGGCCTATTCTATCATTGAGATGAGGAGTCATAGCCGGTTAAAACAAAAAACATAAAGATTGCCTACTCAGAGATAGTCAATATTCTGAAATAAACTTATTGAAAATGCAATAGTTATTTACAACATTACAATCCTTCTTTCCCCTTACGGGTAGTAGCGCTTCAGGTCATCACCATTCCAGGTGTGACTCAAGGTCCTTCCCTCCGCATCCTGGAGATAGTAGCCTCCGTTAACCAGAGCCTTCTCTACTATATAAGGCCCCTCCCAGCTAGGGTTGAGCTTACCAACAGCGGCCGACCTTCCTGCAGCGTCGACCTTTTTCAGTACTAGATCCCCCTCGGTGAATTGCTTGACTCTGATGTGCTTATCGAAGTACCGAGTCATTCGCCGTTTTATTTCTTCTTGCCTGATGGCAGCAACATCCCGCAGCTCTTCCACCATATCTAATGAGAGGCGCAACCCTTCCTCATTCTCCAACCTCCAAGCTTCGCCTCCCTCACCTGCGGCCGTGACCCTTGGGGACCGAACCTCGAACTCCACCGGGAGGACAGCCTCACACCCATGAGAGAGCTTGAAGGGGATCTCCCCTGTGGCCGTGTTCGGAGTTGCTCACAAGGCCCACAGGACGGAAGGGAGCTGTTCCACCTAGTTACCCTTCAGGTTCTCCACCTTCTTTTTGAGCAAGTTGACAATGACCTTGTTTGCTGCCTCCACCTGGCCATTGCTCCGAGGATGATGGACATAGGCGAACCTGAGATCGATCCCCAATTGGGTGCAGAAGCTGATGAATTCTTCGCTGGCAAACTGAGGACCGTTGTCTGTCACTATCGCTTGGGGCAATCCGTGCCTGCAAATGATTTCCCCCCAAACGAAGTTCCTGATGACCTGGGAGGTTACCTTGGCTAAAGGCTTGATCTCCAACCACTTGGAGAAGTAGTCAATCATAACTAGGAGGAACCTCCTCTGCCCGCTAGCTGGAGGGAAGGGTCCAACCAGGTCCATTCCCCAGATGGCGAAGGGCCATGGCGCCGTGATGCTTCGAAGCCTTTGGGCGGGCAAGAGCTGGAGGGGATGAAAGTGAAGGGATAGATACTACTCTAGAGGGGGGGTGAATAGAGTAATCAAATTTTGCACAATACAAAACTTAACTGTCTACCCAACTCCCTTGGAGTGAAGTGCGGAATGAAGAGATTATAGATATTGGTTTAACCTTAAAGCCTAACACAAGTGTTGTGTACAAACACAAGCTAACTGTAATTACAGTTAAGCTTGGAAAAACCTAAACAGCAACTAGCAGCCTAGTTATATCTATTCACAGCCACAGTACAAGAAAAATAATAAACAAGCCAGACGACACAAGGAATTTTATAGTGGTTCCCCAAACAACTTGGGTACGTCCACTCTTCTACCCAAACGGTAGGAATCCACTACAGGTTTTTGCTAAGGTGCCCTGCCACCAATGATCTGATTCAGGTAGATCAAACAGACCCTTTAGACTTTTGATCAGGTGTCTAAAAACCAAGCACAGGTTTTTGATCAGGTGCCCTGCCACCAAGGGATACTTTTGAAGGGAGTAATAACCCTGTACAGGAGGGGGAAGAAGGTTAAGATGTCTTCTCTATTTTACAATAGATTAGAGAAGCACAAAAAGCTTGCACTGAGCTAGAATGCTCTAAAGAATCAAGGCTCCCCCTGGCTCAAAGATGTCCAGGTGAAGTCTTGCTTCAGTGCAGAAACTCTTCAGAAAATTCTGAAGGAAGGAGCTACAGGAAGAAAATAAATAACAAAAAGAAATCTCTTCAAGCAGCTATTCTTCTTCTTCTTCTTCTTCAAAGAAACTCTGAGTTGTACTTCCTGAAAGCAGGAGAACTCAGGTGAAGAAGAGATGAAGATCTTAACACTTCTCAGTTAGATGGAGTTTGCTGAGAGCAGGAAGCTTGAGCTTGATGAAGGCTTGAGTGCTTTTGAATATGTGTGTAACACTCGCTTCAATCCTTCTGCAAAGGGTTCTTTTTATATCATCATCAAGCAACGGCTCTCTTCCATTTTGAATTGTTTGTCTTCTTCTAAGCCTTGAGACCTGGGCTGTAAATATCAAGAAGACAGAAATATCTCTGCAGCAAAACATTCCATAAAAAGGAATAAACCTCTTTCTAAGAAGCTGCAGGCATAAATCAAATAAACAGATAGACTAAATAAAGTCACATCAGAAACTATCTCTTTATAGCAAAAGAAGACTTTTCAGTCTAACGGCTATAAAGGGGCTGACAGCAGATAAAGTAATTTAAATAGACAGCTAATAAGACAAACAACTTTATCTTAAAAGATTTGAACTCAGGCAGAAAGAATAGAGCAAATAATGCCTGGAAACTTTATCATACAGCTTAAAATACTGTGCCAGAAAATGTATTAAATAATTAAATATAATAAATAAATACAAAATCCAAAGGCAGACAGAAAACGTCGAACGACCTTCGAAGATCGTCGAACGACGCCAGGAGATCGTCGAACTATCGGGCAGATAGTCGAACGATCCAGATAGTCGAGCTATCAAATGGATAGTCGAGCTACCTCAGCAGATAGTCGAACTATCAGGGCAGATAGTCGAACTATCAGATAGTCGATCTATCTATGACAGATAGTCGAGCTATCAAGCGCACAGAGATAGTCGAACTATCAAGCAGATAGTCGACCTACCTCAGAAAACAGATAGTCGATCTATCAAAAGATAGTCGAACTATCAAAACAAACTAGATAGTCGAACTATCAACAGATAGTCGAACTACCAGCGCAGAACAGATAGTCGAACTATCAACAGATAGTCGAACTATCAGCGCAGAACAGATAGTCGAACTATCAACAGATAGTCGAACTATCAGCGCAGAACAGATAGTCGAACTATCAACAGATAGTCGAACTATCAGCGCAGAACAGATAGTCGAACTATCAACAGATAGTCGAACTATCAGCGCAGAACAGATAGTCGAACTATCAACAGATAGTCGAACTATCAGCGCAGAACAGATAGTCGAACTATCAACAGATAGTCGAACTATCAGCGCAGACCAAGGCGTCGACCAACTGATAGACGATCGTCGATCAGTCGATAGACGATAGTCGAACGGCGTTCGACTATAGTCGAACGAAAAACTACTTAACCAAATTCTCAATTTGGAAAAGCGAAGACTCTACAGCTAGACTCCTAACCATTGACCATAGATATTTCTTGGGTCAAAGGGGCACAAAGGAGAGGACTGAACTCAAATCAAACTAGGGTACCAACAATCTCCCCCTATTTGAGTTAAGTCTCTCAACAGCTAAAACAACTAGCTATAGAAAACTAAAATACTACAGAAAAAGAATAGCAACAAGATTGGCAGATAAACAATTTAGATAAACCAATATATCACATATATCACAGCAGTTTAAATAAACTATTAAGAGTCTTTGGGATCAGGTAATGGATCAGAAGAACTAGAGACAAAGGAAATTTTTCTAAGCGGGTCATCTGATTCCTTCTTTGACATCTTCAGATCCTGAGCCCCAATGATCTTTAGTTCTGTAGCTCTGGGGACAACAGCTTCAGGATGTTTTTCCATATACTTTGCTGGATCAAATATCTCAGGATTGACTTGGAATTTTTCAAATTCTTTCTTTCTATATGCTGACATCGTAGTAAAGCCAGTTGTATCTTTGCCTTCAGCTCTTGCTTTTCTTATTTGGGCTGCTCCTACAAGCTCTTGAAAGCGAGCCATCCTAAAATTAGGATCGAGCTCAGGATTTTCATATACGGGCTCTGGAGAAGCAGCATCAGCTATTTTATCTAGATAAGACATTAGATTAATCTTAGCAAAAGCGACTTGCTAGAAGGTTTTAAAATACTGTAAACTATTTACCTTTCGAAACACTTTTCTCAGTTTGTACTGGAGAAGGAGGTGGGGAAAAAGTTGGTCTTTGGGCCACAACCTCCTTCAACTGTCTTTGAGATCCATAAGACGATTTGCCTTGACAACTTTGATGACCTTGTCTTGGATGTGGCTGAGCAGATGCAGATTTTCCATAGGCAGATTGATTTGCAGGTAGATTCCCAGAGGCTCCTGTACCGGGAGGTGGAGGAGGACCTTTGGGAGTCCATCTGGAGACTGGAGTGTCATACCTTTTAGTTCTCTTCCTTTCTTTTTGCTGGTTTTTCGAAAACCTCATCCAATGCTGAAAATCTTTAGATTTGGGGTCAATGCCGTTCAGAATATAATATGGAATGTCATTATCCTTATTTGGAGGAGGAGGAGGAGCAGCTTTTCTTTTCTTAGCAGCAGTTTTCTTTTTCTTTGAATTTTCAGAAACATCTGAATCATCATCATCATCATCAGAATGGGATGATGGAGGGTTCTCATAGGGATCATAGGCTTCTGAGACAGCCTTTTCTTTAAGCTTTGAACTAGATTTTTCCCTTTCTTCTTCCAGGGCATCCATAGCCAGAAGGGAGTCTAAATCTAAACCAGGAGAATCATCCCAGATGGATGACTTCTCAAATTGCAACTCTTTCTCTTTTTCTTGTAAAGATTTTACTCTTAAGTCCCAAGCAGCCCTTGCTTGAATTTCTTCCAAATTTAAAACAGGAGAATCAACTTTGATTTCCTCTTGATTTTCATTCTCTTTATCATTTAAAAACACATCCAATTCTGGATCTAATTTAGTATCAGAATCACTTGGAGCAGCCTTAGAAACAACTGCTATTTTCTTGGCAGTTAAATCTTCTTTAATAAAATCTGTAGAACACAGATCTGCTAAGTAAGCTTGAATCATCCCTTCAAGGTATACACCAGCAAGCAAATAAATTGACTCATCAATAAACCGGTTTAGGGAATTACCTTCATATTTAACCATCTCCCAGCAGTCATTCAGATATTTAGTTATGATTCCTTCCAGGAATCTGGCAATCGTAGGAGAGGTTATATCTTCTAAGCATACTTTCACAGCAATTTCTGATAGCAGAATACCATCTGATATTTCCTTCTCAGTCAAGACTGGAGCTAAAACTTTCTTAGCAGGAGCACTCTCTTCCTCAGCTGGAACAATTTCTTCCTCAGCTGGAACAATTTCTTCCTCAGCTGGAGTTGCCACTTTCTCAGCTGGAACAATTTCTTCCTCAGCTTGAGTTGCCACTTTCTCAGCTGGAACAGTCTCTTCCTCAGCAGGAGCTGTTTCTTCCTGATCAGTCATAGCAACATCTTGAACTTCTGGAACAGTCTCTTCCTCAGCAGGAGCTGTTTCTTCCTGATCAGTCATAGCAACATCTTGAACTTCTTCTGGCTCAACTGGAGCAGATTCTGGCTGGACAGATACGACAACATCTGGAGCTATCTCTATTTCAGCTGGAGTAGAGGCAGGAAGGTCTGAGACATCTTCATTGGACATCTCCCCCTGCCTGATTTCAGTAACAACTGAAACCAGGCCCCTAGAGGTAGATGGCTCAGCAGATTTAGAAATGGATTGGATGGAGGCAGTGAGACGGTCAATGGAGGCAGCAAGGGGAGCGATTGCCTCGTCAATCATGGTTTTGATTGACGGGGTAATCAGCTCCACGATGCGGATGATAATCTCAGGAGAGATTTCAAAAGAAGATGGATGAGAGGTGGATGGATCAGCAGCAGAGATGGTAGATGTGCTGGGATGGAGGATGGTGTGAGCAGGGGATCGAACTGGAGATGCAGCAGGAGAGGGAGCAGGGGATGGGGAATTGACTGGGGAATTAACGGGAGATGCATGAGGAGTAAGAATTCTCTCTGAACCTAACAAATCGAAGCTAGGAGCAGATATCCTAGCCAGATATGCCGGTAGAGGAGAGGCTGGAGGAGACAGAGGAACAACCACGGTTGTTTCAGGTGCAGCAGAAGAGGAGGGTCGTACCTCAGCAGAAGTTGATGGTACTTCAACTGAGGTAGACGGCAAAACAGAGGAGGAGGAAGGGATAGCTGAGCCAGCTTCACTAGGTTGAGGAGCGACTGAAGCAGTCCTTGTGTCCTCAGATTGCGCTGGAGCAGACTTCACGAACGTCCTCTTCCATTTTGAAAACAGATGGGGATCCATCTTCTTGCTGGCATTGATGGTGGTTGCGGCAGAACTCAGCAACTGGGGGAATTTCTCCTTCAGGAAAATACCTATAACCCTTCCCAGGGTAACTTCCTTCTTTCCTGTCTTCTTTCTGATCAAATCAAACAGAACAGCAGCCCAATCGATCCTTTTCTTATTAACAATTGCACACATCAGTGCGAATTGCTGCCTTGTTATGTTATCATGGGCAGAGTGCTTGCCCAGAAGCACTTTTCCGACGACCTCAGCGAGGAACTTTATCTTGAAAGGGAAATTTACCTTAAGCAACTTGGAGGGAATGCCTTCAGCATGTCCCAGCTCGACGAGCATCCTTCCAAACTCCTGAGCGTCTTGCTCATAATCTTCGTCACCGATAACTAGGCCAAAAACATCAGAAAGAACGGCCGGAGTTAGGATAGCTTCTACTCCGCCGATGGTACCGATCATCGACTCGTCTGTGGAAGACGACGTGAACGCCCATTCTTTTATCTCTGGAATATTAATCTTGATCCTTTCAGACATCAGCTTCTCTAGGCCTTGATCTCTGCAGAGCTGGAGAACTTCCACTATGCCGGCATCGCAACTGCTGAAAGCTTCAAAATCTACACTGAATCCTGCATCGAACTTGACGACGGCTAGAACAGCTGGAGAAATCGCCATTGAATCGCTGGAGAAACACGAGAAGGAGGAGGAAGACGAAGGGGACGGAGCGGCAGAAAATCGCAAGCGGGAAAGCAGAATGCGAAAGGGCACGTTCCGTCGACGATAAAGCAACAGATCTTTTAACCTAGGTCGACTATCGGCTTAATATTGAACCGGATATAGTCGGTCTATTTAAAAAGATCTTGAACCGATAGTCGAACGGCCGTTCGACGATCGGCTCAGAAGCAGAATAGTTGAACAATCGTTCGACTATTTCTGGCTTCTCAAACAAAAGGATGTCGTCGTCCGGAGATCGACGATGAGCTCAGCCTGTTCGACGATGGTCGAACGTCCATCGACGATCTTCAAACAGAAGCTATCATTAACCAGAGGTCGACGATAGGCTCAATCCGTTCGACGATCTTCGATCATCGTTCGACGATCTTCAAGCAGACCTCAACATAGGCAGATATCGTCATACTTAGTCTCGTCCATTGATCATGCCTAGTTGGACTAAAAAGAACAGATGCTTCTGTTCATCTAAAGGCTTGGTGAATATATCACCTCTCTGAAACTCAGTGGATATGAACTCAAGACAGATCTTGTTCTTTTCCACACAATCTCTCAGGAAATGGTGCCTAATCTCAATGTGCTTGGTTCTAGAGTGGTGCACTGGATTTTGTGCAATAGAAATAGCACTGGTACTATCACACATGATCTTGGTGTTCTTGTGTGAGTAACCATAATCCACAAGCTGGTTTTGAATCCACAGGATCTGTGAACAACAACTGGCAGCTGCTATATATTCAGCCTCTGCAGTTGAAGTTGAGACAGAAGCCTGCTTCTTACAGAACCAAGAGACCAATCTCTCTCCCAGGAACTGGCAAGTTCCTGAGGTGCTCTTCCTGTCAACTCTGCAACCAGCATAGTCAGAATCAGAATATCCAATTAATTCAAACTCTGACTCAGCTGGGTACCAAAGTCCTAGATTTGGACATCCTTTCAGGTATCTCAGGATTCTCTTTAGAAGAATCAGATGAGATTCCTTGGGGTTGACCTGGAATCTAGCACAAAGGCATGTAGCAAACATTATATCTGGCCTACTTGCAGTTAGATATAATAGGGAACCAACAATGGCCCTATAATTCTTTTGATCAACTGGCTTGCCGTGATCATCAGAATCAATAACTACATTAGTAGCCATGGGTGTAGGCATTGCTGAAGCATCAGCCATCCCAAATTTCTTTACCAATTCCTTGGCATATTTGGATTGGGAGATGAAGATACCATCAGCATCTTGCTTAACTTGGAGACCAAGAAAGTAAGACAGCACACCCATGCTACTCATCTCAAACTTAGAGTGCATCAAGTTGGAAAACTTTTTGCAAAGTTTGGGATCAGTGGAGCCAAAGATAATATCGTCTACATACACCTGAACTAACAGGATTGTGTCCTTGTGATGCTTAAGAAAAGGGTTCTATCAACTACTCCCCTAGTGAAGTTGTGCTCTAACAGGAAACTAGCTAGAGTCTCATACCAGGCCCTAGGAGCTTGCTTTAGTCCATAAAGAGCTTTTTGCAACTTAAAAACATGAGAAGGCTGAGTTGAAGAAACAAACCCTGGTGGTTGTTCAACAAACACCTCTTCCTTAAGCTCACCGTTCAGGAATGCACTTTTGACATCCATTTGGAACACCTTAAACTTCATGTAGGCTGCATAGGCCAAGAAGATCCTTATTGCTTCTAGCCTTGCAACAGGAGCAAAGGTTTGGTCATAGTCTATACCTTCCTCCTGTCTGTAGCCCTGAGCTACAAGCCTAGCTTTATTCCTTACTATTATTCCATTAGCATCTAACTTGTTTCTATACACCCACTTGGTGCCTATGATCAATTGGCCTTTAGGTCTTGGAACCAAAGTCCAAACTTTACATCTCTCAAACTGATTGAGCTCCTCTTGCATTGCAATGATCCAGTGGGGATCTAGCTCTGCATCTTTAAAGGTGAGGGGCTCAACCTGTGAGAGGAAACAAGCGTGCATCACATCCTGTCTTAATTGATGTCTTGTTTGCACACCAGCTGATATGTCTCCAATCACTTGAGATGTGGGATGATCTCTAAGTGTGACAATATCAGCAGGTGGGATGTGATCTTCAGCAACAGTTGGGATTAATTCCTCAGGAGGAATTTGATCTACTGTTGGTGGAACAACAACAGCTTCAACAGCTTCAGCAATGTCTTCATCACTGTCTGATTCAGTGATCTGAAGAGTTGAAAGTTGAAGGATTTCTTGAGGGGCATCATGTACCTGCAAAGAACTGGAGGAAGGAGAATTTTCTTTCTCCTTGTAAAACATCTGAGACTCATCAAAAGTCACATGCACAGATTCCTCTATCTTACAGGTTGATTTGTTATAAACCCTATAAGCTTTGCTTACTTGGGAATATCCAAGCATGATTCCCATTGAAGCTTTTGCTTCAAATTTTCTAATATATTCTTTATTATTGTTATGAATATAAACAGTACAGCCAAAAATTCTAAAGTAATTAATTTTTGGTTTCTTTCCTTTAAGCAACTCATAAGGAGTTTTACACTTAAGTTTGTGTATCAAACTTCTATTCAAGACATAGTTAGCTGTACTAACAGCTTCTGCCCAATAGGATAGAGGCATGTTAGCATCTGCCAACAATGTGCTAGCAGCTTCAATTAGTGTTCTATTCTTCCTCTCAACTACCCCATTTTGTTGGGGAGTTCTAGGAGCTGAGAAGCTATGTTTGATACCTTCTCTCTCACAGAATTCTTGCATGAGAAGAGAGTCAAACTCAGTACCATGATCACTTCTGATCAAGGCCACATGAGTAGAGTACTCAGTCTGCACACAAAGTAGAAAGTCTGTAAGGGCTTTGAAGTTATCAGACTTAGTTCTCAAAAAGAAAACCCAACTGAACCTAGAGAAGTCATCTACAATTACTAATGTGTAATACTTCCCTCCTAGACTCTGTACATTTATTGGGCCAAAAAGGTCCAAGTGTAATAAATACAGGATTCTAGGTGAATCACTTTTATTAACAGATTTAAATGAATTTTTGGTTTGCTTGCCTAGCTGACAAGCCTTGCATAGGCTCTCCTTCTTGTAGGGGCAAGAAGGTAAACCTCTAACAAGGTTGTGCTTAGATAACCTAGATATGTTCTTGAGGTTTACATGACTAAGCCTTTTATGCCATAAGGAATTATTATTAAGGGTTAATTCATTAAACAGGCAGATTTCAGAGCGAGATGAATTAAAATCTACTAAATATATATTGCCTATTCTATTACCTATCAAGACAACATTATTATTTAAAGTAATATTGCAAGAGGAGTTAGAAAAAGAAACCTGGTAGCCAGCATCACATAGCTGGCTAACTGAAATCAGGTTGTGCTTCAGTCCACTGACATAGGCAACTCTCTTGAATGTAACAGCTCCAATTGAGATCTTGCCATATCCTTCTGTCTGACCACAGCTGGAGTCTCCAAAGATAATCTTTGGGCCGAGCTTAGCTTTGTACTTTGACAATAGCTCTTTGTTTCCTGTCATATGCTTAGAGCATCCACTATCCAAATACCACTTATTTTGAGTGATTGGATAGGCCTTCACCTGCAAAACAACTATTTAGACAGAGTGGACCCAGGTAACCTTGGGTCCCTTGTTTTTCACATAAGAAAAACTGGAGATATAAGAAAATGCAGGCTGAGGGTGATAACCTAGAGGGTGAGATCTCCTAGGTGGGATTCTCCATGCAGATGATGGGTCAACAAACCTAGGGTTTCTATTTTCATTTAGGTTTCTATGGAATGAATTATGATTTTGAAAATCATGTTGAAATCGTCGATCGACGTTCGACGATGGGCGCTCAGATCGTCGAGCTTCGTTCGACCATGTAGCATCCGATCGTCGAGCTGCGTTCGACGCTTTTTGCATTTCTTTGAAAAACTTCTTTCTCTTTTCTCTCTTAGCCTTATTCAATGTTTTATTTACAAGGTTTACTTGCTCAGTGTTCTTCTTTCCACTAGCTGAAATGAAGTTCACTGGAGTTGAAAGATTATTTTTAAGCAAGACTGGGGGTTCACTGGGAGAAGCTCCTAAGCCTAATTTATCATTTCCTGTCCTAGTGTTAGCCATGCTGGTAATTTCTAACAGCTTAAGGCTTCTACCATTAAGTGACTCTTCTAGTCTCTTAGACTTAGCTAATTCCATTTTAAGGAATTTGATTTCTTCACTACAAGTAGTGAGTTCTTCCTTTAACCTAACATTTTCAGAGGCTATTGATTCAGAGTCAGCTAGCCTATTTCTAAGTTCTTTTATCTCTTTTTCTGAACTAATTAAATCTAAACATAGAGATTTAAAATCTAACTTAAACTCTTCTGAAGTAAAATCATAAGATGAAAGTACCTCATCTTCAGTAGGCATTTCTTCATCTGAGTCAGAACTCTCTGCAGCAGAGTGGTTGCTGCAGGCATCTATTGCCATGAGGCAAACTTCTTTTGCCTTCTTTTCTTCTTCATCCTCACTAGAGCTTGAGGATGAGGATTCTTCATCAGAATCACTCCAGGTTTCAGCAATGAAACCTCTCTCCTTTTTCTTGTTCTTGTAGGAGGATGGCTTGGAGTGCTTCCTGTGCTGCTCCTTTTCTTTTCTCTTTTCCTTGTTCTTCTCCTCTGGACACTCTGGCAAAATGTGTCCAGGCTTCCTGCACCCATAACAAATAATTTCTTTAGATGGAGTACGATCATACCTTGGCTTTTCTTCATACTTTGAAGATTTTCTTCTGAACTCTTTTCTCCCCATTTTGAGAAATCTCTTGGCAAACAATGCCATGAGCTCCTCATTTGATTGGCTGCCTTCTGAGGCTTCAGCAGCTTTAAGAGCTAGAGATTGCTCTTTTCTTGTTGGAGTGGGGGTCTTGGCTTCTGCTTCAGCTTCCCTTGTCTTCAGCACTTGCTCAAAAGATTTGAGCTTGCCGAGAAGGGCTTCAGTTGATATCTCGTTGGTGCTTCTGGCTTCCTTGATTGGCCAGATCCTCAAATCCCATGTGCTAGGGAAGCACATAAGGATCTTATCATTGACCTCTGTCAATGAGATATCCTTGTCAAGGGTCCTCAGCTCATTGATGATTGAGCTGAGCCTGGTGTACATCGCTTCAACTGATTCAGCATCAGTCTTCTTGAAGTTCTCGTACTGTGAGATAAGGTTGGACCTCCTGTCCTTCCTTTCATCAGCTGAACCAGCTACAATCTGGTTCAGTGTGTCCCACATGGCCTTTGCTGAGGAGCAGTCGGCCACCTTCTGGAACACCTCATCAGACATAGTCTGAGCCAGTATATTCATTGCTTTGGCATCAGCAATTTTGGCCTTCTTGTACTCATCATTATAGTCTGGAGGAGGCACTGCACTCAAATCAGATGATGAGGCAGTGGCAGCAGCAGGTGCTCTTGGGGGACCTGACAAAATAGAAGCAAAAATACTCTCATCAATAGAGTTCATATAAAGTTTGATCCTTGCCTTCCAGATGCCAAACTTTGCTAAGTTGCATGCTGGAGGTCTGGTGCTAGAATAATCCTTAGACTGGGCCATGATAGTGAATTTCTATAAACTCTTGGTATCTATCAGGATCTTGTGACTTAGGTGTTAGCCTATACAGTCAGTTAACCTCCCTCTGATACCAATTGAAAGTGAAGGGATAGATACTACTCTAGAGGGGGGGTGAATAGAGTAATCAAATTTTGCACAATACAAAACTTAACTGTCTACCCAACTCCCTTGGAGTGAAGTGCGGAATGAAGAGATTATAGATATTGGTTTAACCTTAAAGCCTAACACAAGTGTTGTGTACAAACACAAGCTAACTGTAATTACAGTTAAGCTTGGAAAAACCTAAACAGCAACTAGCAGCCTAGTTATATCTATTCACAGCCACAGTACAAGAAAAATAATAAACAAGCCAGACGACACAAGGAATTTTATAGTGGTTCCCCAAACAACTTGGGTACGTCCACTCTTCTACCCAAACGGTAGGAATCCACTACAGGTTTTTGCTAAGGTGCCCTGCCACCAATGATCTGATTCAGGTAGATCAAACAGACCCTTTAGACTTTTGATCAGGTGTCTAAAAACCAAGCACAGGTTTTTGATCAGGTGCCCTGCCACCAAGGGATACTTTTGAAGGGAGTAATAACCCTGTACAGGAGGGGGAAGAAGGTTAAGATGTCTTCTCTATTTTACAATAGATTAGAGAAGCACAAAAAGCTTGCACTGAGCTAGAATGCTCTAAAGAATCAAGGCTCCCCCTGGCTCAAAGATGTCCAGGTGAAGTCTTGCTTCAGTGCAGAAACTCTTCAGAAAATTCTGAAGGAAGGAGCTACAGGAAGAAAATAAATAACAAAAAGAAATCTCTTCAAGCAGCTATTCTTCTTCTTCTTCTTCTTCAAAGAAACTCTGAGTTGTACTTCCTGAAAGCAGGAGAACTCAGGTGAAGAAGAGATGAAGATCTTAACACTTCTCAGTTAGATGGAGTTTGCTGAGAGCAGGAAGCTTGAGCTTGATGAAGGCTTGAGTGCTTTTGAATATGTGTGTAACACTCGCTTCAATCCTTCTGCAAAGGGTTCTTTTTATATCATCATCAAGCAACGGCTCTCTTCCATTTTGAATTGTTTGTCTTCTTCTAAGCCTTGAGACCTGGGCTGTAAATATCAAGAAGACAGAAATATCTCTGCAGCAAAACATTCCATAAAAAGGAATAAACCTCTTTCTAAGAAGCTGCAGGCATAAATCAAATAAACAGATAGACTAAATAAAGTCACATCAGAAACTATCTCTTTATAGCAAAAGAAGACTTTTCAGTCTAACGGCTATAAAGGGGCTGACAGCAGATAAAGTAATTTAAATAGACAGCTAATAAGACAAACAACTTTATCTTAAAAGATTTGAACTCAGGCAGAAAGAATAGAGCAAATAATGCCTGGAAACTTTATCATACAGCTTAAAATACTGTGCCAGAAAATGTATTAAATAATTAAATATAATAAATAAATACAAAATCCAAAGGCAGACAGAAAACGTCGAACGACCTTCGAAGATCGTCGAACGACGCCAGGAGATCGTCGAACTATCGGGCAGATAGTCGAACGATCCAGATAGTCGAGCTATCAAATGGATAGTCGAGCTACCTCAGCAGATAGTCGAACTATCAGGGCAGATAGTCGAACTATCAGATAGTCGATCTATCTATGACAGATAGTCGAGCTATCAAGCGCACAGAGATAGTCGAACTATCAAGCAGATAGTCGACCTACCTCAGAAAACAGATAGTCGATCTATCAAAAGATAGTCGAACTATCAAAACAAACTAGATAGTCGAACTATCAACAGATAGTCGAACTACCAGCGCAGAACAGATAGTCGAACTATCAACAGATAGTCGAACTATCAGCGCAGAACAGATAGTCGAACTATCAACAGATAGTCGAACTATCAGCGCAGAACAGATAGTCGAACTATCAACAGATAGTCGAACTATCAGCGCAGAACAGATAGTCGAACTATCAACAGATAGTCGAACTATCAGCGCAGAACAGATAGTCGAACTATCAACAGATAGTCGAACTATCAGCGCAGAACAGATAGTCGAACTATCAACAGATAGTCGAACTATCAGCGCAGACCAAGGCGTCGACCAACTGATAGACGATCGTCGATCAGTCGATAGACGATAGTCGAACGGCGTTCGACTATAGTCGAACGAAAAACTACTTAACCAAATTCTCAATTTGGAAAAGCGAAGACTCTACAGCTATACTCCTAACCATTGACCATAGATATTTCTTGGGTCAAAGGGGCACAAAGGAGAGGACTGAACTCAAATCAAACTAGGGTACCAACAGGGGAGCATGTACTTGGCACTTCCGACACCTCCTTGCGAACTCGGTTGTATCCTTCCTCAAAGTCCGCCAGAAATATCCTTGCCTTATCCCCCTTGCTTCCAATGTCCTTCCCCCTGAATGACTGCCGCATTCTCCAGAATGCACCTCCTCCAGGATCCCTGGGACTTCCTCCTCGGTCACGCATCTCGCGAGGAGCCCTGACAACATCTTCCGATGCAAGCTCCCTTCCAGCATCAGGTAATGAGCCGCCTTGTGCCTGAATCTCTTTGCATCCTTGACTTCTTCCGACAGTTCTCCTGTGGTCAAGAAAGTCACCAACGGATCTACCCATGAGGACCGCCGATTCACCTCCATCAACTCCCCTTCTTCAATGGCTGGTCGGAACAGTTCGGTTAGGGTGCCTCCTCCCCGAGGTCCAAACTTCGCCAATCGATTAGCTGCCGCGCTTTCCTCCCTGGGAACATGTTGAATAGAGAATGAACGGAAACCTCCAACGATGGCTCTTACCTTAGATAGATATCTCGTGAGGGTCGGCTCCCGGGCCTCAAACTCGCCTCGGATCTGCGATGCCACCACCATCGAGTCGGTGAAGGCCTCCACATCCCGGATTTCCAGCTCCTTTGCCAAGCGAAGGCCAGCTATCACAGCCTCGTACTCCGCTTGGTTATTGGTTACAGGGAAGTGGAAGGTCACTGCTTGCTCTATGGTAACCCCCTGAGGACTTACCAACACCACACCTCCTCCCAGGGAGTGCCTTCCTGAGGCCCCATCGACCATCATCTTCCATGCTTCTTGCGGCCTTGGTTCTTTAACCTCGGCCTCAGTAACATAGTCCGCCAAAAAATCCGCTACGGCCTGGGCTTTGATGGAGAGCCTCGGGACGAAAGAAATGTCAAACTCGCTTAGCTCGATGGCCCACTTTGCCAACCTTCCTGAATGCTCCACCCCCTCAAAGACCTTGCGAAGAGGATGGTCGGTGACCACCCTAATCGAGTGCGCTTGAAAGTAAGGGCGAAGCTTCCTAGCTGAGATGACCAAAGCATACGCTAGCTTCTCCAGGATGGGGTATCAGAGTTCCGCCTTTTTTTAAGATTCGGCTTACATAATAGACGGGTAACTGTTTCTTCCCTTCCTCCCTAACCAAGACGGAGCTCACTGCCTCTACCCCTACTCCGAGATACAAGGCTAGGTCCTCCCCATCCTTCGGGCTTTGAAGTAACGGAGCTTGGGAGAGTTGCCTCTTCAGCCCCTGAAATGCCTCTTCACATTCAGCCGTCCATTCGAATACTTGGTTACCACGAAGTATTTTAAAGAAAGAGGAACACCTATCCCCTGACCGAGAGAGGAACCTGCTTAGCCCGGCCAACTTCCCGGTCAAGTGCTGGACCTCTTTGATATTGCGAGGTGATTCCAGGTCTAGTATAGCCTTAACCTTATCGGGGTTAGGCTCTACCCCCGCGGGAGTCAAGAGGTGTCCGAGGAATTTCCCGCGACTAGCCCCGAAGACACACTTTAAGGGGTTCAACCTCATCTTGAACCTTCGCAGGGTGGCAAACGTCTCCTCCAAGTCCCGCAAGTGGGGATCAACACACTTGCTCTTGACCATGAGGTCATCCACATAGACCTCCAGGTTCCTTCCCCTTTGATCTCGAAAGATTCGATCCATCATACGTTGGTACGTTGCCCCTGCGTTCTTCAACCCGAAGGACATCATCTTATAGCTGAAGCATCCCTCTCTCGTGATGAAGGAAACATCCTTGACATCAGGAGGGTGCATACGGATCTGATGGTAACCTGAAAATGCATCTAAAAAACTCATAAGAGAAAAACCGACGGCTGAGTCAACCAGCGCGTCGATTCGAGGCAAGGGGTAGCAATCCTTGGGACATGATTTATTTAATAAAGAAAAATCAATACACATGCGCCATTTTCCTCCTCCCTTCTTTACCATTACCACGTTGGAGATCCAGCCTGGATACTGGATCTCTGAGATGAAGCCCGCGTCTAGGAGCTTTTTGACCTCCTCTCGGATGGGGGCTTCTAGCTTGGTGGCGATGGCCCTCATCTTTTGGCGTATGGGGCGGGCTCTGGGATCCAGGTTCAAGCGATGACAGGCCACGTCCGCGTCGATGCCTGGCATGTCTGCCGCGCTCCAAGCGAAGATGTCGATGTTGCTTTGGATGCAGGCTCGCATCCGCTCCTGATCCTCGAGGCTCAAGCCTCCGCTGATCCGAACCCTTTGCACCTCCCCCGCTCTTTTAAGCACCTCCATCTCCACCACTTCTTCGGCCGGCTCCAGCCCCGACCGCTTCCAACTTACTCTTGCCTCTTTCTGCTCAAACTCGAGCTCCTCTCCCCCAACCTCATCAACTTCCATCGCCTCCTCCAGGCTCTCCCCCTGTCTCTGCTCTTCTTCATCCGTCACTCCTCTCGCCTCTCCTAGGCCAATCTCCTCCTCCTCCGCCATCTCCTCAACAGCCTCTATCACCTCTCCCAGGCTCATCTCTCCTTCCTCAACTCCTTCCTGCTCAGCCATCTCCTTCTCCAACTCCTCTGCCTCCGCCATCCACGACACGGTGTTAACCGCCATCACATAGCACTGCCTTGCCATCTTCGGATCCCCCCTGATCCTAACCTGCACCCCTCCATTGTTGAACTTGAGGCATTGGTGGTATGAGGAGGGTACACAGCGGAAGGCGCTGATGAGGGGACGTCCAAAGATGGCGTTGTAACTACTCGGGGCGTCTACGATCACGAACCGACAGTTCCGTGAGACGCCCCCAAGCCTCACATGCAGGCCCACTCCCCCTTCCACTTCTTTCCTTTCTCCGGAGAAGCCAAAGAGCGGTCCATCAGAGGCCAGGACCCTTTTTCCTTCCACCCTCATCTCATCGAAGGCCTTCTTGAAGATCACATTCACCGAGCTCTCATTGTCCACCAGTATCCGGGAGACGGTGTAGTTCTCCACCGCTGTCTGGATCACAAGCGCGTCGCAGAATGGATCCTCGTAGTCTGGCATATCCGCGGATGAGAAAGTGATCTTCTCCTCTGGGGGGGAGCCAGGGAGGTTGAGGCGACCCCTCGGCGGAACATGGTTTGAAGGCTCCCCTTGCGGGTTGCCTCGATCCCCACTCCCCCATGGATCACTCTGATCCCTCCTCGGGTCCCCACGTCAACCCTGTCTTCACACCCGTCCTCAGCCTCTTCTCGCTGCACTTCAACGATCCTTACAGGCGGATCCTGCCTTCCGACCCCTCTGGCCCCTCTTATCTCCAGAAACTCTGGGCAGGTGGCCGTTGCGTGACCTTCCTCCTGATGGAAGTCACAATAAGGCAACGCCACCCTGCCCCCTCTTCCTTCTCCTCCTCCCCTTCTTCCGGCTCCCCGAATTCTTCTTCCTCTTCCCCTTCCCACCTCCATAGCCTCCTGCGGCGGTGGGAAATGACCCCTTGGTCCTTGTCGCCATCCTCCCTGCTCCAGCCTTCTTTGCTCCCGGAAGTTATCTCTTCCCTGAAGTCCTCCTTGGCCCTGGGGGCGGCCCTCCTGAGGCCTCCAACCCAGTCGGTTGTTCGGCTCCCTGGCCCCCCCATGCTGCTGTCCCTGCCCTCGGGGCTCTTCTCTTCTCCTATCTTCCCTCGACTCCCTCTGCTCCCTCTGCTCTCTCTGCCTTCCTACTACCGGCTCCTTCACATCATCCTCGGCCAACCTGGCCAGCTTCCTCGCAAACGCAGGGTTTGCCCTCTCAAAGTCTATCTCCTTCGCCGCCCTCTCCATGAGCTCCTCAAAAGAGAGAGGGGGCACCCTCTTCAATTCCATGCTGAAAAACCCTGGTCTCAGCCCCAGGGTGAAAGCAAGCATTAACGCATACCCTGGGACCTCCTGGACTAAGAGAATCTCCTCTTGGAAATGGTCCACATAGTGACCCAGCGTCTCCTCCGGCTTCTGCCTCACTGCAAACAGGCACTCAGCCTCCTTCTTCCTTTTCTTCGAAGTTGAGAACCTCAACAGAAAACCCCTGCGCAGATCCTCAAAGCTGTAGATGGAACTTGCCGGCAACTGGTGGAACCAGTCCGTGGCCTTCTCTTTCAGAGTGATGGCAAACAGCCTACACTTGAAGGCATCCGACATTTGCCTGATGGATACCACGTCCTCAAACCATTGCACGTGCTGAACCGGGTCGTCCTTCCCGGTGTAGTAGGTCGTGTCCGGCTCCCGGAACCTCTCCGGCACTGGAGCCGAGACAATGAGCTCACTAAAGGGGGTCTCGCCCCCTGCCTGGCGAGAAGGCATGTCCCGCGACCTCGGCTGACTGGACCGATCCGCGAGACCGTGCCCGGGGAAAAGCTCCCGCACTGCCGCCTCCCTCTCGCCCAGGTCCACCGGAACCTCCTTCCCGGGACGCTGGCCTGGGAAGAGTTCCCGCGTGGCCACATCCCTCTCGCCTGCCTCCACCTGGACCTCCTTCCCGGGGCGCTGCCCTGGAGCGTTCTCGCCTAACAGCGGAACCACCTCCACCGGAACCTACGGCGTCTCCCACTCATTCCTTGCCGAGAAGGCCAAGCTGATCGTCTGCATGACTTCTCGCCTGAAGTCCTCAAACATCTTCTTCGTCGCATCGTCCGCCCGGGTGGGGGATCCTCCTGCGCCTGATCCTTCACCTTCGCCTCCTGTCATGGGACTTAACTCGAGATTTTCTTACACCGACTGCTTCCACACTCACCGCACCAGAACTGTTGAAGCCAAAAAATGACCTCAACGAATGTTCACGAACCAAAGTGCAGTCGACGCCTACTTATCCCAAATCTCGACCCCTGACTGGCTGCTAAGGTCCTAAAACAGACTCAAAGCCTCAGCTGGGAGGTCCCACCACACACCCGGAAGATCCCTGAGAGCTTCCCCTCCAAAGCCAAATGCTGGGCTGGGAGCTCCTCAGAAAGCGCTAGAGTCAGAGAATAATGAAAGCCTGCTTTCCAAAGAGCCCCTATGGGTCTTTTTATAGTCTTCCTTTGACCGGAAAATACTGAAATACCCCTGAGGGGTCTGCCAATAGCCAAATCCCGCTATCATCCCAAGGGCATTTGGGTAATTTTACCTGGGGATAAAAAATAATAATAATAAAATAATCTCCTATGGACTCCGGGTCCCACCCCGTGGGCCCACTTGGCGAGACCCCCGGCCTAGAAGGCTCTTGCTGGGTCCCCACTAGGCCCACCTTGGCGAGAACTCCTGCCAGGAAGGTTCTCGCGCTAGGTAGTCGTGATGCCATTGTGAATGAAGGCTCACCTAAGGCCTTCTCGCCTGCCCTGGGCGGGAGCTTTCCCTAAGGCGGGAGCCTCCGTAGTCAAGCCATCTGCTCTGGTCGGTCGACGATCTCTCCTGCCGGGAGCTCGACTTTCTGCTCTGGTCGGTCGACGATCTCTCCTGCCGGGACCTCGACTTTCTGCTCTGGTCGGTCGACGATCTCTCCTGCCGGGAGCTCGACTTTCTGCTCTGGTTTCCCCAGCTTTCGCCTGCCCTTGGCGGGAGCTCCTTCAGGGCGGAAGCTCCTCTGGCTTTGGACCCGAAGCCTGTCGTGGCGCGAACGATATCGCCCACCGCCAGGCAGGAGCCTTTAAGGACGAAAACTCCACAAGTATGCCTTAGGGTTAACCCAAGGCTAGCCTGAGGCTAGCCCAATTCCTCAGTGGAGTCTCCGGGTCCCACCCAGCGAATATGGGGTTGTACAGCGCGGTAAGTGGAAGCCGCGGAGTTCGCCGGTTAGAATGGACAGGTGCTGGAGTTCGTCGGGATTGGCGGACTGGGGCCAGTGTCCTCCAGTAAGCGTGGACTGGCCCTTGTGGCCGGTGGTGTGGACTTGGTTGGTTCTGAACAAGTCCAGGTTGGCTCAATCCGGGGTGATCGCGCGGTTAAGCGCGTACTGTTTCTCAGTCTGCCCAGCTCGGCAGCAGTTAGCCGTGTGCCTTGGTTGTGAGCTTGGTGAAAGTATCTAGTGTCAACCTAATCCACCTATAAGGGGGGGGATAGGTGCCGTGCAGTATTTTGCGGAATTAAACTAACCTGCACAAGTAAGCAAACAAAACACAAAAAACACACAAAGAATTATAGTGGTTCCCCGATTTGGGTACGTCCACTTTCCCCCTTCGACTTATCTCCCACCAAGGGATGACTCGGTCACTTCTCCAAACGGATTGAAATCCAATCCTCACACTAGGAGCAACGCTCCCGTAACCACGGAAGGAACCCTTCCAACAACGGAGTCATAACTCCACCACAACGGTTGTACAACCCCGTATCCGGCCGAGCGGGATCCTCCCCAAGTGATGGACTTGGGGCGAGCTTCGAGCGACGTTTTGATGTAGCCCCGTTCGGGGGCGTGCGAGTCCTCGTGCGTGCGTGCGGAGGCCTTGTGTGCATAGGCTTTTATATACATTATATTATATATATTATATATATATTATATTATATATAATATATATATATATGATTTGATAATACAAAAAAGAAAAGAGGGGGCAGGCGGGGGAGAGGACAAAAGGCAGCAGAAAAACACAAAAAAGGAAACAGGGAGAGAGAAATAAAGAAGAAGGGGGGAAGCAGCTAGGGTTGAGCGGTGGGGGGGGGAAAGAAAGCCCCGGAGCTCCCCTCTTCCCGTCGCCGACCGCCTGGAGCAGCCCAGCCCGACGCCCCCTCTCTCGATCTCTCTCTCGTCGATCGCCTGGAGCAGCCCAGCTCGACTCCCCCCCTCTCTCTCTCGTTGACTGCCTGGAGCAGCCCAGCTCGACGCCCCTCTCTCTCTCTCTCTCTCTCTCTCTCATCGACCGCCTGGAGCAGCCCAGCTCGATGCCCCCCTCTTCCAGGCCGCCTCCAGCGGGGCCGAGCTTGTCTCGGCCCCCTCTTCCCGTCGCTGCCTCCAGAAGGCCCTAGCTCGGCCCATCTCCCTCTCTCGGCCTGGAGCACAGATCTGCCACCTGCAGTCCAAATCGGCTACTTGGAGTCAAGCCCGAACCCTAGCTCTCTTCACCACCACCACCACCGGTAGGGGCTCAGCCACCGGTGACATGGAGCAGGAAGAAGAGCTTTCACTTCTTTCATCGGCCAGTAGGGGCTCGACCACCAAAAATACATAGCAAGGGCTCAGCCATTGAAAGGAAGAGCTCAGTCTGGAGTGGAGATCGGCCACCGCCGCAGCTTCCAGCATCGCCACCAAGCACGCGTCAAGGGTAACGATATTTCTACTCGGGCAGGTGAAGCCCTCAATTTACATATTTGCATGGAAGCCCCTCTCCACCAACGGGTGGGGGAAGGGAGCTCTCCGACGGGTTGACGTGTACATCCCCGCTATTAATTGCATCTAGTATCCGGAAGTGTGAGTACGGATTTAGGCATGCTGTGTGAAGCTCATTCGGACGTACAAGCCGAATTGGTGATGTGTTGTGTGAAGCTCATTTGGACGTACGAGCCGAATTGGTGATGTGCTGTGTGAAGCCCATTCGGACGTACGGGCTGAATTGGTGATGTGCTGTGTGAAGCTCATTCGGACGTATGAGCCGAATTGGTGATATTCTGTGTGAAGCCCATCCGGACGTGTGAACCGGATTGGTGATGTTCTGGGGTTCTCGGAGAAGACTCCCAGGAATTTGGATATTACCTATTTGCAGGGAATGCGCACCGTAGCCCCGAAAAAGGAGTGTACGGAATATATTTGGTCAGCTTATGTTAGCTGACTGTCGTTCAGTTGGCAGTCGTTCGTCGAGATGTTGGCGTACAGGTGTTGCAGTACCAAGCGGGGAATAGTGGGCTTAAGCCCAAGCTTGTGCCGGACCTCGAAGGCCTACTTTTGTTTATATTGCCGGCCTGCGTGCCGATGTATGGAATTCATATTCCTGTAATAATTTATAATCTGTGATGCTCTGTGAATGTATGATTTACTCTTTTTGCTTTGGGCGAGCGGTATGCTCGTGAACCGCTCGTCCCGTGGGAGCCCCGAGATTTATGCCGGGAAGCCCCTGCAGCCCAGTTGGGCAGCATATTGTAGAATTGCTCGGCGATGTTGCGCCTTTAGTAGGGCGGACGAGGAGCATTTTGTATAGACCCAAGGAGATACATCTGGATAGGAGAGAGTTGGTCTTGAGACCCTCCTTAGATGTTCCGGTCGGCCAAGAGCGCCCTCCGAAGGTGTCTTAGCTCAGCCTTTGGCTTGGGAGGGGAAGAGTTTGTTAGTCTTCCGGGTATGCGGTGGGTCCTCCACGTTGAGACCTTGGGTCTGTCCCTTACGTTCCTAGTCTAGAGCCTAGATTGTTCATTTGAGTGTAGTAGGTGTGCGGTCACCCCTCTTTTGGGACCCCGAACTCCACAGAAGCCAATTTTGGCTTCGGTCATTTTTGGCTTCAACAGTTATGGTGCGGTGAGCGTGGAGAGTGACCAGCACAGAAAAACTCAGCCGAACATCATGGCTATAGAAGAGGAACTAAGTGACGACCAGGGTAATATGATGAAAGAAGACCCCTCCCACTCCTCTCCATCGGCCCCAGGTAGACCCGCTGCGCAGGCTACCATCTAGCTGGCAGGTCTGAAGGCTCGCCTGTGGGGGAGAGGTCTGGTTCTTGGTCCTTGGTTCTACACTACCCCGAGCGCGGCTCGGCCCCAGGTAGACCCGCTGCGCAGGCTCCCATCTAGCTGGCAGGTCCGAAGGCTCGCCTGTGGGGGAGAGGTCTGGTTCTTGGTCCTTGGTTCTGCACTACCCCGAGCGCGGCTCGGCCCCAGGTAGACCCGCTGCGCAGGCTCCCATCAAGCTGGCAGGTCCGAAGGCTCGCCTGTGGGGGAGAGGTCTGGTTCTTGGTCCTTGGTTCTGCACTACCCCGAGCGCGGCTCGGCCCCAGGTAGACCTGCTGCGCAGGCTCTCATCTAGCTGGCAGGTCCGAAGGCTCGTCTGTGGGGGAGAGGCTGTGTTCTTAGCCACTTCTACGACACCCCGAGCCGGGCTCGGCCCCAGGTAGACCCACTGCGCAGGCTCCCATCTAGCTGGCAGGTCCGAAGGCTCGCCTGTGGGGGAAAGGTTGGATTTTGGGATACTTTGGTTTAGCCACTTCTACGACACCCCGAGCCGGGCTCGGCCCCAGGTAGACCCGCTACGTAGGCTCCCCTCTAGCTGGCAGGTCCAAAGGCTAGCCTGTGGGGGAAAGGTTGGCTTTTGGGATACTTTGGTTTAGCCACTTCTACGACACCCCGAGCCAGGCTCGGCCCCAGGTAGACCCGCTGCGCAGGCTCCCATCTAGCTGGCAGGTCTGAAGGCTCGCCTGTGGGGGAAAGGTTGGCTTTTGGGATACTTTGGTTTAGCCACTTCTACGACACCCCGAGCCGGGCTCGGCCCCAGGTAGACCCGCTGCGCAGGCTCCCTTCTAGTTGGCAGGTCCGAAGGCTCGCCTGTGGGGGAAAGGTTGGCTTTTGGGATACTTTGGTTTAGCCACTTCTACGACACCCCGAGCCGGGCTCGGCCCCAGGTAGACCCGCTGCGCAGGCTCCCATCTAGCTGGCAGGTCCGAAGGCTCGCCTGTGGGGGAAAGGTTGGCTTTTGGGATACTTTGGTTTAGCCACTTCTACGACACCCCGAGCCGGGCTCGGCCCCAGGTAGACCCGCTGCGCAGGCTCCCATCTAGCTGGCAGGTCCGAAGGCTCGCCTGTGGGGGAAAGGTTGGCTTTTGGGATACTTTGGTTTAGCCACTTCTACGACACCCCGAGCCGGGCTCGGCCCCAGGTAGACCCGCTGCGCAGGCTCCCATCTAGCTGGCAGGTCCGAAGGCTCGCCTGTGGGGGAAAGGTTGGCTTTTGGGATACTTCGGTTTAGCTACTTCATCAACACTCTGAGCCGAGCTCGGCCCCAGGTAGACTCGCTGCTCAGGCTCTCATTAGCTGAGCAGGGCGGTAGGCACACCTGGGGTGAAAGGATTAACTCTGTGTGTACAAGAGAGTACAAAAAGGTATAACTTAGATATTCTACAATGTTATGATGAATTGTATACTTATTGTAAGTATTGGTATAAGGGCAGTTCGGTAGCAGGGAGCGTTACAAGTATCAAGCGGTTCAAAATGATTAAAAGGTGCACGGAAAGTTTAGTGTTTTGAATGCAAATTTTGGATTTTCTCAAAATTTTTCTTTTAGGTCGGCTCCCACTCGCCGGATACTTGGGATTGGACATTTCTTTCCGAGCTTGTACCAACCTCAAAAAGAGCGGGGATTGTGTACAACCCCGTATCCGGCCGAGCGAGATCCTCCCCAAGTGACGGACTTGGGGCGAGCTTCGAGCGACGTTTTGATGTAGCCCCGTTCGGGGGCGTGCGAGTCCTCGTGCGTGCGTGCGGAGGCCTTGTGTGCATATGCTTTTATATACATTATATATTATATATATATATATATATTATATTATATATATTATATTATATATAATATATATATATATATATGATTTGATAATACAAAAAAGAAAAGAGGGGGCAGGCGGGGGAGAGGACAAAAAGCAGCAGAAAAACACAAAAAAAGGAAAGAGGGAGAGAGAAATAAAGAAGAAGGGGGGAAGCAGCTAGGGTTGAGCGGTGGGGGGAAAAAAGAAAGCCCTGGAGCTCCCCTCTTCCCGTCGCCGACCGCCTGGAGCAGCCCAGCCCGACGCCCCCTCTCTCGATCTCTCTCTCGTCGACCGCCTGGAGCAGCCCAGCTCGATGCCCCGCTCTCTCTCTCTCTCTCTCTCTCTCTCTCGTCGACCGCCTGGAGCAGCCCAGCTCGACGCTCCCTCTCTCTCTCTCTCTCGTCGACCGCCTGGAGCAGCCCAGCTCGACGCCCCCCTCTTCCAGGCCGCCTCCAGCGGGGCCGAGCTTCTCTCGACCCCCTCTTCCCGTCGCTGCCTCCAGAAGGCCCTAGCTCGGCCCCTCTCCCTCTCTCGGCCTGGAGTACAGATCTGCCACCTGCAGTCCAAATCGGCTACTTGGAGTCAAGCCCGAACCCTAGCTCTCTTCACCACCACCACCGG
This sequence comes from Platanthera zijinensis, assembly GCA_039513925.1. Lineage (NCBI taxonomy): Eukaryota > Viridiplantae > Streptophyta > Magnoliopsida > Asparagales > Orchidaceae > Platanthera > Platanthera zijinensis. The sequence continues at coordinate 4,082,901 of CM077086.1, forward strand.
TAGGGGCTCAGCCACCGGTGACATGGAGCTGGAAGAAGAGCTTTCACTTCTTTCATCGGCCAGTAGGGGCTCGACCACCAAAAATTCATAGCAAGGGCTCAGCCATTGAGAGGAAGAGCTCAGTCTGGAGTGGAGACCGGCCACCGCCGCAGCTTCCAGCATTGCCACCAAGCACGCGTCAAGGGTAACGATGTTTCTACTCGGGCAGGTGAAGCCCTCAATTTACATATTTGCATGGAAGCTCCTCTCCACCAACGGGTGGGGGAAGGGAGCTCTCCGACGGGTTGACGTGTACGTCCCCGTTATTAATTGCATCTAGTATCCGGAAGTGTGAGTACGGATTTAGGCATGCTGTATGAAGCTCATTCGGACGTACGAGCCGAATTGGTGATGTGTTGTATGAAGCCCATTCAGACGTACGAGCCGAATTGGTGATGTGCTGTGTGAAGCCCATTCGGACGTACGAGCTGAATTGGTGATGTGCTGTGTGAAGCCCATTCGGACGTATGAGCCGAATTGGTGATGTTCTGTGTGAAGCCCATCCGGACGTGTGAGCCGGATTGGTGATGTTCTGGGGTTCCCGGAGAAGACTCCGAGGAATTTGGATATTACCTATTTGTAGGGAATGCGCACCGTAGCCCCGAAAAAGGGGTGTACGGAATATATTTGGTCAACTTATGTTAGCCGACTGTCGTTCAGTTGACAGTCGTTCGTCGAGACGTTGGCGTACAGGTGTTGCAATACCAAGCGGGGAATAGCGGGCTTAAGCTCAAGCTTGTGTCGGCCCTCGAAGGCCTACTTTTGTTAATAATGTCGGCCTGCGTGCCGATGTATGGAATTCATATTCCTGTAATAATTTATAATCTGTGATGCTCTGTGAATGTATGATTTACTCTTTTTGCTTTGGGCGAGCGGTGTGCTCGTGAACCGCTCGTCCCGTGGGAGCCCCGAGGTTTATGCCGGGAAGCCCCTGCAGCCCAGTTGGGCGGCGTGTTGTAGAATTGCTCGGCGATGTTGCGCCTTTAGTAGGGCGGACGAGGAGCATTTTGTATAGACCCAAGGAGATACATCTGGATAGGAGAGAGTTGGTCTTGAGACCCTCCTTAGATGTTCCGGTCGGCCAAGAGCGCCCTCCGAAGGTGTCTTAGCTCAGCCTTTGGCTTGGGAGGGGAAGAGTTTGTTAGTCTTTCGGGTATGCGGTGAGTCCTCCACGCTGAGACCTTGGGTCTGTCCCATACGTTCCTAGTCTAGAGCCTAGATTGTTCATTTGAGTGTAGTAGGTGTGCGGTCACCCCTCTTTTGGGACCCCGAACTCCACAGAAGCCAATTTTGGCTTCGGTCATTTTTGGCTTCAACAACGGTATACAAAAAAATATTAGAATCACAAAATGGTATACAAAAAAATATTGGAATCACAAAATGGTATACAAAAAAATATTGGAATCGCAAGAGCTCGTTATATAACCCATAAACCTTAGAACTGTAAAATAAGGTCATAACATAACTGTAAGGATCTACACAAAGCAGGAAATGTAAGCACCAAAACTTTTTCATTTGATAATATTTTTTTTATGTTTCTTGCAAAGATCGCTCAATCAAATTGAAGAGTTGAACCCTGGGAGAAGGATCGATTGGTGTCGCCAGGAGATGAAGTTCTGTTATGATATTTGGTTAATATGTTCGTGCGTGTCAGGACCGACTCGGAACGACCCATTGGGTTTTGTGTCACTAGAGTGAAACGGCTCTACGCTGGAGATACTATATAAGGTCATTCCACATCGATGAGTCTTAGTGGACTATCTTGAGCAGAGACATTTACATTATCAAGATAATAGTTAGGGTTTTCCGCTCGTTTTTCTGTCCGCTCCCAAAACGATTCCGCCGACGCTCATCTTTCGCGAGTCTTCTTCTGCAACGCCGCTCTCGGTTTGTGATCCAGATCGCTGTTCTTTTCGTTCGTAAAGGTGTAGTTGTGATAGAGAAGAAGAAGGTGCAGTTCCTCCTCGCGATATTACTGCTCAGATCGTTCTTTTTTCCAGTCGTCTCTTTCGCTGGCGCTTTTATTCCGCCGCAGATCATCGTGTTCTGTCGTCGGATTTGAAGAGGAGACTCTCTCTCGTGATTGTTCTTCCCGTGGCTGTCCCTTTTTCGCAAGAAATCAGAGTGCATCTCACCGCCGCCGGACAGGATCGTGTTTTCTATCGCAGATCGCTGGATCTGGTTGTCTCTGATCGTCGATCGCAAGGGAAGGCTCGATCCCCGTCCTTGCCGGCGTTCCTCAGTTCGCGAAGCAGATTTCGTCGTTCTCGCGAATTTGTTTTGTTGCCCTGGAAGCCATCAGAAAAGAGATCGTGTTACTTGTTGTCGTTGCCTGGCTATCACAGATTGTCGGATCTCACTCCCGTTTCTGCCGGCGTTGAAGATTTTACTTGTTTCCGTCTTACCGGATCGGTGAAGATTTTACATGTTTCCTCCACCAAGATCCAGATCCATTTAGATTCATTTACTGCTCAGGACTTTTGAAGGCCCGTGCTCTGGTTTTTCTTTTAGAACAAATTTTGGTGCTGTTTGGAGAGTCCAGTCAAGATTTCTTCATTTTTTTTTTGTTGTTTGGAGAAGATCAACAGTCAAAAAAAATTACATCTTGGATTGGATCCGAAGACATCGTCTCCGTACGGATCAGGTGACCCCGTTCTAGCATTTTTATTTCTGTTTAAATCTAGAAATATGTCGAAGAAAAGCGCGCTTGACACCGTAAAACTGCAATCGTTCTACACCTCCGAATTTCTCAGTTGGAAAATTCAAGTCCAACTAGGGATGAAATAACGCGAGATTTTCTATACTGTTTAGAGCGATTTCGCTTCTACCGTCGAGGACGTGGACGAGTACCAGTGGAACAAAGATGAGGATTTCTGCAGGGATTACCTATTGAATTCCCTGAATCCCCGTCTCGCGTTGACCTACCATGCTTACAAGACTGCAAAATAAATATGGGATCGACTGAACATGCATTTCTAGAAGGAGGAATGATTGTCAAAGTCGCTCATTAGAGTGAAGTTCTTCAACTTCAGATTCAAAGCGAACGTGTCTATCACTTCTCAACTCTTGGAGCTGGTCAACCTGTGTCAGAAGCTGGATGATGATCATTCGAAGATGGACGACAGCCTCTTTGTGTACATGATTCTGAGTAAGCTGCCTTCTGATTGGCTTTTTTTCAAGACTGAGATGCATAGACTAAAAGAGAAGATTAGTTTGGATGAACTCAAAAGGTTCATCCATATTGAGAACCAAAACATCGCTAGGAAAATCATGGAACGAGTTGTGTAGCCCTCACAGGCTGTTAACTTCGTTTCATGTCCTAGTAAGCCTTCTCTGAAGCCCCCGACACCTAAGGGTGATACTCACGCACCGTTGGCGGTCAAAAAGCCTTCTCTCAAAAGGAAGAAGGGCAAGTGCCACAACTGCGGCAAATGAGGTCACTAGGCCGCTGAATGTAGGGGTCCGAAGAAACAAAAGGAGGAAGCCCCACAAAATGTGGCGAATATGGTGGCCGATAACTTTGATCCCAAGTCCTTTGTGGCTATGATTGGGAATAGTCATCGTAGTGCGTCGTATGAGTGGTGGCTGGACAGTGGTGCTACCTATCATGTCATAAATGACAGGGTGTAACACCCCAAAATTGTCGTAGGAGCGACGGGGGTCGTTTTTGGCCAAAACAGGTTTTTGGTGCAGGTGACACGGGCCCCGACACGGGCGTGTCGGAGGCCGTGTCGGGCGTGTCGAGCTCGAAGCGTTGAGCTGGCCGTGTGGTCGACGATCGTTGAGAGGCTGAACACGGCCTGGGACACGGGCGTGTCCCAGGGCGTGTCAGTCCCTCAAAGCCCATACTCAACGATCGTTGAGTGAGGTGTACACGGGCCGTGACACGGGCCGTGACACGGGCATGTCAAATTTGACACGGGCGTGTCTAATGCCGTGTCACCAGGCCGTGTACCCCTCTGACTGCAAAGCGTTGATTTATTTCACACGGGGGGCGTGACACGGGTCCCGACACGGGCGTGTCGCATGCGACACGGGCGTTTCGGAGGCCGTGTCACATGTCGTGTGCTGGTTTTCAATTGGGGTCGAGACGGCGAATGAGCTACACGGCCAGGCACACGGCCGTGTGCCAACCCGTGTTCGGCCAAGATTTTATGATTTTGGATTTAATCCGGGCCGTTCATTTCCTTGGCTTTGGATCCGACGGTGGGGGCTGCTCCTGGGTGGTTATGGCCGGGAAATAGGGTTTAGAAACCCATTTTTCTTTGGCCCATCTCTCTCTAAAAGTTAGAGAGAAGGGAGAGCAAGTTTGGTGGAGGAGTCCAAGATCCGGCCGCCGGAAGAGCTTCGGAGCTCCGAATCGCGATCCGAGTCCAGATCCGTGGAGGCGACGCCGTTGCGGTGCTTTCCAACCGTATAGTTTTCGATGGCGCCGCGGAAGAATGCAAGGGTAATGATTTCTCATCCTTGGGCATGTGAAGCCCTCTTTTCCTTTGCATAGGAAGCCCTCTCTCGCGAGTGAGCGAAGAGTTGGAGCGTTCCTTGGGGTAGATATGTGAAGTCCCCCTTGTGTAGAGTCCGTATGCGAAAACGGACGTAGGCATTGTGTGTGAAGCCTATCCGGACTTGTAGAGCCGGATCAGTGATGTTGCATTGCATTTGAACCGGGCAAGGATCCGGATGTTTGGGGGTTTTCGGGTTTTCTACGTGGTAGATTGCATCAGGGAGCCTTGGAGATTAACTCCAAGGTGCACCCGGAAAACTGGGCAAAAGCGGGCTTTGCCAACACGGTGGCCGGGGGCCAACGTGAACATAACTGGGTTATGTGAATATTGTGGTGGAAACGGGACTCGGTGAGTCTTGGCCTGCGCATATGGCTTAAATTGTTGTTGTGGTGTGAGCACGGGTCAGGCGGAACCGTACCCGGTCTATGTCGTTCGGTAGGACCGTTGGCATGGACGAGGGTCTTCGGCGGTCTATGGCTTAAATTGTCGTGACCAAGGCCAGGAAGGCAAAATGCTCATATGGATGACCGTCCAAGAGGCGGTGGTGGATCGGGAACGTCTATGGCTTGAATTGACGTGACGTTGGCCGGTTCGCCGAGAATGTGCCCTGAGTGCACGGGTGTGTGGTCGTGCGAGCCTACGCCTGTGGTGAAGTGCAAATACTTTATATAAATGCCTATGCTAATAAAGTGCAGGGAAAGAGCATCGCCGCCCCGAATGTGGGGGCGGGATCGTTATAATTTGGTCAGCATTGCTGACCGTTGCCATTGTTTGCCACCAGGCGGTGGTTTGTTGCTTGCAGGTGCTGCGGAGCCGAGCGGGAAATAGCGGGCTAAAGCCCTTGTTGCTGTGCCGGCCCTCGAATGCCTAATTTGTTATGTTTTTCCCGTTCATTCATGTATGGCCGGCCTGCGAGCCGATGTCTGAAAACACTGCTTGGTTAAGTGAACATTGTAAGGCCTTAAGGCCAGTTCTCTTTTGTGTATGTACTCATTCCTGGGTTGTAGTGGACATTCATGCTTTGTGGCAGGGTTCTTATCTTTTTGCAACTTAATTAAATTTGCTTCCGCTAGGTGTTGTGTAGGACGCTCTGATTGGTTGTATGGTTTCAACGCGTAACCAACCGGTCTGTCCGTAGTGTATGGCGTCGGGCCCCGGCCGGACCTACTGCTATATGCTATGTGACGGATAGGGGTATTACAAATTGGTATCAGACTATTGGTTTCGGTCAAGCTTAAATGAATTCGTGGACGAATTCACTTTAAGGGGTGGTGAGCACATGTGTGCGTCATCGTTATAACATGAAAAGAACCCATGAATGTCCACTTAGGAATGAAAATATACATGTTTGAGGAACCTGCGTGTTCCTATAATTGTTGTTTGCAGTAATTTTTGGGTCGCTTATCGGTGTGTTGCACGATTATAGGTGACCAGAAGTGGTGCTGGGCCGTCTGAACGGCCAGGTTCTGAGGCGAGCAGTGCGCCAAGCGATGCGCCTGCAACACCTCCGTCTGCCGAGACCATTAGGTTGGTGGCGGAAGCGGTCATGACAATAATTAATGCGCAGCCTGCAAGGCAGGTGCAGCAGCCCGCTCCTGCTATGGAGCAAGTACCTCTTCAGACGGCAGAGCAAAGGAGGGTTGAGCAAGTAGTGTTGGATCCAGAGTTGCCTAGGAGAGCAACGGAAAGACAACTGAAGCACGTGATGGGCTTTCACCCACCTGTATTCATGGGCGCAGAAACCCCGACCCAAGCAGAGGATTGGCTCTCAAGGGTCAACAGGGTGATGACTGCGACGGAGACGGAAGAGTGGCAGAATACCACTATAGCGACGTTCCTTTTGGATGGGGACGCAAGGTTATGGTGGGAAGGCCTAGAGCTACATCAGCTGCGGGGAAGGCCGTTGGCCGAAGTTTCGATGGAGGAGTTTGCGAGACTGTTCATGGCTCGATACCTCCCCTCGGCGCAAAGGATTGCGCTAGAAAGCGAATTTCAGAAGTTGGTGCAAGGGGATTGTACCGTTGATGAGTACCTCCACGAGTTTACTCGGTTGGGAAGATATGCCGGCGCTACCTTCGCAGACGAGAAGCGCAAGACGAGTCGCTTCTATGAAGGGCTAAGAGATGATTTAAGGTTGCTACTGTCGGGGCCCAAGGCGCAGGGTTTCATGACCTTGGTCAATTCGGCCCGGTCCTTGGAGAAGGACATGAAGAATGTCCAAGCAAAGAAGGAATCCGGTAGCAAGAATGCGGAGTTCAAGGCACCGACTACGTCGAAGTCGGGCTACCGCAAATTCTATAAGAAAGCTAAGACATCGGGTCCAGCTGCTTCAGGTGCCTCGGGGGCAACTACCAATCGAACCCCGGGCACTTGTTTCACGTGTGGGAAGCCGGGGCACTTTGCCCGTGATTGCTGGAGTGGACGCTCAAAGTCCGAAAGGAAACAAGGAGCTACCTACGAGGAGAAGGGCAAAGCGGTGGAGTCGACCGCGTCCCACTATGCTCCGACTCAGCCTAGAGTCTACAACTTGGGCCAGCAGGAGGTCATCAAGCAAGCGGATGTGGTGACAGGTATGAGTTAATTTATGCAAGTTGACTTGAGAATACTATTACCTATTGCTTGTTAAGCTAATGTCTTTTGCTTAGGCTTTGTGGTGATTAGCGATAGTCCGGCACGGGCACTGTTCGACACTGGTGCTTCGCATTCTTTCTTGTCCGAACAGTTTATATCGCGCATCGGAGTCCCTTCTTCGATGGCGAAGGACAAGTTAGATGTGTTGCTACCGAATGGGTGCTCGATGCGTGCGGACAGAGTGTGCGCCGTGAAGGTTCACATAGGGAGCCAAGAGTTCGACTTGCTAGCGTCATTATTGCCGTTAGTAGAGTTCGATGTTATCTTTGGAATGGATTGGCTGTCAGAGCAGAAGGCTTGGATCGATTGCGACCGTAAGGAGGTCAAGCTGGGTGTAGGGCGGGAGACTACTTTCGAGGGGCTTAAGGGGTCGAGCAAGACACTGATGTCTGCTCTTCAGGTGGTGAAGGCAGTTCGTGCTGGTGCAGAGCTGTTCTTTGCAATAGTGGGGGCTGTGGAGCCAAAGTCCCCGTTGGATAGCATCCCCGTGGTTTGCGAATACCCCGATGTGTTCCCGGATAGCCTTCCCGGAGCCCCACCGCAGCGAGAGATTGATTTTACGATCGAGCTCGTGCCGGGTGCCAAACCCGTGTCACGTGAGGTTGGCGCCAAAGGAGATGGCGGAGTTGAAAGTTCAGCTAGAGGAGCTGATGGAGCAAGGATATGTGCGTCCAAGCTCGTCGCCTTGGAGCGCACCGGTCCTCTTCGTTAAGAAGAAGGACGGGAGTATGCGGCTGTGTATCGACTACAGAGAGTTGAACAAGCTGACGGAGAAGAATAAGTACCCGATCCCGAGGATTGATGATCTCTTTGATCAGTTAGTCGGATCGTCGGTATACTCCAAGTTGGACTTGAAGTCGGGGTACTATCAGCTGAGGATCAGGGAGTGTGATATCCCGAAGACGGCGTTCAGTACGAGGTATGGGCATTTCGAGTTCACGGTCATGCCGTTTGGACTAACGAATGCGCCATCGATGTTTATGGATCTGATGAACAGGACGTTCAGAGATTTCCTGGATCGCTTTGTGATCATCTTTATTGACGATGTTTTGGTATACTCGCAGTGCGAAGAAGACCACTTCAAGCATTTGCATTTGGTGTTGGAGACTTTGAGGAGGAATGAGCTTTACGCAAAGTTCTCCAAGTGCGAGTTCTGGCTACCCTCGGTAGCGTTCCTTGGTCATATAGTGAGTGGGGAAGGTATAGCGGTGGATCCGGCGAAGATTGTTGCGATACGGGAGTGGCCTGCGTTATCTTCTGTCGCGGAAGTCCGTAGTTTTCTCGGGCTTGCCGGATATTACAGGCGCTTCGTAGAGAACTTCTCGCGGGTAGCGTTACCTCTCACGAAGTTGACAAGGAAGGATCAGAAATTCTTGTGGACGCAAGAGTGCGTGCAAGCTTTTGAGGAGCTGAAGAGGCGGTTGACCACGACGCCAGTGCTTAGTTTGCCGAGTGGGACCGAGGGCTTTGAGGTGTATAGCGACGCTTCGGGTAGTGGCTTGGGCTGCGTGTTGTTGCAGCATGGAAGTGTGATCGCGTATGGATCGCGTCAGCTGAAAGTGCATGAGAGAAATTATCCGGTGCACGACTTGGAGTTGGCGGCCGTGATTTTTGCACTCAAGTTATGGAGGCACTACCTATACGGCGTAAGAGTCGATATATACACCGATCACAAGAGCCTAAAATACTTGTTGGATCAAAAGGACCTTAATATGAGGTAGAGGAGGTGGATGGAGTTCCTGGGGGACTACACCTTCAAGATACATTATATACCCGGGAAGGGCAACGCAGTTGCGGATGCGCTGAGCCGCAGGGCTCCCGCCCGAGCCAACTGGTTGTCGGTGCATGATGAGCGGCTAGTGCGGGAGTTGGAGGAGCTTGAGATCTGTTGCGTTGATAAGCAGACGAGCGCCAAAGCAATGTTAAACTGGACAGAGGTGCAGTATGACCTGGCTGACCGGGTTCGGCAGGCATTGGAGTTAGATGACTCCATGAAAGAGCTTTTGGAGGCCGCTCTGGATGGGTCAAATTCCCAGTTCTCGGTGGATGATGGTTTGTTAAGAAAGGATCATCGGTTGTGCGTCCCGAGTGGGGGTAACCTCCGGGCGGAGTTGATGTACGAGGCTCATCATACTAAGTACTCAATCCACCCAGGGAGCACGAAGATGTATCGTGATCTCAAGAAGCTGTTTTGGTGGCCGGGGCTTAAGAAAGATGTGGCGTTGTACGTAGCTAAATGCCAAACGTGCGCCTTGGTGAAGGCAGAGTGCCAAAAGCCAGGAGGATTTCTGAAATCCTTGCCTATACCGGAGTGGAAATTCGATGATATATCTATGGACTTTGTGCACGGATTGCCAAGGTCGCAGAAGGGGAACGACGCCATCTGGGTGATCGTAGATCGACTAACCAAAGTGTCGCATTTCATTCCGCATAGGAAGGATGATCCAGTGGAGAGATTGGCAAAATTGTATGTCGACAATATTGTTAGGCTGCATGGTGTGCCCCGTAGCATTGTGAGTGATCGCGATGGGCGGTTCACGTCAAATGATTGGAGGTTGGTGCAGCAGATGTTGGGAACAAAGTTAAAGTTCAGCACAGCTTTCCATCCGCAGACGGATGGGCAGACCGAGAGGGTCAATAGAACGATGGAGGACATGCTCCGTATGTGTGTTCTAGACTTCGGGAAGCATTGGGAAGACCACCTTTATTTGGTGGAGTTCGCGTACAACAACAGCTACCAAGCGAGTATACAAATGGCGCCCTTCGAGGCCCTGTATGGTAGGAAGTGTCGCACGCCGTTATCGTGGCTTGAAGCGGGTGAGGCAAGGTTGTACAAGAAGCAGGAGGTGGAGAGTGCTACCTCGTTAGTGCGGATCATTCGGGAGCGCTTGTTGATCGCTCAGGACCGGCAGGCGAAGTATTACAATGCCAAGCATCGGAACGTGGAGTTCGCGGTAGGCGATTGGGTATACCTGAAAGTGAAGCCGTTCAAGGGGGTTTCGCGGGTGAGACGCTTGAAGAAGCTGAGCCCAAGATACCTTGGACCTTTTGAGGTCCTGGAGCGAGTCGGCGAAGCTGCATACCGTTTGAAGCTATCAGTGGAGTTGAGTGGATTACATGATGTGTTCCACATTTCTGTGTTGCGGAAGGCGGTGCAAGAGCCTTCGCAGGTGATCGCGGCTGATCAAGTGCCGGTGGACGAAGGGTTGATGACTAGGGTCAAGCCTTCGTATCGAAGATGTTGAGGTCAAGAGGCTTCGTAACAAGGAGATCCGGATGGTTAAGGTCCGGTGGGATAACTGCGGGCGTGAGGAGCTCTCTTGGGAACGGGAGCAGACTATGCTCGAGGAGTACCCGGAATTATTCCGCGCAGGTACTGTTTTACTTTAAGTCCTATTTTTCGTTATTAATTTCGTGGACGAAATTCTTTAAGGGGGGGGTAGAATTGTAACACCCCAAAATTGTCGTAGGAGCGACGGGGGTCGTTTTTGGCCAAAACAGGTTTTTGGTGCAAGTGACACGGGCCCCGACACGGGCGTGTCGGAGGCCGTGTCGGGCGTGTCGAGCTCGAAGCGTTGAGCTGGCCGTGTGGTCGACGATCGTTGAGAGGCTGAACACGGCCTGGGACACGGGCGTGTCCCAGGGCGTGTCAGTCCCTCAAAGCCCATACTCAACGATCGTTGAGTGAGGTGTACACGGGCCGTGACACGGGCCGTGACACGGGCCGTGACACGGGCGTGTCTAATGTCGTGTCACCAGGCCGTGTACCCCTCTGACTGCAAAGCGTTGATTTATTTCACACGGGGGGCGTGACACGAGTCCCGACACGGGCATGTCGCATGCGACACGGGCGTGTCGGAGGCCGTGTCACATGTCGTGTGCTGGTTTTCAATTGGGGTCGAGACGGCGAATGAGCTACACGGCCAGGCACACGGCCGTGTGCCAACCCGTGTTCGGCCCAGATTTTATGATTTTGGATTTAATCCGGGCCGTTCATTTCCTTGGCTTTGGATCCGACGGTGGGGGGCTGCTCCTGGGTGGTTATGGCCGGGAAATAGGGTTTAGAAACCCATTTTTCTTTGGCCCATCTCTCTCTAAAAGTTAGAGAGAAGGGAGAGCAAGTTTGGTGGAGGAGTCCAAGATCCGGCCGCCGGAAGAGCTTCGGAGCTCCGAATCGCGATCCGAGTCCAGATCCGTGGAGGCGACGCCGTTGCGGTGCTTTCCAACCGTATAGTTTTCGATGGTGCCGCGGAAGAATGAAAGGGTAACGATTTCTCATCCTTGGGCATGTGAAGCCCTCTTTTCCTTTGCATAGGAAGCCCTCTCTCGCGAGTGAGCGAAGAGTTGGAGCGTTCCTTGGGGTAGATATGTGAAGTCCCCCTTGTGTAGAGTCCGTATGCGAAAACGGACGTAGGCATTGTGTGTGAAGCCTATCCGGACTTGTAGAGCCGGATCGGTGATGTTGCATTGCATTTGAACCGGGCAAGGATCCGGATGTTTGGGGGTTTTCGGGTTTTCTACGTGGTAGATTGCATCAGGGAGCCTTGGAGATTAACTCCAAGGTGCACCCGGAAAACTGGGCAAAAGCGGGCTTTGCCAACACGGTGGCCGGGGGCCAACGTGAACATAACTGGGTTATGTGAATATTGTGGTGGAAACGGGACTCGGTGAGTCTTGGCCTGCGCATATGGCTTAAATTGTCGTTGCGGTGTGAGCACGGGTCAGGCGGAACCGTACTCGGTCTATGTCGTTCGGTAGGACCGTTGGCATGGACGAGGGTCTTCGGCGGTCTATGGCTTAAATTGCCGTGACCAAGGCCAGGAAGGCAAAATGCTCATATGGATGACCGTCCAAGAGGCGGTGGTGGATCGGGAACGTCTATGGCTTGAATTGACGTGACGTTGGCCGGTTCGCCGAGAATGTGCCCTGAGTGCACGGGGTGTGTGGCCGTGCGAGCCTACGCCTGTGGTGAAGTGCAAATACTTTATATAAATGCCTATGCTAATAAAGTGCAGGGAAAGAGCATCGCCGCCCCGAATGTGGGGGCGGGATCGTTATAATTTGGTCAGCATTGCTGACCGTTGCCATTGTTTGCCACCGGGCGGTGGTTTGTTGCTTGCAGGTGCTGCGGAGCCGAGCGGGAAATAGCGGGCTAAAGCCCTTGTTGCTGTGCCGGCCCTCGAAGGCCTAATTTGTTATGTTTTTCCCGTTCATTCATGTATGGCCGGCCTGCGAGCCGATGTCTGAAAACACTGCTTGGTTAAGTGAACATTGTAAGGCCTTAAGGCCAGTTCTCTTTTGTGTATGTACTCATTCCTGGGTTGTAGTGGACATTCATGCTTTGTGGCAGGGTTCTTATCTTTTTGCAACTTAATTAAATTTGCTTCCGCTAGGTGTTGTGTAGGACGCTCTGATTGGTTGTATGGTTTCAACGCGTAACCAACCGGTCTGTCCGTAGTGTATGGCGTCGGGCCCCGGCCGGACCTACTGCTATATGCTATGTGACGGATAGGGGTGTTACACAGGAGTCTTCTTTCAGAGGTCACTGCGGTCAAGGATAGAGTTGAAAACTGCAATGGAGGAGCGGCAGATGTTACTCATGTTGGGACTGCAGAGCTAGTCCTCTCCTCAGGTAAAACTTTAATTTTACAACATGTTAAAGCAGTTCCCAATTTTACTAAGAATTTGATTTCTATGAGTTTGCTCGATAAAGCTAGAATGTCTTTTGCAACCATGAATGGTAGAATGACGCTAACTGTTAATTCTCACTACTTTGGTTGTGCTTAATTGATCAATGGTATGTATAGACTTAGCCTAGATAACGAGTGCATAAACCAAGTGAGTTCAACTATGATTGATCTGAAGCTATTACACAATAGACTTGGACATATTCACTATAAGAAAATACGAGATCTAGTTAAAAGTCAATACATCCCATTAGATCTTTTTGTTCATTTTGATAGGTGTGAGATTTGTGCCCAGACTAAGATCACTAAAAATCCTTACAAGACAGTTTCTAGGAGCACATAACTTCTAGAATTGATACATTCTGACCTCTGTGATTTTCGTAGTCACGCCACTATAGGGGGAAGGAAATATCTAATTACATTCATTGACGATTTTTTCAGATATTGTCATGTTTGCCTATTGAAATCGAAAGATGAGACATTCGAGACCTTTAAGATCTTCAAATCTCGAGTAGAAAATCAATTAAACTTAAAGATTAAAAGACTTAGAAGTGATCGAGGAGGAGAGTACACTGCATTTGGGTTTAGGGACTTTTGTGTCTCTGAGGGTATAATCCTAGAAACCACAGCTCCTTACTCACCCCAATCGAATGGTATTGATGAGCGTAAGAATAGAACTTTAACAGAAATGTTGAATTCTATGCTCCTCACAGCTGACATGCCTAATTCATTTTGGGAGGAAGCAGTTCTAACTGCAAATCACATTCTAAATAGAGTGAATCATTCAAAGCTCAACTCTACTCCATATGAGTTGTGGCATGGGCATCCTTGTAGATATGATAATCTAAAGACTTAGGGTTGTATTGCTTATGTAACAATACAAGACCTTAAGAGACCTAAGGTGAGACCTAAAACAACAACATGTATTTATCTAGGCAGTGTAGAAGATAGTGCAGCTGATAGGTTTCTGGATCTATCCACTAATATAGTGATAGAGTCTATAGATGTTATTTTCTTTAAACACAAATTTATCAAAGATCATGGCTTGACCGTCTTTGAGTCTACTGACATGATTTCAAAATCTACTGTAGAACCTAAAGTTGGCCCCCCTGACACTGCTCCCCAACCTCTAGAGGTGGAACCTGTTTCTCTTAGAGTATCTACAAGAGATAGAATCCCTAAGGATTTTGGTGAGAATTTCGTCACCTACCACTTAGAGGATGATTCATTCTCCTATCAGGAAGTAATGCGATCTAGAGATACGTTAATGTGGGAAGAAGACATCGATGATGAGATGAACTCGCTGCTACAAAACAACACTTGACATCTTATTGACCTACCGAAAGGAGCTAAAGTCCTAAAATGCAAGTGGGTACTGAAGAAGAAGTTACACAGTGATGGGTCTATAGACATATATAAAGCACGTCTATTAGTTAAGGGTTATAAACAATAGAGGGAGTTGACTATTTTGACGTTTATTCACCTGTATGTCACATATCCACTATTAGGATTCTTCTTGCCTTAGCTTATATCGAGAACTTTATAGTTCATCAGATGGATGTAAAGACAACCTTCTTAAATGGAGAGCTTGATGAAAAGATCTACATGACACAACTTGAAGGTTTTGTAGATAAGGATCTAAGAGATAAAGTGTGCAAGCTCGATAAATCGATCTATGGTATTAAACAAGCACCTAAGATGTGGCATATTAAATTTGACTAAGTGATAAAGAGCGTTGGATTTCAGTCCAGTCTCTCAGACAAGTTCCTCTACTACCGCTCGATGTCAAATTAAATAGTCATTATATGTCTATATGTGGATGATATGTTGATTCTGGGGTCAGACCTTGTCGCAGTGAGGGATACTAAATCCGTTCTCGCGAAAGCTTTTGACATGAAGGACCTTGATGTTGTAGATACCATATTAGGTATGAAAGTTAGAGTAGACAATAGACGTATCACTTCAAGTCAAGCTCATTACATTGAGCAGATTCTCACTACCTGGGATGATAAAGACTGTAGGTCTGTTGAAACACCAATCGATCCAAATGTCAAGTTGAGTCCGAATGACGGGACCAGCGTTGATCAAGTAAAGTACTCAAAGATCATTGGTAGTCTCATATATATCACAAGTTGCACTAGAACAGACATTGCCTTCTTGGTAAGCATGGTGAGTCGCTTTACCAGTAGCCCAGACAAAGAGTATTGGGATGCCTTAGATCAGCTGATGAGGTACCTGAAAGGTACTAAAGATCATGTTTTGTACTACACTGACTACCCTCCTATGTTATAAGGATAATCTAATGCCTCCTGGTGTTCAGAAGTTGGGAACATCAAGCCCACCAGTGGGTTTATTTTCACTCTGGGTGGCGTTGCAGTCACTTGGAAATCCAAAAGACAGACTTGTATAGTTTTGTTGTCTATGGAAGCCGAGTTGTTTGTCTTAGCTTCTGCTGGTGAAGAGCCAGACTGGATCAGGAATTTGATTCTAGACATTCCCTTGTCTAGACTTCAAGTCAATTCTCTGAGCTTGTACTGTGATAATCAAGCAGCAGTCCAAGTCGTGAAGAATGTCCTTTTTAATACTAAGAGACGACATATACGACTGAGACACGTTCTATTCAATTATCTGAAAGAATAAGGCATTATCACTTTGATCGATGTGCGATCGAAGGATAATCTGGCTGATCCACTGACGAAAGGAATGTCTAAAAACCGATCAATCAAAATAGTGGGGGAAATGAGACTCAAAGCGATTTAAGTTCAGCCTTAGTTCAAGGTTAGGCGATTTAGTTCAGCCTTAATCCAAATGTTTTGATTTTTCCCACTTTCCTTTGTCAAAGTAAGCGTTTTGTGCTCCGTTGATGTTCGGGGTTGCTGAGTACGAATCTGGTGAGTTGTTTCATTCCACATTTGATGTTAATAACTTCATCTGGTTTCGTCTTCTTTATCTAGGAGGAGACTATTATTCCACATTTAATAACACAATCTGATTAGGATTGGCTCTTCTTCTGTTTATTGGTTCTATTCCACATTTGATGAGTTCCAATTAACTTTAGAAGAACAGTAACCGTGACATTCAACTTAGGAACACAGGTGCAACTGCGGTGTCTAAAAGTCCATAACAACGTTTATGTGAAAACAGATAATGGATTCTGAGATAGAACCTATAATACTATATGTTAGGTGTCTTTCAGTTAATTATAAAGTACTACGTTCTTATAAGTAAAATTAGATACTTGTACATTTTTCAAGGTTGAATTCATTCTGAATGAAATTCTCTGTTGAAAATTACAGGAGCTATTGTTGATGGAAGAACACTTGCAGTTTGAGATCCAGAGGAGGATGACCTGCTGGACGCTGACTTCTAGAGTATTTGTTTGGTTTTTTATCTTTGGATTAGAACTCTGTTTAGCTCTATTTCCTTTTATCTGTTGTTTGGACTATTTTGTTGTTCTTTAGTTGGTTATGAGACACTATTTGTGCTAGTACCTGATTCTCTGATTGAACTTTTGACTATGATGTGTTGTTGCTGAGTTTATGATTTATTCTTATGCGTGCAT